>CAWUFW010000686.1:2312500-2912500 GCA_963921515.1 Calotriton arnoldi | reverse complement strand
TGAAGATAGGAGATTTCCGTTGCAAATTGATAGGTCCTATATGGCTCAGGCAGATGGAGATAGTTTTATGGAGACCCGATTAGATGCTCGACCGCCGCCACCATATGTCCCAGAACGGATATACCCTGGCGTTCCCCATCAACAACAACAACCTGCACAAGGTGCATCAGTCCCTACGGCTGCTATACCTACTGCCCCAGCTAACGTGCCTCCTATTGCTTCCCTCTCATTACAATCCCCGAATGCGGCAACACCGGTTACGCCCGTCCCAGTCATTCATTCATCCCCCACTGTCATTAATAAGTGTCACACCAGTGCGCGGCCCGGAAGATAGAGATCTGCCTGGGTTAAGAGAACGGTCAGGTCCGTTAATGCGATCCGGAGTGGGGGATATACAGAAGAAAGAAATAGCGGACCAGGCAATAAGGTGGGCTTGCAACCCAATTTACAGTCTTGAGGATATCTGGCAGGTAATACAAGACTTTGAACCCTTTCTGCAGCAACATGCTCTTAAACATTTGTCCTCCACTTTAATTGACCTCTGGCGTACACACATCGAAACGGAAGCACCCCAAATACTATTTGATATTAATGAAGGCGCCTATGTCGTTAACATGGAGCCCGCCCAAGTGCTCAGGAATATTTCTACTTTTGTTACGTATAGAGGCAGACTACATGATAAGAGTCCCACTCACATAACTCAGTTCCCAATGCGAGAGGTTCATCCCATATACCACCCGGAAATCCCTGCAGTGACAGATCAACATGGGGCGGTTACCAGACCGGCTGTGGCTGCCCGTTTTCAGGAACAATGGGTTTATACTCCATGGGAAAGAAGTGAGGTTCTGGCCCTTAAGGCTACGTTGTCCGACCCTAGAAAAAATCCTACTGCCTACTATAAAGAATTGACAGAGGCTGCCTCTTCCACTGTGATGACCCTTGCTGATATTGAAATGTTTTTTGGTTTACTAGTTCCAGTTGATATTTGGCGGCAAGTTCATACCCAAGACCATGTCGCCGAGTTAGGCGGAACATGGGATGTGATTAGGGGTTGGGACCGAGATAGGAAGCCAGGAGATAAACCATGCGCTAAGTTACTTGCCCAGCCCGGCCGTATAATAGCATACATGCATACCCTTATTCCGCTCAAGAATGTTAGTTGGGATAGATTGACTGCCTGTCGGCAGAAGGAAGACAAAAGTGTGTCTGATTTCTTCACTAGGTTTGAAGAAACGTTTCTGGATTACAGTGGGCAGGATATTTCTACAGAAGGAGGAGTCAGTTTATTTGTTGATAGGTTTCTCACTAATCTCCTCCCTGAAATAATGTCTAGACTCCAGTTGTCTGAGAGGACGTGGTCAACGTCCTTTCCCTCTGTGATCTTAAATATGGCCCAATATTATGAGCATAGGGATAATGAAGAGAAAGACACAAACGATAAAAAGCATAAAGGATTTGAAGACAAAGATATTACTGCAACAGGCATATCGGGGTAACACCAGGGGGCGGGGACCCCAACAGCAGCTGCCTCGTACTAGACAGCCTCCAATGACACCTTTGGGGCAGAATCAGTGTGCATATTGTAAAGAGGAAGGTCACTGGCGCCTCCGGTCTTGTAATGAAATCAGTGAGCATATTGTAAGGAGGAAGGTCACTGGCGCAGCCAGTGCCACGTACTTTTGCAAAAAGTTTCCTCCACTTGAGGACGAGGTTCTGGACCCAGGGGCCGCGGGACCAATAGGCAGCAACACACTACTGCCCCTGTTGACCGTTCTGACAATTATTTTGATGACACCAAGGACGGCAGTACTACAATGACAACTATGATATTGATGATGTGACGGGGATGTCTTACAGCAAGGACAGCCAGGGACAGGGTACGGGACCAGTTCAAATACCTGTAGACCAGCGTGGCCCTTATGTCAAGATAGATCTGCAAGGATCTCCTAAGGAGTTCCTGGCTGATACAGGTGCCACGAAAAGCTCTATTGCCCGACACCTGGTCCCTGGGGCGCCCCGGTCTGGCCATAATAACGTTTCGGTGGGTTTTTCAGGAGTACCGTTTGTAAACCCCATTTCACGCCCCCTTGCTCTTACCATTGGTCCTTTTACTGTGGATTCTCCATTTCTTTTAACATCTAATTGTGGTGAGAATTTGATCGGTTTGGACTTACTAAAGAAAATGCATGCTACTATCTATAGTTCCCCCGACAGTGTTTTTATTACAATGGGCCTGAATGCAGGTACTAGACAGTGTCTATCTAAAGATGGCCCCCTTCCACCTGAATTTAATCAAGTACCCACTACGCTATGGGCCACTGGTGACACCGATGTAGGTCTATTACATATATCTCCGGTTTCGATACAGGTTAAGCACAATGCTAAATTGTCCCGCATTCCTCAATATAAAACACCACAGGAAGGAGAACGAGCCCTTCTTCAAATAGTTCAGGATTTAATACGCAAAGAAGTTGTCGAGGAGACTACAGGTAACGTATGCAATAGTCCTATTCTTCCGGTCCTAAAAAGGACACTTTCAGATTCCCCTGATAAAGCTGATGATGTATATCGTTTTGTGATTGATTTGCGAGACGTCAATAAAATAGTAGTCCCGCAATTCCCAGTGGTTCCTGATATCACCACACTTTTAATGAGGATTCCATCTACCGCTAAGTTTTTCTCCGTTATTGATTTGAAAAATGCATTCTTTAGTATTCCTACACACCCAGATAGCAGGTATTTGTTTGGATTTACACTAGCTGGCAAAAGTTTCCGCTTCTGCTGCGCTCTTTAAGGCTATACTGAAAGTCCTAGTATTTATAGCCAAGCATTGAAAGGTCAGTTGGATTCACTCTCCCTTTCTCCAGGTAATGTATTGGTACATCATGGACATAAGGTGTCTCTTTTGAAATTTCAGTATTGTCGACAGGAGGTCACCTATTTAGGTCACCTACTGTAAAAGGAGGGTAGAAGGTTAGCACCAGAACGCACCACTACCATCCCTAAAATGCCCCTTCCGCAAACTCAAAAAGATGTGCGTGCTTTTATAGGCATTACTTCCTACTGTCGACAGTGGATTCCTAATTATTCTTTATTGATCAAACCTCTGCTTGCATTAACAATGAAAGACGTGCATGAGCTTTTGCCTTGGACGCCTGATTGTCAGCACTCTTTTGAACAATTAAAAGCTGCGCTTTGCTCTGCTCCAGTGCTAGGCACACCTGATTATAGGAAACCTTTTGTGCTCTACATCCACAAGATGGCTGGTTGTGCTCTTTCTGTCTTGACTCAAAGATTTGGTGATAGACAGAGACCGTGCGCTTATTTTTCCGCTGTGATTGACCCTGTCGCAAGCGACCTCCCGAGCTGTTTGCGAGCGGTCGCGGCTGTGGCCACTTCAATCAGACAATCGGCTGGACTTGTACTCGATACGGACCTCACAGTTATGGTACCCCATGCTGTGGATACACTTTTGAATAAAACAAGGACACAGCACCTCACCAGTGCACGTCTTACTGGTTATGAATTGCCATTGTTTGCTAAGCATATTACGATTAAAAGATGTGCCACTCTGAATCCAGCCACGTTACTACCCCTCCCTTCCGAAAACGATGCAGTCAATAAGCATGACTGTATTTTCCGAACAGAGGAAGAGACGAAAGGACGGGTAGACTTGACTGATGTTCCCTTATCTGATCCCCAAGGAGAACTATATGTCGATGGCTCTTGTTTTAAATTACCAGATGGTACCACTACTGCAGCTTATGCTATCACTACATTGCGCACAGTAGTTGAGACATCACGGGTCCCTTATTAGTCCGCCCAGGCAGCAGAACTCGTTGTCCTTATACGAGCTTGTGAATTGAGCGAGGGATTAGTTGTCAATATTTATACAGTCAGTATGAATTTGGGGTGGCGCTCAATTTTGGGCGCCTGTGGGCAGAGAGAGGGTTCCTTACCTCCCATGGAACTAAGATACAACATGGACATGTGATACTATGATTGTTATCTGCACTGACACTCCCTAAGAAAATGGCGATTGTGAAGTGCAATGCCCATAGAAAGGTGACAGATGATGTTGGTAGAGGGAATGCGTTTGCAGATCAGACAGCCAAGGAAACTGCTCGAAGCAAGAAGAGAATGTTTGTTGCAGGTCCAGCTAGGTGGGTTCCTGAGAACGCCATGTTTGAAAATACGGTTGAGTGTGTGAAAGAGATACAAAGTGAGGCACCGATGGAAGAACTAGCGGTATGGTAGGAGAGTACAGCACAATTAAATGAAGAAGGGTGTTGAATTGACAAGTCTGGAAAACAGAAATGCATGTTACCTGATGCATGTGTGCTCCCTGTGGTTACTATGGCTCATGGTCCAGCTCATATTAGTGCAAAAGGCATTTGTAAACTATTGGCACCGGTTTGGTGCAATGATAATATTTTCAGAACGGCTGCGCATTTAGTGAAAAATTGTATGATTTGCATGAGCCACAATCCAGGGAAAGGTACCCCTACACCATCTGGTAACTTTGCGCCACCTACATTCCCATTTGAAGTCCTCCAAATGGACTTTATTGAGCTGGAACGTTGTAATAATCTAAAGTATGTTATAGGACCCCTGTATGGCTGCGCAAAGCGGGGCTGAGCACGGATGCGAGATGTGTACGCTGCGGAGCGTTTGAGGCCTCCTTCATGCATTTGGCATGGGAATGTATGGATGTTGCGAGGTTCTGGGACTGTGTTTTTGATGTGCTGGATGAAATGCTGGGGTGCAGGCTGGAGCGCTCACCGCTGATTGCTCTACTAGGTTATGTTAAGAATCTCCCGGCAGACGTCAGAAGACTGGCAGCGATGATGCTGTTGCTGGCTAAAAGGCGTGTGGCTATCTGCTGGGGCCGTAAGCGTAAGCCGCCCAGGGAGGAATGGCTGAGGGGTGCTGCTTTCTGCCACAACCAACTGTCCGAATTTTGGGAACTAATGCCTGCACCGGCGCGTACCCACAACATCTGGGAACCACTGCTAAGTTTCCTACGCACATATCCAGTTGACCGCATACATGCCTCCGCGGCAGAATCATAGGCGTCTATAGAATGCCCGTGACACAGGGGGGGGGGCTGCCCCGCACAAGGGCACAACCCTCTCTCCAAACGGACCAGAGAGAGACACCTTCCTGCCTCCCTTCTCCCCCTTTCTCCTTCTCTCTGCTTCTTCTTCCCATGATGACCATTCCCCTTTCTTTTCTACTCTACTCTCGGCTCTTCTTCCTTCTCCCCTGACTTATGGCTGCTGCCCTCCGGACTGCCCTACGCATTGGCAGGGACTATGCAGATTACAGAACCTTGCTAAACCTGGCGGATTATCATCCTCTGCGACTTTACAACTGTATGCCTGAATGTTTACCTGCAACCACTTGCCTTTGTACACATCTTCAGCACCAACCCCGGCTGGTGCAGTATGCTGTAGTTTGTATGCTTTAAAATCTATAAATAAAGTTAAAAAAAATAATAATCTAAAGTATGTCCCAGTGGTTATATGCATGTTCAGTAAATAGGTTGAGGCTTACCCCACTAAAGACAATACGGCCACCACAACTGCGAAAGTACTCCTTAAAGAGTATTTTCCTCGATTCGGAATGCCCGAATTATCTGGAGTGATAATGGATCTCATTTTAACGGGAAAGTGATTAGGCTAATATGTGAATGTTTGCACATTAAGCAGAAATGTCATGCTGCCAATCACCAGCAGTCAGCGGGTTTGGTTGAGATGTACAATGGTACCCTCAAACTGAAATTGGCAAAAATTCAGGAAACCACAGGGTTGAGATGGCCAGATGCCCTTCCTTTGGCTCTTTTGACAACTAGGACCACAGCACACTCTAGAAGTGGCTTATCACTCTGAGATTGTGCTTGGACACCCGGCAAATGTCTGGGGAGTCCCACGTCCTCGAAAGTACTCCAACATTGAATATCCTGTATTGCTTGATTATCTTGGACAATTGACAGAAAGTTTGCGTTCTATTCACCAACAGGTGCGAGATTCCCTACCTCCTAAACCAGAGGGACCTGGCCACAACATCCAGCCTGGTGACTATATACTCGTACGAAACTTTCAAAGGAAGAAAAGTTTGGAGCCCAGATGGAAAGGTCCTGAGCAAGTTCTGTTGGTGACACAGACGGCTGTAAAGGTTGCTGGTCGAAAGAACTGGGTTCATGCAACCCACTGCAAAAGAATACCTTTGCCATTGCCCTATGACCAGTGGGTCAAGGAGGGAATAGGAGATGTTGAATGTGAGCAAGTGCCCAGATTTGTGCCGTTCAGTGATGCACAATTAATCAGGACCCAAACAGACAAGGAGAACGACGACGTTCTGAACAAGGCTGTCCCACTAGAAATACGAGCTATCCCGGAGCCTCTGTTCAGTGATCTCACATTGCTTGGGGCTGCCAGGTACGATTTACGTCCTCGGACGAGGACCACCGAGCCTAAGGAGAAAAAAGATTAGGGATGGACTGTACAAGGTAGGAAAGTACTGAGTAGCAGTACCAACAAGGGATCGGAACCAGTGAAAAGTTTGCATCTGCTTTGCTTCTGTTGTTTGAACATTAGTTAGGGAAAAGTATACTCTGAGAGTATACCACCTTTATCAGCGAGGGATAGATTAGGAAAAGAGCTTAGGACAGAGCAAGCTCCACCGCCGGTGCTCAAAAGCACCAACTAATTGATGGACGATGGGAGCCTGTACCAGTGAGGCTCTGACAGACACTGGGAACATTCATATTTTCCTTGCATTTCTTTCTTTCAATTCATTATGCATCTTTTTGGCAGGAGAGTTAACGAGGAGGAGCAGCCAATTGTCACTGTACAACGTATTGTGATTTGGTCAAAGCGGAGTGAAAATGCGTGCTTTGTTTTCCTAATAGTGGTGATAATAATACTATGTGGGTTATCGTGGTTTTTGGCTAATATATATAGTGGACCCACACATAATAAGGGTAGAGCCATTTTCCCCAGACGTAATAAAAGGGCTGTCTCGAGTAATGTGTTTGTGGAGACCCATAAGTCACTAGCCTTTGGACGGCGTACCCCTTGTCACTTGTAAATTATACGTACACTAGGCCACCTCAGTTTGTGGAAGTAAAGGAAATGGTTGGATTCGGTTATCCTGGGCCATGTCTATCATAAAAGACCACAAGGAATGGGTTACCCAGGTTGTGATAACAATACATATTGTGATAAGTTCTATATGGAAGAACAGAATATAACACTGGTGGGTGGGCATTACAAGCAATTGACAGTATCCCGTGGAGGCTGGTTATTATCCTGCCTGTGAATAGCACGGACACTTCACTGTACATTAATTGTTCATGGATAATATTGTTTAAAAATACAGTACCCTTGGTGAATAAAAATGATGCGAGCACTTTGGGAATGAACTCCAGATATGCTGCAGTAGATTATCAGGGGCCGATATATGCGCATCCAGGGTTTTTCTTTCTGTTTAATGGGACTTATTGCAATGTCCACAATGGCACCGATGATGTAGCTCTTGGGATGGTGCTGCCATTGGGTGTTCCATGTAAATACGCTCGACCCAAAACGAGATGGGTAAAAAGGACCTTAACAAAAGAATTCTGTGAAGGAGTAACATATTTGGAAGTAAATAGCTATAGTAATGGTATTACATTTGGATATATCCTCTCCTCCATTTTTACACTGGGTGGTACCGCCATGGCCAGGGGTGAGAAAGCTAGGGAATATTTTAGATGTAAGTTACAGATACTATCCAATACAACAGTGGCAGCTTTGCTTGATATCACTACTCAGTTAGAAAGCATGCAGGTGTATTCAGAACAGACTAGATATGCAGTGGATTTCATCTTAGCGAAGATTGGTGGTGTATGCGCAGTGGTCGGCGACCTGTGTGTGGTTGGTATAAAGAATTTGGAAAAGAATATAACACAACATATTATTGATATTATTGACAATGTTAAAGGAATGGAAAGTGGGAATTGGAGTTGGTCCCTTTTGGCAGTTGGGGTTGGATCCTTAAAGAAATAATCTATCTTATTGTGGTGTTGGTGCTCTGTTGTATCCTCATTCAATGTCTTCCCATTTGTTGTTCTTATATTGCCACTGTTTTCACGCCTAAACAGAAAATATCAGCCCATGTTACAAATGCCGCTATGATGCTCCATGAGGATATTGATGACCTTATGAATATTGATGAGGGAATATTTGAGGATTTCTCCCTCCATGCTGTTCCACTTTCTAATGTTGATTGTAAAGAGCGCCCATAGTTTTACCCCAGTTGCATTTATTTTTTTAAATTTTGATGCCCCATTAACTTCTGACGTGTTGATGCCGTTATAATGGTGCGGTCTACTTTGTTCCTTTTTGTAGATCAGAAAATGTTTTTAGCTCACGCTAAAAGGAGGGTCTGTTAGATTAGGCCCGTTGATGCTTACGTAGTGCCTTGTATAAGTTAGTATTCGCTGCACCATTTTCTTTCTAGACTCCATTTTACATGGTGATTGAAACGAATCTTTTACTATTTCTGAGAAATGCCCTTTGCGGAGTTTTGTTTCTGTAATAAAGAACTGTTAGTGCCAGTGCATAGCTTTCCCACTAGATAAAGGCCTCTCCCACCTGTCTGGTAGTTTGATCGCAGCTCAGGGTGCAAAGGCCTTGGACTGTGCTGAGTTGTGTAGATACGAGAGCAGAAACCTTTTTTTGTATTCTACTGCCCAGCTGCATCTGTCTGGAAAATTCCACTGTGGGCTTGTTCTTAACCGACCATGAAATGTACATAATGTATCTCTATGCTTGCTGGTCTTCAGTTCCCTCTGTAGCTCTCTCAAGAGATTGTGCAGACGGGGCTCCGCTCTGAGTGTATACAAATAAACAGTTATTGGTGTATATTGTCCACTGTCTCTCCGAGTCTTCATTTGGTATGGAAGGCTGAGAGGTGGTCTGCGGTGACCCGGGTGGCCCTAAGTGGATCACTTCCTTCAATATTCTAATTTCAATCAGTGCCCATTGTTAGCAGCACTTTGCGAAAAAAATAGCTTTTTCAAACAATGCCAGAATATACAAGCAATACAAAAATACATATCAGGTACCATGTGTAATATGGTCCTACATTGCCATCTTGGGGTTAACAATTACTTGACCTTCAGTGTTGCGGTTTATGTCAGAAGAAGCCCTTGATGGCAATACCGGCCATATTCACAATTTCGGATCACCTCGGAAACTAAGTAAAAAATAAAAAAATTGTAGTTGTATTACTACTCCTGGACCTTTCAGCAGATTGTGACAAAGTACATGATGCTTTAATTCTTAGATTTAAAGAAGTCAGCATAGAAGGCATCACCCTTACCTAAATTTACTATTACCTAAACAATAGGTCCTACACGATTCATATACCCACTTTTTTCATCAAATTATTAACAGGAGTTTCACAAGGATCTATCATCCCTCCTCTTCTTTTCAACATATACATGAAACCACTATTAGACTATAGCAACAGTTCTGAAATCAGCTGCTTCAATAAAACAGATGACACGGATACTTCTCAAACTGGAAAACACTATGAACTTAAGAAAATCAAAACTCAACACCTGCCTCACAGCTGTGGGTCACTGGATGACCTGGAATCGCCTCAAAGTAAATGCTTTAAAACAAATAAAATACTGACCTGCAGTGAATGGATAAAACACAATCTTCTATCTTTCTGGCCAGATTAAATGGCACTGCTGCTAAAATTGCAAAGAAGTACAAAATCGTGTGATTATCTTTGACTCAACACTTTCCATGAAAGCTCAAGTTGACACTATCTCAATCAACTTCCTACACAATGAAAACAATTAGATGCATCTTTCCACATCTTGGGTTTCCTCAAACAACAACATTAGTCACCCTCACTAAACTTGGCTATGCTAAAAGATTATACCACAGCATTCTACTCTAAACAATGAGAAGGCTACAAAGAATCGAGAATCAGCAGCACGACTACTTCCAAACGAAAATATACGAACCAGCATCTCTCCAGTCCTGAAGGCTCTACATTGGATGCCAATTTTAAGACGATCGGCTTTCAAGCTAGTACGCAATCAGATAGCAATAAACAAAACCAAAATCCCTTCGATCAAACATCACCAAATACTCCCAACCGAGGAACTTATGTTTCCAGGCTGGAACTCTGTTTAATAGCTGCTGCTTATAGGAAGATACCTATTGGTGGCACTACTTTCTCCATTAAAGCTGCCAAACTACAAAATTCCATACCTGCATAGCTTAGACCCACTGAGAATCACTTAGAGTTCAGAAGCATTGTTAAGGCCGGATTAGAGAATCAATATGATCTTGTTCATAAAAATGAGCACCATCCCAAATTCTGGAAGCTCTGCCTACAGACAGATGCCCATTGCTGGGCCCTTTAAGTACCAAATCAAGAGAATCCATTTACAAATGCCACCTTACTAATATCATGGGAGAAGCAGATCCATCTACAATCATGCCACCCAGGCGTCTTTTTCAATAACAGAATAATCAAGGCAAATCACAGAAATGGTTCACTCCCCCAAATCTTACCTGACTTACCTAACTAACCAGACATACCACACAACAAAGTACCTCACATTAGACAAGGCCAAGTATGAAGACTAAAAGAATGTAAATAATGTTTCCTGATAATGTACCCCATCAAAGAGTAACTTGTTTAATAACATCGCTGGTCAAAAGAAACAACCAAAAATGTAACATCTACATCCTCGGACTGTATGCTTTCTCAAAATGCCTCTCCACACTTCATTCCTATAACCCTGCATGAAAACAGACCTTGAAATATATATATTGATTATTCTTTGTTCCTTTCTATTCAGAAATCTTCTCTTTATCATCCATCTTCTGCATGCTTACTGTCTCGGAGCATAGCCTACTCTGTCGCCTGCCTGCCTGCCTTATTCTCATCTATATCGCTGCAAACTGGCCATACCTCTCCTCATAAATTACTAACTCTACTTCTGTGTAACAATTCCTTGCAATCTAACCTCCTCCAGCTATTTACTCATTCTACTTTCCATTTGCATGAATTCACATTAATGATCACCCAGAAATCCAAATAATTTGCCACAAAGAAACTGGAGAAGATGCATGGAACAGTTTCCTGAGAAGACAAGACAAATCCCAGTAATTAATAACCACTGGATTAACCACCAACCTTGGGTTCTAGAGTAAGGTGCTACCCACCATAAATTACTTCAACACGTCATCGGGGATAATATGTGCTATATAACTGCAAATACAATACAACTCTTAAAGGTTTTTTTTAAAAAAAACTTTAAAAGGGGATAGGTAGGTATGGGGGAGCAATGGAGGAGAAGTGAGTGGGGCAAGGGTGGACAAAAAGCAGAAGAGGAGGGAGGTGCTGAAAGCAATGCCGGGGTTTACTGAAAATAAATAAATAAGCAGGTAATAGGTAGCGGTGGGGAAGCAATAGCTAAACTGTGGGTTGGGCGAGTAACACAAGGATGTGATGACTAGAATTATTTCCTTGCGGGTGGATAAAGCTGAAGCTAAAAGATGTACAATGCTAATTAAAAGTGGTAAATCACAGCAATTCAAGCTACTTAACTCAAAGGATATATATATATATATATATATATATATATATATATATATATATATATAAATATATCACCCAACTCCTCATATATATATTTGAGAGCACTATGTTCTTTTTAGAACAACCTTTAATGTGATCGAGCAGTTCCCTAGAAATATTTTAGGAGTACTATGGCACTTTGAGAAACATTCCAGGCACACTAAGCAACACCCTGACATTTATGGGCTTGTGCCCTGGCATAAGAAAGCAACAAGGCTACTCCAGTAGGGAGAGGTATCTTATCGGGTTGGCTCCTGTGGTGGTGAAAAGGGACATTGCTCCACGGGTGGAAAGTGGCCACTGCACCAACAGTTGCTGAGTAGGGGATGGATTGGTGTGCGGCACAGGAGTATCTGGTGTATGTAGCATGGGGTACCCCTGCAAATATGAACACATACAGGGGGTGTGGCTGGATCACTATGGACTGCAGGTGACGGCATAGTGGATATTTTTCGAAATCCTTTGTTTTTTGCTGTGGGGGCGTGGTGGATTGGTGAGGGGTGGCTTCTGTATTCGTGTACTTTATTGCGTTTAAAATCAATAAAGTTGGCAAAAAAAACCAAGGAAAGCAACAGGGCTAGAGATGCAGGCAGCATCTTTTTAGAAGCGTTATTGCCAAATCTGAGCAACCCTGGGGAAATGGAGCTATACCCTGTCACACGGACTTGTACTTAGGAGGTATTGGCAATATTCCTGAAATATCGAACACTGGCGCAGCATTACCAGTCACACCAGGATGTCAATGGGAGGATCATAGTGTACTGAGCAGCAACTTCATACATTGAACACAACCTAGGCATAATGATTTGCGCCGTGATGTCAATGGTAGCATCCTGCCACACTGAATGTCAACAGTAAATAATTATGCATCACCATAATGTTACCGGCATTGTGCTGGCATTCTAAGCAGTTCCCTTTTTGTAGGCAGAATCCAGAACTGCGCTCCGAAGAACTCAGCAGTGCTCCTCAGCATACTCTCCAAAGCCACTACAATTCCCTGTTTCATACCCAACGCCAAACCTTGTGAATGCCGATGCCCTCATAGCACCCTACTTGTTAACCTTCCAAGTCCCATGCTTGTTGATGCTGTCAGTGCTCTTGTTCATGATCTCCAAGGCACTGGCAGTGTTCCCACTCATACTATGCAATGCCCGCTGCTAACTCGAATGACCCCTCTCATACTCTTGAGCGGATTCTCGTATTGGTCCTAGGATATCTTTGTATTGTCACGTGCCCTCACAGATGCACCCCTCACACTCCCCTCACAGTGCTTTCTTGCATTCTTGATGGCATCCCTGCTGTCATCTCTTTTAGACTCCAAAGCGATCAGACTGCTACCCCTTCCACTCCCCAATGCCCTCTCTCATACCCTCCAGTGCTTCGTTGTTCCTTCATGCATACTGTTCAGTGTTACAGCCGCTGACCTTGGGATGGAATATAAAAATAAGGCAGTCTCCATATTAATAAGTTTATGGGTGGTGGGGGGGGAGGCATTCTTGCAGAATTGTCAAGGACAGGAGCAGTGCGAATGGGGGAATTTAAACACGTTTTAGGTTGAATTCAATAAAGCAGGCTCCAGTTGAAAAGTCAGTCACTCTGCAAAAATGATATGCAGGCACTTTTTTTCTTCTTAAAAGCCGAGGCGTCCTGGGAGCTGAAATATGCAGCCAGAGACTGCGACTCCGTCCCCTCCCCCAAGAAGGCAGCGTGATCAGCCTCTGCTGTAAGCCATGGCTTTCACCCCTGAACCCTCTTCCAGGTGGACAAAGTTGAAAGGCCTGGGGAGTTTATGCAGAAGCAATCTTTAAATGAGACAGACTGATAGATACCCGTATTCGAGGGCCAAAAGTCAGCATTGGATTTACAAACCCAAGTTAATGAGCATGAAGTGTGATCAGAGGGCGCAGACCCACAACTGGCATTATCAGTGATCAATAAGGCCACCTTAAAGGAAGAACCTCAAATTACGGTGTTCGGATGCTGGTTGGAAGTAGGATAAATTAAGCAGATGAAAAGAAAGTACTTGAGATTAATCTTGGAGGAGAAAGCAGCCCCACTTTATGGTTAACATGGATCATAAGCGCCTGCTTGATTCACCCAAGACCTGCCCTCCCGGCCCAACGCGGATCCCAAACACCTAACTCTAACCCTATCCAGCCAACAGCAACACCCTCCATAATCAGCCTTCACAACACCCTCTCGGACCACCCGCTTGACTTATCAAAAAAATGCCCTTCTCACACAACACCCACTTACCCACATAACAACCACCCCCCTCACACAACCCATGCTCGTAACCAGACACTCACCTTCCTCAACCGAGACACACCCTCTTCACTGACATTTAACCCCCTAATCCAACATTTACACTCAACCAACATCAGCAATTTTCAGCTAACAATTGCCCTACTCAGCCAATTCCAACATCTGCGCGATACCCACAATTATCGTAATTTGTGTTTTTACCTTTATTTCCACGGATGTGGACATGTATGGGGGGGGGGGAGGGGAACCAAGAGATAGTCCTCGTACATAACATATACAATGGATACAGTCAGCCATGGTCGAAAGTATCTTGAAAGAGTTCAAGTGCATTAGATTGAAATACACTAGAAAACGATCGGAACTGCGCCACTGTGTATGGCAGATTATTTTTAACACAGTGAGGTGGAGGGTCGCGAAGAGGGGACGTTATGTGCAAACTATGATGTAGGGTGTTAGTCTGCTGCATCTGATGGATCAGATTCGGAGGGAGAGGACACTCCATCTATTCCCGAACGTTGGAGGACGGATGGTCTGCCTGTTGGGCCACCCACTCTCAAACTGTTTTTTCTCCCTGTTAGACTTTGTGTGAGGCTCCCTGTTCGCCGATCAGTGTAGCAGTTGAGTCAAGCTGAACTCCTAGAGCGGTTGAAGGTGGAACTGGTCTCTGAATGTGTCTCTGTCCAGTAATGTCCCCTCTTGGTAAAAGCCCCCTACTAGCATTGTGAGGAGTGTGGATACGTCATACCTAGAGAAAAGACAGGGCTATGAGCGATTGGTGTCATCGGGTAGGAGTATGAAGTCATGTTCCATCTGTGGGATACAAAATCCGAGTGAGCTATTAATATGGCTGTTGAGGGAAGATGGGAGTTATCAGTAGGTCTGTGCTTGCGTGGGAGCCACAGTAAATGCGTCAGGGGGACTTGGGAATAATGCTGTTCCACTCTCGAACTGTGAGTAGTGGCGGGTATTCGTTGCCAGTCCAATGCTGGCCGTATGTAAGACACTTGAAAATAGCTGGCCACGTTGGGAAGTCCCATTCCGCCCTCCCCATGCTTGCTACACCTAAGGGACTTGTATCTGTGATGGCATTAATGATTCTTGGGATTATTTTGTACTTACTGTCAGGCTTCTAAGGCCATACTAGTTTATAGAGTAATGTGTACCAAGGAAGGTTGGATGATATAATCAGTGATGTCATCAATGATGTTATCTGAGATATTATCAATGATGTGATAGAACATGTCATGAGTGATTTAATATGTAAGGTCATAAGCAATGAATGGCAGGGGCGCAAGTTATAGTTAGCTAACTATAATTGGTGTATTTGTGTTTTTTGTAGAAAACGTTAATGTTCTCACTGACATTCACCTAACTATAACGTTATTTTAATCTTTGTTTTTTTCAGTGAAATTCTAATTCTTTTTTTTTTTTAAAAGGCTGCTAACCCCCACACCACGCATTGCCTTTGGGTAGGGTTGACTTTCGGGCCCCGGGGACCCCATTGCCTGGGGCAAAACATATATGTTAAGGGGACAAGGCATGCAGCTCTTCTTCCCCATCCCCTCCCCCCACCCCAAGTCTTATTCGGCCCGGGGACCCCATTCCCCCCAGGCTGTTCATTTTTTTTAAAAAGGGGAGGCTACCACATGGCTCCCCCAAGCCTCTTTTAGCCCCAGGGAACCCATCCCCCAGGGCCATCCATTTTCTAAAAGGGGAGGCCTGTGCCCCCCCCTTCTCGAGCCTTATTCGGTCCCGGGGACTGCATCCCCCTGGGCCATATTTTATTAAAAAGGCGGAGGTGGCTGCACAGCCCCCCTCCCCCGAGCCTTATTAGGCCCGGGGGACCATATCCCTTGGGGCAGAGCAATTAAAGGGAGGGGGAGCTCACCTTAAACCTAATTAAGACTTGGGGATTTCAGGGCCGAAATGTAAATGAAAAGAGAGAGGGGATGCAAGCCCCCAGAGCTTTTAAGGCCCCGCGGATGTACCTTATTGTAAAAGGGAAGGTGGCTGTGTGGCCCACCTTCCTGTGCCTTCTCAGACCCTAGGGACCCCAGGGCCGTATTTAATATAAGTGGGTGCCCCAGGGCACCCACAAGCACGTTGGTGGCAACGGGGGGAGCCCCAGGGCCCCTGCGGCCTCAGCTGGCTTCCTGCGTGCTGAGGGAGCCGGCATTGCTCATGCCAAGAGGGAGCGGCTGTTTATGCTGCTTCCTCCAGGCGGGCACAATCTGTTGTTCTGTTTCCCTGTCCGCATCAGTGCAGACAGGGAAACAGAACACAAGTCTGCTTCCAGCTGGCAGAACATTTTTAAAGCTCCCATCTGCTGGGAGCAGACTTTGTGTTTCACCCCGTTTGACGGGAGATTAGAAAATGCTCCAGCTGGGCAAGAGAAAACACAAGTTTCGCTGCCTGTGCAGGTGGGGAGACTACTGTGTCCTGCGGGTGGGCACCCTGGGACACAGTATGTGAGCTGGCCCCGGGGAATGGGGTCCCGGGGCCATTAAAGGCCGCTCCCTTCTAACTTGAGTAGCAGCCTGGGATGGGGGCTGTCGGGTCCCCAGGGCCAAATACCTCGAGCCTCAGAAGGGGGCCGCATGCCCCACTCCCCATAATAATGAATTTGGGCCCGAAAAAGGCTCAGGGAGGTGGGCTGCGTGCCCCTCTTCCCATAATTAAATTGGGACCCGGGGTAACGGGTCTCCAGGGCCAAAAACGGCTTAGGGAGGGGGCTGTACACTAAAACCACAGATTTTTTAAATTTGTACCGGGGGGTGGGGGGGATGGTGGATGGGATAGCTACCCCTATCCTGCCCCCTTATATTAATTTTATTCTACAAGTTCGTAACAGGAGACTAAGTCCCAGAGTCCTGTAATGGCTACCTGCAAAATTGGTTTCATTTTCCAACACTTTCCAATCAGAGCGCTCACACCCTCGGGAGTCTGACTCCCATGGAAGCGAGATGACCCAAGGGAAAATAGCTCCCTGTGCCAATCGGAATGCTCCATTTTTAAATTGGCGCTCCGGCAAGAGTCCTGCAAGCCTCTCACGGCCACAACTATCCACACATACAAATATATTTGTGCCTTAATTTCTCAAAAACTACTGAACTGATTAACACCAAATCACAAAAAGCACAATCTGCAGACCAAGATCTAGCTTTCCGCCAAATTTCATGCAATTCTGTTCAGCCGTTTTTTGCTGTAGTGCGTCTTAAAGAAGTCTATGGAATTTCTTTCTTTTTTTAAATTTTTTTTTTTTATCGACCCCCGCTTCACAGAACACCCCGAAACTTTTCATGTACAATCTAGTCAAAAAGTAGCACCTTTTTGGAAAGTGATTCATCAAATAGTGGCAAAGATTTTAGCAACACAAAAAACACATTTCATGGCGACTGCCACTGGGTAATTAATAAATACATAAATATATATATATATGAACACACTCTTCTCACTTACGTTCCGGCGGAAAAACGAGCCACTCCAGTTTGCAGTTTTTTGATGGAAGTCAATTTTAATCGGGCAAAAAGTACGACACGTTTCGACTCCTTCCGGAGTCATGTGACCAAGACTCCGGAAGGAGTCGAAACGCGTCGTACTTTTTGCCCGATTAAAATGGACTTCCATCAAAAAACTGCAAACCGGAGTGGCTCGTTTTTCTGCCGGAACGTAGATGAGAAGAGTGTGTTCATTGATTGGTGCGGTGGCGTCCGCACGACTCGAGCCCCTACCCGCCTGGAGGGGCGTCCCGTAAACGCTATGTATGTATGTATATATGTGTATATATGTATATATGTGTATATATGTGTATATATGTGTATATGTATATATGTGTATATATATATGTGTATATATATATATATATATGTGTATATATATATATATATATGTGTATATATATATATATATATATATATATATATATATATATATATATATATATATATATATATATATATATATATTTTTTTTTTTACACATTGCTCGCTCTCTCTCTCGCTGCAAAGACACAGTTGTGTAAAAAGAGCAGCAGCAGTCTTGCACTGTTTACACAACACTTACAGCCTGTCAAAACGCATTCTTTTTTGGATCAAGAGTCCCGGACTCCTAAAATGTTAGGTTATGTTATTTGTATTTGTAGCTCGCACAGATACTCCGAGGAGTGTCCCGGCGCGAAGCTTGAGGAGTGAGGGGAGCCAATTTAGATAAAGAGGAATGTTTTCAAATTTTTTTGTGTGAAAAGAATGGGGTCCTGAATGCTACGGAGAGAAAGAGGCAGCAAGTTCCATGCTAGAGCAGCTTTCAAGGCAAGGGATCTGCCACCCATCCTTTGGAGTCGGAAACGGGGGACATGAGCCAGGAGTTGTGAAGCACAGCGCAGTTGTCTCGAAGGAGTGTAAAAAGAAAAGCGCTTTCGTAAGTAAATTGGACCTGTGGCATGTAGGGCGCGGTGTGCTATGACTAGAGATTTGAACTTGACCCGTTCTGCTACGGGCAACCAGTGAAGTGCGCGCAGGTGTTGTCTCACGCTGCTTCTAATGGGGATGTTAAAGAGAAGCCTGGCCGCTGCATTCTTGACTACTTGTAGTTTATTAAGCAGGTAGCCCGGGAGGCCAACATACAGGGCATTGGCATAATCAATTTGAGATAAAATAAGGGCTCGGTTGACCGTTTCTTTAGCGGCCCTAGGAAAAAGTGGAAGAAATTTCCTGAGGGTTTTAAGTAACCCAAAACAGTTCCCGGCTAGCTTCTTGATCTGGGTCGAGAATGTAAGGTTCTCCTCAAACCAGATTCCAAGATTCTTAGCGGGTTGCCCCGTTGAGGCTGGCATAGCGAAATCAGACGGCCAGAGTGTTTCTCTAAACTGAGGGGGAAACTTTCCATAAAGGAGGATTTCAGATTTCTCCTCATTGCATTTAAGTTGGGCCGAGGCCAGCCAATGAAAAACTGTGGTCAAACAATGTTTTGCGGAGGAGGTGGAACACTCATTTTTTCCCCACGTGAACAAGAGCTGGGTGTCATCAGAATAAGCAATAATTTTGGCCCCCAAATCCTCCGCCAATTGGAGCAGAGGAGTAACATAGATGTTAAAAAGGAGGGGACTCAAGAAGGACCCCTGTGGGACCCCCATAGACACCCTCTGTGGTGACGAAGCAGACGGGGGGAGCCATACCTGTTGCATCCGGCCCTCCAGAAACAATTTAAGCCAGCCCTAAGCAGTGCCAGATATGCCAATTTCAGCAAGTCGGGTGAGCAGCAATGAGTGGGGAACAGTGTTGAATGCCGCCGAGAGGTCAAGCAGAATCAAGGCTGCCCTCCCGCCAGCATCCAAACAGTCCCGGATGGCCTCGGAAACTCCCACTAGAGCTGACTCGGTGCTATAGGAGGCCCTGAACCCAGACTGGACCGGATGCAAAAGGCCCGAACTTTCGATGAACTCAGTAAGCTGTTTATTGACCACTTTTTGCAGACTTTTGCCACACTAGGCAAAAGGGAAATGGGACGATAGCTCACTGGGCTCAGAGGGTCAAGCATGTTTTTTTTTAATAAAGGTAAGATCTTAGCCTGCTTCCAGACTGCCGGGACAAGAGCCTCCTGAAGGGACATATTAATGAGTCTGTTAATTTCTGGGATAACAGTCTCTGCAACTGCGGCCAGAAGTCTGGCAGCGCAGGGGTCCGATGGAGAGCCTGATTTCAAGCCCTTAAGGATTCTAAGTGAGCTAGGCAGGTCGATAGGTTCAAAGGCAGTCAAGGAGTGGGGGGGAGAAACGGGCAGAGCCCCCGAATGCAAGGGCACAACCGTGTCCTTGCTGCAGGAAGTAAATGATGCCTGTATAGTGCGAATTTTATCCATAAGAAAACTGGAGAGTTTTTCGCACCAGGAGTTTGAGGATGAGAGCGTACTCAATTCGGCTTTGGGCGCCAGGAAGCTCTGAACAATGGAAAAAATGTCCTTGGTGTTATTCCTGGCTAGATCAATGCGGGCTGAATAGTAGAGGCTTTTTGCATGGGCTATGGCGGTGTAGTGCAGATGAGACCCACCGGGACAAATTGAGCATTTAGGATTTCGTCCCTTTCATAACTCAGTATATGCTAGGGTTTTCACCCTTATCTCATTTCTGTTATATTAAACAAGTATTCTGGAAGGAAGAAATACCTCTGGCTATGTATTCATCTGTAAAAGTGCCATTTTTACCTGAGCCCAAACCCCTTGCCACATCATAAAATAAGCTTTGCTACTCTACCAGGGATAAATCTGTAAAATCCAAGAATTTATAAGAGCTTCGGCTAACCTTTGTGGTCTACAGTTTCATAGCCCTGGCACAGCGAGAACAAACAAGAGGACTGGCAAAGGTAGCTTGCTGTATCCTCGCCCAGCGAAGAAGCAACAGAAAAATCGTGCCACCACTTTTCAACCTTTCTTAAATCCTGTGGTTGGAAGATTGCGTTAGCATCAATGTTTCCACGGTCGACAATGAGAAAAGTGAGGCACTGAAAATTTTCAGGACTTTCATTCACGCAGGAGAGCAGCACCTTGTGTCTTAAAAGCCCATGATGCCACTAAAACACTTATACGCTGACCCATTAGATGAACCACTACATTTATGGTACTTGCGATTCTTCAACACAATGTAAACTTTGCCAACAAGGATGTCATCACTCCACAAAGGTGCCAGTGCCAACAGGGACGAGGCTCGGCTCCTGTTCGCAAAGATCTCAAATTCCTACCCACGCCATACCCGAGTCGCCCGCTACTTGCCTAATGCAACACTCTGCATGCTTATTAAAGTGCATTTTACTTTTTATATGTTTTTTTATAGTATAGAACAAGCCCCAAGGGAGTCTGAGTGCCGTACAGACTTTTTTTTTGTAATACACAGGAAGTATGTGCAGTGCAACAACATCGTGAAAGACAGGCACCCATACATAAGTTACAAAAACGCCACAACGTGATTAGTTAAATAGACGATTATTAAAATTTTGGGAATAAGGAGGGGTGCCTCTGCAAGAGCAGAGGATCCCCGTCTTTAACTGTGAAAGCTGTACACAACAATTAAGGTGTAACAGCGTAGTGAAATGAGTACGCCTCGCTTATCAATATCTCAAATCGTTTCCATTGGTTTTATCTGACTACTTGAAGAGATGCATGTTTAGGCTCAGTGAGGCCTTCAACTCTTACTGTGAGGCAACAAGGTGGATATGCAATGATAGGGAGGGACAAATCTTAGGGTAGTTGTATAAGAAACAGGTTTTCAGAGCAGAGTTTTTTTAAATCTAGTAAATAGGGTTGGTGGGCAGATTTATTTCTTAAGTCTCTGTTTCCCCAGAAAGTGCGTCAGAGTCAAATATTCTGTCCACATGTAGAGCCTTGAAGGTGATGCACGTAGTCTTGTAGGTAATGGGAGATTCTGGATATGAGCAGCAAAGCAGAATGTAGTGTAGGACTGCTTTGAACTGTGCAAGTTGAGATTTGGAGAATCTGCTGTAAAATCATTTCCATATTCAATTCTTGAGATGACAGCCTGTGCTAAGTTCTTCAGATCCGTTCCGAAGGAGGGGTAGGGGGACGGTGACAAATGTGTGATGGTTCATCGGACTCTTAGCTGGCGCTTCTGTTGTGACCTTTATATTGGTGTCTAGGTTGAGTTTGGAGTCTAGGGTGCAACAGATGGATTTGGAATCTGTGACAATTCCTAGGTGAGAGTCTTATGTTGTTGGTAAGGTCAATCCAATTGGTGGAGGGAATGGTAGCTGACTTTGATAGAGAGAATGAGGAATTAATTTTTAGTGAGTAAAGTTTCAAGCTCATCTGTTTTATTGAGGTTTGTATTTACTAAATGCAGGTGATCAGTATAATAATAAGTCTATTACTGCAGTCTGGTCAGGTTAAGCCAGTTGTTGGCATATTGGTGGAATGAGATTTTACATTCATGCACAAGATTACTTAGCAGTTCAACGTGAAGGATACAAAGTATGACAGCCACAATCGAGTGCTGTGGCACACCAAAATGTAAGGGTGTGATATCAGAGAATGGATCTCCTATCTTGACCTGCGGTAATCTTTTTAAGCAGTATGGCCAGCACCAGTTTAGTAAAGTGTTTTCAAAGCCCATTCGCTTGTCTAGGAAAGTGAGGACCGACTGTCATGTTAGGTCACATAAAATGCTGACGACAGGTCAAAAAACTAGCAAGGACATGCTTCCTTTGCCAAAAAGAGGGAGGTGCCATTGACTACCCCGAGGAGACTTGTTTCCACATCGGATCAGATCTGAAGCCTGACTGGGAGTGACCTAGGTGTCACTATTCTGTGATGGTATTTATTAAGTTAATCAACTAAATATTTTTCAGTTATTTTTGTCAGGTATGGGAGGGAGACCAATGATTGGTCACCCATTGGCGAGTCGTTTTCAGATAAGGTTTGGGCGGAATCTGCTTTCGGAACTAAAAAGGCGCACATACCAAACTTTTAGGAGTTCAGGAATTATACTGTGTGAGTCACTGACGCAATTGAATCAGAGAGGGTGAGCATTAATGTGCTCTTCTGTCAAGTGTGGAAGGATGAGAACAAACGAGTATTGCAAGGATCTAGTTTTATAAGTATTTAGAGCTTTTCTGGTGGCTTACGGTAAGATAGAAATGATTGTGCACCATTTGGCTGATGGGGTGGAAGTAGTTTCGGGTATTGTTATTACACTGCCGAAATCGGAGGATAGATGTCAGTCTCATTTCTGAGGGCACTTATTTGAGAAACACCTACCACATTCCTAACATTTGGAATAGTTGAGATGGGATTCAAGATGGGTGGGTTGTTTTAAAATTCAAACAGCCCTTTCTGGGATGTTTATTCACCTACAACTCAACATTTCTAGTACATGTGTTTTACCTTATAGAGAGGTTTCTTGAATATGCTTTGTTCTAATTTGAATAGTGCAAGTTTGTTTTCTCCCGGGCGATTCCTCCAGTTTCTCTCAAAGCGCTCGGTATTTTACTTTGGTTATTTATGTGCGAGATACCTCAATAGGAGAATTCCCATACCCCTTTTAGAACAGTAAGGGCAGGACAATTTTGTCAATGTTAGAGCAAGGTCGCTGTTGTAATCTTGAAGAAAAATGAAAGAGCCTGTATTAATGTCTTGGGATTTTACTAGGGCCACAAATATGGCATGGATAACTGGTGGTACTATTTCATGGGTTAAGTTCTCTTTGCGGGAGAAGTCTATGATCGGACAGTCCGCTAGGATAGGTGCGATGGTTTACATGATTTTCTGCCTGGAAATAATGAGATCTAGAAGAAAAGGTTACTTACCTTCAGTAACAATATTTATGGTGGATAAATAGCCTTCCTGTTTATTCCTCACCTTACATATATTCTTACAGGCACCTGTCTGGTCCAGAAAACATTTTTCTATGCAATAGCTACCTGACTGGTCCGGAGAATCTCTGCAATAGATTCCAGCAACGCTGGTGGCACTATGCAGCTTCAATTGCAACTCAGTCTGTGGGACAAGCATTTATTTATTTATAGTGCGCTCTGTCACAACTGGTATCATGGTGCTAGCCACAAAAACAGAAAGACATGAAAGCTAGAAGTCTGAAATAGCTGCAAAACATGGAAGTTAACAGATCAAATAATCGGGGTCGAGACCAAAACTCAAGTTACTTAGGAAAAAGTCAGGTCTTAAGGGCCTTCCTAAACTACAATAGATCAGTTCAGGACCTCAGCGAAGCTAGGAGTTGATTCCAAAGCATAGCCACCCTGACCGTGAAAGTCCAGACACCCTGACTGGGTTTCCTAAACTTAGTCACGCACACCAGGTTGGCTGAAGAAGAACCAAGAGATCTACTGGGGATGTATCTTCTTAGCCTCTTTTGTAAGGGAACCAGGCCCAGTCCCTGAAGAGCTTTGAAAACAATAGAAAGTGTTTCAAACAGAATTCTTTGTTTAGCAGCAACCACTGGAGATCCTTCAGTGCTAAGGAGGCAGAAGCTCTTCTAGGTCTGTTCAAGACAAGTTTGGCCGCCGCAATCTGAACTCTTGACAGACGGCATAAAAAAGTATTCAGTTGCGCCCAACAGAAGAGTATTACAGTAATCCAAGCAACTGAGGATTACACTACGAACTACCTAGGCTCTTGCAGAAGGAGGCAGCACCGGCAGTATCCTCCACAGGGCTCTCAGAAGTGAAAAACAGGTACCCGCGGTTTTATTCACGTGTCATTCCATGCTAAGTTTATTATCAAAGATAACTCCCAGATGCCGGACCGAATCGATGGGGACAACAGTCTCGTCGGATGGCACCGGCCAAAAAAATGGCAGGGAGTACGACCAGGGCTTTATTAGCTGAACAGCATAAAAACTCAGTTTTATCCCCATTGAATTTCAGCAAATTTAAGTTAAGCCACTGGATAATGTCCTTCATACAATCCTGACAGGTGGAGAACTGCTGGTTACTCGCCAGCGAAAGAATAAGTTGGGTGTCATCAGAATAATTGACCAAATTCACCTTATGAGATTTTAGAAGTGTGATCAAGGAGGCCATACAGATATTAAACAGAATCAGGCTGATAGATGAGCCTTGTGGCACACCCTGTTTGATCGCCCTAAACTCACGAGCGAAATGGGGGAAGGGCACTTGCCTGACATCTGTCCGATAAGTATACGTGGAACCAGCCCAAGACTGTTCCGCCCACCCCAATCGCTGCCAACGATCCAAAAGTGTAGTATGACAGACCATATCAGATGATGACAGAATGTACCAGACGATAACTGGCATCAGTTCCTTGTACTTTTCTGGCACTCCGTTGAAGCATGCGGAGCAGAACCGAGACAGTATCAGCAACAGTGACAATTTAGAGCAGATCACATGTTTATATACTTTGAGACCGTATTATTCATGGCAGAAACTCATTCAGTGAGGAGGAGGGATTTAAGGAATCTGCTGGAAGATATGCATCCACCAGAATTATCGTTACCGAACGTAAGCACATTTTTCTTCTGATTAATACATCTTCCCACAGATTTCTCACCTTATGAAAGTATCCCAAAGCAATATGCTGCGGGAGGTGAGACTTGGTGATGCTGATTACCCAAAGAAGTCATGCAACACAGCCCTGGCAAAGCACTCATCAATCTGTGTCTGAGCGTTGAGGCAGTAATGGCTGGCAAAAAAATAAGAAACCCAAAAAACACAGAGATAACCACATGGTTGCCGGGCAAATAGCCTACAGAACATCTATGGAGAGAGCCGTGGAAGTAGCCATGACCCCAGTAGAGTGGGAATGAATACACTCCACATAGTGAGGATAAGCCAATGTGAAATGGTGCATTTGGTCACTGCCTTAACCCATCTTCCAATCTGATGGGATGAAAAGGAGGGAAGAAAGATAAGAGTGATGGACTGACCCATGTGGAAAGCAAATATTACTTTTAGTGGAAAAGATGGGCAGGTGTAAGGAACAAATTTACCCAGGTACAATACTGTGAACGGTGGTCGAACCAAAAGTGACTGAAATTCATGAATGACCCTAGGGACAGAGGTTATTGCCACCAAGAAGACAGTTTTCAGAGTGAGACGTCCATCTGGGCAACTGTGCATCAGCTGAATGGGAAAGCCACAAAAAAAAGTAACACAAGATTCAAATACCACTGAGTAACAATGAACAGCAAGATTGGGAACAAATACAGTCAACCTTTCAGAAAGTACGTCACCAGTGGTGACAAAAAAGGCTGGTCCTGAAGAGACACATGAAGGTGGAGAGAGCTGACAAATAACCTTTAACCATACCGACTGCTACACTTTGCTGGGCAAGCAACAGTGTAAAATGCAGAACATCTGAAAGGCAAGACTGGAACGGGTTCAGAACTTTTGACCCATTTAACAGACTTGTTTCAGCAGCCCACATAAATGGTTTTTGAGCGGCAAGTTTCTTAGCAGCGAAAATTATATCCACAACTTCAGATGGGGAGCAAAGGGACATTAGCTGGCAGCACTCAATATCCACATGAACAGCCATAGCATTTGGAGATTGGGAGGAGGTCCAGACCATCCTGCTGAAAGAGCTAGTCCACCATGTGCGAGAAGAGTGGAGGGGCAGAATGCTAAGTGCCAATAGATCGGCAAATAGCCTTTGGTCAGACTCAGGCATTTAAAATCAGCTGGTTCTTTTCTTCCTGCACCTTCTGCAGGATTCTCTACTGGAGCACAACTTGATGAGATGTGTAAGCATGCCAGGGACCAACTGAATCTCAAAGCACCCACTAGCAAACCATTCAGTGGGAAGTGTATGCCACAAAACTAAGGACACTTCATGTACTGAGCCTTGGCGAGGAAATCCAAACATGGATACTCCAATCTAGAGAAAAGTCCATCGCTTTGAGATGAACCCATTCAGGGTTTTCTAATAAAAGGCAGCCCAAAGCATTCACTGTGAGGAAGACTGCAAGGTGTGCCACCTTCAGATAAATCCCCGGTTGCTAAGTCTACTGCATTAGACAAGTTGCCTCACAAAAAAGGGTCCACGACCATTCACTGCTCTGTCTGTGGATATAATGGATGGTCGTGGTGTTGTCATACAGAACCCGAATGCTGCTCCCGGACATGAAGGGAGGGCGGCATTCAAGGCATGACAGGCAGCTGCAACTCAAACACTTCTATGTGCAGGAACTGCACAGATGCAGACTAAATGCGATGCACTATCATGTTGTCCGCATGCTAAGGGCCAAGTGAGAAGGCTTTCGTAACCAAGATAGCCTGCATATGTGAAGCATATGTGAAGCATATGTGAAGCACTAAACCCATCAACAGGTTGGGGGGGTGGAGTACATCCATCAGTGCACAACTTGATGGACTGACTTGAAGATCTGCATCCCAAGCTGAGCAGTTGCCATCGTGCTGCAGCCATTTCTTTCTCATGCCAGATGGCAGCAGAGAGCCCTTCAGGGCTGCCTGAGGCGTCAACTGGCAGCATGAGGTCATCAGAACCAGCAGGCAGTGGACCTGTAGAACTGGGATCCTTGTCGAAATCAGAAACATCTGAATCGTCTCTTGACTATCTGCAATCCTATGAGGAGGAGAAGAAGCCTTTATGTAGGTTGTGTCCATAACAGCCCAAGTGAGTGTCAGCCTCTGCATGTGTGTAGTATGAGACTGCTGGGTATTGACCATAAAAACCAAGTCATGGAGAATGGTCATGACCAGCACTACATCCTCCACCTTCACAAGACAGATGTCCAAATCCCAAAAATACACTGACTATTGAACTATTGAGCCACAACTGCCAACACATGCGTGAAAACATGTGGTGCAGTCATCAGGCTAAAATGGCAAGACACTGTGAAGGGACCCCCATAGTGAACCTCAGGTAACATCTGTGGGAGAGGATTATTGGTATATGAAAATAGGCATCTTGGAGGCCCAGGGATGCCAGTCAGTCCCATGTATTGATGGCCAGCAGGACTTAAATCAGGGACAACACCTAGAACTTGTTTTTCTGAATGACAAGATCAAGATGCGAAGATCTAATAACTCACAAAGCGTTTCTTCTTTGTAACCAAGAAGTAAAGAGAGCAGACTTCCGAGCCCCTATCTCCAAATGGAATCATCTCTCTGACACCTTGTTCAACAGGTCAAGAACTCCCACCTCTAAAATTTAGGTGGGTGCAGGAGATCATGTCCTAGTGGAAGGCAAGTTGTCTGGAGGGAAAGACATTAGTGATAGGGCTTTGACTTGCAGATTAGCATAAATACTACATGGATACGTCAGGTTGTTCAAATTGGAAAAATGGGAGACCCTCCACGTAACTGGACGATAGTGGCTTAAAAGTGGAGTGTGAGTTAAATACGTTTTAAGGCAGTGAATCCAACAGATCACAGGGACTGAATCTGCAGCTGCTGTTTGTGGTGGTGCTTCCTCTGGGACAACTGGATTGACTGAAAAGGTTGTCGATCTTTAGGCTGTTGTCATCTGGAGTAGCCTTAAAGTTTCTAAGCGCAGTGAGCGACCCGTAGCTCTACTGGTCTTGGAGCATTCCAAGGAGGAGTCGGACTTTGTTGCGGAATAGCCGCTCACAATGAAAGAGCATGTACATGAGCATAGCTTGGGGATCTCTGTAGAAAACAGTGGAACACATCCAGACAGGACGGTGTTGGGTGGAAGTCAGGCCCATGGCTCAATCCACAGTATCCAAACTATCTAAGCTGCAGTTTGGGATTTGCTTGGAAAAGTCCAAACCATTCTTGATTCATTAGACGTTTGGGTTGGGGAAATCATTGGGACTCAATTTTGACGAAAAACCTAGGACCAGCAGATTTTCTAGCAAAGGGCATGATGACAAGAATTTCAGATCGCATGGGGTACGTCCGTGCCATCTATTTGTTTACTTCTGGGCCCGAGGCAGGTTTTGCCAACCAGATAAGACAGGGTTTAATAATACCTTTTTGAAAGGTAGAAGAGGCTCTAACAAAATTAAGAGGGAAGCAAGATTTCTGTCAACATGTTAGATTTTGCCTTTGCAGAAAGCAAAGTAAACGCCAATGCTTCTGCTTTTTTTGTAACACAGTAGTGTACTAAGAGACGTTCTAAAAAAACAAGAAGGGTAAGGGATATCTTCTTAAGAGGTATCTGAACTACATTTTATAAGTCCAGTAGAGGCCAATATCAGTGTTGTAAGAGGGGAGAAAGCTATCAACCTACAAATCATCATCTTCTGTATGGCCATAACCCTTAGCAGGCATGGCAAGAGCATCAGAGTCGGACCGGAAGGATTCACCCCTCTGGGTAAACCTCTGGGTGCTATGATGGAGCTGTGCCAAGGACTCATCAACAAAACGGGAGTGTACTTTCTCTTTTGCCACTCAAATGATTCAGGGAACTTTAAGGGTGGTACTGGTGTTACCGTCGTGGGTTTTGCCGAATGAATAGGGGTGACTCAGTGGAGGCCACCGACTTATTTGGAGTAGTCAAGGCCAGAGCACATGGGTGTGCAGAGGTGTTTGGACTAGTCAGACGCACATGATCACGTCCACCCTTTGGGGAGTGGGCCACAGGGCAGCAACATAGTCCTGATGAGATCCAGCAGGCCTCAACATGTGCAGCGTGATGGAGTCGTAAATTTTAGTTTATTCCTATTCAACATTTGAGTCGACTCCAATGACAAGGAGAAGCTTGGGTCAGGTAATGGCATCAAGAACCCAAATGGCATGAGAGCATTACTGTTTCCTCGAGCAAGAAAAGGATTTCTCCTGCCTATGGTGCTTTTGTGGGAAGATCTCTTGGGATAGTGTTCACTCTCTTACCTGAAGGGGAATGCTTCGGCAGATCCTTACAGATCTTGGCCAAAAATAGCTTGGCACCTGCGCCCCGCCCCGATAGTGTTTGTGTGCATTAAGTAACAGGAGTCATAGTTGAGAGGTCTTAATCAGATCCAAGACATCACATTCAGATGTCAGAAAGGGACATCTTTTTAAAGCATCTGCCATAAGGACTTAAACCCCGAATCCTTAGGAGGAGGCATCTGACATTATCATAGTCGAAAAACTGAGGAATTTTATCAGAGAATACTATATTGATGAGGTGCAAAAAAACAGGAACTGACTACAGCGCACCAGTTGGCGTGTTATATACTCCAATGTCATCACATTCAAGGCAGGCAGAGTTGAGTTGTGGCTGCATCGTGCCACCTGGCAAAGCTGGAGAGCTACTGCTGAGGAAAAAGTTTCTGAATCCAATCTAGCACTTGGATGTGAATATTCATGAGTAGAGTAATCTGCACAAAGATGCATACATCACAAGCAATGGATGTTCTAATGGCCGGGGTTCTAGAGGTGAAAACTATTTCACCCACTATATGAGTCTTTGTAGACTCCAGGCCTGGTGGTACTCTGGGAAGGCACTTGTCTTTGGTCTGGCAGAAGATGCCTGTAGGAAGCCAGGCTACTCAGTGGGTCAAATTCTCCCACCACCGTGCAAAACTGTGTTCTAGTTAGGCAAACACATTTCTCTAACACATTCCTGTCTCCCCCTTAGTAGCATGGGACTGAGACAGAAGGCTATTTGGGAACAGCAGAACAAACAACTTGAATCAAGAAAACATTCAGTAAAGCTCCCAAACCAATGTAGTAATATTATACTATTTTGGAATTAACAAGACCAAAAAAGTAAAAACGGATCAGTCATTTCAAACATAGAGCTGCATAGTAATAGTCCAAAAACCTTTAAAAAAAATAATTTCAGTATGAAGAGAAAAGAAATCATCAGAACACTGAAATTATATACAAATATGTACATTCATATAATTGAGGCGAATGCAATCCCACAATAAGAGATGATCCTTACACTACTCAAACTATTCTAATACAGTTAAATATCAATCAACCACTAACCGAGCAAAACAAAAGAAAAAGGTTTAATCAAAATCATTTTAAGGAACCTCATTTTTCTTCAATTCATATTTTCTAAATAAGGGTGACAACGCTTTTTTTCTGCAATTAAATTAGACTTCCTACAATAGGTTTTCCCTAGCTCATTAGTGGTCTCATTTCTATACACTACTCCTGAGTGCTGGGGGTGGGGTGGGGGGGAGGGAGGATGGGAAGGGGGCAGGGGTTGCATCCTTCCATATTAACTTTTCTAACCACCAGTGATGTGTGTATACTATTTTCTCGCAGATGTATCATTTTTCCTTATAGGGGGTGGGGGCCTGAAGGGGGTGGGGGGGAAGGCCAGTAAGGACTGTTTTTTTCTGTCATTACTCTGTGCTCAAATAGAGAGGCAAAACAATTTTAAACAGCAATATATTTTTCTGCACTTTGTAACATTCCATAAATAAGTACCCCCAGAAGTCAGTTTCCCTATAGCTTGGGGCATTTTGGATCAGTTTCAGGGAGCCGTTCATTAATTCTCATTGGTGTAGAATAAAATCTAAATAATTATCATTTGCACCCTGAATAAGCTGGCATATTTTAACACAGAACTGACAATTTCTTCTTTGGTTAACATAACCCCCACTGATGATTCTCACCAAATGTTTATTCTTCCTCAGTGAACAAATTACTTACCTTCGGTAAAGTTCTTTCTAGTAGAGACTACCTAACCGCAGGTTCCTTATCTTTTGAATACTTCCCCAGGCATCTCACTCGATCTGGAAACTTTTGAGTAGTACCTCTGCGTGCTGCCACTGATGTCAGTTGCTTTCAATGCTGCCTACTTCCCCACATGCAGAGTCCCAACAGCAAATTGGGATCAAACAGTGTGCAGATTCCTACACTTGAGACGTGTTCAATGTACAGAGACAAAATCACAAAACGGGAAGGATGGGAGGGTCGGTGAATCTGGTGTTAGATAGAGTCTCTACCAGAAAGAACATTACCGAAGCTAAGCAACTACTACTTCTTATAGAGGCTTCTAATCACAGATTCCTCCCCTTTTGAATAGATACTAAAAGAATACCCATTCGGAGGTGGGTCTGTGAATTGGCAAAATGGCCCTCTTGGCGAACCTGACCGTCCAGACACTAGTGCTTGTTATGTTAATTATATTTAATATAGTCCACAATTTACCCGTGGGCATCTCGGCACTGTCATGAACGTAAGGAAGGATGCCTATGAACTTAAGGAAGGATTCCCACTTAGCCGCCTGACAAATGTCCAGGACAGGTACTCCACGTGCCAATGCAGTGTTATCAGCCTTGGGTCTGGTGGAAGGGACCCATAACCTTTTAGGGGACTGCTTCTTGGCTAATATGTAGCAGATCTTAATGCAGAGCATGATCCAGCGAGAGATGGTCCCTTTTTACACCACGGATTGGCCCTTTTTCGCTCCTACAAACCCCACAAAGAGCTAACCGTCCACTCTGTGTTCTCCGGTACGATCGATGTGAAAGCTCAGAGCTCTTTTGGGGTCTAGTCGATGGAGTCCCTCCTCCTCCTTAGAGGAGTGAGGCGAGCATGGAACACTGATAAGGTTATGGTTTAACTGACATGGAACAGAGTCTCTACTTTTGGAACGAAGGGTGCCAGAGTTCACAGAACTAGTTTGTCTGAGAAGAAGGTGGCATACAGTAGGTTGATACAGAGAGCTTTGAGCTCACTCACCGGCCGTGCCGATGTCATGGCAACTAGGAATACTGTCTTGGGGGTGAGAAGCCGCAAAGAAGAGCTGTGCAGTGGCTCAAAGGGAGTGCACATCAAATATGTAAGTGAGGACGAGGATAAGGTCCCTCTGCGGCATAACAAAGGGAGGAGAAGGAGGAAACAAATGCTGGAGTTCTTTCAAAAAACCGCATCACAACTGGTGATTTAAATAATGAAGGCTGATCCGGCAACCATAAGAAGGAAGGAAGGTACCCTTTAACTGTGTCCAAAGCAAAGCCTTGCCAGACAAGGTATAGAACAAACATCAGATAACTTGGCTAGGAGGCGGTCTGTCCGTCATGTGCCACACCGAACCACAAATTTGTCCCAATGACAGGCGTATAATTTTTGTCGAAGAAAGCCTTGCTGTTCAAGACGATATCAACTACCTGAAAGGACGGTCAAAGGTGTTTAGCTGTCACCGCTCAATGATCAAGCATGAAGGTGGAGATTGGGGAGGTCCAGGTTTAAGACCCTGCCCTGTTGCTGTGACAACAGATCCTTCCAGAGAGGCAGCCTGGTCTGAGGACGGATGCTCATGCCCAGGAGCTCTAAATACCATACTCTCTGTGCCCAATCCGGGACCACTAGGATGACTTGGGCGTGGTCGTCCCTGATCTTCTTCAGAACCCAGGCAGGAGGGGTGTTGGCGAGATAGCATACAAAATTCTCAGGTCCCACTGCAGGGAGAATGAGAGAATATGAGAGAGAGAGAATATGAGAGATATATATATATATATATATATATATATATATATATATATACACACACCTTGGGAACTCCAACATGCAGCACTGCTGACATTGCATATTCTCAGCGGTGGCAAAGAGATCGAGCTAAGGTTCTCCCCATGCGTGGAAGGGGCCTTGCAACACCTCCAGGTATAATTGCCACTCGTGATCCGCTAGGCACCGACAGCTGAGTTTGTCCGTCCTGGCGTTCAAAGATCCCGCCAGATGGTTCACCACCGGGATGATTCCTTGAAAGTCCAGCTATTTCCAGAAGCACAGCACCTTGTGGCACAGGGTCCACAAACCCACCCGTCATGTTTTTTGCATTACCACATGGCATGGCAGAGGTGTTGTCCGTGAGCACCTTCACAAGCCTTCCCTTGATGGATGGCAAGAAAGCTTCCAGCGTCAAGCAGATGGCTCTCAGCTCCAGTAGGTTGATGTGGAGCTGGCCTCCGCCAGAGGCTTCTGATCTCCACCTCTCAGGTGGCCAGCCCAGAAGTGATGTATCTGTTACCACTGTTCGCTCTGGATGGGGTACTGAGAAGGGTCTGACACTGACCCAATCGCAGTTGAGCAACCACCACCGCAGGTCTTTTGCAGCCTCCTATGAGATATGGACATGATCGGAGAGGTTCCCTTGATGTGGGGCCACTGAGACTTCAAATTCCACTGCAGAGCCTGCATATGCCATCTGGCGTACTACACCAGCAGAATGCAGGAGGCAAGGAGTCCCAGCCGGATCACAGCGTGAACGTCCTGGCCTTTCCTTTTCATGTCCAGAACGGATCTGATTAAAGGGAGCATCTTAGAAGGAGTCAGAAGTGATTTCAGCACTTTGATAGTGAATCCCAAAGATATTAGGAGTTTTGCGATAGTCTGGAGGTGAGTGACTACAACCTGGGGCAAGCCCACCTTCAGCAGCCAATTGTTGAGGTAGGGGGAAGACTGAACCCCTGACCTCCAAAGACGTGCTGCCACCACCGCCATCACGGTCATGAACACCAGAGGAGCGCTGGAGAGACCAAAGGGGAGCACATTGAACTAAAAATGCTCTTCTCCCACCATGAACCGCAGATAGTGTCTGAGGGCCCTCAGGACGGGGATGTGAAAATAAGCACACTGCATGTCCAAAGGTACCATTCAGTCTCCAGGATCGAGAGCAGATTTGACCTGGGCATGAGAGAGCATCATAAAGTTGTCCTTCCGGAGGAACGCATGGAGAGGATTCAGGTCTAATGTAGGATGAAGGCCTAGCGGCAGCGGGAGTAACAACCGTGAACCACTTCCAATGCAGGGACCATCTCCAAAGCCTTTTTGGCCGAAAGGGCTTGACAGACAGATGGTCCTCCGCCAGGCGTTGCAAGAATTGTGGAAGGTGCAGAGGGTGGCCAGGAACAGCGTCTCCCTTCTGGACAATTTGTAGGACCCACCTGTCCGATGTCATGGCCTGCCAACCAGGGAAAAATCACTGGATACTGCCTCCAGCCGGGTGGCAATGCTCCACTAAGGGCACACTAAAGGGGTTTGGCAGGTGGGGCTACTGGAAGATGCAGTAGACTGACTGGCATGCTGTCCCTGATTACAGGGTGAGTGTGTGCCAGGGCCGCAGACCCAAAACGGCTGGGACCCCCTGCTGAGTCCTAAGTGACTGTATGTGGCACCCCTGGCAGAGTTATGGAGAGATTGAAAGGGCTGATGTGGTTAGCATGGCAAAGCAGACAAACCCAAGGAGCGCACTGTGGCTCTGCTGTCTATGAAATGCTCCCCAAAAAAGGTGAGTCCCATCAAAGGGCATGTCCATAAGGGACAACTAAACATTGCCCAAAAAAAAACCTGTTGATCTCAACCAGCCAAGGCGACGTATAGAACACTAGTGCCAGTGGCTCCCTCAATGGAATCTGTGGTATCCAGGCCACAACGGATGGTAAATTTAGCAGCGTCACGGCCAACCTGTATGGCCTGGCCAGTACAGGACGAAAGTCTTCCGGCACACCAGGGAGGACTTGAGCAACAGAATCCCAGAGAGCTTCAGAATAGCAACCTAAAAGGCAACTTGCATTGACCGACCAGAAAGCCAAACTTGTGGAAGAAAATATCCTCTCCCCAAAGGTTGCCACTTTTAGACTCCCTATCTGGGGCAGTAGCAGGGAAGGCATTTAGGCGTGTCTGACTGGTGGAAGCTTGCATCACCAAGTTCTCAAGGGAGGGGTGCAGAGTCAAAAAAGTGTGGTCGCCAGGGGCAAGGCAATGGTGCAGCACAATCTGGCAATTCACAGGGTAGCAGAGCAAGATCTGACCCAGGCCCATATGAAGGCCTCATTATAGGGCATCAGGTACTCAGTACTGGCTTGCCCACGACTGGAGGACTTTGGATAGAACATTGGTCTTGACCTCCAAAGTGGAGAGCTACAGGTTGAGAACTTTGGCTACTCTACGCATGACCATCACATCCTCAGTTGTGAGGCCTGGGGGTTAGACTAGGCCGGAGTCAGGAGAGGTGTCGAGACCACTGGCATCCTCTGGAGGTCCTCAAACCAGTTTTCTTCATGATAGGGTAGCCCAAATCACCTCTCACATCATACTCTGTGTCAGAGTTCGCCCCAAACAAACAATGTAGCGCATGAGGCCTGCCCTGCGGAACCTGGATGTTAAGAGGCTCCGAAGGATTGGGCAAAGGCTGCGGTTCGATGGGCGCCGAGCGCTCCTTTGGTCGAATTTGGGGTGAGGCCGACGCAGAGTCGTATAGCACACCAGGTTGCACCTCATCCTCCGGCATCAATGGAGTCAGCATTGGCCTGGATGTTCCAAGAACTGGCATAGGATGGGAAGCCATAGTCAGCAAAGGCACCAGCCGGTGGCAGTATTAGAAGGTCAACTGGCTCTGAACGAAGAACCCGCCCGTGGTATCCCAAGTCGAGGGCTTCTCAGGTCCGTTGGCACCACAGGCGCTACTGGTGGAATTGGAAGAGTCGCAACATGACCTCGCAGAACTCTTGGATCTGCCTCAGAGTCGCAGATGGCCCCAGAAACTAGAGTTGTGCTGGACAAGTTGCAAGATTGGCACAGATGTCGATAGACTTCAGGAGTAAGAGGTATGGCAATTCCCGCACGCCTTCTCAGGTATACGAGAGTGGAAGGAAGGAGTAGAGTGCCGCTTGGATTTTTTCAATTTTTTTCTTTGACTTACCCAAAGATATGGAGCGCTACGAATGTCACCTCAGGAACAACTTCTGGAACGGGGACACGATCAAGACCGACTTTTGGACTTGAACCAGTCAGGATGTGGGGTCTTTTGACGCTTGCTGACATATAGCCAAATGAGCTTCAGATTCATCGTCACACATTCACGGCAGGCCTCAGAGTTGTGGCCCGACCCCAGGCACCACAGGCAAACCTGATGTGAATCCATCATATACATTTGCTTGCGACAGTCCTTACAAGGTTTAAAACCTGTCGTCTTGTGAGGTGACATTTCCCGTGCACATTGTGTAAATTGAGGTAAAATAGGTTTTAAAAGAAATGAGAAGTAGCTCCCGGTCCATGTCTGGTGGTGTGGAAAGAAAGGACAGACATTGGTGCACAGAAATGGGGCCTATATTGGCTTCTCACATCATTTCCAGAGTGGAACGGTGTCAGGGTGGAGCAGCACAGCGCAACCTGGTGGCGTGCAAAGGTACTGCTCAAGAGTTTCCGGATCAAGTACGACGCCTGGGGAAGTGGTGGAAAGGCGGAAAAGGTGAAGAGTCTGATCAGAAGTCTCTATCAGAACAATACTTTATATCCAGATGAAATGTGACCCCTATCTTATATATCCTCCAACCCCCCCTATTTGACATATTTATTTATTTGAAGAGTTTTATATAGCATTGCTCTGTTTAGTGGAGAGGTGTGGTGCAGCGGCCAGGGCAGCTGACTTCGGCGCACAGGGTTCACGGTTCGATCCCCGGCTCCGGTGGCAGCTCAGCTCAGCACCATGTGACTCTGGGCAATAGCTCACTTAATTTCCACTACGGCCCCCAGCGCCTTGAGACCCGTAAGGGTGAGTAGCTGCGCTATATAAAAACGGACTTACATTTTACATTTTTTTTTACATATATTAACTCTAAATCAATCCTTTAGTTCCATAGGCTGGTAGAATAAACTGAACTTTTAGCTGAGGAAAAGTTTTAATTTCCAAAGGTTCCATGACATCCCCAAGATGGTAGATTCCGCATAGTTGCTACAGCTTACTATCTTCTCTTACTTCTGTATCAATATTCAGGTTCTCTTTTATTTGAGCAAACTTGTGTAAAAGTTGGATTTTCTGTGGATTGCAGATTAACTTAAATAAATATCTGTGAAGAAATATGTACAATTTTAAATCTGATTTTTTTAAAGGAATTTGGGGTGACTATATCTGAATAGGAACCCATTTAACACTGTTGGCTCGGTCATCACTTCTATGATAATCTTATCCATACAATGTTCAGTATCAGGAATCCTTAGTCATTTGAAATAGCCAAGTGAGGCAGCGATGTAATATTTATATCTGCCAACGCCTAACCCCCGTTTAAGGGAAACCGCTACAGCTTGAGATGAGCAATTCTGATATTTTTGCTTATCCAAATTAAATCTGTTATATTGTGTTTAATTTAGAAAAGAATCTCTTTGTTGACCTGCATGGAATAGTATGAAAGAGTAACAGACATTGTGCCAATATTGTCATTTTATTTAGATTAATACACCCCTATCAGTGAAAACTTGCACAAATCCCATTTCCACAATTGATTTCTTGCTCTTCTCAATAGTGAACCATAATACAATTCATATAGCTCATTCAAATTATTGGTAGTAGAGATACCCAAATCAAGAACTGGACTATTTATCAGGATTGCATTAAGTGGTGGTATATCACAATTAAAACCAAACTGGAGTAAGTTCTGTTTTCCCTTGATTTATTTTGTATCAGGTGCCTGCGTAAATTGTTGGATAATTTTACATGTATGAACGCAATTGGAAGGTTCTTGCTCTAGGCAAAGCAATACGTCATCGGCAAAAGATTTGCAATTCACGTTGCTTCCGAGGCAACTTAATGTGTGATCATTTCTGAGTTTAACAGCAAGTGGCCTAATATGCAAGGTGAATAATAACAATGGAGATGACGGGGCAACTCTGCCTCTTCCCGCTGTAAACCGTTAGTGGATTCTCTAATTTGCCATTCCTTTTTCGTGGTACCCACACGCTCTTTGGTATGCTTTCAAGATTGCCCTTGTGAAGTCGTAGGATAGGTTCATTCTCCTTAAGGTTTCCCTCAGAAACTTTCGACTAAATCAAATGCTTTTTCGACAACTAAAGAATTAAAGCTGTTTAAGTTTTTGTGACTGGTATAAAATTGTTTCTTACTGGAAGTGGGTCTGTGCCGCCAATTGCCATCCAGGAATGAAACCTGTTTGAGCTTGTCCTATTACTCTCCTGCCCACTCTGGCTAAATGATTATCTAAGATATTCATAAAGATCTTGTAGTCATTATTGAGGAGTGTGACAGAGCGATGCAAGTTGCATTGTCTGGATTTTTATTAAGTTTAGAGTAAAAAAGCATAGTATGACCCAGCTAAAAGAAAATTGGTACCGATCTGTCTTCTAAATATGGATATATGGTATTACTGACATGCTAGTGGATCTATAAAGGTTTTATAGATTTTACTACCCAAATCATCTGAACCTGGTGATTTGCCTAATGGTAAATCCTTAATGGCTTTTTCCACTTCTGGTTCTGTGATTGTACTTGCTAATATTTCTTTTTTAGAATGGTCTAGACTGGGTAAAGGAAGTCCTTGCAAGAACTTCCTTATATCCTCATCTTGTGGATCCAACGTTTCGATATAAAGCTGCTATAATCATTTAGAAAAATGTTTACTACTTTATCTGGGTCAATTAACATGAACTATGTTTCCTGCTCTTCAATACATTGGATTTCATTCCTTAACTGTTGTGTTTTGTCTTGCCAGGCAAGTAATTCATTTCCCAACCTTATTCCAGTCTTTGTACATTTTTTATTGGAAATTGCAGGCACCAGCTAAGGTTTCCTGCTCGTAATATCTTTTTATCTCATTCTGCGCCTCATTTTTGATAGACGACGTGACGGCTGTATCAACTTGTTGCATTAAATTTTGAATTTTATTTTGACATAACTTTTTTTTTTATCTTTTGCAGCTCTAGAGGTGCAGATACTGATAAAAACTGACTTAAACCATGCCGAATCCACCAGTATTAGGGCAGAGTTTACTTTGTTGCGAAACAATTACATATACCTTCTTGTAGAGTTCACCAATTTTATTTATGTTCTAGAAATGCGCCAATAAATCTCCATATTGGTCTGGCAACTTCTTGATCCTTACCTCTCCAATTGACAGCTAATTCTACCCTTCAGTAATCGGCATTAATTGCGGAAATAATGTTTACACAAGGGCCACATATGGCTCGAATATCAAAATAAATTCTAATATAGCAGAGGAGGCGATTCGTGAGTAAGTATATTGATGAACATACAGATGCAATTCCTGTCAAATATTTATAAGGTTATACACAAGCATTAACTTGTGTAAATGTTTCCTGATATTATTCCCACATCTGAGGACCCACTGTTGCACATATGATGAGTCAGCTTCTCAGAGTGTTCAGGTAAAATCCCCGCCCATAATTATTGTGTTTGTCAAGGTGGTTAAGGTGATTATTAAACCTTTCAGTGCTTGAGAATAATTTGTGACTTGGTCCATAATAAGAGACCAATGTTCATGAACAATTGTGTCACTATAATAATGCGATCTATCTACCGTTAGAATAAACGTCATACTTGACCATATACCCTTTATGTAACCAACAAATTATTATTGGGGTGCCCCTGTGAGAGGCAGCATCACTGGAAAATATTATCTCCGGGATAAAACCATATTTCTGTTTCCAGTCAACGTTAGCTATTTTTTCTTGGATCAAACTGAATTATCATGATCTGTGCTTTGGTGCCTCACACATAGGAAATTACAGAACTTGCCTTATGAAAATCGTTCGTCCCATTCAACGTTACTACCTCAGCATACTTTATTAACATCAGAATACCATGAAATTTATCTCTCTAGGCATTTTCCTTCTTTTGCTCCCAGTCCCTTTCCTCCGCCCATTACTCCCACCACCCTATCCTTAATCCCGATAATCTTAGCTGAACCCAAACCTCCACCGAGCCCAGACCAGTCCACAAGAGGCTTGGAATGAATGTGGCGGACAGCAATCAAGGATGTGACAGCGCAGATCTGCATCCACTACATTTTACAACCTGGCAAATCACATCACTGACAACACATCTCAGAGGCTAGCCCAAAATAATGCATATTTCAGTCTCATTTAGCTTAGAAATAAAGTCCGCACTTCCTTGGTTTGTGAAGCACTTGCAAAGTCTCCATGCCAAGCGGCTTTCACATCTGTCAAACTCAAAACTTCTCCAGAAATGCCTGTTTTTTCAGTTCAAACTCTAGGATTTTAACTTCTCTCAAATGCTTTGCCGTGCCAAAAGAATAATTAATGAATACAGGAAGTTGTATTCAGCAGTAGATCTGGTGGTTATTTTTTTACTGCCCTTATTTAAAATGTTCTCTTTTATTACATAGTCCTGAAAGAACAGTATAATATTTCTATATGAAGCGCCCCCCTTGCAGGTTGAAAATTGAATATGATATTGTTCTGGGAATCGATAACTGCTCAGGATATTCATCTGCTTTGTTTCTCTAAACTTTTGGCTTTTATTAACTATGCAACCCATTTAAGCAAGCGGTTGCTCTCTACAGGATTCTCAGAGCCTTTGGATAAGCCACAATACGGAAATTATTTATCTGAGATCTGTTTTCCTTTGCTTCACTTTTCCCTTGTATTTATTTTATTCAGACATTTTGTTGTTTGATCCTTTTTGAATTTCATATTCCAGTTTCTGGCATTCTCTTGCATCTGGGTTACTGTTTCAACTACAGCTTCCACTTTCTCTGAGAATGCATCCATCACGGGAGCCCGTATCTGTATTGCCGCAAGTGCCGCCAGTGGTTACCAGCCTGCAGCCAGCATCAGGGGACTTCAATCCCCAGAGTTCCAAGCGCCGGGGAGCCGCCAACGCGTTTCTTTCGCGCCAGGAGGTGCTCAAAAGGGGGCTTGGGCTCCCGCAGCGTGGGACGCGGGCGTGCCCAGGCAAAGCCCGGAGGAGGCTGGGCCATCCCTCTGTTAAGTTTTAAGCGGAACCTGGGACTCAGCAAGAATACGGGGTGAGTGTTGCTGTATTAACCCTCTGGAAGGCCCACAGGCTAGCTCGGCACTCCCCATTCTTGAAATTGGATTTTGAATTGCCATATTGGGAAAGCGCACTACGATACCACCTGCATGCCCGATAACTGACAGTATTGATGGCATGCTCGAGAGGGTGGTTAATATTGTCTCGGGTGAAATTGAACTTACGGAACGGCACATGTCTTAGGCATTGAGGGGAAAGCAGAGATTGTCGAATTTAGAGGTGCTTCTAATATCTGCACACAAGACTTACCATCGCCACAGCCTCAGGGATCTGGCTCCCGCAAATGTTGTTAATCTCCTATCGCAAGCGGGAGCGTGAGTGGGCCAGAGACTGTTGAGGTACGGCCAAATGCACAGTCTGAATTAGATATTGTTACACCTGTGGTAACCCCAGCTGTTAAACGAAAGAGGAAGAGCGGGAAGCCTATCTGCACTAAAAGGAACCAGCCCACTCGCACTGGTCCCTCTTGAACCTGCCTTTCTGCTTGGATACAGCCACCCCCAAGTACTGGCAGCTCTGGAATCCCTGAACCCCTTGCAACAGCTCCTAACGCGAATTTGAGTTGCTCAATCGGCACACAGACTGATGTGACATTGGACCTTGAGAACCTTGGGGACGTTCTTGTTAATGCTACTGCTGAGAGGGTGACTAAACAAATTAATGAACTCTTAGATATAAAATTCGCCCTACTACAGGACCGTTTAGAGAATTTAGTTTCACTTATAGGGGGTTCTGGTCAACCTTGCCAATCAACAGGGACTGCACAAATTGTCATAGATGAAGGGGGTGGGAGAAGGGGAAGGTCTCTTGCCACCACAAGTATTTTAACTAGTGACATCCGGTCCCCTACCTCTAGAGTCCCTGTAAGTAATTTGAGCACCAACCGTGTGCAAACCAGGGGATCTTCCCAACTGCCTCTTAACGGTCATGGTAATATATCTAATGTAGGCTTGGTTACCACCTCACAGCCCAATTCTATCTTGGGCCGTGTTAACAGACCCAATGGCCCAGACCAGAACCTATTGCCTGGTAAATTGAGCAGCACTGCTTTAGCTACTCAGAGTAGAAGTCTCCCGAAAGTAAATAAGGATGTTCGGAGCTTGCCACCTGCTGCTTGTCCCTATGTGCTGGTCTTAGCTGGTGTACCGACCCTAAAAAGAGATCAGAACGAGTCATGGGACCAATTACGCAACATAAGTGTGTATTGGCTATCAAGGAATAGGCGGTTCTACACATCCGATATGAATGACATTATTATGGTACGCAGAGTTGGGTGGGTTGGTTCGTCCCCAAAGAATATTGAAGGGGACTGTATCGTGATTAATTTTCGTAGACCTTCTTTGGTGGGACATTTATTACGAGCATGTGAGTCTACAACTTTTCACATCAGTAATATCTGTTTATTACCATTAGGCTATTTTTACAAGCCAAATCATGGGCCCCATCCCAATGAGATCCCCCACTCAGCACTGCAAATAGGTTCTTGGCTTTGTCCGGGTTGGATGCCCAGGATTGACTACCGCCACCTGCGAAACCCCCCGACCTAGACGCCGGACCACCATCTCTTCTCTCAGTAGCTGAGCTCACTAGCCCAGTCATATTACCTGAGGCTGTAGCCAACTCAGATCTTCGTAACTTAAGTTGGAATGTTGCGGGGCTGCATTCAAAGTTGCACCAACCGGATTGGTTAAAATTTATAAGAGAGCAGGATATTCTCCTGTTTCAAGAAACCTGGGCTACTCAAAATGTATTCATTGATGGGTTCGAATGTCATAACATCTTAGCAACAACATCTAAACATGGTCGACCCTCTGGGGGATTGTCGATTTTGATTAAGATTGCTGCATTAAAACTATATGCACTAACAATAACTTCCAAGCCATATTGTTTAAAAGGGGGATTTCCTTTTTCTTAATTAATTTTTATAATAATGATTCATTCCATACCCAATGGGAATTTAACTAATTTATTTAATTTTATTACGTCCATCCACAAATCCAAAGACTGTTTTAAGACAACTGGTATTTGCCTAGGAGGCGATTTTAATGTTAAACTACCACAATTCTGGTCAAGTAAACATCCACGTAGTGGTGGATATAACTGTCATAGGGGCAAGGAATTAGTGGACCACTTAAACTACCATAATTTAATTAACGCTATGGAGATTGCAGCCATAACAAAAGATAACGCTCCCCCGGAGCCGACATTTAGAGGGAGGGGCTGCTCATCCATAATTGATTATGTTTTTATCTCCCCGGTCCTAGAGGACATCCTGTTGAAAGCGGAAACCATTGCCACTACTTTTGGGGATCATAACCCAATCCAATAGTGCTAAGATTATCCCCTGGCCCAACACCTAACATAGAATGTGGAGCCAGGAACTTATTACCCTCTATGGACAATCTAAGATTGGCGTGGCGTTAATAATTCCGATCTATTTAGCACAATGGTTAGGGAAAATTTGAGCATCACTAATTTCTGCTTGCTGGACCAGGACCCTCATCCTGAGGTAATTAATGCCTTCTCTAAACTCTGTGGAGTGGTCAAATCCCTGTTGTCCAAACCTATTACTGTAGCGCACCGTGAACCTAGATGGTTCAACCACGACTGCTCAGAGGCCAACAGGCAGCTACGCAAGGCCCTGCTACAGAGCCCAAGGAGCAATTCTCTGGTTAAGTTGTCAAGGCAGAAGTATAAGTCCGCCATTGCAAAAAAGAAGGAAGAATTATTAAATGAGCACTGGGATACTCTTATTAACGCTGCTAGATTAAAAAATGGGAATATATTTTGGACTGCTGTTAAAAATCTAAGAACAATGGGGCAGCCATTAACTCCCATAAGCTGCAATATAAGTAGTGCAACCTGGGAAAGTCACTTTGCCACAATTTATTCAGCTCCTGTTCAGGAGCTCGACCCCTTTAAGAATAGGATTCCATCGAGGGTTCCAATATTGATAACAGAGGTTGAGGAGGCCATATCTCAGAGCATGGGCAATAAAGCCCCTGGCCCCGATGGGTTACCCATCAACCTCATTAAATACAAACCAGACTTTTGGGCCCCTTTGTTGTTAAACGTTTTTAACCCGTTTACCGCGGCGGCAATTCCGCCACGGTGCGGGGCGTTCCATTGAGTGGGCGGGGCCGCATCGGCCAACGGACGGGCGCAGCACTACCGAGGTAGTGCTTGCGACGGCCGACGGGCGCAACGAACGGGTTAACATAACCAACGCTCCATGCCAAAACCATGGTCCACTAGTATTATTATCCCAATTTTTAAAAAGGGAGATCGTACACAACCTTGCTGCTACAGGCTGATCTCCCTAACAGACAACACCCTCAAAATTTTAGGAAGAGTTTTATACAATAAAATTTTAACATGGGTGAGGACAACCAAATTTTAGAGTATTGTCAATTAGGTTTTAGAAGCAAAGTAGGTACAAATGAGCAGTGTTTGAATCGGAAAATATAATATAGCACAGGACTCGCCACTTTATCTAGCTTTTATGGACCTGACCTCCGCCTTCGATTTTGTTAATAGATCCCGTTTATGGTTCATCCTCCTAGCATACGGTTTGGATGAGGCCCTTGTACACTTTTTGGCCTACTTGCATACGGACTTGAAGGCACGGGTCAGGATTGGCGGCGGAGGTGAGGTGTCCAATGATATTAATGTCAGTAGAGGGGTCAGGCAAGGGTGCGTCTTAGCCCCTCTCCTTTTTATCATTTATAATCATAATCTGTTTAAATCATTGATTATACTTACCGACTATGTTCCCAGAATTAAAGGCAAAACCCTTCCTGTGCTTTTATACGCAGATGATGCGGTTTTAATTGGACGCACCCCAAATGCACTACGCACTTTAGTACGGGGATTTACGGATTTTATGACTGGCCTTGACCTATGTACTAATTTCAGGAAATCTTTTATAATGTCCTGTGGGCCAAAGAAATATTCCCCAAGTTCCATTTCCGTTGGCGATCAAAAACTAGTTTGCACTTCCACTTTCCTATACCTGGGGATGGTCTTTGCTGCAAACGGTACTTGGTCTGAACATATGGGGTTTTGCAAGAATACGTTTTCAAAGGCCACCAATTCTATCCTTAGCCTCCCCCGCCCAAAAAGATCAGGGGCAATCTCGGCGATCCTAAAGATTTTCAAATCACAGTGCGTACCTATAGCAACTTATGGTGCAGAGGTTTGGGGCATCGCTAAAAGCACCAGTATCCAACTAGAGGAAAATAGATTTTGCAGGAAGCTTCTGGGCGCACCAATTTCCACTGCACCGTATATATGCCACAGTGAATTATAATTAAGTTATATTGAAAATGTTATAAGGGCACGCCCCACATTGTTTTGACTAGCCATTATGAAAAACCCTGCAGCATCACTTACTAGGGAGATAATAGATGATTGTCTCGGCTGTGAGAAAGGGATGGATATTCCATGGCTCGCCAGGGTTAGAAAGAGCCTGAAAAGTGTCGACTTTGAAGGACTGTTTTTAAACCCGGACAAAGCAGAGACTGTAGATAATAAAGCCCTCGGGTCAGCACTATATGTATTTTACAGCGTGGAAAGATCTGAGAGGGAATTAAAGAAACAAACTATCGCTAATTTTGTACCCATTGAGCGAACTGAGCTCTCCTTGCCCAGTTTTATCATATTACCGATGTCACATTGGGGGGGGGAGGACTTCTTTTTCGTTTACGGGCTGGGACTGTAAAATATTTGCTCTGCTTTCCCCTTGGGTACAATGCTAAACTTGATTCCCTACCATGTCCATGTGATGGCCAGAGTGGACACACACTCCTACACTTTTTATTTTTCTGTAAGTATTATACTAAATATTCACAATGGCTGTTAATCCCATTTTTTTTTTTTTATTTCTCTCCTATTCTATTGGCGGATGCAGTTAGCAGTATGCTTAAATTGGAAAATGAGGAATTGATTATGCATGTTGGTTCTTTCTTACGCATAGCCATAAGGGCTCGCAAATCAATGTGCAACCCATGAAGTCTATTTGCACCCTGGTTTTAATATTACGAACTTTTTATTATGCCCCTGTAATTGTTTTTATTGTGTACCTCCTTTGTTACTTGCTCCATATACTATGAATTTTGATTATGCTATTTAATTGTTTATTGTGATTTTAATCTTGTATGTGCTCTACTTTTATGGATACAGTGTTATCCGAATAAAGTCTTTTGGATTGGATTGGCATCCATCTTATGTTTTAGATGTTCACATGTTTCATCATATTCTTTCTGGTTGGATTTTATCTCAGTAACCTCCTTCACTGTTCATTTTAGCAGCTTTTTAGCCGGGGATCAGTGTGGATTGGACTTTTATTGAGTGGAATTTGCATCTTCAACTCTGTACCCTTTTTTTTTACTTTTATCAAATTATTTGGAAAATGTACTCCTATCTTGTCCACTACTGGATTTTTCTAATTCTCTAGTTGAAATATAATCCGTAGACTGATTTAGAGGTCTGTACCAGTAATGCTCTTGAAGGACATATGAGGTATAGTCAACACATATCTTACAGATTTCTTTTCTTTGTGGTGATTTTCCGGTCTTTTAACAAGCTGAGAGTTTTTCCCGTCTTCTGTATCATTTACTTGAGTAGTTTTCCTTTTGTACCTTATCCTTGATTCGCCTCTAATCCCCTTAAATTAGCATTAGTAAATATATAAGAGTTTGTATCTTGTTTTGTATTACGAATGGTTGAATTACAGCAAGGAAATGTAAACTCTGAGCAAAGTCTAGTATTGTGGGTACATGAAATGCATCTCATTGCTTCACCATTTAGGCTCTTTTGTATTTGAGCCAAATCCTCTGTCTGCACTCTATCAATGCTATACTTGCCGAGTCTTCCCTCGTGGTAAACTACCTTTGGTCCAGGTAAGCTTATTTATTTTCTGTATTTATCTTCTCAAGCTGTGTATTTGTCATATGACCCTCGCGTTGTGATGAGCCCACTTTTTCCATGGACCCCTCACATGAATCATCAACCAAGATTAATTTCTCAGTTTCCTTCTCCATCTCCTGATTACTCACAGCCATACAGACTGCATGTGCCTTGCGCCTTCATGCACAGACAGCTCACTTGGGGTTATTGATTACATGAATACTTGCCCTGGTCATTGTCCGGCAAATTCAGTTTCCCCCTATTTTCTGGGGACTTCAAATTCTGACACATATCTAACTCTGTAGCTATTCGTTTTTTCCCCCTCAAGGCTTCCCTTAATAGGCCCACACTTGGAGCACCATTAACTAGGAATAGAAACACTGCCCTGTCCCGCCAAGCAGTTTTTTCAAGTCCGGAAAGATCTATTATTTTGGTATACCATTGTCATCAATACCCAAACCTCAGTGTCAAATCAGATTATACTGGTTTCATATTATTAATATCAAACAACAAGAGAGAGAGGGAGGAGTAGCCACTCTTCTTCCCCCAAATTATATTAGAATAACAACAAAAGAGTGACAACCAATTCCAAAGAAGAGGTACTAAATTTAAACGAAACTGTACAAGGAAAAAACTTTACTTCTTAAAAGAACCCTCACTCACCAACCTAGTTGGTGACATGCTTCATCATTGGGTTCCCACCAGGGAGACCGAGTGTCTCCCCAGTGTGCTTCGACGCCTGAATTACAGCGGAGCAGGATATTATTGTGCAAGAGTGACAGTGCTAGGGGTAGTGCTATTTAAAAGAATGAAGGTTTTGCGAAAAATCAATTTTAATAATGGCAAAATCCCCAATCATTAAAAGAAGGTGAACGGACGTACGCTGGTTAATTAGGTGCACCAGCCCATCCGATTTGACTAATAAAGTGTAAGAATGTGTTCGACATGTTTCAGCTTATTACTAGCAAATTGGCTAAGCTTTCTTCAGGACCGTCACTCCTCGGCGGTATACGCACACTAAGGCGTACCCTGACCAGAGGAGTTGATGTGTGCAGTAAAACTCACGGTTTTACCGCTGGGGGATCTGGGATTTCCAAAAGGCCCCTTTTATTGTGAAGTACGAAGTAGCTTCACGTCATGAGTCCACGGCGGGGGAATGTTTGCTACACAGACTTTCTGAATTGGAGTTTTCCCTCTCACAACCTATTCATGCGATCACCGTGGCCCGAATGTTATTAACACACATTTTCAATTGACTACCAATACAATTGCTTTACTTTTGCACCTTAAGTGCTTAGTTATCAATCTGCCACTTCTTCATTACCTTACTCGCTTCTGTCTTAAGACAAAATCTTTTAAATACCTACAGGAACAATCAATAGTGGCTCGAATAGTCACATTGTTGAGGTCCATTTATCCTCTGTCGCTGCTATGTTATTCCATCAACTACTCTATCATCCATAGCTCTGCCAGGAGCCGCTTACTACTCCTCCTCCTGTTCCTTAATCCAAGATGCCGAGGGAAGTCTTCCAGAGTTTTCCTTCGGTTGCTCCCCTGTTTCGGACTGGCTTATTCATCCAAGTTGAGATGTGGTGGGAAGCCAGCCCTGCTGCACAAAGAACCTGTCCCGCAATTGGTTAAGTTAGTAAGGCACTCTTTTCCATATGTGGCCCCTAAAGTCTAGAATACCTCCATCTCAACCCACAGCTAGGGCATACCTTGCTGCCATTAAGAGGCTTTTCACAGCTCAGCGTGGCTACCTGCATAGTACTTGGGCCCTCTATAAGAGTTTCAAGGCTTTATAAATAAAGTACTATGTAAAATATTGTGAGAGCACAGAAATAGAATATCCTTGATTCAGGGTACTTCTTAAAAGCTATGCTATGCCACAGAAGTGGAACAACTCACTGAGGAAGCATCCAATGGCTTCCCCTTATCCGTCGCTAGCATTTCCACATGAAAGCCCAAGTGAGCATGAAGGGTTGCGATTATGCAATGACTGTCACATTTTGGATAAAGGTGCAAATTCTTAGCAATCGTTACTACATCCTTATGGGAGGCAGATGACCAGAAAGAGCGTTCAGGCTCCCTTTCCACAAAAGGCAATTGTTTCAGTTGATTCGTCTCTCCAAAGAGACCAACAGCACAGGTGGCCAAATGTGACAAGTGGCAGCAGTAAATTAAACTTGCTTCATTGTTAACCTCAGAAAGTTTGAACAATGTAAGCTACAGGTGGAGACTACGTTGATGTACTTCTATAGCTGATTCATGGGCGGCTAGCACATGCTTTTCTTTCACTGCCTTCCTGCAGCTCCTCGACGAGAACCTCTGAGACTAGCCAAAGGCAGCTGAGTGGATGCACAGAGGACAGCATGTGAAAAAATGTCAGCAGAGTCCTTACATAATTTGTTTGTTTTTTAGACCGCAGGGGCAGCCGGTACATGACTGTAGAAGATTTTAATCCTGGCTATGTCTGTAGCCACAATCATGCAGATTTATACATCAATAGAGACAAACTTGTGTGGTGGTGCAAGTTTAGGGCAATGAACAAATACCAATCTGTGTCGAGTCATTGTCTTCATAAATTAACAATTTACAGCAAGACAGTCATTGTTCCTCAGATCCTTCTTCTGAGCGGAGCTTTGGAAATCCAAGTTTCTGAACATTTTCCAGTCTTTCACCTAGCTTACATCGCATGTCACCGATGTCAGGAGCATGGGTGAAAAAGTGTACAACATGGAACAGAACACATTTTAGTTTCCCAACACTGCCCATAAAACTTTATCTGACTTGACTGGCACTGTGATGCTGCTACACCATCCTTGCAGCGATCGGACAATCTTGGGACCTTAGCTATATGACCAAACATGTGATTTATTCAGATTAGAGTTGGGGTGTATGTCCAAACCAGATGGGTGGGCAAGGCTTCTTTTCAAAAGCCAGCTGCTTGGTGCAATCCCCAGCCTACTGGTGAGCCGAGGGATGATGCTGTTGACATTGCACATCAATTCCAGAGCACCTGTGCCCATTCCAACTCTTACAAGCCTGGGCTTAGGAGATTTTAGAAATATCCAACAGAGAAGACCTGGCCTGCTACTGTAGCCAAACTGCCGGCTGTGAATCCCAAAATCCATGCATCTTATTCCATCTTCCCCATTTAACTACCTCGCGGGATCCTGATAAAATCACTTTACTGCCAAAGGTGGGAGCACTCAGAACTCACTAAAGGTCAGTGTAATGCACTATATAAACAGAGATCTGCAACTTGAAACTGGTAATGTGTATTTTTCGGCTCCTTCTTACATAATTGTAACAATTTTAGAAATTACACCTGGCACTGCTTTTCTCCGTTCTCACCTTTAATGAGTAGTAGTAAAACGTGCCCAGGATTTAAGGAGCTAAGGCCTCTGAAGACAAGTCTTTGTCCATCTGCCTTCTTCAGGGAGATCAAAGAGATCAGTGGGTTGTCAGGTGTATATGTTAGAGGCCACTTACTGTCCCCCAAGCAGAGAACTCCCAGACTACACCCGGTCTAATCATCTCCAGTACTGAAGCAACACTGTCGGTGGAATCAGTTATTGGTATACCCACCAAAGTGGCCTGACAGTATATACAAACAGTGATGTTTAGTCTCATTGACTAAATCAGTGGTTCTTAACCTGTGGTCCGGGGACATCTGAGGGTCCCGAAGCAGACTCTGGGGGTCCACGACTGCTTCGAAAATTAAATAACATTAACAGATTAATAAAGTAACATAAATAAAGAAGCAAAATTGAAAGTTTCAAACATTCTGTAAATATGTAGGAATTTGAAATTAAAGTGTAAAAATTAAGTTTGTGTTATCAAACTGATTCAGGGGAGCCGTGGAAGTCCATCCATAATGTTATGGACGATGAGTGACCTCACCTGAATTTAAAAAAGCTCTAGTCTTTGCATTAAAATCAATATGCTTATTTTCTTATATATTTGTTTTTTAATTAAATAAACTATTTCACCATTTGTGTTTTTATTTCATGATTTCTTGTTTCTGTATTTTTTGTGTTTCTCAGATTATAAAAGGGGGTTGATTTGTAATAAAAATTAAGCCAGATAAGAAATGCATAAAATGTTACTTTTCTAAGGCAGTGCCCAAAAATCTTCTGTGTGTTTTCCCCAGCATGTACGGTTTTACAAGGCTAAGGCTTGTCCCTCTTCGGCAGTATACATTGGGCACAAACCCCTACTAAAATTCAACTCTTCCTGTCAAGAAGCAATAGACGAAATCCATGCCTTTGTCAGGTTACACTGGTCATACTTTTAGGACCGGGTTATATGGTACCCAGTCTATGTTAAATTGTATTTGCACAGAAAATATCCGCCACTTCTGTACTGTGCCAATGTTATCCCTTTTGTTGTGAATGTGCAGTGATGTTGCCCTTGTGACTAGGCGTCTATTTTAGAAACAGCTTTAACAGATGAATAATAAAAATGCGAGGTTTCTGGAACTGAGCCACTACAACGCTTAAAAACCATTGATAAACGAATTAGTACAGCAATTGCGCCCGCATTGCAACAGGGTGAAGGGTAAATGAGCTACTGGAGTCCACTGCGTGAGAATAGGAAAAATACAGGAAGTGTCACAGAACAGGGAGTCTGGCAGTGGGGTAGGGGGCGCATGAGGGGTGGGGGGGGGGGCAGATATTCGAGTGCCTGTAAAGGTAGGCTCTGGAGTCTGGCAGAGTACGGATAGAGATTCTGGTACTTGGCAGTGGAGTGGTGAACATTTCGGAACGTCGCAGGGGGCAGAGACCCTGGAGTCTGGCACGTGTGAAATACTCTAGTGCCTGGCATGTCTCCACACAGACCCTGGTGTTTAGCAAAGGATGGATGGAGATTTCGGAGTCTTGCACAGGTGGGGCAGAGAACCTGGAGTCTGGAAGGAGCGGAACAGAGAGTCTAGAGCCTGGGGTGTCTGCACACAGACCATGGTGCTTGGCACAGATCCCGAGATCTTGAAAGAGCAGAACATAGTATCTAGAGCCTGGGGTGTCTGCAACCAGACCCTGGTGCTTGGCACAGATCCTCGAGTCTGAAAGGAGGGGAACAGAGAGTCTAGAGCCTGGGGTGTCTGCACAGAGACCCTCGTGCTTGGCACAGAACCTGGAGTCTGGAAGGAGCAGAACAGAGAGTCTAGAGCCTGGGGTGTCTGCACACAGACCGTGGTGCTTGGCACAAATCCTCGAGTCTGGAAGGAGGGGAACAGAGAGTCTAGAGCCTGGGGTGTCTGCACACAGACCCTTGTGCTTGGCACAGATCCTGAAGTCTGGAAGGAGCGTAACAGAGACGCTAGAGCCTGGGGTGTCTGCACACAGACCCTGGTGCTTGGCACAGATCCTCGAGTCTGGAAGGAGCAGAACAGAGAGTCTAGAGCCTGGGGTGTCTGTACACATACCCTGGTGCTTGGCAGAGATTCTGGAGTCTGGGAGGTGCGGAACAGAGACTCTAGAGCCTGGGGTGTCTGTACACATACCCTTGTGCTTGGCTGAGGTGGGGCAGAGATTCTGGAGTCTGGAAGTAGTGGAACAGAGTCTAGACCCTGGAGTGTCTGCACACAGGCCCTGGTGCTTGGCACAGATCCTCGAGTCTGGAAGGAGCGGAACAGAGAGTCTAGAGCGTGGGGTGTCTGCACACAGACCCTGGTGCTTGGTAGAGGTGAGACAGAGCGTCTGGCATCTGGAAGGAGTAGAATAGACTTTTAAGCCTAGGGTGTCTGCACACAGACCCTGGCGCTTTGCAGATATTCTGGAGTCTTGAAGAAGTGGAACAGAGTCTAGAGCCTGGAGTGTCTGCACACAGACCCTGGTGCTTAACAAAGGATGGATGGGGATTCCGGAGTCTTGCACAGGTGGGGCAGAGATCATGGAGTCTGGAAGGAGCGGAACAGAGTCTAGAGCCTGGGGTGTCTGCACACAGACCATGGTGCTTGGCACAGATCCTGGGATTTTGAAAGAGCAGAACAGAGAGTCTAGAGCCTGGGGTGTCTGCACACAGACCCTGGTGCTTGGCACAGATCCTCGAGTCTGGAAGGAGGGGAACAGAGAGTCTAGAGCCTGGGGTGTCTGCACACAGACCCTGGTGCTTGGCACAGATCCTGGAGTCTGGAAGGAGCGGAACAGAGAGTCTAGAGCCTGGGGTGTCTGCACACAGACCCTGGTGCTTGGCACAGATCCTCGAGTCTGGAAGGAGGGGAACAGAGTCTAGAGCCTGGGGTGTCTGTACACAGACCCTGGTGCTTGGCACAGATCCTCGAGTCTGGAAGGAGCGGAACAGAGTCTAGAGCCTGGGGTGTCTGCACACAGACCCTTGTACTTGGCTGAGGTGAGGCAGAGATTCTAGAGTCTGGAAGTGGTGGAACAGAGACTTTAGAGCCTGGAGTGTCTGCACACAGACCCTGGTGCTTGGCAGAGATCCTGGGGTCTTGAAGGAGCGGAACAGAGAGTCTAGAGCCTGGGGTGTCTGCACAAAGGCCCTGGTGCTTAGCAAAGGATGGATGGGGATTCCGGAATCTTGCACAGGTGGGGCAGAGAGCCTGGAGTCTGGAAGTAGTGGAACAGAGAGTCTAGAGCCTGGAGTGTCTGCACACAGGCCCTGGTGCTTGGCACAGATCCTCAAGTCTGGAAGGAGCAGAACAGAGAGTCTAGAGCGTGGGGTGTCTGCACACAGACCCTGGTGCTTGGTAGAGGTGAGGCAGAGCTTCTGGCATCTGGAAGGAGTAGAACACACTTTTAAGCCTAGGGTGTCTGCACACAGACCCTGGCGCTTTGCAGATATTCTGGAGTCTGGAAGGAGTGGAACAGAGTCTAGAGCCTGGAGTGTCTGCACACAGACCCTGGTGCTTGGCACAGATCCTGGGATCTTGAAAGAGCAGAACAGAGAGTCTAGAGCCTGGGGTGTCTGCACACAGACCCTGGTGCTTGGTAGAGGTGAGGCAGAGCTTCTGGCATCTGGAAGGAGTAGAACACACTTTTAAGCCTAGGGTGTCTGCACACAGACCCTGGCGCTTTGCAGATATTCTGGAGTCTGGAAGGAGTGGAACAGAGTCTAGAGCCTGGAGTGTCTGCACACAGACCCTGGTGCTTGGCACAGATCCTGGGATCTTGAAAGAGCAGAACAGAGAGTCTAGAGCCTGGGGTGTCTGCACACAGGACCCTGGTGCTTAGCACAGATCCTCGAGTCTGGAAGGAGGGGAACAGAGAGTCTAGAGCCTAGGGTGTCTGCACACAGACCCTGGTGCTTGGCACAGATCCTGGAGTCTGGAAGGAGCGGAACAGAGACGCTAGAGCCTGGGGTGTCTGCACACAGACCCTGGTGCTTGGCACAGATCCTCGAGTCTGGAAGGAGGGGAACAGAGAGTCTAGAGCCTGGGGTGTCTGCACACAGACCCTGGTGCTTGGCACTGATCCTGGAGTCTGGAAGGAGCGGAACAGAGAGTATAGAGCCTGGGGTGTCTGCACACAGACCCAGCTGCTTGGCACAGATCCTCGAGTCTGGAAGGAGCGGAACAGAGAGTCTAGAGCCTGGGGTGTCTGTACACAGACCCTGGTGCTTGGCACAGATCCTCGAGTCTGGAAGGAGGGGAACAGAGAGTCTAGAGCATGGGGTGTCTGTACACAGACCCTGGTGCTTGGCACAGATCCTCGAGTCTGGAAGGAGGGGAACAGAGAGTCTAGAGCCTGGGGTGTCTGTACACAGACCATGGTGCTTGGCACAGATCCTGGGATTTTGAAAGAGCAGAACAGAGAGTCTAGAGCCTGGGGTGTCTGCACACAGACCCTGGTGCTTGGCACAGATCCTCGAGTCTGGAAGGAGGGGAACAGAGAGTCTAGAGCCTGGGGTGTCTGCACACAGACCCTGGTGCTTGGCACAGATCCTGGAGTCTGGAAGGAGCGGAACAGAGTCTAGAGCCTGGGGTGTCTGCACACAGACCGTGGTGCTTGGCACAGATCCTGGGATCTTGAAAGAGCAGAACAGAGAGTCTAGAGCCTGGGGTGTCTGCACACAGACCCTGGTGCTTGGCACAGATCCTCGAGTCTGGAAGGAGCGGAACAGAGAGTCTAGAGCCTGGGGTGTCTGCACACAGACCCTGGTGCTTGGCACAGATCCTCGAGTCTGGAAGGAGGGGAACAGAGAGTCTAGAGCCTGGGGTGTCTGTACACAGACCCTGGTGCTTGGCACAGATCCTCGAGTCTGGAAGGAGCGGAACAGAGTCTAGAGCCTGGGGTGTCTGCACACAGACCCTTGTACTTGGCTGAGGTGAGGCAGAGATTCTGGAGTCTGGAAGTGGTGGAACAGAGACTTTAGAGCCTGGAGTGTCTGCACACAGACCCTGGTGCTTGGCAGAGATCCTGGGGTCTTGAAGGAGCGGAACAGAGAGTCTAGAGCCTGGGGTGTCTGCACAAAGGCCCTGGTGCTTAGCAAAGGATGGATGGGGATTCCGGAATCTTGCACAGGTGGGGCAGAGAGCCTGGAGTCTGGAAGTAGTGGAACAGAGAGTCTAGAGCCTGGAGTGTCTGCACACAGGCCCTGGTGCTTGGCACAGATCCTCAAGTCTGGAAGGAGCAGAACAGAGAGTCTAGAGCGTGGGGTGTCTGCACACAGACCCTGGTGCTTGGTAGAGGTGAGGCAGAGCTTCTGGCATCTGGAAGGAGTAGAACACACTTTTAAGCCTAGGGTGTCTGCACACAGACCCTGGCGCTTTGCAGATATTCTGGAGTCTGGAAGGAGTGGAACAGAGTCTAGAGCCTGGAGTGTCTGCACACAGACCCTGGTGCTTGGCACAGATCCTGGGATCTTGAAAGAGCAGAACAGAGAGTCTAGAGCCTGGGGTGTCTGCACACAGGACCCTGGTGCTTAGCACAGATCCTCGAGTCTGGAAGGAGGGGAACAGAGAGTCTAGAGCCTGGGGTGTCTGCACACAGACCCTGGTGCTTGGCACAGATCCTGGAGTCTGGAAGGAGCGGAACAGAGACGCTAGAGCCTGGGGTGTCTGCACACAGACCCTGGTGCTTGGCACAGATCCTCGAGTCTGGAAGGAGGGGAACAGAGAGTCTAGAGCCTGGGGTGTCTGCACACAGACCCTGGTGCTTGGCACTGATCCTGGAGTCTGGAAGGAGCGGAACAGAGAGTATAGAGCCTGGGGTGTCTGCACACAGACCCAGCTGCTTGGCACAGATCCTCGAGTCTGGAAGGAGCGGAACAGAGAGTCTAGAGCCTGGGGTGTCTGTACACAGACCCTGGTGCTTGGCACAGATCCTCGAGTCTGGAAGGAGGGGAACAGAGAGTCTAGAGCCTGGGGTGTCTGTACACAGACCCTGGTGCTTGGCACAGATCCTCGAGTCTGGAAGGAGGGGAACAGAGAGTCTAGAGCCTGGGGTGTCTGTACACAGACCATGGTGCTTGGCACAGATCCTGGGATTTTGAAAGAGCAGAACAGAGTCTAGAGCCTGGGGTGTCTGCACACAGACCCTGGTGCTTGGCACAGATCCTCGAGTCTGGAAGGAGCGGAACAGAGAGTCTAGAGCCTGGGGTGTCTGCACACAGACCCTGGTGCTTGGCACAGATCCTCGAGTCTGGAAGGAGGGGAACAGAGAGTCTAGAGCCTGGGGTGTCTGTACACAGACCCTGGTGCTTGGCACAGATCCTCGAGTCTGGAAGGAGCGGAACAGAGTCTAGAGCCTGGGGTGTCTGCACACAGACCCTTGTACTTGGCTGAGGTGAGGCAGAGATTCTGGAGTCTGGAAGTGGTGGAACAGAGACTTTAGAGCCTGGAGTGTCTGCACACAGACCCTGGTGCTTGGCAGAGATCCTGGGGTCTTGAAGGAGCGGAACAGAGAGTCTAGAGCCTGGGGTGTCTGCACAAAGGCCCTGGTGCTTAGCAAAGGATGGATGGGGATTCCGGAATCTTGCACAGGTGGGGCAGAGACCCTGGAGTCTGGAAGTAGTGGAACAGAGAGTCTAGAGCCTGGAGTGTCTGTACACAGGCCCTGGTGCTTGGCACAGATCCTCAAGTCTGGAAGGAGCAGAACAGAGAGTCTAGAGCGTGGGGTGTCTGCACACAGACCCTGGTGCTTGGTAGAGGTGAGGCAGAGCTTCTGGCATCTGGAAGGAGTAGAACACACTTTTAAGCCTAGGGTGTCTGCACACAGACCCTGGCGCTTTGCAGATATTCTGGAGTCTGGAAGGAGTGGAACAGAGTCTAGAGCCTGGAGTGTCTGCACACAGACCCTGGTGCTTGGCACAGATCCTGGGATCTTGAAAGAGCAGAACAGAGAGTCTAGAGCCTGGGGTGTCTGCACACAGACCCTGGTGCTTGGTAGAGGTGAGGCAGAGCTTCTGGCATCTGGAAGGAGTAGAACACACTTTTAAGCCTAGGGTGTCTGCACACAGACCCTGGCGCTTTGCAGATATTCTGGAGTCTGGAAGGAGTGGAACAGAGTCTAGAGCCTGGAGTGTCTGCACACAGACCCTGGTGCTTGGCACAGATCCTGGGATCTTGAAAGAGCAGAACAGAGAGTCTAGAGCCTGGGGTGTCTGCACACAGGACCCTGGTGCTTAGCACAGATCCTCGAGTCTGGAAGGAGGGGAACAGAGAGTCTAGAGCCTAGGGTGTCTGCACACAGACCCTGGTGCTTGGCACAGATCCTGGAGTCTGGAAGGAGCGGAACAGAGACGCTAGAGCCTGGGGTGTCTGCACACAGACCCTGGTGCTTGGCACAGATCCTCGAGTCTGGAAGGAGGGGAACAGAGAGTCTAGAGCCTGGGGTGTCTGCACACAGACCCTGGTGCTTGGCACTGATCCTGGAGTCTGGAAGGAGCGGAACAGAGAGTATAGAGCCTGGGGTGTCTGCACACAGACCCAGCTGCTTGGCACAGATCCTCGAGTCTGGAAGGAGCGGAACAGAGAGTCTAGAGCCTGGGGTGTCTGTACACAGACCCTGGTGCTTGGCACAGATCCTCGAGTCTGGAAGGAGGGGAACAGAGAGTCTAGAGCCTGGGGTGTCTGTACACAGACCCTGGTGCTTGGCACAGATCCTCGAGTCTGGAAGGAGGGGAACAGAGAGTCTAGAGCCTGGGGTGTCTGTACACAGACCATGGTGCTTGGCACAGATCCTGGGATTTTGAAAGAGCAGAACAGAGAGTCTAGAGCCTGGGGTGTCTGCACACAGACCCTGGTGCTTGGCACAGATCCTCGAGTCTGGAAGGAGGGGAACAGAGAGTCTAGAGCCTGGGGTGTCTGCACACAGACCCTGGTGCTTGGCACAGATCCTGGAGTCTGGAAGGAGCGGAACAGAGTCTAGAGCCTGGGGTGTCTGCACACAGACCGTGGTGCTTGGCACAGATCCTGGGATCTTGAAAGAGCAGAACAGAGAGTCTAGAGCCTGGGGTGTCTGCACACAGACCCTGGTGCTTGGCACAGATCCTCGAGTCTGGAAGGAGCGGAACAGAGAGTCTAGAGCCTGGGGTGTCTGCACACAGACCCTGGTGCTTGGCACAGATCCTCGAGTCTGGAAGGAGGGGAACAGAGAGTCTAGAGCCTGGGGTGTCTGTACACAGACCCTGGTGCTTGGCACAGATCCTCGAGTCTGGAAGGAGCGGAACAGAGTCTAGAGCCTGGGGTGTCTGCACACAGACCCTTGTACTTGGCTGAGGTGAGGCAGAGATTCTGGAGTCTGGAAGTGGTGGAACAGAGACTTTAGAGCCTGGAGTGTCTGCACACAGACCCTGGTGCTTGGCAGAGATCCTGGGGTCTTGAAGGAGCGGAACAGAGAGTCTAGAGCCTGGGGTGTCTGCACAAAGGCCCTGGTGCTTAGCAAAGGATGGATGGGGATTCCGGAATCTTGCACAGGTGGGGCAGAGAGCCTGGAGTCTGGAAGTAGTGGAACAGAGAGTCTAGAGCCTGGAGTGTCTGCACACAGGCCCTGGTGCTTGGCACAGATCCTCAAGTCTGGAAGGAGCAGAACAGAGAGTCTAGAGCGTGGGGTGTCTGCACACAGACCCTGGTGCTTGGTAGAGGTGAGGCAGAGCTTCTGGCATCTGGAAGGAGTAGAACACACTTTTAAGCCTAGGGTGTCTGCACACAGACCCTGGCGCTTTGCAGATATTCTGGAGTCTGGAAGGAGTGGAACAGAGTCTAGAGCCTGGAGTGTCTGCACACAGACCCTGGTGCTTGGCACAGATCCTGGGATCTTGAAAGAGCAGAACAGAGAGTCTAGAGCCTGGGGTGTCTGCACACAGGACCCTGGTGCTTAGCACAGATCCTCGAGTCTGGAAGGAGGGGAACAGAGAGTCTAGAGCCTGGGGTGTCTGCACACAGACCCTGGTGCTTGGCACAGATCCTGGAGTCTGGAAGGAGCGGAACAGAGACGCTAGAGCCTGGGGTGTCTGCACACAGACCCTGGTGCTTGGCACAGATCCTCGAGTCTGGAAGGAGGGGAACAGAGAGTCTAGAGCCTGGGGTGTCTGCACACAGACCCTGGTGCTTGGCACTGATCCTGGAGTCTGGAAGGAGCGGAACAGAGAGTATAGAGCCTGGGGTGTCTGCACACAGACCCAGCTGCTTGGCACAGATCCTCGAGTCTGGAAGGAGCGGAACAGAGAGTCTAGAGCCTGGGGTGTCTGTACACAGACCCTGGTGCTTGGCACAGATCCTCGAGTCTGGAAGGAGGGGAACAGAGAGTCTAGAGCCTGGGGTGTCTGTACACAGACCCTGGTGCTTGGCACAGATCCTCGAGTCTGGAAGGAGGGGAACAGAGAGTCTAGAGCCTGGGGTGTCTGTACACAGACCATGGTGCTTGGCACAGATCCTGGGATTTTGAAAGAGCAGAACAGAGTCTAGAGCCTGGGGTGTCTGCACACAGACCCTGGTGCTTGGCACAGATCCTCGAGTCTGGAAGGAGCGGAACAGAGAGTCTAGAGCCTGGGGTGTCTGCACACAGACCCTGGTGCTTGGCACAGATCCTCGAGTCTGGAAGGAGGGGAACAGAGAGTCTAGAGCCTGGGGTGTCTGTACACAGACCCTGGTGCTTGGCACAGATCCTCGAGTCTGGAAGGAGGGGAACAGAGAGTCTAGAGCCTGGGGTGTCTGTACACAGACCATGGTGCTTGGCACAGATCCTGGGATTTTGAAAGAGCAGAACAGAGTCTAGAGCCTGGGGTGTCTGCACACAGACCCTGGTGCTTGGCACAGATCCTCGAGTCTGGAAGGAGCGGAACAGAGAGTCTAGAGCCTGGGGTGTCTGCACACAGACCCTGGTGCTTGGCACAGATCCTCGAGTCTGGAAGGAGGGGAACAGAGAGTCTAGAGCCTGGGGTGTCTGTACACAGACCCTGGTGCTTGGCACAGATCCTCGAGTCTGGAAGGAGCGGAACAGAGTCTAGAGCCTGGGGTGTCTGCACACAGACCCTTGTACTTGGCTGAGGTGAGGCAGAGATTCTGGAGTCTGGAAGTGGTGGAACAGAGACTTTAGAGCCTGGAGTGTCTGCACACAGACCCTGGTGCTTGGCAGAGATCCTGGGGTCTTGAAGGAGCGGAACAGAGAGTCTAGAGCCTGGGGTGTCTGCACAAAGGCCCTGGTGCTTAGCAAAGGATGGATGGGGATTCCGGAATCTTGCACAGGTGGGGCAGAGACCCTGGAGTCTGGAAGTAGTGGAACAGAGAGTCTAGAGCCTGGAGTGTCTGTACACAGGCCCTGGTGCTTGGCACAGATCCTCAAGTCTGGAAGGAGCAGAACAGAGAGTCTAGAGCGTGGGGTGTCTGCACACAGACCCTGGTGCTTGGTAGAGGTGAGGCAGAGCTTCTGGCATCTGGAAGGAGTAGAACACACTTTTAAGCCTAGGGTGTCTGCACACAGACCCTGGCGCTTTGCAGATATTTTGGAGTCTGGAAGGAGTGGAACAGAGTCTAGAGCCTGGAGTGTCTGCACACAGACCCTGGTGCTTGGCACAGATCCTGGGATCTTGAAAGAGCAGAACAGAGAGTCTAGAGCCTGGGGTGTCTGCACACAGGACCCTGGTGCTTGGCACAGATCCTCGAGTCTGGAAGGAGGGGAACAGAGAGTCTAGAGCCTGGGGTGTCTGCACACAGACCCTGGTGCTTGGCACAGATCCTGGAGTCTGGAAGGAGCGGAACAGAGACGCTAGAGCCTGGGGTGTCTGCACACAGACCCTGGTGCTTGGCACAGATCCTCGAGTCTGGAAGGAGGGGAACAGAGAGTCTAGAGCCTGGGGTGTCTGCACACAGACCCTGGTGCTTGGCACTGATCCTGGAGTCTGGAAGGAGCGGAACAGAGAGTATAGAGCCTGGGGTGTCTGCACACAGACCCAGCTGCTTGGCACAGATCCTCGAGTCTGGAAGTGGTGGAACAGAGAGTCTAGAGCCTGGGGTGTCTGCACACAGACCCTGGCGCTTGGCAGAGGTGAGGCAGAGGTCAGGGAGCCTGGCGTGGGTGGCTCGTGATTATGAAGCGTGGCAGGTGTTGGAAGGGGTGATCGTGACTGACAGATGTGACTGAAGTTCCTCGAGCATTACAGGGGTGGATAGGCGATAATGGAGCCTACGAGTGGTGGGACAGACATTCTGGAGCCTTCACAGTTGGGGTTGAGGTTCTAAAGGGTAGTAGGAGTGGGGCTCAGGTCCTGGTAGAATCGAAGCAGAGATTCTGGAAGTGGTGGTAATGAGATTGAAGAGCCCGCCAGGGCTAGTGCGGTGATTCTTTGCTCTGGCTGAGGTAGGGCAGAAGTCCTGGTGTCTGGCAGTGTTTGAGCAGAGATCCCAACGCCTGGCAGTGCTATGGTAGGGAGTCTTGAGCTTGGCAGGGGCGTGGCACAAATCAGTGGCTTACAAGAGCTAGGACAGAGATCCAGGCGCATGCCACAGGTCGGCCAGATATTGTGCAGCCTGGCGTGGTGGGTGCACAAGTCATAGAGGCTGTTAGATGAGAGTCCAGGAGCCTGCCAGATTTTGCACACACTACATGGAAGCTGGCACAAAGGATATGTTCGTGCCTTTATAGAGGGACCTGGGTGAATTGCAGGCCCTCCGTTACTCTGATCAATCTCCTCCATTCTGGCTTCAGTAAGGCGGGCTCAGGGGAAGGTCGGCACAGCGACTCCAGACACGTGTTCAGAGCAGAATTAATTACAAAGGGAAGTCAAAGGAGAACATTAGTTTTAGGAAATCAGGTGGCTATAATTTACTTTTTATTTCAGGAGGTGGGGGTGGGAGAGGCTCTCCGGATCGTCAAGTTATGGCATGTGGGCTGGAAAGGGGCCAGTCGATAGAAGCCTGACCCTGGGAACAAGGTGCATAATTAAAAGGTTGGTGACCTGGAAAGCTAGGCCCGACTCCCAGGACTTCTCGGTAATGACGGGTCTATTAAATTAAGATGGTTCTGAAATCAATGCTTAAAAAGCTCTCATTGTAACGAGATTCCACACGCAGAGGAGAGGAAACAGGAAGCTGAGATAAACTGTCCAAAAAAGCAAGGTTGGATCGGTCAAGGTAGCAGAAAAAATATACACCAGAGGGATATAAATTGAGGATTAAGTAGAGAAGGAGCAGCGACGCCAAAGAAGAGAAGTGATGGTGAATTTAAATGAGCACTATTAAACAATAAAAACACAGAGGCAGAGGGGGTGGGTGAAAGACTAACGGAGGAAACCTAATAATGGAGGGGTAGGAGAAGACAAGAGGAGAGGTAATACACAGGAGGAAGTGAGAAAACAATTGGGGACACAGAGCCCACAGAATCAAGAAGTGGAGACGGGAGACTACAGGCAAGAGGAGTTGAAACACAGAGGTAAACAGGTCACAGGGGATGGAGACAAGAAAACAGCGGGGAGGGGCACGGGAGAACATATAGAAGGAGAGGTGATTAAATATGGACGGTGAAAAGACCGTGAAAAAAAGAGAGTGCGTGTGTGAGAGAGAGACTGCACAGCATTGGGGAAACATACAGGAGTCCACAGGTCGTAACATAAGACATAAAATTACATGGGAGGAAGAGGCAGAATGGGGCGAAGAATAGGAAAATAAAGCAATGAGAGAAACTAGATGGTACATGCAAAATATAAGAGAAAGATGGCAAAATATAAGAGACTGTAAGAAGAATGAAGGAGGGAAGTCAGATCTCTTGCACCACTGAATTCACCACGTGCTGCCGGGAAAGACAGACTGCAGGAGTTGTGAGAAGGTGTAGGCAACACCCTTGCACCACTACCTAAAACACTGCTCGTTGTGGCTGAAGTTGTAACACAAGTCCCACCTCTCCGCGTTGAACGCATCTCTCCGCAGAAAGAACTATGAAACTCTACAAGGTACACACGAGGAAAAAAACTCACTTCAACCAATTGTAGGAAGCTGCCTCTTTATATAGTTTACCAAAAAGAGGTATGCTTTGTATCCCTTATGAGTGGGCAGGGGCTTACATCCAAAGGTGCTCTATCTAGGGTAGTGTGGTTGTGTTAGACAATTGCTGTACACACACAAAGTCAATAAATGATGCACACGCTCAAAAGGGAGGGCCACACCAATGTAGAAAGAAAAATAACACTTCTTTTTACATATAATGTTAACACCAGGAGCTTCGTAATTGGGTAAGCACTTTGTTTTGAGATATCACTGTTTTGCAGTATACAGACATACACTTGCATTTGTATCTTTAAAGCGGTAATGTTATCCTATGGGAAAGAAACATACTGCATACGAGTACTTAGCAGCAACTTACAGGACTGTTCTTCTGGATTTAAGGTACGTATGGGACAAGGTCTACGGTAGCACCAGCAGGTCACCTCGTTCGGCTCTGGGGCATCCAGGTGCAGAGGTGCGTTTCAGCATCGGGTGCCCCGTTTAAATCAATGGGGAATGGTCTGGTTCAAAAGAGGCTACAAGTAAGGACTAGGGGGCCAGTCCGGGCGAACCCACAGGGGGGCTTAGTCCTTGAGGGTCTCTGGAACGCAGAGACACCGTTGGTCCGATGGATTTCAGGCTGGGGGCTCGTGTGCAGTGGTACTTTCTCTGGCGGGGCTACACTGCCGGACGCACTTGACCTTTTTAGTTGCCTGCAAAAATAGGCTGCAGGCAGGTATTGGGAGACCAGTCCGGCCAAGCCCAAAGGGGGGTACAGCTGTGGAGGGGCTCAGAACCCTGTGGGCACAGTTGATTCGCCTCTCCTTGGGCTGTGGGACTTGGGTGCAGTGTTGCTTTCAGGCATCGGGTCGCGACGGTCCAGAGGCTTTCACGGTTCCTGCTGTCCTACAGAAAAAGGCTGTGGACAGGGATTGGGAGGCCAGTCCAGCTAAACACAAGATGGGGCTCAGCTCTTGAGGGTCTCTGTGCCTCAGGGGCACAGTCTGTTAACCGCAACTCGGGATCGAGGGCTCGTGTGCAGTGCAGCTTTGTCCAGCGGGGTCATGCTGTAGAGGCTCCTGTGTCGGTCTTTTTGGTGCCTGCAAACATACAGGGCAGCAGCCCCTCTGCTCCGAGGGAAATGTTGCTGGCCAGTTGAAGTCATGGGTCACTCCTCCAGTACTTTGGGAGGTGACACCACTTTCTGGACGAGCCAGATCGGTGCAATTGTCGGGGACAGTAGGCAGGCTTGGCGCAAAGTCAGTTGCTGCTTCTCAGTTATTATGCCTTATGCCGTGGGCTCTTCTTTGTCCTGCTTTTTTCTTCAGGCAGACAAATCTGATTTCCTGGTATCAGGGGGCACCTAAATAATCAATTTGGGGGCCTTTAGGGCCATGAAGGGTAGTAGTCAGTGGGCTACTTACCCCTGGGGTCACTGCACCCATTAGATGACCACTTCCTGTGGGAAGTGGGTGTCACCCTGGCCCGAGTTCCGAATTTCACCACTCACAAGATGGTGGAATTCTTTCTTTCATGTTCACTTCAGGCTGCCCACTCTAGAGGTGTATCCAGCCTGGCAGTGTAGCACGCCTCCTGACTATATAATTTCCCGCCTGTCCAGGTGCCAAATGGGCCTCAGGGCAGGGGGTAGCATCCTCCAGGGCTGGGAGAAGCCAGGCTCGCATATCAAAGGCAACAGAAGCTTTGTAGCCTCTGGCCATGATATGCTGATTTACTAGCCTTCCTGCTGGAGGAGGTGTTAACACTTCCTGGCAGAGTAGGCATTGTTCCTGACCTCCGAGAGCAGGGCTCTCACCTCCTAGGGGGTCTGAAACTTGTATGTGGTGGCAGGCTAGAAAGGACCAGTCAGCCAGCACCCTAGTGGACTACTAGGGTTCAGGGGGTACCTCTAAGGTATTCTCTGGGTGCAGGTATTAAGAAATCCATCACTGGAACCAGTGTGGGTTTATTAATACAAGGTGTTTGATACCAAACACCATATGTTTCAGTGAAGCCATTATGTAGCTGGGTAACTCGTTTTGACCAGTGCCCAGTACTATACCTTAAGATGGTTTCCCTGTTCACTTGCAATATCTAGTAATGGAACTAGATATCACAAGAACATATCTGCTCATGCAGACACGTCCTCACATAAAATATAATGCACCCTGCCTTAGGGCTCAAAGGCCCGCTGTAGGGGTGAATTACTTATATTAATTGCAGTAACTTTAGCACGGCACACAAGAGTGTGCCATGTCATGTTTTCACTTCATAGTTTGCACCATGTCACGCAGCCTGCACTGGCAGTCTGTATGGAATTTGTATGTGGGTCCCTAAGGGTGGCATAAGATATGCTGCGGCCCTTAGGAACCCTCTTTAGTAGTCAGGCCCTAGGTACCAGGTGTACGATTTACTAGGGCGCTAAAGTCCTGTGCCAATTATAAAACAATCAGACAGATCTTGTTTTATAGGAAAGAACACTGGCACTGAGGTCTCTTTAGCAGACCTCAGTGCACTGTCGGAGTTGAAAACCAGCATCTAGTAGCTAAAAAGGGGGGAAAAAGTAGGGGGAGAACTGCAACAAAATTCCAGTTTTCTACATCCATATCCAAATCAAGGGCCACGGATCCACACAGTTCAGCATCTAGTTGCAGTCCGGCATGGCAGTGGCCCCATTTCACTCACAGCTCGGAATCTGAGCGTCATAATCAACTATAGTGGTCTATGGTCACTCCTGGCTCAGATTCGGAGCTATGACCTGGACTGCAGTGGATCATGTTCATGGCCACTCAATGCTTCGGATCTGAACCCAATCCTAAGTCACATTGGTTCATAGTCACTCAAAGCTCAAGCTCTGAGCCCTATCCTGTGCAGTGGCCATTGTGAACCATTGACCCAAGCTTTAGCTGCAGCCATCAGTCACGTTGTTCCACTGTAACTCCAGGGTAGGATCTGAGCAGTCCATGGTCACTCAAGGGTCAGGATCTGAGCCCAATACTCAAACATCCTGGTCTCTGGTCACTCGTAGCTCAGGTTCGGAGTCTAGGCCTAGACTGCCATGGTCCTTGGTCACTTTACTCAGAAGTAAGAGCTCAGCCCTCTATCACAGTAGTCCAATGTCTCGCATAGGCTAGTTCCGAGAACAGTCCTGCGGTGGCCACTTTTTACTCACAGGTCAAAATACGAACTTGGATAGCCAGGATGAAAGCCTAGCCTTTCACAGAAGTGGTGAACTATCTCTTACAGGTAAGGATCTGAACCATGGTCACTCAGTACTAAAGTTCTGAGCCATCGTTCACTATACTGGTCATCGTCACTCCGTTCTGCTTCTGAGCAAAGTGCTAGACTGTGGTTGCCAAAGGTAGTTCATTGCTTAGGATCTTAATTCTGTCCAACACCACACTAGTCCACTGGCACTCAAAGAACTGTCCTAGACTGCAGTGTCTCAAGGAATCTTGGGCGTCACAATCTCAGTGTAGTAGTTCATCACATTGATCCAGAGTCATTCCCAGGTCAAGATCTCAGTTGCCCTTAGTCACTTAAAGGTCGGGATCTTAGCCTGGCATTCTATGACAGTGCTGTATAGTCAATCATTGTTCCGGTTCGAAGTACGCTCATAGGCTACAGTGACTCATGGTCACTCAATGCTTAGAGGTTAAGCTTAGTCCTCAATGTCGGTGCTTCATGATGATTCAAAGGCCAGGCTGGAGCAAATCCTAAATGGGCAGTGGTTCACAGTCCCTCACTCAGAATTTTGGCCACTGAATTAATCTGCACATTTGTATTCCTTTTTTGTCCTACAGCACTATTTGCAGACAAACTTCTGGAGTGAAAAATCCAGAAATAATTTAACACCAGCATCCCAAAAGTCAAAGCAGTACCATAAACAGGCGCTAACGACAGGGAACTAAATTCCTAAACTTCGTTTTAATAGAAATATTACTCAACTTTCTGTTTTTAAAGTGCGATCCAGTCACAGATCTATTTTACTTCCAATTCAGTTTTTAGTGGCTTTCAGTGGACTTTTTTTTAGTCTGGACTTTAACAGTGGTGTTTTCCAACAGACCTATCACTAACAATATACCTAGAGTAGCCTTTGGATCCACCGCCTTCAACCATTGGCTTTCTTTAACAAGCATCTTTCAGCCATTGGCTTGAGACTTTTTCAATCAAGACTTAGGTCAGCACAGTGGAAAACCCACCTTACACCTAATGTTATTGGCTGTTTGGATATATTCTTCCACCTCCGCAGGAATCCTCACATTCAAGTGCATGAGAAACTACATTACAACTATAGGGCTAACTGTCCATTCTTGCTGGCGCCCTTCTGTGCATCTTAGGCTAGTGTCCCAACTCTGCATACACTAGTACATTCAAGACAGACTTCTTGACTTTGCCAGTGCTTGTTCTACTTTTACTCTACGACTCAGTGGTTGGAGGAGGTTGAGACTTTATGAATGCCAAATGCAAGAGTCCACATTGCTGTCCTCTACTCAATAAAACTTAATGAAAAAGATTCACTCTCAGTGAGAGATTTAATGAAATACAGTGCTACACCCTGTGCAACTGAGGGATCTCTCTGCCGCTGGGGAAAGGCACAAGGGGGAAACGCTCCACTTTTAATTATGTGAAAAGAGAAATAATTATAATTTACAATGCACACATAAATTGAAGTGACGCTTGGATAATTAATATTATCTCCCAACTCAACAGCATTTTTTTTTGACCGAAGAAGAATAAAGGGGTAAGACGGCCCTGCTTGATTTGGAAACTGCAACAAGCCATCGCTATGCATAAATGGATGTAGACACACAAAAGAGTATTTAGTCCCAAGAAGATATACAAATAAATACAGTCTGGATATGGGTTCTTTGTATTCTTTCCCAGGTCGAGGTAACTGCTAACTCCTGACACTCAAGATACGCTATTGTCACCACTACCGGTTGATGGCCACTTCTACGTGGTAACTACAATATATGCAAGCACACTAAACATACCAGTTCCCTTGACTTGGGTCTCCCTTACCCATGGTAACAAAGATCCTTTGCCAATAGTAATACAGACTCTGTAATTTACCTTTTTCTGTTGCCTTGCCAGCTTCAATACATTGGAATGGCAAGCAAGAAAATAAAAACACACATTTTCAAACTTCGCAGTAATATAAAATCAGGAAAGCTAACTATGAAACTAGTGTCCAATTTAAAACAAATGAGCCAGTCTCAAAATAATCTACACTGGAATGTCATTGAGAGGGTCCTCAGGTCCGATAAATGCACCCTTTACAAGCTCGAAGAGGGGTGGGTTACAGATTGGGATCACACCTTAATGGTCTCAATGACAACATCAAATGGAACCAATTATAACTTTCTAAATACACAAAGTGGCATGAAAATATGGAGTGGCTCGTTAATCTAACTTAAAGAAAGCAATGATCTATAAATAGTTTATCACACTACCAAGTGAATATTTGTAGTGTCTCTATTCAGACCCTCACTACATTGATTTAAAATGAAGATCCATCGTTGTGTTATGCAGATTTGTAGATCGCACTATCACCCAGGAGGGTATGCTGGTGCTGAGCAGGTGTGATCCTAGCCATACCTAGGGCCTAGTGGGACTACTCAAAAAGCTAGGTTTTCAGCTTAGGGAATTTAAAAAGTGAGGAAGGGGCTCTTATGTGTAGCTGCAGGGAGTTCCATGCTTTAGGAGCAATATAGGAGAAGGCTTTACCAGGATATCTGTTTTCCTGCATGCGTGGGATGTGTACAAGAAGGAGTCCAGACAAGCGGAGGTTTCTGCAAGGTTTGGTGAAAGCAGATGATAGTTGAGGTATGCTGGGCCAGTGTTATGTAGTGCCTTGAAAGGGAGGATGAGGAGTTTGAACTGTGCTCATTTGCACATGGGAAGCCAGTGGAGCTCCTTCTGCTGTGGAGTGATGGGAGGGCGGCGTGGGAAGTTGACTGATTCTTGCTGCCGAGTTCTGAATTGTCTGCAGCCTTCTGGTGAGTTTTTTGTCAATAGATGGTGTTCGCATAGTCCAGCTGGCTTGTGACGAGGTAACTGAGTTACGAAAGGAAAAGAATCTCTTCAAGATGGATCCCATTTTTTTTTATTTTTTATTTGAAGCAGCAATGTTCTAGCTCCAACAATTTATATGACTCAACTCTTTTAAATTCTAATATGCCTACATCCACAACTTTTGAATATAATCTCAAATAGAATTAGTGTCCCACCAATAACAAATCCAATGCTGTGAACGACTCGTCATGATTGATAATACAACTCAATCTCAGCAGAAATACGGATTCCAGAATGCTCGGACCATCTCAAAACAACTAGCAATAATCCACTTACTATGTACTGCGTTTCTCTAATCCACGTGCACATGCAGTGATGATATCACACAGCTGCGGGGTGAACTGAACTACCAACAAATAGAGTAAGTGTGCTTTCAATGCGCACTGTTAGGCAGACAGAATTGACTGCAGCCGCCAGTGTACACCTTGAAGGTACGTGACTGGCTCTTTCACTTCCCAATAGAACTGAGGAACACTACACGTTAGTAACTTTTTCTGATGCCACATTTAGGTACTACCAGTAAGCCTATTCGAACGAGGAGACTCTTTCATACTTCTGTTGTGGCGAGTCCTACAGAGAACCATGACAGACTTGCTTTTAACTCCGCGTGATGTGTTGTATTTTAGATGCCAGGTGTATATACACATGTGGTACTGAAGTGTGATCATGTGTGCTGGACTAATAATACTCAAAACAAATTGATGTTCAGAAATGTCCCATCAGACTACACAGCAGTGATATAAACTCTTGTGTATTTCTCCCCGGTGTGGAAATGACACGGAACAGTAATATTTATTTTTCTTGACTACCATATGCCACTACTTACACATGCCAGGCATAGGCTCTCCGCACACCGCCCTTAATTTTTAACTTGCATGTTTATAAAAGTTTCCGCATTTTCGAATTTTGGGGTTGTGTTGGAGGAGGGCGTTTGTCCTGAGTTTTGTGCCGCAAGAGGGAACCCAACCCTTCAGTCAGCTGCAGCTTGTCTGATTGAGCGGAAAGGGTTAGGTTTACTGGAAAACTGTTGTTACTGCCCCACTTCCTGGTTAAGGCGGCCATCTTGGAGGTTAGCGCTCACTCTCCATCTGGCTATATCAAGAGCATGTCAGTGCGGACGCGCCAAAGGCAAGCCCTCCTGTACCTGGACATCGCCAGGGTCCAGGATCCCTGGTGGTTTCGAGCCAGCCCCTACACAGTACTCCAAATTGGAACTGCTGGAGCTTGTCACTTCCCTGCTTAGTGCCTGCCACCATGTGCTAACCTCGCCATGGCAGAGACCTGCTGTAAGAACTGCAGGTTTTCACTCTCGGATTTGCTAAAGACTACACAATAGTTAAGGTAATTCATACACCTCAGGACTCGGCTAAGTTTTTTTCTATTAACTGCAGGTAGTTAGTCAAACACAAATACGAAGTGCATAAGTTTCTGGAAGAGAATATGCCAGAAGGAGTCTTTCTAACTGAGACTTGGCTTACGGAGGACTCGTTCCCCATTAACAAGCCATCCCTAAAGGTTTTGCTATAAGGAGACTTCATAGGCAAGCGCAGAGAGGAGGGGGATTGCGATCATTTTTAAGCAATCGTTACAGTGCACCTTCTCCGAGCTTGGTATTTAGTCAACTGAAGCAGCAGTCTTTTCTCTGGCTTTGACCAGTAATTGTATGATAAAGAATTCTGATTTATTATCCCCCCTGGGTCCTGCCCATAACTTTGTCTCATTGTTAGCAGATGTTGTGTTCCCGACATCTTGGCCGCAATACCGGACAACTATTATATCCTGCAGACCAATCGTTCCTCAGGAAAAGCCGGTGGCGGCGTGGCTGCCATTATTCACAAGGACTACCAGTTTACCTCCTTAGTGGTCACTGGCCCTCCCTCAGTTGATTGCCTAGTTTTAAAATTTGAATCTCCACAGTCACCTTTTGTCTGCGCCCTTTTTTATAGGCCCCCCCAACATATGCCCACATTCCCACAGGCACTGGGCGAAATGTTATCTCATCTGGTTATTAACCATGCAAGAATACTGATAATAGGCGACTTCAACTATTGGCCTTCTGATGAAAAGGAATGTTCCAGTTCGGTCGAACTGACAGATCTCTTAACTGGGATGAATTGCACCCAGCACGTAAAGACTGCGACACATATAAAAGGGCATATTTTAGACCAAATTTGGACATCGAATTTAGAAATTTCCACTCCATCGATTTCTCCCTGTATCTGGTCTGATCACCATCTCATAAAATTCTCCCTCACTAACGTTTCCCCCCCCAAACCCCAATGCTTAAAGAATGTAACGTCTAGAAATTGGCGGTGTATAAACACTGACCAATTCAGACTATTGTTAACAGACATGGCTCCCTCTCCACAGGAGCCGTTTCTGACTCAGGCAGAGTGTATCAAGACATGGCTCATACGGGTTAGCGACCGTGTCGCTCCCCTTAAGAAAATCACCACTATGAGACCCCATGATGCCCAACGTTGGTTCTCAGACGACTTAAAAAATAGGAAACTCCTCTTAAGACAGGCTGAACGTAGCTGGAGACGCCACTACCTCCCTGACAAGAGGGCTATTTATGTAACCCTACTGAAAGAATATAAAAAGGAGATCCTTCGTACCAAGGAAAATTACTTTTCTAAGAAGATTCTCAATGCCTCTAACAAACCCAAAGAAATTTTCTCCATAGTAAACAAGCTTTCTAAACCAGATCGAATCATGCTGAAGCCAGCTCCCACACAGTCATTTTGCGACTCGCTCAACTCTTTTTTCTTGGAGAAAATTGCTTCCATCAAAGCCAGTATTCCTTCTTCTACTTTCTCTATACCCGATCCAAACACTCACCGGATTGCTTCTCGGATGGATCAAATTCCTCCAATCTCCAAGGAGACTTTTTTGAATTTACTTAGAAAGACCGACTCTGGCTCTCCTCTCGACTGCTGCCCTCCACATATACTTCGGGAAGCCTTTACTATCTGCCCCGATCCCCCTCTCTCTCTTCTCAACAACTCACTTAAATATGGCATTGTTCCTGATATTTTCAAAAGTGCCGAAATTCTTCCCATTCTGAAAAAACCGGGCGCAGATCCGACAGTTCTAAGTAACTATCGCCCTATCTCCTTGCTACCCTATCTGGGCAAAGTCTTAGAGGCTTACGTGGCAAACTGCTTGAGCACATTCGTCGAACATCACCAGCTCCTGGATTCCCATCAGGCTGGTTTCAGACCAGCTCATTCAACGGAATCTGTTATACTTACAGTTCTGGATGAATTAAGAAGGGGAGCTGATAGCGGTACTTCCCAAGCCCTGGTCCTCTTAGATTTGTCAGCTGCATTTGACACGGTCGACTATACTATTCTGCTCGACCGTGTCAGAAATGTCGGGATCCAGGGTATGGCGCTGAACTGGCTCTCCTCCTTTCTCAGCAACCGTTTCCAAGCAGTACGGATTGCCAACTTATCATCTAACAAGAGGGAACTGACTTGTGGAGTCCCACAGGGCTCCTCCCTTTCCCCTCTTCTTTTTAACTTATATCTCTTGCCTCTAATCCAATCCCTGAGAGAAAGCAAGATTGGTACGTTCAACTACGCTGATGATCTCCAACTGGTGTTTGACATCAACTCATCAGCATCTTCAATTTCCCACTTCCAATCCACCATGATTTTTATAAGCAACTGGATGAATTTCAACCAACTCAAGTTGAACCCCGACAAAACTGAGCTGATTCTCACTGGTGGTTCTTCCAACCCCTGGCACTCCAACTACTGGCCCCCTCTTTGGGTAGCCCTCCGATGCCGGTAAGCTCAGCTAAAAGCTTAGGCATTGTGATCTCTAATGATCTGTCTATGAATGCCCAAATTGGCGCTGTGGTTTCCGCAAGTTTTTTTCAACTGCGGAGAATAAGGAAGATCAGTAGATTTCTGTCCAGGGAAGCTTTAACCATGGTTATCCTAGCATTGGTTACTTCCCGACTAGACTACGCCAATTCATTATATTTTGGCATCCCCACCTATCAACTGAGACGCCTTCAGCTGGTTCAAAACCAAGCTGCCAGACTTATTTTCCATCAACCAAAGCGGCAGCATGTGACTCCTATTTTGAAGAAGCTACACTGGCTTCCGGTGGCCAAGAGGTGCGCCTTCAAGTTGGGCTGCACCATCTTCAAAGCCCTTCACGGCAATAGCCCAGTTTTCATCTCCTCCCTAATTCAAAGATACACCCCCTCCAGGGTCTTGCGATCGTCCCATCTAAATCTATTAGCCATTCCCTCCTTCAAACGCAAAAAGCATGGAGGCTCCAGATTCGCAGTTTTGGCTCCTCAATTTTGGAACTCCCTCCCGGTGGAGCTAAGACGGGCTACGTCGTATACACAGTTCAGGAAACTGCTTAAGACTCACTTATTCATCCAATCATATGACATTTAAACTCCTGCTTCCTGCTAGCACCTGTCTGCCCTACCAGCGCCAAGAAACCGTTTGGTGTATATGCGCTATATAAAAAACTTTGTAACATAACAATTGGTACTTAGCTACTTTAATTTCACAATGGTTGGAGACCTTAATCTGCATTTTGATGGTACTACCTGTCTAGCAGCGATGCCTGTGCCCGCAGATTTTGGAGGGTTTGCAGCTCTTTCAACATGTCTCCTCCCCTACACATAGACTGGGACACATTCTTTATCCTATTTTTTTCAAACTTGGCTGGTATAGTGACTGAGCAGCCTATTCCACTCACTTGGTCTGACCACTTCACCATTCCCTTTTTAGTCTCTTATAAGAAAGTGTTTATTAGTCACACATCCGCTCATGCGGCATAGGCAAGGCGGTAGGCCAAAGTTACCCTTTCTAAATTTTCTGGTGCTCTGGCCACTAGCCAGCCTATTCTGGATAGCTGTACTGACTCAGCTGACGCACAAATGGATAAGTGGATAAATGGAGCATTAGATCAATTCGCTAAGGCAGAGAATCAGATCTTTTGCAGACAAAAACCATCAGCTCACTGGTTTAATGAGGATCTGCTAGTATTTAAAAGAAGTGTAAGCGCCTTGAGAATCTTTGCTGTACAGCTTATGATCCAGCCTGCAAAACAGATTATATGGCAGCACTTAAAACCTACCTCTGTTTCACAAGAAATTTCGCCATGACTTCTACACTGATAAAATTCAGTCTACTCAAAACTCTTCCCGCAAAATATTCGCTATTGTGAAGTCACTTTCATCATTATCTCTAGTCTCAGCTTCAACTGTGCCATCAGAAAAGGGATGTAATTAATGTCTTGCCCCAGTTCTTCTCGGAAAATGAAGCTAAGCCATATGGCTCCTTTCCTGCAAATGCTAGTAATGCCCCTTGTTTGAGTGCTTGGTTCGGCTGTTCAGAGGACAGTTCTAGGCTGCTGAATTTTAGGCCCATCGAGCCTGAGGAGCTGACCGTGCTACATGCTTCGGTGAAGTCAGGCTCTCCGTTGGTGGACCTGGCATCCCCATCCATTTTGGAAAGAGGTGTGGAGGTGATCCACCCAGTATTAGGTGAGCTGATTAACAGCTCCCTCGCCTTCGGCTAGATACCTGGTCGATGGAAGCATGTAGTGGTGGTTCCACTCCTTAAAAAATCTTTGTTGGATCCCACCAAGCCAGAAAATTATTGCCTGGTTTAGCTGCTACCACTCTTCTCCAAGATTACGGAGAAGTTTGTCAATAAGCAGCCTTCAAGCATTATAGTGAGCCATGACCTGCTACACGGGAATCAACCGGGCTTTCGTCCCTCATACAGTACTGAGTCAGCCTTGTTGCTGGCTACAGAGTCAATCCGTCAGATGATCTGCACGCTGGTGATTCTGCAGCATTGCTACTGTTGGACCGTATGCCGATTTCGACACTGTATCCCATAATAAATTGATTGAAAAACTCTGGAACTGTGGTGTGGGCCATAAAGGAATGAGTTGGGTCGCTTCTTTTTTTGCAGGGGCGCACCTTTCAGGTGTCGCAAAAACCTTACCAGTCAAAAGTGCTTCCACTGAAGCAAGGAGTGCCGCAGGGCTCCTCCTTGAGTCCAACCTTGTTTAATGTGTACGTGCGCACACTGGCAGAGGCAATCGAATGCCATGGATTTACCATCATTTCATTTGGGAATGACATGCAGCTTATCACGCTGTCTCAGAATTTTTCCCACATGGCCTCCTCTCTATGCCTCCGCTTTGCAGAGGTCGCTAGGTGGGTGGATTTGAATTGCTCAAGCTCAGTGCTGTGAATACCGAGTTTCTGACCTTGGGCAATCATTCGAACATCTGATCCACTGCATGGTGGCCTAAGGAGTTGGGCCCATTACCTGTTCCCAAACCCAAGGTCAAGAAACTTGCCATATGGTTTGATGAAAAACTGTCTTTTGACAGCCAAATAACTACAGTGGCAGGAAAATGCTTTGGACTGCCCAAGATGTTGAGGACAATTCTGTGTTTCTTGCCAGAGTCGGCAAAAACAACAGTAGGCTATGAACTGATGGTGTCTAGGCCCGACTATTGTAATGTTTTCTATCTTGGAGTTACACAGGGTCAGATTAAGAGACTGCAAAGACTGCAGAACTCTGCTGCAGGTCTTATTGAACTTGCCAAAGAGTGCGTCAATTGGGGCTGCACTTAAGAAGCTTCATCAGCTTCCGGTGAAGCAGAGATCCTCTTTCAAAGTCTTGTGCTATTGTCACAAGGCATTTGCCAATAAAGGTCCACAGTACCTTCAATCTTTTGTCAGACCATACGTACCATTGAGGAATTTAAGATCACAGGGGCTATGTTAACAACTGTTCCCAAAGTAAAGAAAGTGCACATAGGTGGGAGCTCCTTTAGCTATTTAGTGCTGAAATGCTCTTACCAGACGGTTTGTCAGGCCTAGTCAGAATGTCTCTTTAAAAAAACCTCAAAACTTGATTTTTTTTGCTCAGGACTTATAGGGGTTTAACAGCTGTATTTAGGCCTGAGGATACCTGTATCTCCAGCATAGAAACTGCATTATTAGAATTATATGACGTTGTAGGAATAGGACTAGTAGTGTGGGGAACTAATTAGATGACCTATAAATAGGGACCCCTGTCCTGAGGACATGGGCCTTAAAAGTATGGGCAAAAATATGTCAACGACTTCATACGAATACCAAGGATCTAGCATTAAACATGACCCTTGCATTTTTTCCTGGTTTTATTGAAGCGACTGGGAAGCATCAAAACATTTTAGCTTCCCGAATGCCTTTTTAACTCTCCTTTTTAGTCAATGTCACAATGCTCTTAACAATGAAGGAACAAAATATAATAGAATGCGAAAAAGCAACCCTAGTCACAACTCCAGGTGGAGCTCACCACGTTCTCAAACAAATTGATTTTTCGTGAGGAATGGCCCGATGATGAATCATGCCACTTCAGGGGGTGAGGGCCTTTGTCTTTTTTAGGAGGAATTCCACGAACCAATATCCAGCCCCCCTATAATTTATATATCTTCTTGGGAGCAGATACTCTTGTGTGGCTAGCAATGATAGGGAGTATGCATTCTGGTCAATGTTAAAAACCTTCAACGTCCCCTTTTTATGTTATATACACAGATGGACGATGCGGCACCACAAACCCATTGATTTCACTTATAGTTCAAAGCTGTGTGCTTCAGATTACACCCAGATATTTCAAACAGAGGCTTAACCCACTCAGTTATTTTACCAATGCGTAACGGTTCCATCTTTGGTTTAAAGTAAGGATGAAAGGTAGTACTTGTCTCGGCTAAGGGGCACTACCTCCGCATGGTATCTTGAGTAGAAGGGGCAGTCTAGGGCCTCAGGAACAGCAAGGTACTCGAAATACAGCAACATCGCAGGTGTATGGGTATCACTGGACATCGAGTGCAGTTTGTGCTGTGGGATTTTTGCCTCTTGGAATGTAAAACTCCTCAAGTTTTTGTCTTTCTGAAAAATGGTTTTGAACTGGCTGTTTGGCACCGTTGAGTTTTCTGTGAGGTAACTAAAGCATTTTGAGAACATTGAAGGGTGGGATTCTCAATCGAGGACTGTGTGTCTAGGCTTCTTTTGTGTTCTGAGTTGGTCATACTTTTATTTTTGCCTCTTACTTCTGATATTGCAGGCTTTGGACATTCTACCTACCAAATCTTAATGGGGTTACTTTTAATTTATTTTTATTTCGTTTCTAATTACTGCTGCGTCTGCCAGGTGACATGGGGAATTTAGCATTATTTTCTCAAGAATGTTGCATCTGTATTTTCTCGAGGACACCCTGGATCTGTAGCCTGGTCCACTCTTTCCACCACAAGTTCAACTACCCAGCTCCTTTCTAACCCGAGGAGAACATTCACCACAGATTGCACGGATAGCTGTGGAAATGTCTGCCAAAGTCAACCGTCTTCTGCAAATGTGGTAATTTGAATCACCTTCTCTCCTCCAGGAACTAGTGCAAAAAATATTTCCATACACGCAACAGGCTGTCAGTTGTAGGGGTACAATCACCTCACTGGTTAAAGGGCGGTAAAAAGGAAATGTAGGACTCTAAATTAATGGCAGGTTAACTGTACTGCCACCAAGCAGAAAATGGCTGAGCCCTTTAGGATTTGAGCTTGTGGACTGCTAGTTTACTGTTGGGTTTGATAAATGAAGGACAGAGAAAAATACATCCAGATCAGTTTTGCCTTTTCTAGCTCTGCGCCTCACACTCCCCATCCCCATCCCCCCCCCCAACACACATGGATTCCAAATGTTTACACTGGCAGCACAAACAATGAAGTGAATCTCTTGAAGGTGCAGCGCCCCCTGCAGTAATTACAGAGAGAGGACCGCTTGGCGGGCGGGGAGGACCGCTTGGCGGGCGGGGAGCACCGCTGCGCGCGGGGCCTCCCGCCCCCTGGGGCCCAGGCTGCAATGAAATGGAGACATCGCAGCCGCTGATGGAGACAAGTCCTCGTGCGAGGCGCCCAGGGAGCAGCAGGCACCAGGGACACTTCTTTCTAAACTGCTCTGAATATTCTGCTGGAAAATGAAACTCGAGCCCTGGCCGCGAAAGGAGACGCGGATCAGCAGTACCTGTCGCTGGCAGCGGAGAGTGGGGCGGCCGGAGAGGGCCAGCGCAGGGCCAGCACTTATCATATCGGATAATATTGTAAGGCTGAAAGATCTTCTGGAGAACATGGATTCCGGCTCGGGTTACCACAGATAATAAGCGCGGCTTTTAGGATCAGCTTTCCCCGGCGCGTTGCGGCTCCCGCCGGTAACGAGCCCCGAGTCGTTATCATTTATTACTCCCACGCGAACACACGGTAAACGGGAGAACGAGGGGAGGGGCCCAGGCTCCCCCTGCCATCACTCGGCGCCCCTACACACAATTCACCCTCGTACAGCACGCCTTACACTTCACACCCTCTGACTTGGCTTCAATAACCCCTCCCGCCAACACAACCACCCTCGGCTGCACTCCGCAGAACATCCTGCCAACACCCTCCTGCAATTAAGTCCTCTGTCAACAGCATCGAGATATACACTCCAACACCACCAACTATAAGCCCCGCCCTTCCAGCCATCTTCCAAAGGCACCTGTCACATCCGATATCCTGTCATAATATCCAACCACACCCCTCCAGGCAGCTCGGCCAGGATCCACCAATAATGCCTCACCAGCAATCTTAAACACACTTTCTCAAATCCGTCCACCAGCACTGTCCGCTGAAATCTCCCACCTGCTTGGATATGGATCACCAAAATGCCAGGGTTGAGGAACTGACATTGCATGTCCTTTGGGCCCAACTTGTCCCAATCATAGCTGCTCAACAGCTTATTTGCTTCGGAGAGGTTAGAGTAAGACCAAGTAGTGGAAACTGTATGCTTATTAACTATTCCTTTCACTTACTTCCAGATCCATGAAACTAGGAGTAGCATCAGCAGCACCAGGGATACCCAATGGCAGCACCAGGGATACCCAATGGCAACCCCTACATGACGTCCATGCCAACACCCTACACCAACACTCTTCTAATGAACCTTCCATCAAGGGGGCACCTTCTGACAACACTTTGTTTGAAACATTTCAGCCACACCCTCTGCTAACACCCTCCACCCAGACTCCGCTCATACACCATACAAGCACATGCTCTGCCGCCGTCCTTCACACCCCTTAGAAATCAAAACCTCCGGCACAACTCCAACCCCCTATCGGTCAACACTGTTTTTCCTTCGAGACTTATCATCCTTACCACATCCCTTGAGCCCCTCCAACTCCCACGGTCAATACTGCAACCAAGACACCCTCTTGAAGTTGTTTTAATCAGTTCAACTGAGGTTGGCACCAGCGCTGGGGATGCGTTAGTCAGAATTAGAAATTAAAATATACACATACACATCCTTAATTCCTTCGGTCAAGGCCAGAGTCAACAACTGCCTTTCAATTTTGCGTCACTGAATGGCAATCCAGTGGCTTCTCCTCAACCAAGCCAAATTAGAAATCATGTTTCCCTGCTTCTTGCACTCCCAAATTCACCTCTTTCATTGTCCCCAGCAAGTTCACTTAGAAAGGAGGAAGAGACTCAACTCCGTAAATCACATAGGGCCATGGCTGATCACCTCAATCTTCCTCTTGTGCCAGAGCCAACCTATTCAAAATTGCTTTCAGTTCAGAGACCTATTCTGTAAAAGTTTAGCAAAAGTAACTGGCTTTCAAAGAACGTAATCTGTTGAAGTCCATAATTCTAAAGCAGTTGACCATGACTCATCTTTCAGATTAGTAATATTTAATTATAATGCAAGTAAACTATCATATTGAGATGAATTCCACAATCATCAAGTCAGACGATTTTAGGCAGGAGGTTCCCAGCCGGAATGGAAGCAGATTAATTCCCAGATGGGAACTCCAGATGCTGATTTGGACCTGGTAATTCCAGTTCCTCATGTTATTCCCTACTTTGGGGACAAATAATCAGAATGCCAGATTAGGTGTGGGGATACCAGACGGAATCATCTCTTGCTTATCCACCTGTGAGGAGGAGGAAAGGCCTTCACGTAGGTCGAGTCCAACACTGCCTCTGCAAAGGTCATCCTCTATGTGTAAGATTGCAGGGCATCAATTGCAAAGTCTAAGTTATGGAGGAGGGTCCTAATGCGCTGAAGATATGCCTTGACCAGCTCCGGAGAGCTTACTTTCACTAGCCAGTTATCCAAGTATGGAAATACATGGACTCCTGACCACTATAGCGAAGCCAACACTTTCTTGAAAACACATGGCACAATAATCGGGCCTAGTGGTAGCAGAGTGAACTGATAGTACTGGAAACCATTGGTGAACTTCAGTTAATCCCTATGAGTGGCGAGGATTAGAAGATGAAAGTAGGTACCCTGGAAGTCCAGGGATGCCAGAAAATGCTCCAAATTGAGGGCTAGCAGGACATGGCTCAAGACCAACATAGTGAACCTGTTCTGACAAATAAACAGGTTCAAGAGGTGGTGGTAGAGGATGGGTCTTGAACCTCCTACTCTCTTGGAAACCAACACACAAAGGGACTTGAATCCTGTTCCCCTTTCTTCCTGGAGCACAAATGTGGCCCCTTTGTTCAACAGGGACCGAACTTCTGCCTCAAAAATCACTGTGTGTCCTGGAGAGCTTGTCCTGAAAGAAAGGGGGTGATCCAGAAGTATGGACAATAAGGATGAGGCATAGCCACTGCAGATTAGCTAGATTAGCTAGATTACCCAGTGATTCATCTTGATAGTCTCCTGATTGGTGGACATGCTCATCCCCACCAGAAGGCGCTGGCTTAATGGGGGGGGTGGAGGAAGTCGAAGAGTTTTTGAGGCAGCAGAATATGGTGGGGATTGATCTCCTGACGTTGCTGGCATCCACAAGATATACTCCGGTCACAAAAGGTCACATCTGTTGTGATATCTGGATCAGTTTCGAAGGTTGGCGATGCCAAGACAACTGTGACTTGAATAGCCATGCAATTTTCTATATTATTGATGGAACCACCTTGGTGGGCCAGCCAGGCGCAACAAACACGCCAGTGCTCTTATGCATCAGTGTTAAGGAGGGAGGGTGTCATCAAACTCAGAGTCATCGTCTTCTGTACTGCCATAAATGTTATCAGCAATAACATGTTTTCAGGCAAAGCAAGGGCATCAGAATCACAAGCAAATAGTTCTTCAATCTAGGCACATCACTGGGCCTTCGGAAGATGTGCTGCCAAATGCTTGTCACCAAAGCATGCTTTAAACTTTTCCTTTGCCAGCTGGATGATTTCAGCCAATTTTGAAGGCTTCAAGGGTGGTGTTGAAAGAGGCTTCGAGGGTAGCGTGTGAGACAGCGTCATGCACGGCACTGACCAAACTGGGGGGGAGGGACCTTGGGCAATGACTTATTATTAAACAACGAGACCGGAACCAGTGAAGACAAGTAATCGGGAGGCGTCGGAGAAGCCAGATTCGTCAAACCCACAAAATTGGGTGTACTCTTAAGGGAGTGGCCCAGAGGGAACAGCAGCCATCCTAAATAAATGTAGCCTTCCGGAACGCCTCAACCTGTGAGGAGTCAGCCGATGGACTTAGAAAGTCTGACTTCATCTCTTTCAAGCTCTGCATCAGCTTAGACAAAGAGAAAGAGCCTGGAGTTGGAGAACACCATGGGACTAGACCATTTCCTTGAGGACAAAGTAGATTTTCCTTCCTTTAGAGTTTTTTGTGGGAAGAAATTTTGGGAGATCGTTCCCGGTTAGACTTACCTGAAAGAGAAGGGAAACGCTTCAATGTATCTGTGCAGACCTTGGCCAAAAAAGTTAGGCTTCCAATCTCTGATGGCTTTTGAATACATTAAGAAACAGGAGTCCCAGACGTGGAGTCATGGTCCAACCCTAGAGACCACATGAAGGTATCATGTCACTGCAACAGACATTATGTTGCAGCATCTCCAACAGGATTTAAATCCTGCGATCTTGGAAGGAGACATTTGATCTAGTCCGTTTAAAAAGCAGAGAAATGAGAGCGCGTCCGGCCGCGCGACAAGATGGCCTCTTGAATCCGGAGCTCCGTGTCATGGGGAGCCCCCGGACGGCGGCGAGTGCTACCTGAGGACCCAAGGACAGCTGGAAACTGGCTGTATGAGATGCGGAGAGCCCGGAGGTCATGATGTCTCGTTTTGTATAGTGGAGGGGGCTTTTCAACCACTCATACAGACGACTGCTTTCAGAGCTCGCGCGGCAGGCGGAAGGCTGCTCTGTGAAGGGCAGGAAAGACGCTTCTGAGGAGATTTACGGCTCTGGAGGATTTTGGTTGGTCTTGACAAGTACTTTCCTTTATTGACGGCGCACAATTGTTTAATGGTGGTTTGCATTCCTGACTTCAATAAGGTTTGCCTTTGTTTCTGTTCCTGTCAGCTGTGAGGAAAGTATACGCACTACCGGCTACATTGTTGCAATTAGTCTGAGTTGCTCAGAAACAATGCCCTTGCCTGGCTTTTTACTATTTTTATCAGTAAAATAGGGTGCTGAGTTCTTCACATCAGAGGATGCTTTATAAATCCGGACTATTTTTTCGCTGCCTGATATTGGTTTGAGGAGAGTGTTATATACCCTGTTATCAGGTACCTGTAAGGCTTGAGGCAACCTTAGGTAAATTAACCAATATATTTACTACTGGGAAAAAAGAGCCTGTGCTTTTAGTAATACTGACTTACAATTGCTGCTTTTTCCTCCTGATACTGCTTTAAGGCATTTTGTGTGTGTCAATATCAAACAATTGATAAAGTTGTGTCACCTTTATCTTGGTACGATCAGCCTTATTTACGGGGTCTACCTAGCTGTAAAGAAGCAAATTAACAGTGTATGACTTTTGCACAGCGACGGCCTGGAATGCCTTCTGGAAAACCGGCTAGTAAATCTTCCAAACAACCCTCTTATTCTGAGATATTAAGACAGAGTCGTTCTGCCTAAGAAACTTGCAACACTGTTCCAGAAGCTCAAAAGTCACCTAACTCTATAATGACATCTGGACCAGTCTCTACTATGGAACGAATACTCCAAGAGATTACTGGTGTTGGACGACGTTTGGATGGAATGGAGACGACTATCTCTGCTCTTACGACAGAGACTAAATCTATACGTGCTGATATTGCAGGATTCCAGAAGCAGCTTGATGGTCTCACTGATCGTGTAACCACAGTTGAGTATTATCTCCAAAGTATACCAGACAGTGACCAAGAACATCTCTTCCTAAGAAGCAAAGTGATCGATTTGGAAGATAGAAATCGCCGGGATAATGTGCGCTTCTTTGGATTTCAGGAAGGAATAGAAGGATCAGATGCTAAATCCTTTCTAAAAGCAGCTCTTCTGAAAATTACAGGTCTCACTTTTGACCCGCCATTAGAAATGCAGAGAGCACATCGTATCGGTCCCCCTAAAGGGGGGAAAAATATGCAGCCACGTACACTTATTGTATGTTTTCTGCGACACGAACAAGCTCGGCAATTAATCACAGCAGCACGTACGCCTGGTCCATATATTTTTGACAGTCATGAGATTCGAGTATCTGCAGATTTCTCCAGAGAAAGAATGACCGACACAAAGCTTTCCTCTCTTTTCGGCCTCACCTACGTCAGACATTAAATACAGCCTTTTTGAACCAGCACGACTGCGAATCACCAAGGATGGCATATCCAAGGACTTCTTCAATCCAGATGACCTTCGACGCTTCCTGGACAATATTTCTCCCCAGCAAATGGAATACACGGATTCCACATATGAGGCCCAATCTGCATTTTCTCCATCAACAACCAAAAAGGTCCCTGACATCCAGCATAACGCAAGTCGTTCTCAAAGCAGGGGAAGAGATCCAAATAGAAATATACGCTCATTTGGTGACCGTGCGCAAGCCCTACAAGCAGTAGTTGCTCTTACGCAAGAGAGAGACAGAGATAAATCACGCTCGCCACTTAAGACTCCTCCACCACTTGACGACGCTGTTCCTTGAACTTGTTTTATTACTTTTCTGTTGATATCTTGAAGAACAGATAAGATGAGCATATACTACTACCTGTTGAAGTCCCGACCTGATGAGTATCTTATTATTTACTTATTCAATTGCTCATTTCTTGCTATACAAACTTTGTACTATACTTTCTAATCCATTTTTATTAATTTGTTACCCTTTCTCTTTCCTCTTCTAGTATTTATATATAGTATGGTTTATTAGTGCTCATTTTCATTGTGTTACAAGTTTAATTGTGTGGCACTGTTATTATTGTTATATTCCTTCGATATACTCTCCATGAAGAAATGCACTACACATATAAATTAATGCCTCAAGGTTATGCATTATATTTTGTATAAGTATTTTTACTATCATTTCTTCATCTTACTGTATATTTATTTTATTCTTTAGATATTTTGTTCTTATACTAGACTAAGGTTTACACTGTTGTTAAATGTTACTTAAATGCTGTTTAATTATTCTTAACTTAGACTATACCTTAAATTTCAAACGTTTCAATCTTTCGTCATTATTTCTTCAAGATGTTTCTGGGGCACACCACTTGAAAACGGATTTTCTTTGTTCTTCTCTTCTTTCAATATTGCTCATAACTTAAGTAAAATTTGCTCAACAATTGTATGAATTGCCTTGATATGCTCTACCTTACATTAATTAATTCTGATAAGATTTAGCTGTTACAATATTTAATTACATTTTTACCCTATTTAGTTATTATTAAGTCTTATAACAGTTGTATTTAATATTTACTTCTTCCATTACCCTTCCTTACCTCTTTCTTTATCTTCCTATATTGTATCTTATACTAAAATATTAGATTTTTCACTTATTTCTATAATTTTTAAATCTATCTTTTCAAATCTATCTTATGCTGTTTGCTACTTGCCATACCCACTCACTCTTCCTATGCCTCTCGCTGTGTGGGGCTCCCCCGGCGCGCATAGCCCGCAAGCCAGGACCCGCAGAGCACAGTTCCACCTCCCTTATACTGCACCTTTTTCCCTGTGCAGTATCTTCACCCTTACTCCTCTCTTCTCCTTTTCCCTAATCCTTGTGTCATTTTAATTTTTCTATCTGGGTCTCTTTGGTAATTTTCTTCTATATTCCTAAGTAACTTACACTCCTTCTCCCCTTTTACCTGGAACATTTTCTTTACTTTTATCACTCTTTATCTTCCCTACATTGATTCTTTTCCTGCTCTTCACTCCGCCGTATCCAACTTGTTATTTTCTCCACTAACCTACACATGGCTGTGAATATTTCCTCTGCTTCCCATCCACTACGTTTTGTATCATGGAATGTTCACGGTCTTACGCACTTTATTTAGCGCAAGAAAATACTTTCCTACCTGCAAACAAAAAAAACTGACATTGCTCTTTTGCAAGAAACCCACTTAGACGCTCTAGAATCCTCTAAGTTACGATGAGATTGGGTGGGAAAAGTCATTCACTGTGGGCTTACGACACATCTTCCTCATCATGAGAATCATCCTCGAAAATGTGGTGTAGCTATTCTTCTTCACAAATCCTTACTTGTTACAATAATCAAGACTTGGATTGATCCAGATGGTAGATACATTTTTGCAAAACTGAAAATAGGAGATAAGATCCTATGTGTGGGCTCGGTTTATGCTCCAACAGGAGCCAAACGCACGTTCTTTCTCAGTCTGAATCGTTTACTGGTAGAAATTGGTGCATCCAGTTATATTATTGGCGGTGACTAGAATCTTGCTCGGGATCCTATAACTGACAGAACGGGTCCCCTGGATAGATGTAATGAGGGAGACCAAGCCTTGTTGGGTGACATAACATCAGATCATGGATTAGTGGACCATTGGAGTCTTTGCCATCCTTCTGATCAGGAGTACACCTTTCTCTCCTCCACCCACGGCACACAATCTAGGATAGACTATTTCCTCATCTCGCATCCAGTAGTTGCAATTACTAGTGAATCCTGCATTCTCGAGGCCGCGCCATCAGACCATGCCCCTATCCTCATTACTCTAGAAATCGGTTTAGCTTTCCCAGGCCGTAAACCGTGGCGTATGAATATCCAAAGGTATCGCTCTCCCAAAGGTAAACTTCTACTCCGTTTGCACATTTCTGATTACTTAACTATCAACAAGTCATCCGTTACTTCTGGCAGAATTGTTTGGGCAGCCGCTAAAGCAGCCATTCGTGGTCAGTTGATGAGAGATGCTGCGGAAACTAATAAGTCTGCCTCTCTTCGTCGTACTGAATTAGAGACTCAAATCACTTCCCTCACACATTTATACACATCTCATCCTACATCACCCAACCGTCGAAAACTTGAACTTGCTAAATTGGAACATAACTTATACACTTCCAAAGCGGAGTATGCTCTTCAGCGTCTAAAGGGTAGACATTATGAGCAGGGAGAAAAAGCAGGTCGTCTGCTGGCAGCACAATTGAAACAGCGTGAGGCAGCTATGGTCATTCCTGCCTTACGCTCAGAAAGGGGTGAGATTCTCACCAGACCAAAAGACATTGTAGACACTTTTGCATCCTTCTATAAAAAACTTTATACCCCTGAAAAATCAGTAACTGAGGACCAACTAGTTTCATATTTAGCGGATATTAACCTCCCTTGCCTTACAGATGAAGGTAGATCCCTGCTTGGTGGTGACATTAGCAAAGAAGAAATTGCTGTAGCCATCACTAAACAGCCTTATCACAAATCTCCAGGAGAAGACTGTTTCCCTGCGGAATTTTATAAATGGACCGGGGCAGAAACTGTTGACACATTATTTACTGCCTTTCAAGAGGCGGTTCAAACGCAGTCACTTGGTCCCATTTCTAACAAAGCGTTGACTGCTGTTATTCCCAAACCCGGCAAGGACCCGCTTGCCTGTAGTAGTTATCGACCTATCTCCCTCATAAATAGTGATGTCAAAATTTTAGCTAGTATTCTAGCAGCACGTCTACGTAAAGTTATTCCTTCTCTCATACATCATTTCACAGGTTGGTTTTGTCCCAGGTCGTTCTTCCAGGAATCATCTCCGAACCCTGGCTCACACTTTACGGTCTGCAAATAAGATGACGGAAGATGCTGTGGCCCTTTCACTGGATGCAGAAAAAGCATTCGACCGCATTGACTGGAAATACCTTTTTGCAGCTATGAAACGCTTTGGCCTAGGTGATCAATTTATTTCTAAAGTTCGTCTCTTATATGACACTCCGACAGCCCAAGTCAATTGTGGTGGGTTTCTATCCGATCCCTTTCCAATTAAGTGAGGTACCCGCCAAGGTTGCCTTCTTTCCCCCTTTTTATTCTTGCTAGCGATCGAGCCTCTTGCCTCACTCATTCGGCACTCACCTAATGTACAAGGTATACATATAGCAGGAGGCACTTCTAAATTATACTTGTATGCTGACGATATTCTACTCACGTTAAAAGATCTCCCTCACTCTTTACCAGCTTTACTTAAGATCATTGATGGTTTTGCCACCCACTCTGGTTACAAAGTGAACTGGGATAAAAGTGAGGCTCTGCCGATTTCTCCTGGTACCGCTAAAGCATCAATTGCTGGATATCCCTTCTGTTGGAAATCATCTCAATTAAAATATTTGGGAGTTTTGGTCAATAAAGGTTTATCAAGCATGATCACTGACAATATCAAACCCCTTATAACACAAATGGAAACTGACTTTGCGAAATGGTCTCTCTTGGGTTTTTCTATGTGGGGAAGGGTACAGGCCGTTAGGATGGTTACCTTACCTCGCTTTAGCTATATACTTGGTATGCTCCCACTTCTTGTTCCCTTATCTACACTTCGCAGAATAGATGCCCGAATTCGATCTTTTGTTTGGGCTTCCACAAGGCCTCGTCTAGCTGCTTCTAAATTATTGGCTCGCCGTTTCTTACGGTGGTTTGAGATTACCATCCTTAGAACATTATCCTTTAGCTTTACATCTTTCACAGCTAGTTTACTTACTTTCGGGTACAAATGATCCTCCACAATGGGTAGCAACGGAACACTCTTTACTTAATCGAAGTGATGGCCTAAATTTCCTTTCTGGACCCAGTCTTCCACGTTCCTCTCCCCCGCATCCAGTGATGCAAGCTACTTATCAAGCATGGCAACGTGCGCATCGTATCCTCCGAATTGCCCATCGCCTACACTATAAAGCTCCACTTTGGGGTAATGAAAGTATCCGTATAAATGATCGTGCACTCCAATGGTCTGGTTGGAAATCAAAAGGAATACATACGAATGATCAACTTATCCTAAATGGAGAATTAAAATCCTTTGATTTACTTAGTGAAGAGTTTGGTCTCCTGCCGCATCAACTCACACGTCACTTGCAGCCACACTGCTGTCTTAAACGATGTTTTGGTTCTCCTCCCTGGTCTCTGAACTCTTTGCCCATTTTAGGGCAAAGGGGTGTTATCAGGTCTGTATGGTGTCTTGATTCATCACCTATATTCACAACCACTTCTTAAAGCTCTTCAAGAGAAATGGCAGAAGCGACTACACATCATTATTGAAGATGACTAGTCAGATATGCTAGAAGCCCTTGACAAGGGTACCCGAGAGGCTCGTTTGAAGTTCTGCCTTTTTAAGACTACATGATTGGTACTGGACACCTCTAAAATTACAAAGAGCAGGACTTCTACCACACTCTAAATGTTGGAGGTGTTCTGCTGTTAATTGTGATTTCCCCCACATACTCTGTAATTGCCCTTCCATGCAGAATGTTTGGGCATATGTAGGAAACACTCTGAAGGACTTGATCTCTTCTCTTAGCACTCCTCTCACCCCTTCCATTATTTTACTACATGATTTTAGAAGTCTTGCTACCATTACGCGCACGCAACGTCGTCTTTTGCACACTGCACTTTCCACAGCTAAAATCTGCATCCTACGACATTGAATCATTGCTACCATCCATTCTTGCGATTTCCAAACAGCTTCTCATGTATGTATTATTTATAGGTTACAGGATCAAGAGTAAATTTTCCAGCAAGTTTGGGCTCCTTTTCTTCGCAATCCCTGAATTCTTTTCTTTCCGCTCTCATCATATCCTATAACCCTAGATTTTAACCTTTCTTTTTCTTCCTTACTCTGTATTCTTATTTTACCCGGGTAAAAGTCTATTCTTCTCCATCCTTTACATTTCTTTTTCCTTTTAATTATATATATATATATATATATATATATATATATATATATATATATATATATATATATATATGCATATTTTGTTATTTATTTAATTCTCGTTTATTCATTTAGGTATTTTTCATTACCTTCCTTTTCCCCTCTTACTTTGCAAAATTTATATAATTCTTTCTCTATCCTTTGGACTAAACTTACTCCCCTTTTTGCCCTATAATATTGAATAATTTACCTATTATTTATTGCATGTTACCTTGTATGGATTATTGCTACTTTGTAAGAACTCAAGTTATTTTATAATATTATATATGTATTTCTATCTCTATGTATCATTAATTTCTTTTTCTCAATAAATAATTATGAAACAAAAAAAAAAAAAGCAGAGGAATTTCATTGGTGAAACACGAATTCCTGACCCAAGTAGTTGAGCTGCAGAAACAGGAACTGATGCCAGCATGTCAGGTAGCATCTAATACACTCCAATTTAATCTCACATCTGTGGGAAGAGCCATGGCTGAAGCAAAATGGAACCACCTGGAAACACGAGAGAGCTACTGCTGGGATAAAAAGTTCCGGACCCACTCTGGCACCTGAAGGAAAATTATAAGATGAGAAATCTACATGAAGATGTATTTAACAGATCCCTAAGGTGCTTTCCAACTACTCGACCCTATCGCCTGCGGTTTCAGATCCCCCCCTTACTGGTCATACAACTCCACTACAATGCACTCACCAGACAGAGGTCCAAACTCTTAAGGCTGCACTAAACAAAAAACCTCTTTCAAACAGACATAGCAAATGCTAGCTAACTAGTCTTTACTCCCCATCACCATGCTGGCTGTTCTCTAGAAACTACCATGTAACTTACCTGAGTACTGTTAAAGTCAACTGGATCGACTCAGCAAACTCTTTGATCATTTATGCATCACCTTTATATTTGTTCCATAAACTAGACAAGTGGCAACAAATGAAGGACATCTACTGGGTCTGCCAAGGAAAACTTTTTGTGAACCACAACATGGGTGTGATAACACAGCTCATCTGAAAACACATTAGAAAGGTAGTACTTTACTAACGTCATTGTAGACAGTCATTCAGACACCAAAAAAAGTGTCAGCAAATATCTGGTATCACATTACCCCTTCATGAATATTAATTCATTACATTTCCTATGCTTGTTATGTTCGTGATGGCAGAAAGGTGTATACATCCAGTGCTGCCACAAGCAATGTTTATTAATGTTTATTAATAATATGCACAATATGCAACAGAAGCACACTTTCATGTAAAAGAACAACAATATGATATTTGTCTAGAGCATACCGCGACCGGCTCCTAGCTTGAATTTGACCCATAGGGAAGTATTCCACAATGTGTAACTATTGACTTGCTGGAGAACGCATGAGCTCAGATTGGTCAAGCTAAGTAACTAATGTCAGCCTGGAAGGGCTCTCTCAGGCTCTCTCTTCTCTTGCAACTCAGTGGAAAGCATTCATGGATGGAGGCCATGCTAGCCAGGCCGGCCGGCTTTAAGGCATTCTGTACAGCACTGAAGCCGCCACTCTTCTGTACAGGTGTTGTATTGCTGCTGTACTAGAAACTGCAGTTTGTGAAAGAAATTACTCACATTCATTGAATGACTTTGTTACAAAAAACTTCTTATCTTGAAAAGAATCACGTTACAGTTTGAACTATTTTGCGGTGTTCCGTCATTGAGTTTGAAGTTAGGTTACTTTGGGGAAAGTTCCCAAAATGCCCTAAACTAGTATTGGAAATATCAGATCATTATACACTCATCGGTGCTGGACACCCCCAAATGGCAACTGCTACTGTCAACCTCACACACAAAGAGATCTTCCAGAGTATAGGTGAGTGTGAACACTCCCAGTGTATGTATGCACACACCCAGTGGCCCTCAGGTGCCCGTAGCTGCTGACCCTGGTAAATAAGGGTGGTCAGTTCTGCCGTACTTCAGGGGAAGGGGAGATTCTTTGTTGACTGTACCCAAGACTGTGTGAGGGGAAATGCGTCTTGAGGCTGGACATGTCTCCATGTGACGAAGCCCGGGCCGGGGAAGGCATAGCCGAACCCAATGGAGGACCGGGGCAAACGCCGCCCGAGGGCGGGAAGCCCTCCCTCCCCCATCGCAAAGCCCGCGAAGAAAGGGGGCGACCAGGATTGATCACCCCAGAAGGGCCTACCGCCCCCCAATCAGGGGGCGAGTTGGCAAGCGGCTGGGAGGATAAGAAGGGGGCGCAAGGCCCCCATTGACCACTGAACCCTCCCTTCACTGGAGAATCGTAAAACTTCAGACAGAGACATGCTAGCGGGAGGTTTCACAACAGGCTTCCCCATCCCTTACAAGGACCCGGTGGGGGCCCGGGAAAGCCGGAATCTGATATCTATACAGGACAACCCGGGGGTGGCATGGCAGAAGGTGGAAAAGGAGGTTCAGCTGGGGAGGGTGGCAGGCCCGTTCAGTTACCCCCGCTGAAGGATTTGATGGTATCCCCTCGGCGTGGTACAGGAGAAGGAGGCAGGCAAGTTTAGACTTATACACCATCTGTCGCACCCCCAAGGGGATTCCATCAACGACTGGCTGGACCAAGGGAGTTGTTCGGTGGCCTATGCATCAGTAGACGACGCAGTAGACCTGATAAAACAAGCTGGAAGGGGGGCCCTATTGGCAAAAACGGAATAGAGTCAGCTTTCCGCCTCCTGCCACTACACCCAGATAGCTTACTGGGTTTTCAGCTAGACGGCCAGTACTATTATGACAAATGTCTACCCATGGGGTGGCTCCATATCCTGTGCATACTTTGAGGCTTTCAGTGGGTTCTTGGAGTGGGAGCTAGGAACGCGCACCCCCAATGGGGGGAGAATCCACTACTTGAACGATTTCCTCTTCATCGGGAGGGTGGGCACAGGAGAGTGCGCAGACCTCCTCCGCCGCTTCATGGGACTGGCGCAGGAATTGGGCATCCCCCTAGCGCAGGACAAGACTGAGGGATAGAACTAGACTCAGAGGCGGGAACATGCAGACTACCACCCGAGAAGGTGTCAGAACTAACGGAGAGCATTGGAAGGTTGAGACAGCAAAGGAAGGCAACCCTAGGCGAGATACAGCAGCTGCTGGGTAAATTGAATTTCGCCACTAGAGTAGTTCCCACTGGGCGCCCCTTCGCCAGACGCCTAGCCTGGTTGACCAGGGGGATCACTCAGAAGCACCATAGGGTCCGCTTGACACAAGGGGTGAGAGAGGACTTGGGGCAGTGGGAGTCCTTCCTGACCAATTTCAATGGCACCCTCATGTGGATGGAACCATGGGTGCAAGCCAACCAACTCGAGCTTTACACAGACTCAGCTGGTGGCTACGGGGCCATCGTGGGAAAAGCATGGACAGCAGGGGCCTGGCCAGACAGCTGGCATAGGTCTGGAATCACGGCCAACATCTCACTACTTGAGCTGTTCCCCCATCGTGGTGGCTTTCCACATTTGGGTCAAACGACTGGCCAACAGGCAGATAATTCTATAGTCAGACAACCATGCAGTAGTGCAGGCCATCAAAACAGGAACAGCGAAATGCCCGGCAGTGGTCAACCTTCTGCGGAAGTTAGTCGACTGCCAGTTGGGAGCGAACGTCGCGCTTAGGGCACGGCACATCCCGGGGATAGATAACTCAATTGCGGATGCAATTTCTCGTTTTCAGTGGGGCAAATACAGAGAGCTCGCCCCGGACGCAGACCATGGGATGACTCTGGTGCCGGAAGAGGCCTGGGCATGGGTGGCCCCGGGTTAAAGAGGATGCTGGACAACGCACTGGCCTCTAAGACAGCGAACCGATACCGTAAGTGCTGGGGGACACTTACAGACGTAACAGGTGTCACGGGGGGCCGCCAGGTGGGACAAGACGAGGTCTTGGGTTTCCTAGAATGGGCATTCATGACGGGGAGAACAAAATCCTGGGCCAAGGCGCACCTCAATGCCGCGGCATACTACTCAAAGATGGCAACAGGATCCGACTAGGTCTTTTTGGTGTAGAATGGCCCTGAAGGGCTGGGGCAGATTGCAACTAATGAAGAGGGATAGTAGGCGGCCTATTAACTTTGCAGTACTACAGCAGTTGATAGGGGCACTGGGTGAGATATGCTCCACGGAGCTGGAGGTTACACTCTTCAGGGCATCATTCGCGCTGGCATTCTTGGGGCTTACAGGGTCAGCGAGTTAGTGGCCCCCTCAATAGACAATCCAGGACCAGCATGCATTCGCCGGACAGACATAGAGCTGGAGGCGGGGCACATGAACGTCCTCCTGCGGCGGTCAAAGACGGATCAGGCAGGCAAGGGAAAATAGACCAGGATCAACTGCATCAGGGACAAGTCGTGCTGTACCGTATGTCAGGTGCGACGGTACATGCGACGGGGGTAACACAGGCAGGGCCCGCTGCTAGCGCACGAGGACGGATCTTACTTGAGCCGGTTCCAAATCATATCAGTGATGAGGAGGGCGCTAGACAGGGAGGGGCTTCAGACAAAGGCATGCGGGTCCCACTCCTTTCGAATTGGGGCAGCCACCACCGTGGCAGAGCTTGGGTTGGGAGCTGACCAGATCAAGGGGATAGGGCGTCCGTCGCGTTTAAACGATACATTCGCCCCACGTTGTACTGAGCCTGGTTTCTCCCCCACACCCCCCACCGTCTAGGTCCAGCGGAGCAGCCAAGAAAGTATGGATCGTGGGTCACTCATTCGTAACGCGGGCACAGAGGTGGTCTGAGGCCAGGCGGGAATTCGGAGGAATCTGGCTTCAGGATACAGAAGTAATCTGGTTGGGGCTGCCTGGAATGAAATGGGATCAATTGCTCCCCGCGGTGCGGGAAGCCCTGGAGCAAGGTGGCAGACCAGATGCGGTGGTGGTCCACCTGGGAGGGAATGACCTGGCGACGATCAGTAGGAGAGGCCTCTTGGAAAAATTGCAGGCAGGCCTTACAGCAATAGCGAGGATAGTGCGCCCGGCGGAGGTGATCTTCTCAGAGATAATAGTCTGCAAAGCATGGAGGTGGGCCGTGGACTTTGGGTCGGTGGAAAAATCCAGACGTAAACTGAATATTCTTCACAAGGAGCTTTAGAGGGAAAAAACCGCCAGGCCGCCCTCCACTCAATCACAATTACAACAAAGGACCTGGCTTTTAAGAGGGTAGATAGATTTTTTCTGAGGAGAGGCTTATGACGTGAGGATATCCACCTCCAACCAATCTCTGGCAATATGTCCAGTATAGGCCAGTCCTAGAACCCCCAACCATTTAAGTTTCCTTAAATGAACTGCATTCAGTCAATCCGCCAACACATACCCTTAACCACAACATGTGAGTAAAGAACACTTATAAAAATAAGTAAAAGAGTGAGTAGGCACCTCACGTACGCAACACCAGGGAGGCTACCGGCAGGTTCTCACCAGCATGCCCACGTTTATCATCAATGGTTGCCTACTCACTGAAAAAAACAGAATCGTGTCCAGTAAGAAGAAAAAAGAGTAGAAAAGAAAATTTAACTAACTCCAAAACAGAAACCCCGTGATTTGTAAAGGACAATGTGCTCCTTCAATTAAAATTGAAGTAAGACTCACACTTCGATTTGTCCTCATTATTCACAATCGTGAGCTTACTCAAATTAAAAGCACTGCATGTTGCAAACCTTGTCAAAGTAGGCCAACATGTTTCATTGCCATTGCTGTGTCGTGGCAATTTCGTCAGGGAGCGAGGTTTGTTAGTCGCCTCACTGGACAGTGAACTTTGTGATGCGGATTGGCTGATAAAAACACAAACAAAACAGCAGTTCTTTGTTAAAAACTGACCAACCAGACACAGTATCCATCAATGAATTAAAAGTGTAACGCACAGCCTTGATCAAGTTCGATCTGTAATTACCATGTGGAAGCCAAGGGCATTCGTACTCAGCTGCCACCATACCAAACGGGGTTGTATTTATCGCAGTTACCCCTATTTTAAAGCACTGCTGTTGCTTTTTGTTGTGCCTGTGGAGACATATCATGATTAAGTGTATGATTATCATCAATCTGAAATGGGCATATTATATCTCAGTATCAGAATTAGTCCCGTACCTCATGGGCCTCTATCGTGCTAGGAGGTATACTACACTCCACACTCATTCTTCTAATCGTACCACCATATGCTCAATTCAACTTTCAATGGTACTATGACAACTTAGGGCCTCTATACTTCCCCCTAAACTTTCAAAGCTCTTATTGTTTTAGCTACCGTAGCCCCCGTTCCCTATTCTAATCTCCAGCGGGCAATCTCAACCCTCCGCTTGGATGAGGCATGTCCTAGTTCGCCTCAAAGCATCAAAGTACACCATATGGTGATTTCGGGCACTATGCGGGACAGTACATCAGGTATCCAATTACAATTTCAAACCCTCCGTCTAGATGAGGCATGTCGTCAATCGCCCCAATTTATCAAAAATACACCATTTTACAATTTCAGGACATTACATAAGGTATCAAGCTGCCGTTTCAAATTACCGTCCCCATCATAGAACCTGGGTCCACACTCTTACCGCATCTATGCGCCTGGGGAGCATTGTCTCATACCAGCTTCGCATAGTAGAGACGCCGAAGAGATTTTAAACCGACCGGAATGCTCTCACACGCATCACGTCACCCACGTGACCCTCCAGTCTAGCCCAGCCATTTCTCCACCCAACAACGGGCGCCATCTTGGACTGTGTTTATCTATCGATTTCTGCTTGATATATATTACAATGCTGCACAATCCATACTACTCCAACCAATAGCCTTGTTCCTAAATGCATTCTCTTTGTCTTTTTTGTTTTTTCGTGTCAACAGATCGTGTGCCAGCAATCATGGCGAGTTTAGACATGTATATTTAAAACTATATATTAAAAACATTCCTCCTGTATACTTCAACCGACTGGTGCCATCTTGAAATGTGTACCTCTAATCATGACAGCTCCTGTATAGTACACTATATCATCGTCATTAATCTTCAAATACATTTCAAAGCAAATCTTGTGTCATTTAGGAAGTGAATTGGCTTTTCTCAGGTCAAATCCTTACTATTTCATTTCAACACGCTCCAAACTCATATCCACAAGTCTGGACATCAACCATCACTGAGATCGAGGAACATACCTCTCAGTTCCTACATACATAGGGCGAGCATTTTTTATTTATTATTATGTCTCTATCTACTGACTTTGTTCCACTCGATGTAATCATTTAGACTCAATTGGTCCGCCTTCTCAGAAAAAATCCAGCGTGCTTCTTTTACTGCCAATAACCTATCCACACAATCAATGCCAGCTGTTACCCTTTCTAGAACCACCCACTTTAGTGCTCGAAAATCATGCTTTTGTTCGCAAAAATGCTGCACCAAACGTGTGGTCAATTTGCCTGTTTTAATGGTACTCCGGTGCTCCTGGATACGAACCTTGTTCTTACGAGTGTGGACCCAGGTTCTATGATGGTGACGGTAATTTGAAACGACAGCTTGATACCTTATGTAATGTCCTGAAATTGTAAGATGGTGCATTTTTGATAAATTGGGGCGATTGACGACATGCCTCATCTAGACGGAGGGTTTGAAATTGTAATTGGATACCTGATGTAGTGTCCCGCATAGTGCCCGAAATCACCATATGGTGTACTTTGAGGCGAACTAGGACATGCCTCATCCAAGCGGAGGGTTGAGATCGCCCGCTGGAGATTAGAATAGGGAACGGGGGCTACGGTAGCTAAAACAATACGAGCTTTGAAAGTTTAGGGGGAAGTACAGAGGCCCTAAGTTGTCATAGTACCATTGAAAGTTGAATTGAGCATATGGTGGTACGATTAGAAGGATGAGTGTGGAGTGTAGTATACCTCCTAGCACGATAGTGGCCCATGAGGTACGGGACCAATTCTGATACTGAGATATAATATGCCCATTTCAGATTGATGATAATCATACACTTGTATGATGATAATCATACACTTAATCATGATAATCATACACTTAATCATGATATACATCTCCACAGGCACAACAAAAAGCAACAGCAGTGCTTTAAAATAGGGGTAACTGCGATAAATACAACCCCGTTTGGTATGGTGGCAGCTGGTACGAATGTCCTTGGCTTCCACATGGTAATTACAGATCGAACTTGATCAAGGCTGTGCGTTACACTTTTAATTCATTGATGGATACGGTGTCTGGTTGGTCAGTTTTTAACAAAGAACTGCTGTTTTGTTTGTGTTTTTATCAGCCAATCCGCATCACAAAGTTCACTGTCCAGTGAGGCGACTAACGAACCTCGCGCCCTGACGAAATTGCCACGACACAGCAATGGCAATGAAACATGCTGGCCTATTTTGACAAGGTTTGCAACATGCAGTGCTTTTAATTTGAGTAAGCTCACGATTGTGAATAAAGAGGGCAAATCTAAGTGGGAGTCTTACTTCAATTTTAATTGAAGGAGCACATTGTCCTTTACAAATCACGGGGTTTCTGTTTTGGAGTTAGTTAAATTTTCTTTTCTACTCTTTTTTCTTCTTACTGGACACGATTCTGTTTTTTCAGTGAGTAGGCAACCAATGATGATAAACGTGGGCATGCTGGTGAGAACCTGCCGGTAGCCTCCCTGGTGTTGCGTACGTGAGGTGCCTACTCACTCTTTCACTTATTTTTATATGTGTTCTTTACTCACATGTTGTGGTTAAGGGTATGTGTTGGCGGATTGACAATGCAGTTCATTTAAGGAAACTTAAATGGTTGGGGGCTCTAGGACTGGCCTATACTGGACATATTGCCAGAGATTGGTTGGAGGTAGATATCCTCACGTCATAAGCCTCTCCTCAGAAAAAATCTATCTACCCTCTTAAAAGCCAGGTCCTTTGTTGTAATTGTAAACTGACTATTACCATGGCTAAGTTATGTAGGGCCAATGGCTGGGGCTTCGTGAGACACGGGTTCATTAACTTGAGGTCCCCAGGGTACCATCTGGACGACGGCGTACACCTGACGGGGGGTGGGGATGGACATGTTCCTGCTAAACATAGTGGGGGTACTAGAGCAGATGGGTTTCTTGTGAGGGAGGAAGAGGCGGGGAGCTCCCTCCGATCGTGAAACCGGAGGGAGCGTGGCGGAAGAAACCCAGGAAAGATAGACAATGGAGGAAAAATGTACTAGAGGTAGATGGAAGGCTCGCACAGTGTCCTTGGGATGCCTCACGGCAGGGGCACTGAGGGAGCTCAGGACGGCATACAGCCACAGACAGAGTAGATGTGACGCCCCCACAGGGCCCTTGGGATGCCTCACGGCAGGGGTACTGAGGGAGCGAAATGACAGGACGCAGCCACAGGCAGAGTAGATGAGATGCTCACACAGGGTCCTTGGGATGCCACACGGCAGGGCCCCTGAAGAGCAGGCGAGGGGCCAACAAAGGGTCCAGGGCAAGCGGAACGGCACTTGCAGCCCGGGCAGGTCCTGACGGACATCCACAAAATTCAGTAGCAAGTTGAAGCCTGGAACTGCAGACACAAAGGCCCTGACAAAGGGGCACCCCCACAAAATACACTGTCTGGAAGCGCATAACCACAAGGAAGGTTCAAAACAACCACAAGGACAATGAGAATATGTGTTATCATGGATGTTATGAATGACCAATAAAATTGCGAAATGTACAACCATGTTATATGTGAATAAACTGCGACCTTTTAAGGCACCAAATCACATTGTCTGTGGTGTAATTGAAGGCAAAGGGACGGAGTTAAGCGGACAGGGGGGAGGAGAGGGGGACTCGCCCCTGGGAGGGGTTTTGTAGCAGACGCCTGTGGGCCACAAGGAACGTGTGCCTTGACAGATTTGAGAAAAGTGGGTGTTATCATATGGTCTCTTGCTGAGGCTTGTGTGTGAGGAGCCTCCCCCTATGTGTCACTCTATGTGCCTACACCCTATCTGTACTTGAGGCAGTAGGTGTGCCACACTGGGATGTCCAGGTTCATCCTTGGTTTGGGTCACATTTCTCGCCTGCGTTCCTAGATCCCAGAGTCATGCTACCTGCATTTTCAGCCTTGCAGAAGTTATGCCTCCCGGGTGGGAAAACAATCCTACACATTACTGCTGTCGAAGCCTGGCACACAGAGGGAATTACCTTTCTTTTTCAGGAACACTCTCCGTGTGGCAAGTGGGCTCTGACGAACTCTAGGATTCTGAAGAAACTTCACAGCTGTCGAAATCTGTTCAGAGAAAAAGGGACAGCAATAAGTGGACAGTTCATATTTCAATCCAAGCACTCGCAAAGCAGTAAGTTGGACTTTGAGAAGCTGAACTTGCTTCCTATAGACATGCAGACCCGTTACGTTACAGGATCATCAACGGTACAATCTTACCTCAAGCACTGGGTAGGTACAACATGGGCAGTAGCGGCACACGCTTTACACACAGGAAAGGCAGGTGAAGCTACAAACGTACACACACAGTAAAGGTACTGCACAAGTTGCAGCAGTGAAAACATGCCCACATACACATAGCCACAGCACAGTGTCTGTGCAAGCTTGCCTCACACACAGAAGCTTCCTTAAAGTACAAGACTAGTAGAGTACGGACAGCAGAAGTGCACCCTTTCGACGCAAAGAAGAGGTAAAATATGGTAGCACAGCAGTTCAACTCATACATTCGCAGAGAAGAGCAGCTGAATACTGGATGAAAAGAACTAGCACCGACAGAAATCGGTTGTCCACCACACATCTAATAATTCCGGTTTTGTGCTTTAAGAGAACTCGGAGTTAATTCAACTCTCAAACGCACCCGGCAATCATTGGCAAGAGATTATCTAGTCATGTTAAAAATAGATGTAGTAAAGTCCCAGTTCTAACTTGAGTAAATTGGAGTGTTAAGTAACAAAACGGTATTTAGATTTTACATAGTGAGAAGCGTAGGCCTACATTGGGCTCTCTTTAAACCACATCCATTTTGTTCTAATTAAATCCCAAATGAATCTTCCATGTGCTGTGGGGAAGCCGTTTAATTACGCCCAAAATAGGGCAGAAAGTTGTCGGGCCACGATGATTGGGGATACAACTTCTCTGTATAGTCGTCCCTGCTTTCAAGGGAGCCCTTCAGCAGTTGGAGAACTAGACCTTTGCTCCCCTAGTCTTGGGTGATGGATACCAGGTCAAATACACCCAAAAGGCTTCAAAGGTTTTGCTCTGCTTCCAGCAGCCTGGGCCCCGCCCTGGAGACGTTGTCTTGGTGCACTAGCAGGAATCACTAAAGTCTCTCTCTCTCTCTCAGACCCTTCTTATACCTTCCAGCTCCTACTAAAACCATGCAAATGACTCGAATCGTCATTAGACTTAGTATAACTTACTTTATTCCACATATGTGCCAGATCAGGACAGACCATTCAGAGCTTCCTATGACAGATGACTGTCACTCTCTTACAAGACCACACCTTGCTACATCAAGTAGTCTCTGGGAGTTAAATTAAAACAAGCATTGGCAAAACAATAGGTTTTGACTCTATAAAAAAAAAATGACAAACCCAATATAATTTGCAGACATGTTACACAGCAGCGCAAGCTACTATGCAGCATGGCTTCAAGAAAAAAAGAAAAGACCTATGATGCGGTCAACGTCAAAAATAAAAACGTTAAGCCATGTTGTACAGCTGCTAGCGCCGCTGTGCAATATATTTTTAAAGTTAAAGTGTCCCTGTGCAATGTAAGTGGTGCTCATGTAAAGCAATCCAATACCTTCAGGTCGAGCTTGCATTACATAAAAGCACCAAAAAATTAATAAAATAAAAATTAAACTTCTTCAATGGAATTGAAAAGGATATGAGGGAGCAGGGTAGTGGCCACGAGGGAGGTCACGGGAGCAGGAAAGAGGACGTGGTGGGTTGAAACCAGAGGTGGGGGTTCGTTCCAAACAACGGCAGGGGTGGTGTGTTTACACGCCAGGGTGGCGAGACGATGGCTGTAGATCCACTCTTATGGAGTGCTTGCTAAGCGTCCCTGTGAAATGTAAGTGATGCCCATGTAAAGCACTCCAATACCTTCAGGTCGTGTTTCTGCTACATAAATGCATACATAAAGGGGGAAATATTAAGCGGAGGCAGCCGACCGCAGCTACTAAGAGAAGGCACACATTATTGGGGGTGTAGGAGCAGCCATGGGGGAAGTAACAGGGGGAACGAGGAGGAAGCTGGGACAGAGGATTTGCAATAAAGATTGATAGGCTAAGAAAGTGAGTGAGCTAGAGGAAACTGTTGAGAAGGAGCTAGAGGAAATGGTGCACTCCAGAGGATTGGTGGTGTGATAATCGTGAATGGGAGAGAAAGGGGTGCATAAAACACGGGCTCGTTAAGTGTCCCTGTGAAATGTAAGCAGTGCTCATGTAAAGCACTGCAATACCTTTAGGTCGTGTTTGTGCTACATAAATGTGCCAAGAAAGGTGCAGGAAGACTAAAAACACTTGCATTCGTATGCAGTGCTCATTCGGATTTCTTTTTTTTTTTTTAAAGTACCTTCTGAGTGAGTAGCCAGTGGAAGGACACTGGCTAGTAGGCGGCAGCTGTACTTGGGCCAAGCTCCACGCCACAGCATGGATGGCAGAACAGCAAGTGAAAGCAGACGATGGACGTTCTGGCCAATCAGAAGGATGTAAATTAGAGCGACGTTGCAATGAACGAATGGCAAGTTCAGTTAAGTACTGGGCGGGTTCTAAGCCACTTTTAAGATTTTTTTTTTTTTTTTGGAATACAAGAGATTTTGCATACACAGCACAAGAGCTGTGCAGGCAACATCTAAAAAAGGGTATAGTTTTCACCTTTCCGCCCTCCTGTAACCTCCTCCAATATTACCATATTTCACAAATATAAACGTTACTACTTCCCACCTTCATAAACTTTTGATCATGACATGACATTCAGGAACCTGAGATTATTGCATTGTTGCTTCTGATCTACTGATATGGAATGCAAGTAGATAATAATCTGGCATGAACATACCTTGGTGTTTACTATGAATGTATATAATTATACACTACGTTTTTGACACTGATCACTCCTCCCGACATACATACGGAGCTTACACAATGAATACAGACTTCTGCAGGGCAGGTGGGAAGAGGTGGCAGAGGGCGAGCGGGAAGCGGCAGCAGAGAGGGAAGAGGAGGCACAGGGCGCGTGGGGATGGTGGGAAGAGGAGGCACAGAGCGGTTGGGGATGGTGGGAGAGAAGGCAGAGGGTGGGTGAGAAGCGGTGACGGCAAAGGGCGAGCGGGTGGGGCAGAGGGCGGGCAAGAAGAGGTGGCAGAGGACACGTGGAAAAGGGGACAGAGGGCGGGGTGGGAAAAGGCCGCAGAGGGCGGGGTGGGAAAAGGCCGCAGAGGGCGGGGTGGGAAAAGGCCGCAGAGGGCGGGGTGGGAAAAGGCCGCAGAGGGCGGGGTGGGAAGAGGCCGCAGAGGGCGGGGTGGGAAGAGGCCGCAGAGGGCGGGGTGGGCAGAGGCGACAGAGGGCGGGGTGGGCAGAGGCGACAGAGGGCGGGTGGGCAGAGGCGACAGAGGGCGGGCGGGCAGAGGCGACAGAGGGCGGGCGGGCAGAGGCGACAGAGGGCGGGCGGGCAGAGGCGACAGAGGGCGGGCGGGCAGAGGCGACAGAGGGCGGGCGGGCAGAGGCGACAGAGGGCGGGCGGGCAGAGGCGACAGAGGGCGGGCGGGCAGAGGCGACAGAGGGCGGGCGGGCAGAGGCGACAGAGGGCGGGCGGGCAGAGGCGACAGAGGGCGGGCGGGCAGAGGCGACAGAGGGCGGGCGGGCAGAGGCGACAGAGGGCGGGCGGGCAGAGGCGACAGAGGGCGGGCAGAGGCGACAGAGGGCGGGCAGAGGCGACAGAGGGCGGGGCGGGATGGAAGAGGCGGCAGAGGGCAGATGGGAAAAGGTAACAGTGGGTGGGCAAAGGGCGGGTGGGAAGAGGCGGCAGAGGGCGGGTGGGAATAGGCGACAGAGGGCGGGTGGGAATAGGCGACAGAGGGCGGGTGGGCAGAGGCGACAGAGGGCGGGTGGGCAGAGGCGACAGAGGGCGGGTGGGCAGAGGCGACAGAGGGCGGGTGGGCAGAGGCGACAGAGGGCGGGTGGGCAGAGGCGGCAGAGGGCGGGTGGGAAGAGTCAGCAGAGGGCGGGTGGGGCTGGTGGAAAGAGGCGGCAGAGGGCGGGTGGGAAGAGGCGACAGAGGGCGGGTGGGAAGAGGCGACAGAGGGCGGGCGGGCAGAGGCGACAGAGGGCGGGTGGGAAGAGGCGACAGAGGGCGGGCGGGCAGAGGCGACAGAGGGCGGGCGGGCAGAGGCGACAGAGGGCGGGCGGGCAGAGGCGACAGAGGGCGGGCGGGCAGAGGCGACAGAGGGCGGGTGGGCAGAGGCGACAGAGGGCGGGTGGGCAGAGGCGGCAGAGGGCGGGTGGGAAGAGGCGGCAGAGGGCGGGTGGGAAGAGGCGGCAGAGGGCGGGTGGGAAGAGGCGGCAGAGGGCGGGTGGGAAGAGGAGACAGAGGGCGGGTGGGAAGAGGAGACAGAGGGCGGGTGGGAAGAGGAGACAGAGGGCGGGTGGGAAGAGGAGACAGAGGGCGGGTGGGAAGAGGAGACAGAGGGCGGGTGGGAAGAGGAGACAGAGGGCGGGTGGGAAGAGGAGACAGAGGGCGGGTGGGAAGAGGAGACAGAGGGCGGGTGGGAAGAGGAGACAGAGGGCGGGTGGGAAGAGGAGACAGAGGGCGGGTGGGGAAGAGGAGACAGAGGGCGGGTGGGAAGAGGAGACAGAGGGCGGGTGGGAAGAGGAGACAGAGGGCGGGTGGGAAGAGGAGACAGAGGGCGGGTGGGAAGAGGAGACAGAGGGCGGGTGGGAAGAGGAGACAGAGGGCGGGTGGGAAGAGGAGACAGAGGGCTGGTGGGAAGAGGAGACAGAGGGCTGGTGGGAAGAGGAGACAGAGGGCGGGTGGGAAGAGGAGACAGAGGGCGGGTGGGGAAATGCAGCAGAGGGCGGGTGGGGAAATGCAGCAGAGGGCGGGTGGGGAAATGCAGCAGAGGGCGGGTGGGGAAATGCAGCAGAGGGCGGGTGGGGAAATGCAGCAGAGGGCGGGTGGGGAAATGCAGCAGAGGGCGGGTGGGGAAATGCAGCAGAGGGCGGGTGGGGAAATGCAGCAGAGGGCGGGTGGGGAAATGCAGCAGAGGGCGGGTGGGGAAATGCAGCAGAGGGCGGGTGGGGAAATGCAGCAGAGGGCGGGTGGGGAAATGCAGCAGAGGGCGGGTGGGGAAATGCAGCAGAGGGCGGGTGGGGAAATGCAGCAGAGGGCAGGTGGGGAAAATGCAGCAGAGGGTGAGTGGTGAAAGGCAGCAGAGGGTGAGTGGTGAAAGGCAGCAGAGGGTGAGTGGTGAAAGGCAGCAGAGGGCAGGTGGGAAAATGTGACAGAGGGCAAGTGAGGCAGAGGGCAGGTGGGAAGAGGGCGGGTTGGGCATGTAGGAAGAGTCAGCAGAGAGTGGGTGGGTACAGGTGGGAACAGTCTGCAGAGTGGGTGGGTACGGGTGGGAAGAGTGAGCAGAGTGGCTGGGTACGGGTGGGAAGAATCAGCAGAGTGGCTGGGTACGGGTGGGAAGAATCAGCAGAGTGGCTGGGTACGGGTGGGAAGAATCAGCAGAGTGGCTGGGTACGGGTGGGAAGAATCAGCAGAGTGGCTGGGTACGGGTGGGAAGAATCAGCAGAGTGGCTGGGTACGGGTGGGAAGAATCAGCAGAGTGGCTGGGTACGGGTGGGAAGAATCAGCAGAGTGGCTGGGTACGGGTGGGAAGAATCAGCAGAGTGGCTGGGTACGGGTGGGAAGAATCAGCAGAGTGGCTGGGTACGGGTGGGAAGAATCAGCAGAGTGGCTGGGTACGGGTGGGAAGAATCAGCAGAGTGGCTGGGTACGGGTGGGAAGAATCAGCAGAGTGGCTGGGTACGGGTGGGAAGAATCAGCAGAGTGGCTGGGTACGGGTGGGAAGAATCAGCAGAGTGGCTGGAGTACGGGTGGGAAGAATCAGCAGAGTGGGTGGGTACGGTTGGGAAGAGTCAGCAGAGTGGGTGGGTACGGTTGGGAAGAGTCAGCAGAGTGGGTGGGTACGGTTGGGAAGAGTCAGAAGAGAGTGGGTGGAAACGGGTGGGAAGAGTCAGCAGAGAGTGGGTGGAAACGGGTGGGAAGAGTCAGCAGAGAGTGGGTGGAAACGGGTGGGAAGAGTCAGCAGAGAGTGGGTGGAAACGGGTGGGAAGAGTCAGCAGAGAGTGGGTGGAAACGGGTGGGAAGAGTCAGCAGAGAGTGGGTGGAAACGGGTGGGAAGAGTAGACAGAGAATCTTTCAGAGCAGGCAGCTTTCCCAAGTAAACATGATTAACATATATTCATTTACCCAACGCAGGGAAGAAGAAACTCGATTTTCTCATGTTTGGCTTAAATCAAGGTGGGGCAGCTGCTCCATGAGAGCGGAAGAGGACAGTCGCCCCACTAAATGCCCCCCAAAGCCCAGAGATGAAAAATAAAATGGTAACTCATTATCATTTTATTTTTCATCATACCGTCCTGAACTCTATGTCAGGACAGGGCGGGGCCTGCTGGGTAGCAGCTGCGAGGAGTGGTGAGAAGAGGGCTGCCTCTGCACTGTTGAAAGTGTGCATGCCTCTTTGGCCGGCCGTCTTGTGACGGCTAGCCAGACATGCACACTTTAAACCTCTCAATCCAGCTATCTTGTCTTCAGACAGCTGGGTTGAGAGCAAGTGCAGGCTTCCAGTGCACTAGGGAGCTCTTAGAGAGGCAGCTCCCGCCAATCAGGGCGCTGCTCTCATGCTGGTTAACAGCATGTGAGCAGCACCAGGACTGGTCAAGGGAGTTTGCTGGGGCCCGCTCTGCAGTCAACAGAAGAAGAGGTCCGGAGCGAGGCGGACGTGTAAGGTAAGTGGGTTTTACCCCTTTATTTTCCATTTGCTCCCCCCCTTCCCGGTAGATGCCGCCACTGGGATCAAGAAATATGGAAATAAGAGTGAGTCAAAGTCAGACTCTGACCCCTACTGTGGGAGAAAGGATGTGGATACAAAACCAATTTATCTGGCTGGCACCAAAACCTTACATACTGCAATCGCTGCGAGTGGCATCAGTGGTTGTATGACTTTACAATGCATGGCTTCTATCACACATATGCCTTTACCGTACAAAGGCGAGTATAATTAAGGTAAGTTAAAGCTATATATAAATATATATATACACACGCATATATACACAAACACACACATATATACACATAAATATATATATACACACAAATATATATATATATATATATAATCCTCATGGTTCCTTTTTCGCAGATTATGCAGCGCTCAATATGGGTGCGGTATCCTGCAGCTGAACCACGCTGCTCAATATTCTCACCACAATCCTCCACAAGGGACGACAAACGGATCGCACTCCCGTAGTGTTTTGCAATTTTTTTCTTTTATTACATCCTCATTCACATGGTTATAGGCGATATAATCATCTACGCGTTTCGGTATCTCCAAATACCTTGCTCACGATCAACTGACCGCTTGCCACCGCCTCTTACATATATTCAAACAGTAATTACCTCATTTACTGCTTGGTAATGCAAGCGTCCCTGTGCATTCTGTGAGATGTAGTTTTTATATTACATTACTACATAGAATGACATTCGTAACTAATTGTTAATCCTAAGTAATACACATATTTATTACTTAACCATTTCCACACACAAGTGATCTGTTGCGATCACTACAAAATACACCATGGCAAGCATCATATCAATTAATAACAATGGATGTCATATCCCTGTATACCAACATTGGGAATGACATGGGCCTAAATGCATGTAACTTTTTCTTACAAGAAAGAAATATTGAATACGGCGACCACAATCGAATGCTCTTGGAGATGATCGAGATCTGCTTAACGAAAAATATCTTTGTATTTGGTGATGAGGTTTATTGCCAAAAAAGCGGAACAGCGATGGGATTTTCTTTCAGTCCCAGCTATGCCTGTTTAGCTATGGGATGGTGGGAGAAAGAAGTGGCATGGAACATAAACAATGATCAGGCAGTAAACAAAATCATCAGTTGGACACGATATATTGATGATCTATTGATCATTTGGGATGGCACAACGTCGGAATTCGAAGAATACTTTGAAAGTATCAACACCAGTATAATTAACCTAAAGTTCTCGTATGAAATAAGTAAAGAACGAGTAGTATTTCTAGACACAGAGATCTATATTAAAGATAATCAGATACACACGACGTTACACCGTAAAAGCACAGCAACAAATGCCACGCTTGAAGCTACCAGTTTCCATCAACAGTCACTGATCTCCAGCATCCCATATGGGGAATTCTTGAGAATCCGCCGAATATGCAGTGAGGAGGAGGAATGGCAAAAACATAGTGCAAATACATCAGTAAGATTCAAACAAAGAAAGTATAACACAGGAACAATCAAAAAATGTTGGGAGAGAACAAATGAAAAAACACGAGAAGAGTGTCTTATCCCAAAACATAAAAGTCAAGAAGTGGATCCTGGTCCTATCAGGTTAATAACGAACTACTCACTTGAGAGCAAGGAAATAACCAAAATCCTGAGACGTAATTGAAAAATATTACAATTAGATGAAACTGTGAGCAAAATTGTGGGAGAACATCCAATAATAACATACAGAAGATCAAAAAATCTAAAAGACCATCTGATTCACAGTCACTTTAAGGGAAAGGAAAAAGATGTATCGTGGCTGAAAACAAAAGGTTTTTAAAATGCCATACTTGTAAGGCTTAGTCAAATTGCAAAACAAACAAAAGAAGTGGTAATGGCAAACAATAAAATTTGGGAAATACGAGAACTGATCACATGTAAGACACAATATGTGATATATGTAGTGGAATGCCCGTGCCCATAGAAGTATGTGGGAAGTACGGTATGTGAATTGAAAAAGAGGATTATGGAACATGTTAGAGCTACCATACATGTGGACAGGACAAATGCTATAGCTAAGCATATGGAACAATACCATCAAAGCAATTGGAAACAACTAAAGTTTTATGGAATTGAATGTGTAGCGAAGAAAGAACGTGGAGGCAATAGAGAGAAACTTTGCGTCAGGAAAGAATCTCGCCACATTGTAAACCTGCGAACAATAACTCCCTATGGGTTAAATCAATCGGAAGAATTGTATATCCATCTGTAATAGATCTAAATGTATAAATTCCCTTAAGAACAATGTTAAAGAATGATAATTCGGAAATTTTTAATAAGACACTTTTTCTATGACTTAATAGGTTTTAAATTATTTTCACAGATACTGTGGGAGTACGTAAATAATATAAGCATTTTGCCTATAAAATCACCCCACTAGAGGGGTGGAAATGGTTAAGTAATAAATATGTGTATTACTTAGGATTAACAATTAGTTACGAATGTCATTCTATGTAGTAATGTAATATTAAAACTACATCTCCCAGAATGCACAGGGACGCTTGCTTTACCAAGCAGGAAATGAGGTAATTACTGTTTGAATATATGTAAGAGGCGGTGGCAAGCGGTCAGTTGATCGTGAGCAAGGTATTTGGAGATACCGAAACGCGTAGATGATTATATCGCCTATAACCATGTGAATGAGGATGTAATAAAAGAAAAAATTGCAAAACACTACGGGAGTGCGATCCGTTTGTCGTCCCTTGTGGAGGATTGTGGTGAGAATATATATATATATATATATATATATATATATATATATATTCACTGAAAAAACCATACGTTTTAGGGACAGTTATAGTTAGTTGGACATTGCACTCGTACAAAACCCGTGAAATTCCCCTGTTATAGTTAGTTCAGCTAACTATAACTCGCGCCCGCAATGCACTGCTGATGACGTCACATATTACATCACTCATGACATGGTCAGTGACATCACTGATGACATCACTGATGACATCTCAAATGACATCACTGATGACATCATCCAGTGACTGTTTCTGTAAAGTTTAAATATGTTTAATATATATAGGGAAAGGCGTATTGAAGAATGAGTGGGTGTATAAGTGTCTGAATGGATGATTTAGTACGTGAGTGACTGACTCTACAAGTGAGTGATTAAACGTATCTTACTGAATGCATGGGTTAGTGACTAAACTGTGTGAATGTCTGTATCCGTCTGTTTATTGGTGTGTAAGTGGATGCATGGATTTGCGAATAGCTACATGAGTGTCTATATGGGTTATTGATTGGTTCTCTGAGTATCTGTATGGCTGCCTGAGTGTTTGTGTGGGTGGGGTGTGTGTGACTCTATACATAGATGTGTGAGTGGGTGATTCACTGGGTGCATGATTTCAAGAGTGCATCTGTGATGGACTGCTTGGGTGGGTGAGTGTGTGTATGGGTGTGTTAGTGAGTGAATGTATATCTCAGTGGTACATGTGCGAGTAACTACATATGTAAAAGGCAGTATATATGTGTGTTAGAGTATTTAAATGGCTATAAGTGAGAGTGTGTTATTGTGAGAGTGGCTGTATGGATGCGTGTGTGCTTGTATCAGTTATTGTATAAGAGCGTAAGAATGTGCTAGTATTTGTATGAGTAAGTGAGCTGGTGTGTGTATAACTGTATAGGTGATTAAATGGGTGTGTGATTAATTTTTGCATGACTGACTAGGTGTGTGAGTACCTCTATGGATGAGTGTGCGGTGTGTGAGTGTTTATATAGGTGTATGAGTGCATATGATAGTCCTGTACTGAGTGACTGTAAGTATGAGTGACTGTACAGGTGAGTGAGTGGATGTGTGTGTAGACCTAAGAATCAGTGAGTGGGTATGTAGTTTTTGGTGTTGGAGTGTCTATGGTTTTGAGAATGGCAGTCTGTAATTTAGAGTGGGTGTATCAAAAGTTATATTAGGGTGTGAGAAGATGCATGAAATTATCAAATGGATGATGTCATCAGTGATGTCATTTGAGATGTCATCAGTGATGTCATCAGTGATGTCACTCGACCATGTCATGAGTGATGTAATATGTGACGTCATCAGCAGTGCATTGCGGGCGCGAGTTATAGTTAGCTGAACTAACTATAACAGGGGAATTTCACGGGTTTTGTACGAGTGCAATGTCCAACTAACTATAACTGTCCCTAAAACGTATGGTTTTTCAGTGAATTTCAAAGGTTTTTTAAATGCTAATTTCTAACTATAACTGTGTCTGAAACCTATGGTTTTTCAGTGAATTTCAAAGGTTTTTTAAATGCTAATTTCTAACTATAACGTGCCTGAAACCTATGGTTTTTTCAGTGAATTTCAAAGGTTTTTTAAATGCTAATTTCTAACTATAACGTGCCTGAAACCTATGATTTTTAAGTGAATTTCAAAGGTTTTTTAAATGCTAGTTTCTAACTATGCCAACAGAGGTAGGACATGTGAAGAAAGAAGAAAAACGCACAGAAAGAAGCAAAAGATGTGCAGAAAGAACCAACAGAGGAGCAGAAAGAGGCCTTGTTGCAAAATCATCCTGTGCCCACAACTTTTCAGACGGGTACTGGTGGTAACTGACTCTGACTAACCAGAGCCAGTGCGCGTTTGCACAGTGGTGAAGGGAGGGGGGCCTGAGGTGACATGTGTGCAAACGCGCCCCGTGGCACGTTTTAAGTTGCGGGATTAAGTCCCCTTGAATCCTGAGGGTCCCTGGGGCCCAACTAGCCCCCAGGTACCTACAGTTAGGACCACAGAGCTGAGTTGCAGAGAGGCGTTCCGAGGCCACGCACCTTTTTCACCTCTCTGCAACGCAACTCTGTTGTGCTTACTGAAGGTACCTGGTGGGCTAGTTGGCCCCCAGGATTCAAAGGGAATTAACTCCCCAACTTAAAACGCACCACAGGGCGTGTTTGCGCACATGTCACTGAGGCCCCGCCCCCTCCCTTCACCACTGTGCAAACGCGCCCCGTGGCGCGTTTTAAGTTGGGGGATTAGGTCACCTTGAATCCTGAGAGTCCCTGGGGCCCAACTAGCCCACCAGGTACTTCCAGTAAGCACCACAGGCCTGCGTTGCAACGCCTGTAACAAATTGTGCAGTTGTGTTTAGGTAGTGAAGAGGGTCGTGCTGGGGGTAGTGTTTTAGGGTTTAGGGTAGTGCAGTGGTGTTTGTGTAGTGTAGGGGGTCATGCTGGGGGTAGATTTAGGGTTTAGGGTAGTGCAGTGGTGTTTGGGTAGTGTAGGGAGTCGTGCTGGGGGAGTGTTTTAGGGTTTAGGGTAGTACAGTGGTGTTTGGGTAGTGTAGGGGATACGTGCTGGGGGTAGTGTTTTAGGGTTTAGGGTAGTGCAATGGTGTTTGGGTAGTGTAGGGGATACTGCTGGGGGTAGTGTTTTAGGGTTTAGGGTAGTGCAGTGGTGTTTGGGTAGCGTAGGGGGTACTGCTGGGGGTAGTGTTTTATGGTTTAGGGTAGTGCAGTGGTGTTTGGGTAGTGTAGGGGTTCGTGCTGGGGTAGTTTTTAGGGTTTAGGGTAGTGCAGTGGTGTTTGTGTAGTGTAGGAGGTCGTGTTTTAGGGTTTAGGGTAGTGCAGTGGTCTTTGGGTAGTGTAGGGAGTCGTGCGGGGGTATTGTTTTAGAGTTTAGGGTAGTGCAGTGGTCTTTGGGTAGTGTAGGGGGTAGTGCGGGGGTAGTGTTTTAGGGATTAGGGAAGTGCATTGGTATTTGGGTAGTGTAGGGGGTCATGCGGGGTAGTGTTTTAGGGTTTAGGGCAGTGCAGTGGTGTTTAGGTAGTGTAGGGGGTCGTGCTGGGGGGAGTGTTTTAGGGTTTAGGGCAGTGCAGTAGTTTTCGGGCAGTGTAGGCGGTCGTGCTGGGGCTGGTGTTTCAGGGTTTAGGGCAGTGCAGTGGTGTTCGGGCAGTGTACGGGGTCGTGCTGGGGCTGGTGTTTTAGGGTTTAGGGCAGTGCAGTGGTGTGCGGGCAGTGTAGGGGGTCGTGCTGGGGCTGGTGTTTTAGGGTTTAGGGCAGTGCAGTGGTGTTCGGGCAGTGTAGGGGGTCGTGCTGGGGCTGGTGTTTCAGGGTTTAGGGCAGTGCAGTGGTGTTCGGGCAGTGTAGGGGGTCGTGCTGGCGCTGGTGTTTCAGGGTTTAGGGCAGTGCAGTGGTGTTCGGGCAGTGTAGGGGGTCGTGCTGGGGCTGGTGTTTCAGGGTTTTGGGCAGAGCAGTGGTGTTCGGGCAGTGTAGGGGGTCGTGCTGGGGGTGGTGTTTCAGGGTTTAGAGCAGTGCAGTGGTGTTCGGGCAGTGTAGGGGGTCTTGCTGGGGGTGGTGTTTCAGGGTTTAGGGCAGTGCAGTGGTGTTCGGGCAGTGTAGGGGGTCGTGCTGGGGCTGGTGTTTCAGGGTTTTGGGCAGAGCAGTGGTGTTCGGGCAGTGTAGGGGTCTTGCTGGGGCTGGTGTTTCAGGGTTTAGGGCAGTGCAGTGGTGTTCGGGCAGTGTAGGGGGTCGTGCTGGGGGTGGTGTTTCAGGGTTTAGGAGCAGTGCAGTGGTGTTCGGGCAGTGTAGGGGGTCTTGCTGGGGGTGGTGTTTCAGGGTTTAGGGCAGTGCAGTGGTGTTCGGGCAGTGTAGGGGGTCTTGCTGGGGGTGGTGTTTCAGGGTTTAGGGCAGTGGTGTTCGGGCAGTGTAGGGGGTCTTGCTGGGGGTGATGTTTCAGGGTTTAGGGCAGTGCAGTGGTGTTCGGGCAGTGTAGGGGGTCTTGCTGGGGGTAGTGTTTCAGGGTTTAGGGCGGTGCAGTGGTGTTCGTGCAGTGTAGGGGGTTGTGCTGGGGGTGGTGTTTCAGGGTTTAGGGCAGTGCAGTAGTGTTCGGGCAGTGTAGGATGTCGTGCAGGGGGTGGTGTTTCAGGGTTTAGGGCAGTGCAGTGGTGTTCTGGCAGTGTAGGGGGTCATGCTGGGGGTGGGGTTTCAGGGTTTAGGGCAGTACAGTGGTGTTCGGGCAGTGTAGGGGGTCGTGCAGGGGTGGTGTTTCAGGGTAGTGCAGTGGTGTTCGGGCAGTGTAGGGGGTCGTGCTGGGGCTGGTGTTTCAGGGTTTAGGGCAGTGCAGTGGTGTTCGGGCAGTGTAGGGGGTCTTGCTGGGGGTGATGTTTCAGGGTTTAGGGCAGTGGTGTTCGGGCAGTGTAGGGGGTCTTGCTGGGGGTGATGTTTCAGGGTTTAGGGCAGTGCAGTGGTGTTCGGGCAGTGTAGGGGGTCTTGCTGGGGGTAGTGTTTCAGGGTTTAGGGCAGTGCAGTGGTGTTCGTGCAGTATAGGGGGTCATGCTGGGGATGGTGTTTCTGGGTTTAGGGCAGTGCAGTAGTGTTCGAGCAGTGTAGGGGTTGTGCAGGGGGTGGTGTTTCAGGGTTTAGGGCAGTGCAGTGGTGTTCGGGCAGTGTAGGGGGTCGCGCTGGGGTGGTGTTTCAGGGTTTAGGGCAGTGCAGTGGTGTTCGGGCAGTGTAGGGGGTCATGCACGGGGTGGTGTTTCAGGGTTTAGGGCAGTGCAGTGGTGTTTGGGCAGTGTAGGGTGTTGTGCTGGGGCTGGTGTTTCAGGGTTCAGGGCAGTGCAGTGGTGTTCAGGCAGTGTAGGGGGTCGTGCTGAGGCTGGTGTTTCACGGTTTAGGGCAGTGCAGTGGTGTTCGGGCAGTGTAGGGGGTCATGCTGGGGCTGGTGTTTCAGGGTTTAGGGCAGTGCAGTGGTGTTCGGGCACTGTAGGCGGTCGTGCTGGGGCTGGTGTTTCAGGGTTTAGGGCAGTGCAGTGGTGTTCGGGCAGTGTAGGGGGTCGTGCTTGGGCTGGTGTTTCAGGGTTTAGGGCAGTGCAGTGGTGCTCGGGCAGTGTAGGGAGTCGTGCTGGGGGTGATGTTTCAGGGTTTAGGGTAGTGCAGTGGTGTTCGGGCAGTGTAGGGGGTCGTGCAGGGGCTGGTGTTTCAAGGTTTAGGGCAGTGCAGTGGTGTTCGGGCAGTGTAGGGGGTCGGGCTGGTGTTTCAGGGTTTTGGGCAGAGCAGTGGTGTTCGGGCAGTGTAGGGGGTCATGCTGGGGGTAGTGTTTCAGGGTTTAGGGCAGTGCAGTGGTGTTCGGGCAGTGTAGGGGTCTTGCTGGGGATAGTGTTTCAGGGTTTAGGGCAGTGCAGTGGTGTTCGGGCAGTGTAGGGAGTCATGCTGGGGGTGGTGTTTCAGGAGTTTAGGGCAGTGCAGTGGTGTTCGGACAGTGTAGGGGGTCGTGAAGGGGTGGTGTTTCAGGGTTTAGGGCAGTGCAGTGGTGTTCGGGCAGTGTAGGGGGTCATGCTAGGGGTGGTGTTTCAGGGTTTAGGGCAGTGCAGTGGTGTTCGGGCAGTGTAGGGGGTCATGCAGGGGCTGGTGTTTCAGGGTTTAGGGCAGTGCAGTGGTGTTCGGGCAGTGTAGGGGGTCGTGCTGGGGGTAGTGTTTTAGGGTAGTGCAGTGGTGTTTTTGTAGTGTAGGGGGGTCATGTTTTAAGATGCAATGCTCCAATACCTGACCAGTCTGCACTACATAAAACTGCAAAAAAACTAAAAATAAAAAGTGTTTTGCACACTTTTGTCATTGGGCTATATGTGGGCTACATCTGGGTAATATTTGTGCTACATTTGGGCTCTTTTTTCACTGGTGGCCATCTTGGAAGACTTCTTTGTTATGAAGTTTCCTAATTTCTTCATTTACTGCAGTCTTCTCAGTAGGACATGCTTTCAGTTTTTACTTTGATTCCATCAAGAAGGCATTCAGATGTGTCTCACATCTGCCATAAATTCAGAATGTTAGCACTCTAGTTGCTCATTAGATCACTGGAGTAAAGCTACTGCTCACCAGGAGTTAACTGGTAGTCTGCTGCTGGTATTGAAAGTGATTGTTTCAGTCTGCATGTCAGAATTTTCTAATGAAATAGAAGAGGATATGAGATTTCACTTAAAACATGCCCTAATTTTTCTTTCTGCAGCACTAACCATAATTTCTATTTCAAAAGAACCCCTCATTTTGTTCCTTTTTAAATTAAATGTTTTAAGTGTTACTGGTTTATTCCAATCAAGATGGCTTCAGGTGTGCCATACTTTTGTCATAAGTAAGGCTGTTAGCGCTCTAGTTGTTCTTTAGAACACTCTGGGAAGCTGCAGTAGAACACAAAGGCATCAACTGGCAGGCTGCTCCTGTTGAAATATAACAGGAAGATATTTGAGATCACACTTGAAATATGTCCTAATTTTTCTTTCTACAGCACTAACCATAATTTCTATGACAAAATGAACCCCCTCATTTTGTTCCTTTTTAAATTAAATGTTTTAAGTGTTACCAGTTTATTCCAATCAAGATGGCTTCAGGTGTGCCATACTTTTGTCATAAGTAAGGCTGTTAGCGCTCTAGTTGTTCTTTAGAACACTCTGGGAAGCTGCAGTAGAACACAAAGGCATCAACTGACAGGCTGCTCCTGTTGAAATATAACAGGAAGATATTTGAGATCACACTTGAAACATGTCCTAATTTTTCTTTCTACAGCACTAACCATAATTTCTATGACAAAATGAACCCCATCATTTTGTTCCTTTTTAAATTAAATGTTTTAAGTGTTACCAGTTTATTCCAATCAAGATGGCTTCAGGTGTGCCATACTTTTGTCATAAGTAAGGCTGTTAGCACTCTAGTTGTTCTTTAGAACACTCTGGGAAGCTGCAGTAGAACACAAAGGAATCAACTGACAGTCTCTGCCCTTGTTGGATGTACATGTTTTACTGAGAATGTCAGACTTCATTCTCACATGAGTGAGAAAGATAATGTGAATTTACAGAAAATATGCTCTCATTTTAGCTTCTGGAGCACCTTCCAAACCTCCATGGGACAAGCATGAGAAAATAGTGTTCTCTCAAACATGATTCATGATATCCCAGCAGAAGGTTTTTCACATGGTAAAATCACCTTAGAATACACCACAATTCCTAAAATTAGTATGGTACCATCAACAAATAAATTCTAATGTAACTAAAGCCTGTTATCACCCTTTATAATTCTCCTTTTGGTGACCCTCAAAATCTTCTATTCACTACAATGCATTTCAATGAGGTACTATCATTTATATTGGTCCCAAGATGGCTGCCAGCAATTCCAGGATGAAGTGCTGACAGCCAATCAGATCTCACGATGACATGTGTGGTTAGGCTCCGCCCAGATATATATGTGACTTTACTTTTGATTTTCTCAGGAACTACTGAACGGAGTTTACACCATTTAAGCAAAAGGCACGACACTGAACCAAGGGCTACCTCTTTGCCAAATTTGGTGTAATTCCGTTCAGCAGTTCGGGCTGTAGCTGCGACTAAAGGTTCCTATGGAAAAATGAATGGGGAAAACGCGTTTTGGGACCCCCCTTTTTCTCGGCCCCCGCTTGACGTATCACCCCGAGACTTTCAGGATAGGAGCGGAGCGCCCCAACAAGTTGGAAACTTTCGCGAAGATTCGTCAACCGGCGCCAACGTTATTTCAAATAGAATGTCGCGGATTTCCTATGGATAATAGGTTTTAACTATCTACTGGCGACCGCCAGTAGAATATGAATATATATATATATATATATATATATATATATATATATATATATATATATAATGTTACCTTTTATGGGGAGCCCCCCAAATACTCCCACCTTTTTTTTCCTTTATTGGGGAGAACCCCAAAGTCCCTCTTTTAAAAACAAAATTACCTTTACCACCCCATACCCCTACACTGTAAAATTACTCTTACCACCGTATACCTCTACCCATCCCACAATCTTAAAATTACCCTTACCAATCTATACCCATAAACCCTAAAAATACTCTAAGCACCCTATAACACTGCCCACCTCGAATTCTAAATACACACACACACACACACACCCCCCTCTTAACTATATTTACCTTGTGTGGTAAAGACATGCGTGGTAAAGGCATATGTGTGGTAAATGCTGCTTCCCGTGGCAGTAAGCTGCTAGAGAAGAAACTGAGAATATAAGGTAAAGTATCACCTGACCTCTACTGCCAACTCCGCCTAGGATACGACAAATAAGCTTCGTACCTACCAAAGACTGGCCCCGAGCCTGAAGTTCTACCACTGGCCCTGCTGCTGTCCATCAGCAGCTACCTGGAAATGGTAACCGAGATAAGGGCCAAACCAGCTCAATCCCACCCGAGGAGCTACACAGAGCACCGTGAAGCCCCCTGAGATTTCTCACCACAGATAGTCGAGAGCTACAGCAACAAAGATAAAAGTGTAGATGATACCCCCCAAAGAGCGGAGACTGTACAAGCAAGATCGCTTCTCTGGACCACCACGTGATGTTTGTTTTAATTTATTGAATTCCTCCTTTCACCACGCCCGAAGTCGCACCCCTCCCCAGCCTTCGTCCAACGTGGTGTGTACAACAGCTCCCATCATCCATAAGCCTGGGTACCGGAAATGTGCCATAAAAACACTAAAGGCCGCCACGACTCCGCTGTCTGGACGCCGACCTTTGTGTGTGCTCACCCTGCAATCTAGCGCCTGTTGCGGCCGCACCCCATAGTGAGTGTTTCACGTTCGTCCAGCGGCCACCACAAAGCTAAGAACACAGAGAGAGATTTGCTACCCAGTTTCAGACGCCAGCACCGTAGGCGCTGGGATACAGGACACACACACTTACGGCTGCCAGGGAGATTCCTCTGAACTCGACTGCCATTGGACCTTGAGAATGGCTGACAGGCCACTTCCCCCAGCCAGCCAGAGCCTAGAGTTCTTCTCATGAGCACAGGTCCAGCAACTAACCAGCCCTTAGGTGCAGAGCATCTAGTGCTCATGAACTGGGCTGCAGGGACCGTTTGCATTTCTATACTCCGTTCTGGCCCCAAGGACGAAGTCGGTCTACACTAAAAAACTCAGTTTCGATGTCAGAAATAACTCCATATTCTGCCCCTTCTAATTTCCTACTGGCCAATGTCATTGGTCCCATGTGGTCTCGTATTCAAAGATTATTTGATTTAAAAAAATATTGAAAAACAGGGACTACTTGTATGGGGTGCGGAGGGAGGGGTAAAAACTCACAGGAGGGTATATTTACGACTCGCAGCCTTCAGAATTTCGCCCATACAGCTCAGTGAGCAGATATATTTTTAGAGTGGGTGGGGCTTAGAATGTGTGGCTGCAAAAAAAAAAAAAAGGGTGGGTGTGAGGGTAAAGACAAGATGGGAAAGGTTATTAGATAGTGAGTTGGAATGGGAGATTACAAAATGTGTGCTAGCGTGGGTGGGTAGAGAATGGTTCGGGGGTTGTGGAAGGGTAAGTTAGGAAGTGCGGGTGAAAGAGGGAGTTTCGGATAATGAGAGCTGAGAGCAAAAAGTGTGAGCATGTGGTGGAAGGTGTACAGTGGGCGGGACTGTCATGGTGCGGGGAGGGTGATGTGGCCATGATGGGAGGACAGGCAGAATAGGTCGGGAGGGCAGGAGGGTGGGTTCTGTGGATAAAGTAGGAGTAGACAACAGAGTGTGGAGAAGGTAAGGGAAGGCTATGAAACAATCAAAAGCGAGGACGGGCTCTCAAACAGGTAGGTATTGCACGCAGTGTAAGACGTGAAAGCGGGAGGGGATGGGGAGCATACCTGGCAATGGAGGCAAGTGTGGAGAAAGGGGGAAGCGGAGGCGTCAATGTGGGGCACAGGGAATGGAGCAGGTAGGATTGTGGCGGGTGGGCCGAGTGGATCTACGGGTGGCTATGTAGAGGGTTGGAAGGGATGGCGTAGAAGGTGGGAAGGGATGGCGAGGAGGATGTGGGGAAGGGAGAAGAGGATGTGGGGAAGGGAGAAGAGGATGTGGGGAAGGGAGAAGAGGATGTGGGGAAGGGGGACGAGGTTGTGGGGAAGGGGGACGAGGATGTGGGGAAGGGGGACGAGGATGTGGGGAAGGGGGACGAGGATGTGGGGAAGGGGGACGAGGATGTGGGGAAGGGGGACGAGGATGTGGGGAAGGGGGGACGAGGATGTGGGGAAGGGGGGACGAGGATGTGGGGAAGGGGGGACGAGGATGGGGGGAAGGGGGGACGAGGATGTGGGGAAGGGGGGACGAGGATGTGGGGAAGGGGGACGAGGATGTGGGGAAAGGGGACGAGGATGTGGGGAAAGGGGGACGAGGATGTGGGGAAGGGGGACGAGGATGTGGGGAAGGGGGGACGAGGATGTGGGGAAGGGGGGACGAGGATGTGGGGAAGGGGGGACGAGGATGTGGGGAAGGGGGACGAGGATGTGGGGAAGGGGGACGAGGATGTGGGGAAGGGGGACGAGGATGTGGGGAAGGGGGACGAGGATGTGGGGAAGGGGGACGAGGATGTGGGGAAGGGAGAAGAGGATGTGGGGAAGGGAGAAGAGGATGTGGGGAAGGGAGAAGAGGATGTGGGGAAGGGAGAAGAAGATGTGGGGAAGGGAGAAGAAGATGTGGGGAAGGGAGAAGAAGATGTGGGGAAGGGACAAGAGGGTGTGCTTGAGTGTAAGAAGGGGTGAAGACACACGGGTGGAAACGCAGGACATGTAGATGACAGTGATGTGACTGTCTGTTTCCTGTGGGTGTGGCTCGGCTAGCCCAACTTGTGAATTCGACTTTCTCGCTCAGAGGGCGTTCTCGCCCCACCTGCCTTCCAGTGCTTCTCGTCCCCTGCGCTCCCCACACCACCCTCCCCTCCAGGATTTGCCCTTAAATGAATTACCAATGACAGTTTCCTCCATCATCGGCTCTTTGCAGGCACTCTAAGACGAGCCTGACGAGCTCAGCCTTTTAACCTATTAAAGATGATTTTTGCCAATTGAATCAGACCCACCACAGGTGTAATAAGTAATCATTTGACCTACACCTGCTCTGATGTAGTGCGCTGCCATTACCGCTGTTGGCGCGGAGATAATTCATGTTTATTGCATTGTCCCATGGATTCGTTTTGCCTACTCCAGCCTTGATTAATGGATTTTAAGAAAGGAGAGATGTGTTTTTCCCCCCTTCTTTTAAATTTGATGGAATGAGGAGTAGGGCGCTGAGTGCACGCGCAGCTTCAGGCCCGTCCGGACCGGCGGCAGCACCGGAAGGGAGTGAGCGGAGGGGCCTCGGTCTAAATAGGGGACCCGGAGATCCGGAACAGCAAAAGAAGCACCGCAAGGGACAACCTTCATCTCGCGGCTGCACAACTCCTGGGTACCTATATATCCATGGGGTGGAGCTCAGGGCTTACTCCTGCAGCCAGTCCTCGGTATACAAGGCACAGAATGCAACCGAGTACTTCGGGTGGACGGCCAACACACACCCCCGCCGCCCCCACCCCTCCTTCCCGGTGGTAGGCTGACCAGAGCTCTGGATCAAACTTCAGCAGCACTACAGAAACTTACAAAGGGCTTGACATTGTACTCAGACCTTTGTATTCTTGCCATTCCCCCAGGAAGGGCCAGAAGAGCCTCGGCTTTGGCAGCACAGTAGCATTTGTAAACCCTGATACACCACACGTCATCACTGTGAGCATCTCTGCTGGGCATGGATGTTTGCCATTGCTCTTGAGTGTGCAAATTGCCATGGCATGTTCTTCCCCCATCTTCGCATTCTCGAAAACTCTCCTGTGTCACCAAACATGCTCTAAAGAACTACTGACTTGGGACCACACACTGGTTCACTAAGACTTGAACCTGATAAACACATGGAGACGAGGTGTGCATCAACAAGGGCATCTGAGCATGTCGCCCAACTCCGAGTTTCAGAGCACTCCCGAAAGGTTTGTATGTTTTTTTCAACCAGCCATCCTCGTGGTTTCTCTACTCTGTTGTGTGGCCATAGTCTAAGAGAGAGAGCGATAATAACCCTATGGGACCAGCCGGCCTAATTATACAAGATACTGTGCTATGCAGTGTACTGTGGGCCATCCAGGCCAGCCAGCCAGCTCAGCTGTAAAAGGCTGGTTTCCCAGCAACTCACGGTGGATTTAGGATGAGATCAATCTGCTGAAAGACATCTAGTTAAATGGTCAAGAAAATGAATCTGCTGCATTTTGCACTTCTGAGCCTCAGCAACAGTTCAGTATCCAGGACCAAGGAAGGGATGAGCACGGTCCTACCTGCACTTTTAGTCACCGGCTGGTGAGGCAAAGACTCAGATCTATTGACAAGCTACACCTTGCAAATAAAAGCTGTGCTTCCAAACACGATGAGAGAGGTGAGCTGTTGCAACTGTGCTTTAAGCACTCAACCAGGCAAGATGAGCTTTCTGATCCTGAGAGTAAAAGGATCCTTGGTCAGTTGAGCTTTCGGAAACCACCAAGCAGGTGAGTTTTCAGACCCAAGAAGGAACTGATACTATCCAACATGCCCCTTCAGAACCAAGCCTGGAAGTGTAAGTTACCTGACCCAAAAACAATGGGAACATGTCCTATCGGCCCAGGTCAGCTCTTTAACCCAGGCAGGACTGGGCACTTTGGTTCAGCTGGACTACAGTACTCAACGGTGATATGTGACCTCTATGACTCAGAATGGGTAAACACTGTTAGAACCTTGCTTTCCCAGTGCAACCTGGCACATCAGTGTGAACTTTTTGAACCCAAAATGGGCACCCATGGCCAAGGCTCAGAGTTCTATGACAGACGTATGGTATCTGTCCCAAATGTGCTTCGAGCATCTGATAAGTGCCACCTGAGCTTTGACCATGTGACGGCCAAGCTTTTTGACCCAAGAAGGAACAGGTATCTTGTTGCTGAAGTACTTCCGATAGACAGATGGAGTCTGTGACCCACAGTGTAATTCTAACCCTATTAAGGCAATGTTTTAGGCACCAGATGAGATTAAGTGAGTTCTCTACTAGCAAGAAATGGGCATTTTGTCTGAGCCGTCCTCTAGTCACTTGGCCGGGCAAGTGGAGCTTTTTTGCTCCAGAAGGAATGGGCACATTGTCCTAGATTCCAGCACCCAGCAGAGTTGCGCTTCAAACATTCAGCTGGTCAAGGTGGGCTCACCAGTGTTAAAAGAATGCATACATTGCCCAACTATGCTTCTAGCACCTGGCCGGGTAAGCTGGGTGCTGAACAGTGGAAGATAAGTCAGCTTGTCAAAGGGATTTTAAGCACCCTGCCCTGGACGTGATAACTGCTAAATGTTTTTAGAGGGTATTTGAAACCTCATTAAATGAGCAAAGGTCTAAATACCACAAAAAGTCTGCACTAATATCTGGAAAGTCAGAAAAGTGCCACTGAGCAGGTGCCATAGGTAGATACATCCTAAAGAAATTTATCAGAGATGAGTAGGTTGGCAAGACCAAATTGAACAATGCAGGAAAAAACTGATTCAGCACAATGCCTCTGCTCAGATCAAGTCCGAGTACCCTTAGAAAGCCTCAACCTGCAGTGCCCGGCACCTTGAAAGAAGTGTGTCCATAAGTTCAGCGCTTATATGACTGTGGGTGCTCCCGGACCTGTGGGTCCCCAGTGAATCAGGAAATCTTGCTCAAAGAAACAAGGTAGAGGCGAATAAAGTTGACCCTAGCTTTTGCATGCCAACTGAGAGACATTTCCAGTTGGTTCCCCCATGTATATTCGGAACCCTCTATAGCGACTTGTTCGTGCCCACCAACCAGTAAATACTCCCCATGAGTGTACACTACATGGTATAAGTTCACAGACTTGAGTGAGGGATCGGATACTGTAGTATTCCTCAAAGACCCAGCAAAACACCAGTAATCCCAAGAGAACCAAACGCTTCTGAAAGAACGTGATTATCTCCGACAGTTACTAACCTGGTTGCTGTACTTGCATGTGCACTCCTATCTCAGCCACGTAAGGATTTTCAAGTGTGTGCTGTTTTCTGCTTTTAATTGCCACATATTGCAACTATATTTGTAGAACTCTGATACATAACACCAATGTCTAGACTTCGACCTTTGTGCGTGATCACCGTGTAATCTCGTACCTGTACTTTAACCCAACACATCCCAGAGTGCGTTTTTCACATCGTCCACCTACCACTGCAGAGAGATTTCTGCTAACCAGTTGCAGACACCAGCACAGCAGGCGCTGGGACACCAGATATACACAACGGTAGCTACCAGGGATACTCCACTGAACTCGACTGCCACTGCACATGGAGAAAGGCGGACAGGACCCTCCCCCCTGCCAGCCAGTGCCGAGAGTTCTTCTGATGAGCATTCAGAGACCATCAGGTGAAAACAAAGAGGGGAGGTATTCATGGGGCATTAGATCAATGGGACAGGGCAGGGCGTCTGCAGGCCTTTCATTACTGCAAATGAACTAGTCTTGACAAGGATACAGAATTCTGGGTATGATGGACGAGTGTACTGACGAATTTAGTGCAACATCTCTGGATGACCATATGGTCGCAGTTTCGAATCCCGAAAGGCCCACTAAGTGAGAAAAAATAAATAAAAGAGCAAATAAAAAAGGCAAGCAGGGTTGGGATACGTAATTAACAATCTAGGAGTTGGGGGCGTGGCTAGCCGAGCCGCGGAATGGCCGCTTTGTAAGCGAGCTCCGCCGGCCGGGAACAAATCCTTCTATAATCCTTTCACCGGAGGGCTGAAACGGCACCATACTTGCCCCCTGGGGTTGTGGAGACTCCGGCGCGGAAACAGCCACCTCTTTGGTCTGCGGGGCACTGGCTTTGACCGCGCTGCTGGACGCCGACGTTTTCGGCGGGGAGCCCCATGGAGCTGGACATCAGAGGCAGCTGGGCTGCATTACAAATCGAGCCCGCGGCTGCGGAGGCCCGTGACGCCGGGGACGCCCTGAAGGTCAGCAAGAGGCGAGGTGGCAAAATAGAAGCGGCGGATGGCTGCGCACTGATCCCTGCAGCCACAGGGGACACTGGGGCATTTATTCGAGGCGGCTATCCGCTGCTGTGACCCGGTGGGGTCGGGCCGCACTGGGCCGCGACCGCCATTTTGAGCACTAGAGCTTCAGCTCGGCCGTGAGGAGAACGGCGGCGGCTGGGGGTGGCCGAAGACCCCTACGCCATAGGCAGAGCTCGTGAAAAGAGGAAGAGGCGGCGGGGTCGATGCCGGAGGACCCGCAGGTACAGGGGACATAGTGACAGCACTGCGGAGTGGAGGCCCACTCAGGAGGAAAAACGAGGCGGGCCTCGGGGGGCCCTTCCAGCCGCCATTTTCTGGATAACCTGTGGTGGACGCCGGGCAGGGAAGACAGTGGTGACAGGTGGAGACCCGATTGGCACCAAACAGCCCAGAAGTGTAGAGGGCGAGCCGGGATCGGTGCATGGTCCATAGATCCACTTAAACAGACTGGGCCGCGTCATCAGCGCTTGTACTTGGAGGTGCTGGGGTGTATGAAGGTGAGCTGTGAGGCGCACACAGTTGCTGGCGACAGGGGAGGACCGTTGGTGCCTCTGCTCTGGACGGACACACGAACAGCGCAATAAGGATAGTTGGCCGTGCCGCACTGCGCCTCTGCCCCCCCCCCCCCTGCTGTGATAGGGACTGGGCAGTGCGGGGTGGTTGTCGGTGGGAGACCTAGACCCACTCTGCGAATGACTGGCCCTACTGCCCGCGCTGGGGCAGAGGTGTGGAGAGTGCTGTTCTGAAGCTGCTGGAGCGGAGACTGCGCTGGTGGGGCCCACACCAGTGCACATGCTGCAATCTATCTGGTAATGGTGCACGATTAGGATTGGCGCAGACCGCTGCTGATACGGAGGTGCTTGGTACTTCGAAGCTTGGCTGGACCTGTGGTTACTCGGTGTTCTGTGGGGTAGAGGGGCCTGCGTGAGCTGACTTCAGCGCCCTGCGTCGCCTACTGACTGCCACCAGCATGGGTAAGCCTGACGCTAAGCAACCCAAGCTGAACTTCGAGAACAAAAGGTCAACAAGGAACACGGAACCAGATCCAGATGCCCAAAGTGATTCGCAGCATGGCTCCCAGGCTGAGGATCGTGGTGAAGATCTGCGAACACTGATGCTGGAAATGCGCTCCAGCTTGCGAAACATAGACACAAAGCTAGACACCCTGACTGAGCAATTAGATTCCGTGAAGAAGCAGGTGAACACCCATGAGACCAGATTAGATAGTCTGGAGAATAGACGCACAGAATACCATGAATTCCAGATGGAAACTAAGGAGCAACTGTTAAATATGGATAAGCTGCTGGGTATTATTAGGGCCAAGAACGATGATTTGGAGGCCAGGTCTAGAAGGAACAATCTCCGCATTACTGGAATTCCAGAGACCACTGCTATTTCCAAAATGGAAGTCTTCGTGTCGGATCTTTTACACGAGCTGTTTGATCCTCACCTGTCATCAGTCTTCGTGATTGAGAGAGCACACAGGTCGCTGGGGCCGAAACCACCTGTTGGTGGGACGCCGAGGCCTATCCTGGCTAAACTACTGAACTACCAAGACAGAGACCTTATTTTGCGACTGGCGAGGGAGAGGGGCCAAATCGTTCACAAGGGAAACAATATCTCCTTCTATCCGGATTTTACTCCGGCGGTGCAGGCGGCACGTAGGGAATTCCTTCCGGCCAAGCGCATTCTCATGCAGGCGCAGATCCCCTACTCCCTGCTATACCCTGCTAAACTCAGGGTGTCGCACGATGGCACGGCGCATTATTTCACAGATGCGAAATCTGTCCTCAAGTTCGCCAAACATGTTGGTGGGAAGAGCTCCAAGTCCACTGGTGCCACTAGGGAACATGCGGGAGGCAGGCTCAGTGACAATGACTGATCTAGTGCATATATCCTGCTCTATTTCACCAGCAGCGGAGGGTGGGGTGATTTGCAGTTAATGGGCATGTTGGATGAGGGATATCCTTTGCTGTGTTGTGGGCCTTGCTGCCTCTGCGGACCTAGAGGTTGGGGTGTGGTTGCCCCAGGGCGTGTGAATGTCTATTTCTTTTTGATTTACCTTCATATTTGCTGAATGCCGCTGTAGGCCTTCCCGCATTACTCCCGGCCACCCTGTGCAGGCAGGGAAGTACGCCGGCTTTACCTCGCCCTCATGGGAGATCTCCCTTTTACTTTTCTATTTGGTGTTTTCAAAGGTTAGAACTGGGATGGGTATGCTACAACCTGATTGGGGGTTGGTGTGGGTGGAGGGCGGGAGTTGGGGTTGAATTGTTCGAATGTTAGCCAGCACACAGCTAAAAGTATATCTGGAATGTCACGATGGATTGGTGGTTGGCTGCGCAGCTGGGCAGCAAGGGCTACGAACTCGTCCTTCAAGATTAGCCACACGCTAATACACTAAACGTCCTCACATGGAACATTAGAGGGCTGAACGATGGTAGGAAGGCCAGACTTGTACATGCCTATTTGGTTAGACACAACATCGATATATGCTTTCTGCAGGAAACACATTTAAATGTACAGCCCTCACAAAGGCTGTGCCACAGCAGATGGGGGACTACACACTCAGCAATTTACTCTAGCTACGCAAGGGGAGTTGCGGTGCTAATTCGCAAAGGGGTGGATTGGCGAGAAGAGGATGCATATGTAGATCCGGAGGGGAGGTACATAATATTACAGGGGAGGCTGGGTGGCACTTCGGTGGTACTGGCGGCCATATACGGTCCAAACTTGGACTCCCCGGAGTTTTTCCGTGAGGTCTGGGCGCGCATTAGGGCAACTGGCTGTTGTGCAGTGATCTGGGGTGGTGACTTTAATGCAGTGCTGAATGACTTCATTGATAGACAGGGTTCGGCCCGCACATTGCATCCGCAAGCAAGCGCTGCGCTGCAAGATATCATATCAGATGGCGATTTGCTGGATATTTGGAGGGCTAGACACCCGGGGGTCAGGGAAGGGACATGCATCTCTAGCCACCATAGCGCCTGGTCCCGCTTGGACTACTGGTTGTTATCGAAGGAGGTTGCTACCTGGACGTTGGAGGTGTCCCACCTGGCGCGCTCGCTATCGGATCATGCCCCCTGCTTGCTCAAACTGTGCCTGCCTGGTGTGCCTCCGCGCGCTTTCACTTGGCGTTTGGCCCCCCACGCGCTCTTAGATGAGGCATTCAAGGAGGAGATCCGATCTGACATTAAGGAGTACTTCACCCTCAATTCGGGGTCGGTAGACACCGAAGCATCGCTCTGGGAGGCATTCAAGGTCGTCATACGGGGCCAATGCATTGCAAGACAGGCCGGGGTGCTGAAGGCCATCAGGGGTACCATCGCTGCCCTGGAGGGACAGATAAAAGACCTGGAGGGCAAATTCTATTCATTAAATGACTCCAATACAGCTGCACTCCTAAAGGCGAAATTACTTGAGTTTGCTGAGGAATCGCAGCGAGAGGTAAAATTTTTGAGCAAATATGCTGAGGGCAAGGCGATATGGCGAGGGAGATAGGCCGGGCCGCACGCTGGCGGCCATGATCCGTCCCGCTAGGTCCACAACATTCATACACAAATTAAACACTGCCGATGGGGGTACTGTGAGGGGCCAGGCAGAGATCCTGACTAGAGTTCTCCAATTTTTATTCTTCCTTGTATACGACCGCCCAGGCCTCTAGCCCAGAGGGTCTGCAGGAGTTTCTGGACTCCATTGCCTTGGTATGGTTTAATAATACGCATAGAGAATATATGGACCTCCCCATTACGGTGGAGGATGTGGCTCAGGTCATCAAAAGTTTGCCGCTTGCTAAAGCCCCTGGCCCGGATGGCCTGACCACCGCTTTTTATAAGTCCTATGTTGAGGAGCTGGCCCCCAGGCTGCTCGCAGTGTATGAGGAGGCACTGGAGGCGGGTGTCTTGCCGGCTTCAATGAGAGAAGCTGTAATTATAACACTGCTGAAGCCTGAGAAGGCAGAGGCAGAGTTGGACTCCTATAGGCCACTGTCACTGATAAATGTGGACATAAAAATTTATGCTAAACTATTGGCAAACAGATTGCAACCGCTCCTTCAAATGATTGCACTCCCGGACCAATCAGGATTTATTCCTGGACGGTCGACGTCACATAACCTGCGTACATTATTTTCGGTGCTGCATTACCTCCACCCGGACGTGCGGGCTGCTGCAATTTTTTTAGACGCTACCAAAGCGTTTGACACGCTGGAGTGGCCATATCTGTTTACAATCCTATCACGAATGGGATTAAGCCCCGTGTTTATGAGTCGTATTAAATTGTTGTACACTATGCCGTTAGCACGAATCAGGGTGAATGGCTTGCTGTCCGATAGATTCTCCATCACGCGTGGCACGCGCCAGGGGTGCCCACTCTCACCCCTGCTCTTTGCCTTTGCCATGGAACCCCTGGCTGCCAGAATTAGGCAACACCACACAGCACGGGGCATCGGTTTCAGCACGCGCAGCCTACTTATTTCGTTGTACGCAGATGATGTGACCTTGTACATTCTTAAACCACAAGAAAACCTAGACCCGGTTCTCAGGGAATTTATTAGATTTGGAGGGCTGGCGGGTGTCTCCATTAATTGGAAGAAATCCGTGATTTTTCCACTGACGGACGGTACTCCCATGGTGACATCCGAGTTTCCCCTGAGGTGGGAGGCTGAGGCCGTCAAGTACCTAGGAGTGTGGATCAGCAGAGGCTTGCAGGAAATTTGGAATTTAAATTTTGGCAGGGCGTACACGTGGCTGGAGGGAAAGGTGGCACTCTGGTCCAAATTGCCTTTATCCATAGCTGGAAAGATAGCGCTGACGAAAATGGTAATCTTACCAAAATTTTTATATTTGTTTGTTAACGTGCCAATTCCCCTTACACAACATTTTTTCGCATGCTTGCGATCGCAGCTGCTGTCTCTGGTTTGGGCTGGAGGGCAAGCCAGGGTTTCCTGGGACCTACTGACACTTCCGCTGCGGCAGGGTGGTCTGGGCGCGCCGGATATGCAATTATATGCTCTGTGTGCCCAGGCAGTTTCTCCACTTCTGGGTGCATCGGACGCCATATCATCCTCATGTGGCGGTTGAGATTGATGCGGTGGCCCCTGTGCCACTTGGGGTGGCATTGTATCAGAAGTCACAACGCCCTAGGGAAGATGTAGACACGGCGGGCACTCTGCGATGGGCGTGGAATATGCTTCGGAAGAGAGCGAATGTCCCCTTATTGTATGCGCCGTCTGTGCCGCTGGCGCGGAACCCCATGTTGCCCTGCATTGAAGATGGGGTTAGTAAAACCCTAACCAAGGAAATGAACTTATACACGTTCGCTGACATATCCAAATGATGAGTTTAGGCCCCCCCCTGTTGGAGCTGAGGGGCATGCTGTGCCCTTTGCAGAATTGTTTGTATATCATAAACTGAAAGCTGCATGTCGTGCATTATGGGCGGGCTTTCCCGAAGCTCCCCCAACATTACCAGCTCTAGAGCAAATCCTGAAATTGCCTTCACCGCACAAATTAGTTACACGTCTTTATACAAGTATGCAAAATACAGCCCCAGTGGTGCAGCCGAAATCCCTGTTACAGTGGAACGGTGAACTTGTCCCTCAATTGACAGAAGAGCAATGGGACTTCTGCTGTAGGCAGCTGACCGAACTTCCCCCAAACTACAGGCTTCGCCTGATACATTTTAAATTTCTGCACAGATACTACAGAACACCAGTGTGCCTCTACCGCATGAAGTTAAGGGAGGATGATGGATGTTGGCGGTGCGGGTATGCCCCGGCTTCCTTTCTCCATATTGCTTGGGATTGCCCACGGCTGTTCGAATTCTGGCAGGAGATTTTTACCGTGATTAATCAGATTGTTGGCAGGACAGATGCTCCCACCCCGATGTTGGGTATTTTAGGATACGTGAAGGACACACCGCCAAAGCAGCGCAAGTTGCATGCACTTCTTTTATTGTACGCAAGAAGGCAGGTTGCTATCAGGTGGGGGAGGAAGAAGATACCAAGTTTCAGGGATTGGCTGTCTGATGTGACTTATGGTCACACGCAACTTGGTGTGTTCTGGGAACTAATGCCCATGACTTCGAGACCCCGGGACATATGGGAACCATTCTTAAATTGGGCGCGAGACAGATCTGAGCCCCCCATTCCCAGCCCCAGTGCGACTGCATAATGGCACGTGGCCACTAGACACTGGTTTAAGGGGGATTGTACTTGTAGACTCCCCACATGCGTGTATTTCTGTTGCTGCGGGTTCGGCAAGTTCCTGCTGTTTGTTCACCAATAACAATGTACATGATGGTTCTTTTTTGTGATGGACTATACTAAAGACTGTGATGCTATATGTGTATGTATTGCCCCCAGAATGTGCATGCCACTAGTCCGATGTATTCTTTTACGTGTGCCATTCCGAAATATTGTACAATGTTTTCTTTTGTACCTTTGTGACGATGTGCTGGCTGGTCTTTTGGTTGGAACTCTGGTTCCTTTTGTTTGTATTTGCATTTTGTATAAAATCCCCCCCCCCAAAAAAAAAAAAACAATCCAGGAGTTGGAGGGCACAACATAGTCAGTGGCGGCTCGCATAGGACGTGCTGCGGGTCGGGGGAGGGGCAGGGTTGTAAACTCTGACATACGACGGAACGGAGGAACGTAATAATGCACAAGTTACTACTTGTGTAACGATATATCTGTAAGAGACCTTAGTTAGTGATAGATTCCTTACCTTCGAATATCCCCAGGCGTCAGACTGGATCCGGAAAGTTTTTAGTCAGCAGTACCCCTGCGCGTCGGTAGGTGGCGTCGTGCGGCTCCGCGTTCGTCGCTGGTGTCGTAGGCGCCGAGATGACGTCACGGAGACTACTTAGGCGCCACCCATGCGCGCTGACCTCAGTTCTGTACACGACTTTCCGTGCCAGGAACGCAGAGCCATGCAAGAAACCGACCACTGGTGCCATGAAACTAGGGCCCTGAAAGGGATGACCTTAACCCTAGAATTAGTTCGCAGAACGGGGAGGATGGGTGGGGCGGTAAGGAATCTATCACTAACTAATGTCTCTTACAGATATATCGTTACACAAGTAGTAACTTGTGCATCTGAAAGAGACACGTTAGTGATAGATTCCTTACCTTAGAATAGATACCCCAGCAATACCAACCCCGGTGGTGGGTCTGCGAATAGATTACACCAGAAAGTCACGGAGAACAGAACGGCCAAAGAAGCCGTCTCTCCGGACTTGACTGTCGAGGCAGTAATGCTTGGTAAATGTGTGCAGCGAGGCCCACGTGGCTGCCTGACAAATATCCTGCAAGGGAACGCCGCGCCCCAAGGCAGTAGTGGCTGCTGTTGCCCTGGTAGAATGGGCACGCAGCCCCACAGGAGGCTCCTTTTTAGCCAAGGAGTAACATGCTTTGATGCACAAAACGACCCACCGAGAGATGGTGCGTTTGTGCACGGCCCGACCTTTTTGGCGCCCACGTAGCCAACAAAGAGCTGGTCATCCACCCGGAACTGTTGTGTGCGCTTTAGATAGAACGAGAGCGCACGTTTTGGGTCCAGACGATGGAGCCTCTCTTCCTCTTTTGAAGGATGCGGAGGCGGAAAGAAAGTGGGCAAAGTGATGGTCTGCCCGATGTGGAAGGGCGTGACAACCTTTGGCAAGAAAAAGGACGGGTCCTTAAAACCACCTTGTCCGGATGAACAGAAAGGAAAGGAGGTTTAGAAGAAAGAGCCTGGAGCTCACTCACTCTTCTGGCAGAGGTGATAGCTACCAGGAAAGCCGTCTTTAGAGTAAGAAGACGTAAAGGACAGTTATGAAGGGGCTCGAAGGGAGCGCACATGAGATAGGTCAAGACAAGATTTAAGTCCCATTGAGGCATTATGAAAGGCACGGGAGGAAACGTGTGTGTAATGCCTTTGAGGAAACGGTTAACAACCGGGGACTTAAAGAGAGAAGGCTGATCTGGAAGCCTGAGAAAGGCAGAGATGGCCAGAAGATAACCTTTGACAGTGCCCAGAGCAGAGCCCTGCTGGGCCAAGGATAGTAGGAACAGAACGACCTCAGAAAGAGGGGCAGGAAGGGGATCCACAGACTTTGCTGTGCACCATGCCACAAACTTGTTCCACCTGCAGGCGTATACCGTTTTAGTGGAGGGACGCCTGGCTGCCAGAATGACATCACAGACTTCGGGAGGAAGATCGAAAGCTGTCAACTGTCGCCGCTCAATCTCCACGCATGGAGGTGGAGGCTGGACAGGTTCGGGTAGAGGACCGTCCCCTGCTGCTGCGACAGAAGATCCTCCCGAAGAGGCAGTTGGATCGGGGGATCGATCGCCATGTTGAGTAGCTCGGGATACCAGTATCTCCGTGCCCAATCCGGAGCCACAAGGATGACTTGGGCCCGGTCGCGCCGAATCTTCTTCAGCACTCTGGGCAGAAGTGGTATAGGCGGAAAGGCGTACAACAGACCGCAGCTCCACTCGCGACGAAAAGCGTAGCCGAGCAAGTGCCGCCTTGGAAATTCCAACGCGCAGAACTGATGACATTGCGCGTTCTCTTCGGTGGCGAATAGATCTAACCAAGGCTCTCCCCACTGCAGAAAGAGACCTTGCGCCACGTCCAAGTTCAGACGCCATTCGTTATCCATCAAGCACCGGCAGCTGAGTTAGTCGGCCCTGGCGTTCAGAGAACCTGCCACGTGTTGAACCACCAAGGTAATGCCTTGATGTTCCAGCCATATCCAGAGGCGCAGAGCCTCCTGACATAGGGTCCACGACCCCACCCCGCCCTGTTTGTTGCAATACCACATGGCGGTGGTGTGGTCCGTGAACACTTGCACTACACTTCCCCGGACAGAGGGAAGGGATGCTTTCAGTGCAAGTCGGATCGCCCGAAGCTCCAAAATATTGATATGGAGCCGGGACTCCGCCGGAGACCAGAGGCCTCTGATCTCCGCCTCTCCCAAATGGCCGCCCCATCCCAGGAGGGACGCATCCGTCACCACTGTGTGCTCCGGTTGGGGAAGGGAGAGGGATCTGCCATTGACCCAATCGCGATTCGTGAGCCAGCACTGCAATTGTTGTGCAGTGCCTTCCGAAATCTGGACAAGATCGGACAGGTTGCCTTGATGCTGTGCCCACTGGAACTTCAGGTCCCACTGCAGAGCCCGCATATGCCATCTGGCATGTTGCACTAGCAGAATGCAGGAGGCCATCAGGCCCAGGAGCCGGAGGGTCATCCTGACTGAAACCCGGGATAGAGGCTGAAAGATGGGAATCATAGCCTGAATATCCCGGACTTGCTGCTCGGGAGGATAAACCCGAAACTGCGTCAAATCCAGAACCGCTTCGATGAAGGGGAGCTTCTGAGAATGACTCGGGTGCGACTTTGGCACGTTGATGGAGAACCCCAGCAAGTGCAGGAGGTCGGCCGTAGTCTGAAGGTGGGTGACGACTGCCTGGGGCGAGCCCTCCTTCAACAACCAGTCGTTGAGGTAGGGGAAGACTGACACCCCTGACCTGCGCAGATGAGCTGCGACCACCGCCATCACTTTCGTGAACACCTGAGGGGCACTTGTAGGGCCGAAGGGGAGCACGGTAAACTGAAAATGCTCCTGGCCTACCGTAAACCGCAGGTAACGCCGGTGGGCCGGGAGGACGGGAATGTGAAAATATGCGTCCTGCAATTCCAATGCTACCATCCAGTCTCCAGGGTCGAGGGCAACCAAGACCTGAGCTAGAGTCAACATCTTGAACGTCTCCTTCCGGAGCAAGCGATTGACGTTCCGGAGGTCCAAGATAGGGCGCAAGCCCCCCTTGTCCTTCTTGGGGACCAGAAAGCAGTGGGAATAACATCCATGACCTACTTCTGGCCCAGGAACGCGCTCGATGGCCCCCTTGGCCAAGAGGGCCGTGACTTCCTGTTGGAGAAGTGCGAAGTGATAACCCGACATGCGGTGGAACTGAGGTGGCATGGACGGGGGGGCAGACTCGAAGGGGAGGGAATAGCCCCTTCGGATAATTAGTAGCACCCAGCTGTCCGAAATGACAGAGCGCCAGTGGGGGAGGTGATGTCGAATACTGCCGCCCACCGGCGTGGGGTGCACCCCAAAGCACGGACTAGGAAGGCTTTGAGGCGGATGCTGCGGGAGCGGATGTGGGCTGACCCGCACGCTGACCCCTGTGCCGCCACGGCGGCCACCACGCCCGCGGCCATGCTGAGGCTGGTTCTGCGCAGGCCTTTGGAACGGACAGGTAGAGGCGCCCCTGTCGCGGCCACGAAAGGAACGAAAAGTAGAAGTGGCTGGGCGGGAGGTGGAGAGACCCAAGGACTTGGCTGTAGCCCGAGAGTCCTTAAAACGCTCCAGCGCACTGTCTGCCTTATCGCCAAAAAGGCGAGTACCATCAAAAGGCATGTCCATGAGGGAACTCTGGACATCCCCAGAAAACCCCGTGGACCGCAGCCAGGCATGTCGCCGCAAGGCCACTGTGGTGGAAATTGCTCTTCCCAAAGAGTCCGCGGTGTCCAACCCACACCGAATGGCGAACTTCGCGGCATCCTTCCCCTCTGCAACAGCTTGAGAAAGCACAGCCCGAACCTCTTCGGGGCACTGGGGCAGAGTTTGCGCTACCGTGTCCCACACAGCGTGAGAATAGCGGCCCAAGAGGCATGTGGTATTGACTGACCGCAGCCCCAGGCTGGCTGAGGAAAACAATCTTTTGCCAAGCTGCTCCAGCTTTTTGGATTCCTTATCCGTTGGAGCGGTAGGGAATGCTGTTTGGGAAGTGGAAGCCTGAATGACCAGGCTCTCCGGTGTCGGATGAGTTGTCAGAAAGGCAGGGTCACCCGGTGCCGGACGGTGACGACTGGCCACATTTCTATCCACATGGACCCCTGTGGCTGGCCTAGACCAGGTACCCATCAAAACATCCGTCAAGGCCTCATTGAACAGAAGCAGAGGTTCCACAGAACCCGTTGTAGGCTGAAGCACCTCAGTAAGGAGGTTAGAGTCTCAGCTGCTCTACGGAGCACCACAGTGTAGGTGGCGCCTCCCTCCACGAGAGTGGGAGGAGACACAAACCCAGGCTCAGAGGAGAGGTCAAGGCCACTGGCATCCTCTGAGTCTTCTGCCCATTCCTGTTCGGACTCACACTGCCGTGCAAGAGGGTCCTTCGACCCCTCCCAGTCCTCCTCTTCCCCAACAGCCCGAGGCACAGGCTGCAACGGCGAGGGAGGCACACGGGAAAAGAAATGCTCCACCGGCGCCGCTCCGGCTCCAAGGCCCAATCCGGGTTCCAAGCTGGAAACGCGGGCAAGGGCGGAGGTGGGCCGAATGGCACCCAGGGCGGCGCCGGGAAGGGAGCCGCAGGGGGCGCCGGAGCCGCTGGCGAAGGACCTTGCGGCGCCGGGGCCGGAGCCGCCGGCAGAGCCGGCGGCAACCAAGGGCCCCCAAAAGGGACCGCGGGGCCCGAAGGCGCACCGGCGGGAGCCCTAGGCCCGAAAAGGCGGTCCATGGCAGCAAGAAACACTTGCACCTGGGCCGGAGTCGCCGACGGACCCGGGTATGGCGGGTAGGCCGCGGGACTGACAGGCTCCACCGGAGCTGCGGGGGAAAGACCCCGGGTCCCCTCGTCAGAAGACCGACGAAGGGAGGTCGGAGAGCGTACACGCTTCTTAGACTTCTTTTTATGATGTCGCTTACCGGAATCCGAGAGCGACGACTTGGACCCCGAGGAGCGATGAGGGCGACTCCGCAGTCGGTCCCTCGAGCGACCCCTGGACCTGGAACGGCGCGGAGACAACTGTCGGGCCTCTAGCAGCTTTCGGGACCGCTCCCGCAAAGCCTTCGGAGCCATGGCCAGACAGTCGGAACATGACCGGGAGTCATGGTCGCGCTCTAGACAGTAGAGACAGACGCCATGGGGGTCGGCCACCGACATCGTACGGCGGCAGGCCCCGCAGGTTTTAAAACCAGGCATCCCTACGTGGCACCAGGAGTCAAATATAGAAATTAGAGACAAAAGTCCCAAAAAACAACTAGTCAAAAAGTGACCGAGGTACGTGCTCTAACCGGATCTGCGCTTGCTGGCACGGAAAAAGAAAGAACTGACGTCAGCGTGCATGGGTGGCGCCTAAGTAGTCTCCGTGACGTCATCTCGGCGCCTACGACGCCAGCGACGAACGCTGAGCCGCACAACGCCACCTACCGACGCGCAGGGGTACTGCGGACGAAAAACTTTCCGGATAAGTTTCTAAAATTGTCCACAAGAGGTCTTTTGACAAAAGGCAGCTAAAAGCTGTTTGTAGACGAGAGCTAATTGCATTAAGCACAGGTCCTTGCATTTTGCTCTGTTACCTCAATGGTAGTCTTTGCAGGATGGTCTGGGGAATTCTCCATTGGCCAGTGGCTCAAGTCTTTGTACCAGCTGTTAAAGGACATTCTTTAGACAATGCAGATTAATTCTGCCATGCACAGTACCAAGCCCCAGTACCAGTATTCATAAGAAACTATAGTATAGTGTGCTCACCCACAACAACCCTTGTACAATGTCCTTAATAATTCAGCTATGCAAAGTGACGCAGGTCACATGAAGCTGCAGTGGCCTCACCAGCAGAAAAGAGACTCCTAGTACAAACAAGTATTGACAAAGCCCATTGGTCTCACCTTGGCTTTGGCAATGGTTTTTAGCCATGCTGCACAGCATTCTGGATGCTGTGGAGCATGGCTAAAAGAGAAAAAAAGCCCATCATTTGGCTGCCATGTCAGGTTGTAGGTATGCATACCAAGCATGCGTGCGCCTACAAAATGACAGGTGCTTTTTTTCGTTACTGATCCTAGTTGGATCAGTAAATAAAAAGAAAAAAAAGTAGCACTGGTGGGGGAAGCAACATTGGGGGGCAGGTGAGCAACACTGGGGGATAGCAAAATGGAGTGGGAGGATGGTAGCAAACGGGCGAGAGAGAGCAATGGAGAGCTGGGGGGGCAGAAGCACTTGGCTAAGAAAGCAAAATGGGGAGGGGGAGTAGACAAGGGCCAAAGCATTACAGAAGGGCGGGGAGAAGCCCTTGAGTGCGAGAGCAACACAAGCATGGTGGAGAGGGAAGAAGTACACAAGGGAGACAGCTGAAAAACATGCACTACTGAGAAGCGCATAAACAAAAAGAAAAAAATATTGCCTGATAAATGAACAGTGAAAGGACACAAGTAATCCGTCCCTGCTCCACAAGAGGGACGAACACAAGAAAAGGAAGTAAAGCCCACACAAGGGAACAAAGAAGCAAGCAAATGAGAGCAACAATAAAGCCAACCAATGGTAAGTAGAGGGCGGGCTCTAACCCCGCTCCAAACAGACAATATGTCCATTCACCTGCAGATAACTTGTGCTATCTAGTAGGGAAGCCTAAAAGAACCCAAACTCGAATGTCCTTTCAAAATGCTTTGGTGAATTATTCCTTGTGCAAAGACGACAAAACAGGATTTCACATACTGCAAAGGAGGCCATCGCTTGATGCTTTGCTTGGTGCTCTAGTGAATCACCCCATGCACAAAACCGGCCCTCGCACAACTGTGTGGAGCCTCCGCACGACGCTGAAGTGACTTGGCCCACACACAGCAATACGACTCTTAGTACCACAAGTAGATCTAACTAACAACCCTGTTAAGATTTATGGAGGGTGACATTCAAAGCCCCCTCCGTTGGCACCCTAGTGAACAAAAGGAGTGCCATCAAACAGAAAGGCTGCCTTTTAGCAAGAAATCATGCCTGTCAGGCACAGTTTGACAAATACGGTCATCCATGGCACGAGGAAATAGTTGCAAAGCGGCTGTTAATCAGCCAGAGCCTTCACACACACTGCTGATGCTAGCACTGGAGAAATGGAAGAGGCTAATTAGGGAGTCGTAGATCTCACTAAAGAGGCTTCAGCTTCCATGGAGCCAGAGAGGCTGGGCTCGGAGCTGAGGACAGAGGACGAGGAGCTGAGGGGATAGACACAGCAAGGGACTGAGGGCAGAGAAAGAGGAACACAGGGAAACAGCGGAGGACAGAAAGCGAGGTGCTGAGATGATGGACAAGGCGGGGGGCTGCAGACAAAGATCGAGGAGTCGACAGGACAGAGAGCGCGAAGAGCTGTGGACAGAGTGAGGGGCGGATATTACAGAGCAAGGGACTGGGACAGAAAGCAGAGCTGAGGGGATGACAGGGTGGGGTGATGGACAGAGAGCATGGCGGTGAGGGTATAGACAGAGTAGGAAGCAAAGGCCAGTGAATGAGGAGCGGACAAGATAGCCAGAGCAGGAAAACTAGAACAAAGAGCAAGGATCGGAAGAATACGACAGGGCAAGGGAGCACACTTAGAATGCAAGGGGCTGAGGACAAAAAAATGATGAGCTGAGAACAAAACAAGAGGGATGAGGGTCAGAGGGTTAGGAGCTGAGGGGATAGATACAGTGAAAAGCCGATGCTGGACAGTGCGAAGCTGAGGGCATCGAGCGAGGGTTTGAGGAAAAGACAGGGAACAGGTGGGTGTTAACAGAGCAAGGGACAGAGGGATACAACCACTTAGAGGCGTCGTGCAACAGAACCAAAGTGTAGAACTAATGATTCATACCAGAGGGAGGAGCTGAGGAACAGAACCAGAATAAGGGGCTCTGGTTGATTTGGGCAATCCAAAATTCAGAGTGATACAAACAAACCTTTCTCCCAAACTCAGATCCTGGAGTACAATTAAAAAATGCACAACTTTCCTTCATAACCTTTTTTTTATTCATTCGATTTTCGTTATGGGATGATGCAGGATCTCCACACAATGTAAAATCATTGCAATCCACAGCTTAGTTGAGATGGGTATTCCAGTTTTTGGGACAACCAACAAAACTACGATACCTTTGCGAACTGAAGAGCCTCACAGAAGTGAAAATATGCTACATATGTAAACTGGCATTCAGTGCAAAAACTTACATATAAAAACAATGTCCCCATTTTTAGGTCGAGCATTCGAGACCTCTTGTTTATACTTGTACGATACGATCTCAAGATGGCCGACGGGTAAGGAGCTCAGGCTGGGAGCTCCCTGGCTAGGGATTGCCTTTTGGCATAAATCCCTGGGATAAACCCCCATCTGACCACCTCCACCCCGGGGACCTGCGGACTGCGTTCCTGTGATTTTCCAGGGCAGCTCCGCGGTGTCACTCGATTGAGTGAGGCCGGCTACAGCAACAAACGAGTAGGCAGGAAAGACTGCCGCCAGTGGAGCCCATGCAACATGGCCGAAGCACGGTTGAGCTGCGTATGCAGCTGAGAGGAGATGGGCTGGGGTTCACCCCTCTGGTGTTGTCCACGGCCGTCACCTACCTTCCGGGCATGGCCACGGTTGCTCGGCATCCCGCCACGACTTTCTCTTCCTACACCTCCCGTGGCTGCTGCTTCGACACCAGAGTCGCTTTCCCCAGACAAAGCAGCGAGTGAACGCCGCGATGCTGCCGCCCTTGTGTCCCCGAGCGATCCCTTGACGAACCAAGAGAGAGCGGCGAGTTCCTGTTTCCGCCCTCTCGTCCCCGTGACTGCCCCCCCATCGTGTCCTGCACCCAGAGGTTGGCTTCCTCCCAGATTTGTGATGGGGGTTTGGAGGATCTGCAATTCCTCCATTTTGTGCTTGAGGTCTATGGGACTGAGACCAGAGTCCTCCATCTTGGCAACGTTGATCGGATGCAGAGATCGCCGCTTGCGGCCGGTCTTTGTCCTGGTTCGCCAGCCTGTCTTTCGCCTCACAACGATCCCCCTTGGGACGCCTTCAACCTATTGGCAAGGATGGTCTGTGCGAGACATCCATTTCGCCCCCTTCTTCTGGCCCTCCCCACAGCCAGGGTGCTCCGGCGCGGAGTGCGAGGCCGGCCCCGGATGCTGTGGATTCTGCGACCCCGAACGGACTGGGGGTTCGTCAACATTGACTTTGGAGGGACCCCTGATGTTTAACCTCCTTCATTGTCGGTATGCCTGACTTGGACTGATTTTCCAGCTACTAGCTCAATTTCCCTCCCCCACCATCCTCTATGTTCTTTGTGACTTGTTTTTGTGTTTTTTGTTCTATTGTAACCGATGTAACCAGTGCAACTGTTTATGTACTCCACATCTATGTAAAGCGCTCCGATACCTCCGGGTCTAGTTAGCGCTATATAAAACTCTTCAAATAAATAAATATACTTATTATATACTTATTTAGGTCGAGCATTCGAGACCTCTTGTATAATTTAGTGTATACTTATTATATATTTATATGTGTATGTACTTTGTGGGCTCTGGAGATCAGCCCTAGGACTTGTCTGCTTCCTCTTAGGGACTTTTTTTCTGTTCAACTGCCTCTATTTAACGGTCTTGATAGAAAACGACCAGCAGAGGTCAGTAAAATACCATAATTGCTTTCTGCTGAGGGACTTTTTTTAAAAAATTTCTGGCAACTGCCTCTATTTAACTTTCTTGATAGAAAACGACCAGCAGAGGTCAGTAAAATACCAGAATCACTTTAGCATTCTCTAGATTCCAGTCCATAGAAATTGTCTTCCACGAGGACCCGTAGACAATTTTTTTTCAAATCTTGTATATTCAGTGATATGACCACCGAAGGTCCTGATTTTATATTAAAAACAGAGCTTTAGACTATACCATTTCCCGCTGAAAGGCAATATTTCTCTCCATGTGTTCCCATACCTGGCATGGCACGCAGTTTGGTGCTTACTTTCCCTCCATGTTAAAGAACAGTGGATGGTTCAGCACCCAGGCTAATGTGCTTCATAGCTAAATACATATAAGGTCCCAAAGGCGAGACCGATTGCATTGCAAATGCTTGTTGTTTTTCCCCTTTACTTTCACAATGTAGCCAATTTACAGCTAGTACCTCTTACTCGGCTATTTCAGAAATGTATAGCTTTCTGCGTCATTCAATGGTTTCAACCTCTTTCCTACACAAACCGCAAGCAGGTAAAAGCCACACATTGGGAAATAGTGATCACCACATAGGAAATTGCAAAAACTGTGGTGAAAAAGAAAAAACACTTTGCTTATTTTATTGATGTCCCTTTTAGAGTAAAAACAGTTTGTTGCTCAGTACTGTCCCATTTTATGTAACAAAAAAAACAACATTTTGCCATAGTTTGGCTATTATCTCAGGCTTAGGCTCAATCACAAACCCTGGCTACCTTTACAATCCCCAACAATTGAGGAAAAAAGGTCACAAATATGACCTGGATATGTTTTTTAAGAAAAAAAAGTTATAAAATCTGTACCACAACATGCCCAAATATCAAAGAAAAGGCTCAGCCATAGGAGAGAGAACCCTCAGCAATTAAGAGCTAATATTTATACTGTCTTGTAATGCAGTGAGAGTCCTAGCGGTCGTGAGGACGGATGGAAAACACCTGGGCTCCCTGAAGACCACTGCTATGTGCAGACGTCCTCAATTCAATGTGGTTGTGCTAAACTAGGATTAGGGGAAACTATTTTGCACCCATAAAATTTCTCCTAGTTCCTATGTCCCAGGAACTCCTGACCACATTTCAAAATATGCCACAAACCTATGGGAAACCGCCAGTGAATTTTTCCAACTAAGACCAGTGGGTCTTCGGATACTAGCTAATAAAGTCTACTTGGTAGTGTCAAGCTATTTGTTTTGCTGTGACTCAAAGAACTGAAAAGTCCAAAAAAACTCCCTTTGGAAACTCAATCAATCACAGCTCATAATCTGCAGCAGTTCATTCTAGCATTCACAACCATAGTGTCATATATCCTTCAATCCTGACCCCAAACCTAAACAATTCAAATTTTGTAGAAAGTATTAAAATCTTTAATGCCGATATATTACATCTCAGACTACAAATAACATATACATAAAACTTCAATAAAAAGGCATATACAACTAAATTCATATACAATAAAAGAGATAAAAATAGGGAGAACAAAGACCATTACAACTGTCTTTCTCGTTTGCTAATCCATATGAATCAACAATTAAGATACATGATTATTCATAAAATTAACATCTATTGTATCCTTGTGTTCCACAGATTTAGCCCAAAGTGAGCGTCAACACGTTTCAGTGGCTGACACGAATTTTGACAACCTTCTTGAGGACAACAAGATATCTCCCATATATAGATGCCTATTAGAATATACCAAATGAAAGCGACAATCATTCATGTTCAACTAGTTCAATTATCAAAATCCAGTCTATTTAATGGAGCCCAAGACATTTTTGAATAGACGGTCCTCAGTATCACAAGATGGACTCAATACCTTGGGTACTTTTCACATTGCCCGCTTCATCGAGCTGAGGGACTACCAAGATACATAGCTTTTTCATCTTCACACTATGACTATTTCTAGTGCTGTTCGAACCAGTGTGAAATTCCCAAGCCACTGGGTTCCAATATCTCAAGAATTCTGTGCTGTGTATTCATGTCCACACATCTTTCCACAAATGTTTATAAACATTTGTGCAAAGATCCTTTGGTCATAGGGCCCTCTAATTTCTCCTACATTGGTGACTCAAAGAACCCCAATGGCAGTGGAATTTTGACGATGACCATCCACTTTGAAGTTAGGACTTTAATGTTCACTTTTTCCTACCAGTAAGGTCAGGTAGAAATTGTGAACCTTAGACTGCAACCGGCTCCAAAAACTCAGTTGCCATCTAAACCTTTTACAGTGCCAGGTTGGGAAGTTCACTGGGCTTTTGGCCCATAACTACACAACAGTAGCTTAACAAGCTGAACTACCTTGAATCCCAGGCCCTCCAAAACTGTTGTGGCAGTGCTGCCTGGCACCCAGAAGCATGTTGTAATCCTGGATTGACTAATTGTCTGGTAAGAAAAGCAGCAGGCCTCTGGAGACCCAAGCACTCCATAATAAGTACCATATCACTTAATAATTGGACAATAACATTGTTCAATTTAAAGTACAGATACTAGCTACCATATATGTTTGGTTTTATTAAAGTATGTACAAATAGTTGAGCATCACATCTTCGAGATACTTCTGATTTAGCTGTTGTTACATGTTATATTAATACAGACCTATTCCATTTCAAAGACCATCAACCAGACATTGGCCTTTATTGAGCCATATATCATATTACACTGCATCTAAAGCCAGCCTCTGCAACCTTCCCTCTGGGTTAGTCTCGATTGGGATTCAAGTAAATTAAGGGGGAGTTTGTGGGGTTCGCTACCGAGGGTACTAGAAGAGTGAGAAGAAATGCATTACCATCACAGAGACAGCTCCATTCTACTCCACCAGACCAGGAGGAAAATCCTGACTGTCCCTAGGCACCTTGCTGGCTTTGTTTTTGAGCTCCTTAATCTGATTCTGTGCTTCATCCCAGTCTTTGACTGCTTTTTAAATCCCTCTACAGATACGGTCTCCTCAACTGTTCTCTTTTACTTCTGCATGTCCTCTTACTGTCTTCTCAGCCTATTGATCTAGTTCTGTTCCTCAGCCCCTTGCTGTGAGAGTGGACCAGTGGCACTTGAAAGAAACAAACCAAACCGGACCATGAGAAGACAAAATTAATATTACATTGACTTAAAAAAAATGACAGGTTTGAGCCATTCCTGTCCTCTACAACAGTAGTGTAAAGCATTATTCGGAAGAAGTGTGGCAATGGAGGACGGTAGAACGTCCGTGCTGGCTACAAGTTCTATTGCTTTCTGTCAGATAAATATGAGGAAGTTGAGTTTATTCACTCATACTTTGACATTTGCAGGGCATTCGAGATAAGAGCAAATGATGGGATACAACAAGCCAAACAGCAGCGGATTCTTACGGGTCTCTCGTTTTCAGAAATGTTTGGGGTTTGTAGTTCTCTGGGTGCCTCCCAATGTCAGTCCAATTACTGCAGTCAACTCACATATTTGGAAATTTGGTTTTAGGCAAAGGTCTGGCATTTGCCAGGTATTCTGGGAAAGAAAAGCTGCTGGATCCAAACAAGCCTGAATTCCTTTTGGTCCCTCATTTTCGGAAATTCTGAGGGTTGGTATGTTTTTCTCCATTTATTGATTTTTCAGTGTTAGAAACGGTACAACACAGGAGGGTGACACAAAGTCTTAGCTCAGCCTGAGTTCCAGCATAGCGTACTTTGGCTTGTGTGAAGCAAGTGTTGTTTCAAATGGACGCATCAACATTTGAGGCAATGTCCGTGCTGGATAGATATTCCCTAAATGGAACCCAAAATGTCCTTCGGTCTGACCCTTATCAGTTGCAGAGCAGCATACGTTTCAGCATTTCAGCAAATAAGACAGCATCTTTGAGCCAATCTGTGTCTTAGGATGGAGCCACTCATCATTGCTTTGGGTATTCTATGCTTCGCTAGTACCAGAAAAAAGGCCATTCATTATCTAATGGTATAACTGAGATATACCCCAGTGGCATAATGGTATACATTGCAAATGTATTGAAGTAATGTCCCCGACTGAATGTGCCACTTAAGTCCAAAATCTATTGATTAAGGCTTCCAGGCTAAATGTAGGAAGCCCACAGGGTCTAATGTGCATCTACTGCTGTGCGATGGTCACAAGGACTCTATTCTGTGGATTAGTTTAGGCGTGTAGTCTAGTCTGTTTACAACGTAGAAGTGTAGGAGTGTAACTCTGTAATTAATGGAGACAGGCTTAGTTTGTTTGTAGCAAAATTGCCAAGTATTAGGAGTTACCTCCTCTCCCAGGTCGGCTTTTAATTGGGTCTTATTAGTGTAATATGGGAGAGCCAAGCGCTCCGTGCAGAGTTTGTATAAACACCAAAGGCTGGATATATACATTTTCCAAAAACGTATTTGTCTTAGTGTGGAGATCGCCTAAGGTTCATGTGGGAATGTATTTCACAGTGTCACCATTGTTTGAGCAAATTGTTTTCTTTAGGAATAGTTTTGAAATTTGCAGGGCTTTTTTCTCAATCTCCCTATTGGAAACAGATGAAATTAGGATCTTTGTAGGCATAATTTTGGTATTTGGATGACATTCCGCAAAACTTATTCCCAGTGGATTAGAAAGACAGTGTGCCCTATGGAGGGGTATAACTTGCCTGATGCAAGCACAGCATATGGTGAAAATGTGTCTTCCTGTGGTTTAGCTAGCACCCCCCCGCCCCCACCCCACCGGGCCTTAATATTTGGGATCAACTCCCCCCAACTACCCCACCCCTGGGAGGGGCACAGGCGGAACGGCTAAGTTTGCCCAATGGTGAGGATTTGCGGCCTGATGTCCAGAGAAGTCAGCGCTGCTACGCGTTTAAAAAAAAAAAAATCCTTGGTGTAGTGGGCTTTCTGTTCCCCTAGGGGAAGCAGATTGGGAGAAAACCTACACTCAACCCCAGGAGGGCAGAACGGCTGTATGGCTCCCTGGTGGCGAGGGGAGCATTAGCTCCATGCTGAGAGCATCCCCACCCATCATAATTTCCCTGGTGGTATAGCATAGTGGATTACTCCTCAATGATCTCCATTCTGTGACTATCACCAAGCAGAAATAAACTAGGGACAGATACCAATGGAAAGTGGAGAATCGCCTCTTTCCAACAGTACCACTTCCGTTGCTTGAGCACAGGTGTTTGAGCAGTGCTCCAGAGTACAAACCACACTGAAAGCAGCCTTTAAGCTCCAGCTGCTTGCAGGTAGGTGTGTGTGTGGTGGGGGGGGGGGGGGGAGGATAGCAGGTAGGTGTATAGTGGGGGGTGTGGTATGTGTCCATTCAAAGAAAAAGAAAAAAAAAAAAAAAAAAACTTAGGCTGTAAGGAGCTCCTTCCTTACAACACAGGGTGGAGGGTATGAGAAGGGTATCCCTTTGGTACTCGCATCAGAACGATTCTCAGCTTTCAATGTCATGATGTTACCTCCACATCTTCTGTACACTAAAGGTAGTGCAGAGGGTGTGGTGGTCAATTCCAATGCACTAAAAGGGTTAATATGGCTTATAATTTGTGTATTCATATGGGGATAAAAGTGACATGGGGACACTGCTCAAAAGAGGGGGAGAGGTGAAAAAATCGGAATTGTGATGAAGGATTAGTCAATCTTCCCTTCTTGTTTAAAGGTAGGTAGGTTTTTAGGGAAATCTTGATTGGTGAGATTAGATGGAGCGCAAATTGGTGTGGAGTGAATTCCAGTGATGAGGTCCAAGCAAGTTAAAAGAACGTAATCTTGAGGTCCCAAGGAAGGTTTGGGTATATATAGAAGATTACGGTTTGCTGAGTGAAGATTGCGGGGCGGAGTGGGTGAGTTTCTAACAACGAAGTTGGCTAGGTATTTAGGACTCTTCAGATAAACTACAATCCCCAATCATCTCTCCAGGGACCTCGTTCATGTCTCATATACTTCTTTCACTCTACCTGTGATCCAGCCAAGCGCCACTGTGTTAATTCACCTTTGGGGGAAAAAGTAAAGCAGTCTATTCTTCACTCAACCCCATGAGCATCATGGAAAACCATACAGGGTATGATGGACCTGACATCCGTGGCTTGGTTTTCCCCAACTTTTTGCCTTCACTTCTTTTTTTGCTGACTTTAATTTTACTGGCCCTAGGACTCTGCACGCTTTATTACTGCTAACCAGTGTGCTTGTGCTCTCTTGCTAAAACAAGGTAACACTGGCTTCCACGCAATTAGCACATTTAATTTACCTGTAAACTCCAGTAAAGTGGTGCAGCCTGTACCCAGGGCGTGTAAATTAAATACTAGTGGGCCTGCAGCACTTCTTGTTCCACCTACTTAAAATGTCTCAGGTCTGCCACTGCAGCCTGTGTGGGCAGTTTTAAACTGCCTTTTGACCTGGCAGAATAAACATTTTGCCAGGCCTAAGCCACCCTTTTTAATACACGTAAGCCACCCCTAGGGTAGGCGCTAAACAGCTCATAGGGCAAGGTGCAGTGTTTTTAAAAAGCTGGACCTGCATTTTTAAGTTTAACATCTCCCGGCAGCGAAAAACTCTTAAATTGAGTTTTCACTACTGTTTGGCCTAGCTCTCCCATAGGATAATATTGGGTTACCTTATTATATTTAATACAGGTTAACTTTTATTTGTAAGCAGGAAGGAATGTTGCGTTTGGTGTCTAAAGAATTGCAATTTTAAACTCTTTTTAATGCTATAGTCGGATTTTCCGACTCCTCGACGCACGGACTTTGCATCCCCGCCGCCCAGGCTAGAAGGTACTTTTCAGCAGACTGAACTTAGTCCTGGACCCAGCCCACACTACAGACAACCTTGTTTGGTGTTTTTTGCTTCTTCACGCTTGAATTTTATAAAACCTTTAAAATTGCATATCTCCGGTTCTGCCAATCGGATTTTTTACGTTTTGGTGTCAAATAATTTATTACATTTTACTTTGATTTTCTGCTGTGGTATTTTTCTTGTCATTTCACTTTATTACTGTTTGAAGTGCTGCATAAATGGTTTACACATTGCCTCCAAGTTAGCCCTCACTGCTTTGTGCCGAGCTACCAGAGGGCTGAGAACAGGTTAATTTGGGAATTACCTGTGTTTCACCCCGACAACAATTGCGGTTGCTGCTTGAATAGGGTTCCACCTCCCTCAACCAGTATCCCAATTCCCTACAGGGTAAATGATGACATTCCTAGTGACTGTGTACAACTGTTTGACCAACGCAAGGTTTGTCAGCCAAGACTACACAGGCATATGGCCAAGCCAAGAAAAATGGAAAGCACCGTGTGATCACCTAGAAGCACAGGGGACCAGACCATTCAGAGCCAAAGGGGTCCTCAGGAAAACTATAAGGGAGGCACATAACAGTGTTATGAGGTCCGGGGCCAGGCAAGGAGGAAGGCCCACGCAAAAACACAGAAGCTCACTGAACAATCAGTCAAAGGACACAGGAATGATTTTCGCAAGCATAAACATATCATGTGCTATCTTTTTCGAGCTCTCTGGTCTGCCAAACAAGTGCTGCTCCAGGTTCCACGATTCCAAAGGATATTGAGGAAGAGGAGAAAGCAGAGTCTAAACAAGGGTCTAAACAATGTTATGATCGCCTGACTCTGCTGAGAGCAACTGTGTACCTGCTGTGCTATCCTTCAGGGAAAACAAATGGGGACGTGGATATCACTTAAGTATAAGTGACATCAGCTTTTTTATAGAGTAATAAAAGATCACATCCCTGCAGTGGCTAATGACAAGAAACCCCCTTAGTTGCACAGGCGTAATAAAATTAATTCAAAACAAAAATAAATAGATAGAAAGATAAGCATAGCTAATCATCGTGGAACATGATTATTCTGACTGGGGAGAGAGTTCATAACAGACTAATGGATGTTGGTAGAGGCCCCTCATCCCTAGCGATACGTAAACACTGGACAAAGCCAAGCCATGGGATAAACGTAGAGAGACTGCAGGTCTGATAAGGTGGTGTTGGGTGCAAAATAAGGGCCCAAGGAACAACTGTAAGTTAAAGACCTATGGGATAGAGCATACATCATAGACCAACTGGAGCCTCTAGGGCCTTTAGGACACAGCAAGAGAGAGCACAACAATCAAGAGCCATTGGAGAAGTCACACACTAGAAAATAAGGACTAAGGGGCAGAGAAACAAGTGACGACCTCTTTGCTGAATGCTCTAGAATGTCTATTTTTCCGAAATGAATCCTGATCAAGCAGTCAATGTCTATGTAGTTCAATGGAGGTGGTATAAAGGTTGATAACAGGTACAATACAACATAATTATCACACAATCAATGCACGTCACTATCTGGTCAGATGAATTACCTTTCAAAACAACAGTTATTTAATTCACATGGAGCACGTCCCAATTTTAACTTAAGGGGCAATGTTATCTATGGAATTTCAGCACCATGGATAGCTCTTGTAGTTGAAATATTTTACAAGAGGGGTCAATAAATAGGAATGGGAGGTGTAAAAAAACTGTTTTCTGGGAATTTACGGGTTTGCAAATCTAGTGTAACAGCTATTTATTGTTCATCTGTGTTTCCTTGCAGTCACAACTTTTATGTTTAGACAAAAAAGACAAAGTCTGTGAAAATTATTTACTGCTTGATATTGTGGTCACATGTTTTTGGTGACCCCGGGATCCCTGAGCTTTAAGATTGCGGAAATGCACAGTCCTCCAAGATGGAACTGGTCCCTTATCTCAGGTCTATAAAATTATAGTCACAATTTTCTGCTACCTACTGCTTGTATAAGGACTCTAGAACCACAGTTATAGGACACCACATGACAAAGTGTGCCCATATCGGTTTCAACTGGCCTTAGCAGAGAACACATTTTTCCTTTTTCTCGGGTAGAATGAGCCTGGGCAGTCTAACCTTACAGTAGGAAAAGCTGTGTCTTGGATATTTGTGTCAGAGTTTTGTTGGAGTTCATTCTGCCACTGCAGTCTGACAGGCGGGGTCGGAGGATGCATGGGAGGCAAATGAGATTGACAGCCCATTAATTAACTGTTTGGGAATAGTTGTCATGCTGTAAAACATACAGTGGGACTGAAACACAATTCCACCCTTTGGAGGTCAAGGAAGACCCACCTGCAACATAGGAGGAAGTCATTGATCCCACTCAAGAACATGCACAGTGGGAGGCCTGAGCAAGGAAACATGGGGAGGTATATTTTCTTGGGGAGGTATAGTTTCTGGGGGACACGTACAGTGACAAACTCATTGGAAGGTTTGCAGGGCTAGTTGATGCATATGAGGAAGGGGCCTACCAGTGTGGGTTGGTATTGTGAATTAATATTCTTGATTGTTGGAGCAGTGAGGCTTGCTCGCATATTTTGGTTCACATGCACCTATATTTTGCATCACGTTTTTCAGATGTAGCTGAGCAGTAAGCACCACAGCTCGGCTGCCTCAGGTCCGAGGTTCTCAGGATGACTATGTATCCTGGTCCTGGCCTTGCCCAGTCTCTTCAGTGCAGGGGGAGTGCAGGTCAGGGATGTAGGTAGGGCAGATCTATTTGTCTAAGTGGGGAGTCTAGTCCAGCTTGCTCGAGGCTGGAAAAAAAGGCGGTACTATGGAACGTCCGTCCACATTGTGAAGGATCTTGTGAGTTTCTTCGAGATGACTTAAATATTAGATAGGAAGTTGTGCATTTATACTGTTGTCGATCAAGTTGCGGTCAGAATCAAATAGGTACATTGTTTGAATTTTAGAATCAATCATTTTTATTATGTGGATAACCATGGGTTCGAATACAGCTTACTGCCTACATCTCGAGGCCGGCAGAGCGGGATATAAATGCATTTACACAGCGTTGAGGCCTACATCCCAGAGGTCGGCCCCCGCAATACCATTCGCATCTGGCAGCAGATTCGATCGTCCCAGACGAGTCCTCCACCATTTTATATCATAATTCAAACAAAACCCCATAACAAACCCACCTCCCTTGCCCTCCTCCCCCGTCTCCGCATCAGATTTAAACATACTGTAAAGAGCTCACTGCCGGGGCCCACTCAGTGTATTAGTGTTGCTCCATTCCGCCGTACTAAACCGAAGCCGCCGGCTCCAGCGGCAGCAGCCGGAGGATCTGCAGAAATTTAGGGCATGTCACCTCCCGCATATCCTTTGTGAGGATTTGTAAGAAGGGGGCCCACAGCGTCGCAAACTCTCCGCCCCTCCCTTCTACACCAAGCGAGAGGCGCTCCATTGCCAAGAGCTGCCAGAGGCGATTAATCCAGTCCAGCAACTCAGGCACCGAGGCCGACCCCCAATGCGCTAATAGCACCTGTCGCGCCGCCAGCAGCGCCATAGCAATCTGTCTGCCCCTTAGAGATTTCAGCGGGAAGGCTTTGGGATGTGAAAGGCCCAACAGAGTGTATTCAGGGGCGCGGGGTAGGGTAATCTGAAATGCAGTGTCAATATCGTCGAGGACCTCTTTCCAATAGCGCACCAATTTCGGGCAGTGCCATAGCAGGTGAACTAGAGTCCCGGTGGCGCCACACCCCCGCCAGCAGAGGTCTGATTTGGATTTGTCCCAACAGTGCACCCGGGCCGGGGTATAGTACCAATATGAAGCTACCTTAAAGGCGGATTCCGCGCCTGCTGTGTTATGTGCTGTGTGGTGTGCTCTGTATAGAATATGCTCCCATTCCATTGGGTGTGAGGGGTCTCCCAATTCAGTCTCCCAACGCACCTGAGCCTTCGTACGGTGACCTGCCGGACGCGCCATAATCATAGCATATAATTCAGAGATGAGCTTTCGATCATCCGCTTTGCGCACAAGCCATTTTTCAAACTTAGTGAGGGTACGCGACATGTGGGCAAAGTTGGGTAGGCTCGTCACCCAATGCGCCAATTGCGTGTAGGAGAATGCGTCCGAGGCCGGGAGCGCGTAGTCTGTCCGTAGCCGGGCAAAAGGAATCAGCCCCTCCAAGTCAAAAGGAAACCGACCCTCTTACATCCCTCCTCCCGCCACCGTTGAAAGACCGGAGACGCCTGACCCGGGGGAAAGTCGGGGTTGTCCACAATGGGGGTCATAGGTGATGGGAATGACGTCCATCCCTTCGCAACAGCAAGTCGATCCCATATCCTGAGCGTAGGCGAGGTGACGGGAGAGGAATAGAGTCCCCACGCTCTGTGTTTGCGCGGTAACCACAGTTCCCGCCAGATATTCACTCCCGCCACCGTTTGGTCCATGAAATTCCAATGTTTGCTAGACATTGGTCTATTCCATTCCACCAGGTATCGGAGGCAGGCCGCTTGATAGTATGCCCCTATGAGTGGGAGACCTAAACCGCCATGCTCTTTTGTGGCTGTCATTTGCTGTAACGAGAACCGCGGCTTCCTACCCTCCCAGATAAACTTATTAATAAGGGCTTGCAGCTTTTTAAGGGTACCCGGCGGTGGGGTCAGCGGCAGCATCTAAAATAGGTATAAGATGCGGGGCAAGACTGTCATCTTCACTGCAGCTACCCTCCCATACCAGGCCAGCCGGAGACGCGACCAGGCGTCCAGCGCCTTGGTCGTGGACTCCAACAACAAAGCATAGTTGAGGGAAACTGTCTTAGCAATTGTTGGCGTCACCTTAACTCCTAGATAGGTCACATCGGAAGTAGTCCAAGGGAACGAGAAGTCCTGCTGCAGGGCCTCCAGTTCCTCAGCAGGGATAGAGATATTGAGGACCTGCGATTTCGTGAAGTTGACTTTGAACCCCGAGGCCGCCCCGAAAGCCGCAAGCTCATCGGACAGCGCCTGCAGCGTAGTCCGTGGCTGGGTGAGCGAGAGGATCACATCGTCCGCGTACAAGCTAATTTTGTGAATGTCCGCGGCAAACTTGAGGCCAACCACCCCGGGATTCGCCCGGATTCGCTGGGCAAACGGCTCCATGTAGAGCGCAAAAAGAAGCGGGGATAAGGGGCACCCCTGATGGGTTCCCCGCTCAATGGAGAAAAGGGCCGACCTGCAGCCATTAACCCGTACAAAGGCCTTGGGGGCCGCGTAAAGGCACTTAATCCAGCGCAGGAAATTGTCTCCAAAACCATACTTGCGGAGCACCGCAAACAAGTACCCCCAATCAACGCGGTCGAAGGCCTTCTCCGCATCTATAGATAGCAAAAAGGCCAGGGTCCGAGCGCGGCGCACCTGGTCGAGGAGATGCAGCAATCGCTTGGAGTTATCTCCACCCTGTCTGGTGGGAATGAAACCGGACTGGTCCGGGTCCACTGCGTCCGCCATAAGAGGATTTAGGCGCGCCGCCAGGACTCCCGCAAATAATTTCGCATCAATGTTCAGAAGCGAGATGGGACGATAGGACCCGCAGTCTCGGGAGTCCTTCCCCGGTTTCAAAATGACGGAAATCGCCGCCTCCGACATCGAAGGGGTGACAGCACCTGTATCAAGAAAGGAGTTAAAGAGCCGCGTTAAAAATGGAGCCAGCTCCACACAAAATGTTTTATAAAAGGAGGCTGAGAATCCGTCCGGCCCTGGAGATTTAGCCAACTTCAGCCTAGAGATGGCTCCTATCACTTCCTCTACCCGAATCGCCGAGTCCAGACTCTCGGAGACTGTTTGCGGGAGGGGGGATATATCACAATCGCTCAAATATGGGAGTGGGTCTCGCGAGCCCGAGGGCTGGTCCGCATAGAGACGGCGATAAAAGTCGCGAAAGGCCTCCACTATCTTATTATCAGCGGTCTGTTCTGCTCCACTGTGGGCCCTCACGGATTGTATGAGGGACCTCTGTGCCGAAGCTCGTAGCCTGTGTGCCAACATTTTCCCACACTTATCGCTGCTAAGACAGAATTTGTGGCGCAGCCGCAACAGGGCGTGTTCCGCCCTATCGAGATCTAGGTGTTTAAGCATACGTCTTCGATTTTCTAGTTCGCGCCATACCCGCGGAGCTCCGGTACGCTTATGAATCGCCTCCAGTTCTCTCACTGCCCCCTCCAATTCCGCGCGCTTCTCCCTGCGCAGAGCATTGTAAGTCGCGGCCACCGCGATAAACTCTCCTCGCGTCACTAATTTCATTGCCTCCCAAACCGCCGCAAGAGGAGTAGGCCCCACATCGTTGTTTTGAAAATAGTGTACTATAGTGTCACGTATCCTCTGAACCACATCGTCAGAATGCAGCAAGCTCTCTCGTAGTCGCCAGCCCAGAGGGAACGCTCGCGTACGCTGCGCAGGGAGGAGTACGGAGATGAGTGCATGGTCCGAGAGCGAGCGGGGAGCAATCTCTGAGGAATGTAGACTAGGCATAAGGGAGGAGGAAGCAAGGAAATGGTCCAGGCGTGCGTAAGTTTTATGCGCTGCAGAAAAATGTGTAGTCGCGCTCAGCTGGGTGTTGCGCCCGCCATACATCATGCATACCACTATCTTCCAGCCATCTCTTTCCCACCAGGGAAAGCGCCCCAGCTTGGTGTGTTCTGTGCCCTGACCTATCGAGTTCCGAATCCATCACCAGATTGAGGTCTCCCCCTACCAATATCGCAGCGTCCGGGGAAGCAAGTACTTCGGGTAAGGCCGCTTGCAGGAAAGACTCCTGCTTTTCATTAGGGGCATAAAGGGACCCTAAAGCACAAGTTACTAACTTGTGTAACGATATATCTGTAAGAGACAGTAGTTAGTGACAGATTCCTTACCTTAGAATATCCCCAGGCGTCAGGCTGGATCCGGAGAGTTTTTGCGTAGCAGTACCCTTGCGCGTCGGTAGGCGGCGTCGTGCGGCTCCGCGTCCGTCGTCGTGATCGCCGGGATGACGTCGCGGGCAGTGCTTAGACGCCGCCCCTGCGCGCTGACGTCAGTTCTGTACACGACTTTCCGCGCCAGGAACGCAGAGCCATGCAAGAAGCGGACATAGGTGTCTGAAAAATACTAGGGCCCTGAAAGGGATGTCCTTAACCCTAGAAATCAGTTCGCAGAACGGGGAGGATGGGTGGGGCGGTAAGGAATCTGTCACTAACTACTGTCTCTTACAGATATATCGTTACACAAGTTAGTAACTTGTGCATCTGAAAGAGACACGTTAGTGACAGATTCCTTACCTTAGAATAGATACCCCAGCAATACCAACCCCGGTGGTGGGTCTGCGAACAAAGATCAGACAAGGAAGTCCTGGAGGACAGAACGGCCAAAGAAGCCGTCCCTCCGGACCTGACTGTCAAGGCAGTAATGCTTTGTAAACGTGTGCAGCGAGGCCCACGTAGCTGCCTGACAGATAACCGGCAGCGGAACACCGCGGCCCAAGGCCGTGGTAGCAGCCGTTGCCCTGGTGGAATGGGCACGCAGCCCAACAGGAGGCTCCTTCTTAGCCAAAGAATAGCAGGTCTTGATGCACAAGGTAACCCAGCGGGAGATGGTTCTCTTGTGCACCGCCCGACCTTTTTGGCGCCCACGTAGCCAACAAAGAGCTGGTCATCCACCCGGAAGTGTTTTGTGCGGTCGATATAGAAGGAGAGCGCACGTTTTGGGTCCAGACGGTGGAGCCTCTCTTCCTCTCTGGAAGGATGCGGAGGCGGAAAGAAGGTAGGCAAAGTGATGGTCTGCCCAATGTGGAAGGCAGTAACCACCTTTGGCAAGAAGGACGGACGCGTCCTAAGAACAACCTTGTCTGGATGAACAGACAGAAAGGGAGGTTTGCAAGATAGAGCCTGGAGCTCACTCACTCGCCGAGCGGAGGTGATGGCCACCAGAAAGGCCGTCTTCAGAGTCAGAAGACGAAGAGGACATTATGTAGAGGCTCAAAGGGAGCGCACATTAAAAGGTAAGAACCAAGTTCAAGTCCCACTGAGGCATCACAAACGGAACAGGAGGGAAGAGGTGTGTAATGCCTTTTAAGAACCTGTTAACAACAGGGGACTTGAAAAGGGAGGGCTGATCAGGGAGCCTGAGGAAGGCCGAGATAGCACAAAGATAACCCTTGATGGTACCCAGGGCAGAACCCTGTTGGGCCAGAGAAAGAAGGAACAGAAGGACCTCAGAAAGAGGGGCAGAAAGGGATTCACAGCCTTTGCTGTGCACCATGCCACAAATTTGTTCCACCTGCAGGCGTATACCACCTTAGTGGAGGGACGCCTGGCTGCCAGAATCACATCACAAACTTCGGGAGGCAAGTCGAAAGGAATCAACTGCCGCCGCTCAATCTCCACGCAAGCAGGTGTAGACTGGACAGGTTCGGGTGGAGGACCGTCCCCTGCTGCTGCGACAGAAGATCCTCCCGAAGAGGCAGACGGATCGGGGGATCTACGCTCATACTGAGTAGCTCGGGATACCAAACTCTTCGAGCCCAGTCCGGAGCCACAAGGATGACTTGGGCCCGGTCGTGCCGAATCTTCTTCAACACTCTGGGTAGAAGTGGTATAGGCGGAAAGGCGTACAACAGACCGCAACTCCACTCGCGACGAAAAGCGTCGCCGAGCGAGTGCCGCCTTGGAAATTCCAACGCGCAGAACTGATGACATTGCGCGTTCTCTTAGGTGGCGAATAGATCTAACCAAGGCTCTCCCCACTGTAGAAAGAGTCCTTGCGCCACTTCCGAGTGAAGACGCCATTCGTGATCCATCATGCACCTGCGGCTGGGTTCGTCCGCCCTGGCGTTCAGGGAACCTGCCAGGTGTTGAACCATCAGGAACATGCCCTGATGTTCCAGCCATGTCCAGAGGCGCAGAGCCTCCTGACAAAGGGTCCACGACCCCACCCCGCCTTGTTTGTTGCAGTACCACATGGCGGTGGTGTTGTCTGTGAACACCTGCACTACCTTCCCTTTGACAGAGGGAAGGAATGCCTTGAGTGCAAGTCGGATCGCCCGGAGCTCCAGAAGGTTGATATGGAGCCGGGACTCCGCCGGAGACCAGAGGCCTCTGATCTCCGCCTCTCCCATGTGACCGCCCCATCCCTGAAGGGACGCGTCCGTCACAACTGTGTGCTCTGGCTGGGGAAGGGAGAGGGATCTGCCCATGACCCATTGCCGGTTCGAGAGCCACCACTGCAACTGTTTTGCAGTCCCCTCCGAGATCTGGACGTGATCGGACAGGTTGCCCTGGTGCTGCGCCCACTGGAACTTCAGGTCCCACTGCAGAGCCCGCATATGCCATCTGGCATGATTGACCAGCAGGATGCAGGAGGCCATGAGGCCCAGCAGCCTCAGGGTCATCCGTACCGAAACCCAGGATAAAGGCTGAAAGATCGGAATCATAGCCTGAATATCCCGGACTCGCCGTTCGGGAGGATAGGCCCGAAACTGCGTCGTGTCCAGAACTGCTCCGATGAAAAGGAGCTGTGGAGAAGGAAGCAGATGCGACTTCGGCACATTGATGGAGAACCCCAGCGAGTGCAGGAGTTCGGCCGTAGTCTGGAGGTGGGTGACGACTGCCTGGGGCAGAGCCCGCCTTCAGCAGCCAGTCGTCGAGGTACGGGAAGACTGAAACCCCTGCCCGGCGCAGATGAGCTGCGACCACCGCCATCACTTTCGTGAACACCCGAGGGGCACTGGTAAGGCCAAGGGGAGCACGGTGAACTGAAAATGCTCGAGGCCTACCGTGAACCGAAGGTAACGCCGGTGGGCCGGCAGGACGAGGATGTGGAAATAGGCGTCCTGCAAGTCCAACGCTACCAACCAGTCTCCAGGGTCGAGGGCAGTCAAGACCTGAGCTAGGGTGAGCATCTTGAACTTCTCCTTCCGGAGGAAGCGATTGACGTTCCGGAGGTCCAAGATAGGACGCATGTCCTCCTTGTCCTTTTGGGCACCAGGAAGTAGTGGGAGTAGCAACCACGTCCTACTTCTGGGGTCGGAACATGCTCGATGGCCCTCTTGGCCAAGAGGGCCGTGACTTCCTTCTGCAGAAGTGCCAAGTGATCCCCTGACATGCGGTGGAATTGAGGTGGCATGGCTGGGGGGGTAGTGTCGAAGGGGAGGGAGTAGCCCCTTCGGACAATGTCCAAGACCCACCTGTCCGAGGTGATGGGACGCCAGTGGTGAAGGTGATGGCGGACCCTGCCCCCTACTGGCGTGCTGTGCACCTGAAAGGAGGGACTAGGAGGGCTTGGAGGCCGCGGACGCGTTGGAGGTGGTGGCCTGACCCGCACGCTGGTTGCCCGAACCGCCACGGCGGTATCCACGTCCTCGGCCACGCGAAGACGCCTGCTGCGCGGGCCGGTGGCTGGGCTGCTGACGTGACTGGGCGCCCCTTCCGTGGCCACGATAGGGGCGAAAAGCAGAAGTTAGCGGAGGGCGTGTAGCAGAAAGGCCCAGGGACTTGGCAGTAGCCCGTGAGTCCTTAAAGCGCTCCAACGCATGGTCTGCTTTGGAACCAAAAAGACCGACTCCATCAAAGGGCATGTCCATGAGTGTATTCTGGACATCACCCGAAGAACCAGTGGTTCTCAGCCAGGCGTGGCGACGCAGCGCCACCGTCGTTGCAATAGATCTGCCCAGCGAGTCGGCGGTATCAAGGCCACAACGTATGGTGTATTTGGCCGCATCCCTTCCTTCCGCAATGGCGCGGGTAAGCAGTGTCTGGACCTCCTCAGAACACTGGGGCAAAACAGTCGCCACCGAATCCCACAAGGAGTGGGTATATCGGCCCAAAAGACAAGCGGTGTTGATGGACCGCAAGCCAGCACTGGAGGAAGAAAAACCCTTTTTCCCAAATTGATCCAGGCGTTTGGATTCCCTATCCGGAGGGGCGGTAGGGAAGGCGGTTTGGGAAGCGGAGGCTTGGACAACCAAGCTCTCAGGAGTGGGGTGGACAGAGAGAAACAAGGGGTCGCCCGGAGCTGGGCGATGGCGTCGGGACACGTTCCTATCCACAGGAGCCCCTGTGTTGGGCTTGGACCAGGCGCCCAAAGAACGTCAGTCAGTGCATCGTTGAACGGCAGCACAGTCTCCAAGGAGGAGGCTGCCGGCTGAAGCACTTCTGTCAAGAGATTAGTCTTGACCGTCACCGTAGGGAGTCGGAGATGTAAGGCTCCAGCTGCCCTACGCAACACCGTTGCAAAATTGGCTCCCTCCTCCGTAGCCACGGGAGGAGACAGCATGCCAGTGTCAGGGAAGTATCTAGACCACTGGCATCCCCTAGTTCCTCTGCCCAGTCCTCATCATACTGACACTGTTGTGCCAGAGGGTCCTCAGACCCCTCCCAGTCCTCCTGGTCCTCCTCCGGTTCAAAATAAGGAGGAGGAGGACATTTGGGACCCAAGGTCTCATCGGCGCCGGAACCGGCGTCGAGCGACGTCGGTCCGGCTCCATGTCCGGAGCCGGAGAGTACATGGTGACGACGACGCCCGGAGCCCCGGGCGGCGTCAGGAACGGCACCGGAGACATCGGCGCCGGCGGAGGCGTGGTCAGGTCGACCGGCGTCGATGGGGGTTGCGGTACCACCGGAGCCGGGATCGAGGCCGGGGCCGGAGCCGGGACCGAGGCTGGAGGCACGAGCGACGCCGGGGCAACCCCATCAGGGCCCGCGGGGCCCGAAGGCGCACCGGAGGGACCTTGAGGCCCGAAGAGGCGGGCCATGGCCGACAGGAATTCCTGTATTTGGGCCGGATCCGCCCCCGAACCCGGAAAGGACGGGTATTGCGGGGGCGACTCCACAGGCATGTCCGGGGCCGCGGGGGCTGGGACGGTGCCGGGAGGGGCCTCAGCCGAGTCGCGAGACCGGCGAGGCGAAGTCCTAGAGCGATGATGCTTTTTGGACTTCTTGTGTTTGGACTTACCGGACGACGAAGACTTGGATCCCGACGACCGGCGAGGACTCCGCGACCGACCCCTCGACCTCTCACGCGACCGGGGCTTGATGTGGCGCGGAGCCGACTGCCGGGCCTCGAGGAGCTTTCGAGACCGCTCTCGCAAAGCTTTCGGGTTCAGGGACCGGCAGTCGGAACACGACTTCGTGTCGTGGTCTCGCCCAAGGCAGAAGAGACACTCCAGATGCGGGTCTGTGATGGACATCATCCGAGCACAGGCGTCGCAACGTTTAAAGCCGGGCATCCCTACGACACCTTGGAGTCGATTGAAGAAAACAGTGAAAAATTCACCAAAAAGTCAAAAAATGACTAGGGCACTGCTCTTCCCGGATCTGCGCTTGCTGGCGCGGAAAAAGAAGAACTGACGTCAGCGCGCAGGGGCGGCGTCTAAGTACTGCCCGCGACGTCATCCCGGCGATCACGACGCCGACGACGGACGCGCAAGGGTACTGCTACGCAAAAACTTTCCGGATCCAGCCTGACGCCTGGGGATATTCTAAGGTAAGGAATCTGTCACTAACGTGTCTCTTTCAGATGTAAGGTGCGATTCCCCCCATTGTAGCCTGATGGCCAAGAGCCTGCCCTTAATTTCAGCCACTGTCGAGATTACCTTACAAGGGCAGTGCGCACCAATCAGAACCGCCACCCCATTTTTCTTGGATGCCCCGGAGGACCAGAACTGTTGCGGGAATCGCCTATCGCGCATGCGCACTGTATCTTTGGACAATAGATGGGTCTCTTGAAGAAGGCAGATATCACTATTGGTGCTTTCGAGCAGTGAGAGCACTGCTGCGCGCTTCACAGGGTTATTCAGCCCCCTAACGTTCAGACTAACCACTTTCAGGTCTCTACCCATTCGGGCGCTTGGGAAGGGGCAAGCAATGTGTGAGCTACAGGCGGAGGGACAGTTGTGCCGCCAGCGGGACCGCTAAGTGCTCTGGAACAGACAATCTTTACTTGGGAACTGATGCGGAGACCCCATAAAAACCCATAAGAAACCCCTGTCCCAGATAAGAACAAACATTTCAAAATCAACGAAAAACACACAAACAATATAAACATGACAAAAGTTCGTCACAGTGGTTAAATTCAGAGGGTCGTGGCAAAGGTATCGCCGAGTCCACAGGGACTCTCACTTGCAGTCACTCAGGCGCGGGGAGAGGAAACCTCAAACTGCACAATCGCCTCTGCTCCCTCCGGCGCCCCACCATGAGCACATCCCGGGACCATCAAGGAAGCCTGTCATGGGGTCGCGGGTCGCCCCGTAACCTGGGACAGCGAGGTGATCACCGCTTCTCGCTCCTGATCACTGGCGGCTCCATCAGGCTTCTGGACCGGGGCGGGCCTGCCAACCCGCTGCCATCCCCAAGTGCGGCGGTCGCTTCGCTTGGCCGGTTGATCTGCTCCCTCCGTAGACATATTAGTGTCAATGCCCAGGGCCCCCAACGCTTCCTCCAGGGTCCCGAGTTGCAGCAACTTCCCTTGGTGTTTAAATATTATGCGGAAGGGGTGACCCCACGAGTAAGGTATATTCTTTTCTCGGAGGTAAGCGGTGACAGGCTTAAATTCTCTTCGTTTCACAAGTGTGGAGGCAGCCAAGTCCTGAAAAAGCGCTGGTTGGTGCCCGCGGAACTGTACTGGTTGCTGTTCACGTGCCCTCCGGACGATGCGCTCCTTTAGTTGGAAGTTATGTACACACACAAGAATATCAGGAGGAGCGGCTTTTGGACCGCGGGGGAGGCCCACCCGATGGACCCGGTCCAGCTGGATGTCCGAGTTCTCTTCCTCTCTGAGGATTTGTTGGAATAAGGCGGTGACATAAGCTCTAAGATCGTCCCCTTCCTCCTTCCATGGTACAGCTCTGATTCTCACGTTGTTCCACCTGGAGCGGTTCTCCAGGTCCTCCGCATGGGCCTGGAGATCGAGGTTCTGTTCGCGGAGGCGCAGCATATCTTGTTGCAGATGGTGGAGCTCCTCTTCCCGTCCCACATCGTGCTCCTCTAAAGTTGCCACCCTCTCACCTAAGTCGTCCACATCTCGGCGAACTTCCCTGAGGTCAGCAGTGAGTTGCGATCTGAGCTCCTGAATGTCCTCCTTGATGGCCGAGAAGAGCTCCACCATGAAAGCCTTGGTCGCTGGGGAGTCGTCCCCCTCCATCGTATTAGGCCCCTTCTCGCCCGGCGTTAGAGAGTGACCAGACTGCTTCTGGAGGAGATCCTTCAACGACTTCTCCCTTCGGGCTCTCGCCGCCGCCATAGTGGGCCACCGGGCCTGTATCGAGCCTCGTGTCTATCTCCGCTCCGGATTCTAATGCCGATACCACCTCCGTTGGGGATAAGTGCTTCGCAGGTGGTGCCGCTGCGTATACACTCCTCCGCAAACTTCTTTGTCCCCGCTTATACTCAGGAGGCCGGACGGAACTCCTCGAACTGACCGGTCCGGGGGAGTGCCCCTCCGCCCTGAGCACCCCCTGCCCAAAAGCACTGCACCTGCCGTAAAGCCCCCTCAGCCTCGGCGGGACCCGTGTAGGCCTCCGGCCGCGCAACCGCCTCCTGCACTGCGCTGTCACAGGGTGTCAACCGGGGGCGGTATGTCCAGCGGTCATTCACGACTCCGATGCTCGAGGCCGCTTGTATTGCCTCCGGTAGCCTCTGTGTCACTGCTCCTCCAGGCCCCCTCCACCTCTGGGCCTCGAGAGGTACGAGCGCCGGGCTCTACCAGTATGAGGGGGGAGCAGCCCGCAATGAGTGGGTGCACTCTCCACGCCCTATGAAGTAGTCCCAGCGGTAATAAGCGGTGAGTGCCCAGTCTCCTCGCCGTCACGCGGATAACCGGGTAGTTCTCCCACAGGCCCCAGCCCCTCTTGAGGCCGACCCCGCTGGAGCCGTCCGCCGAACCGCGGACCGACAGGGCCTCCGCGCTGGCGCCTCTTGTCTCCAGGCCTCAGCGCACCCGGGCCGGACACCGCTCTCTTCTCGTCCGCTCAGGGCCGGAGGCAAGGGCACTCCTCCCCAGCTCTTCTGAACCCCCAATCCCGGCTCACCTCGCTGCCAGCGACAGGGCCCGCCCGCCGGCGGCGCCTCTGCAGGGATCCTCGCCGGAGTCCCCTTCCGAGCCGGGACCGGTCCTCCTCACCACAGCTCCGGCCTCTGCCCTCCGCGGCCTGTCCACTGCGTCCGCTCTTCACCGCTGGACCTCCGTCAGCCGGTCTCAGCCACGTCCACTGCCGGAGCAACTCAACCCTGCCACCGGATGCCTTCTGTTGCCTCGGGGGCCGCCTTTCGTTGCCGGCGCCTCCACCTACGCTTCGGGCCTGCGATCCCGCAAGGCCGCAATCGCGCCGCTCTACGCTGAGAGACGTGCAGGCCCGATCACCTCACAGCGTTCGCAAGGTCGTGCAGCCGCACCGCGGGCGCAAAACTCTGTCCACAGGCGTCCTGCACACCCCAGAGCCGTCGCCACTAGAAATCGCGGCTGGATAGCCCCGGGATGCGGCTCGATTACAGTGCTTTTAAACAGGCAGCGCCAGAGGGACACAGATCCGCGTCCTACCGCGCCGCCATCTTGGTCACACCCATTGTTTGAATTTTACAGCCTCTGGTCACTTAGCAAGGAGAGCATTTTCCTGTCACTTTCATGAAAAACAAAACAGAAATCCGGCATAGTGTGAAGAATTGCATATTCGAAACAGCCACCACATAAACAAAAACACAGATGTATTCAGCAGTATCTGAGGAGAAACAGTCCAATACACAGGATAGATCTTGTAGAGGTGATGTACAACAACCGCAGGTTTATGTTGCTCTAGCAGGGATTTAACTCCTACCAAGTTTATCAAAACATCACACATTCGAGGTGGGGGGAATATACCTACTTACAAGGGGCTGGATACATTTTACATTAGGGACCAGGGACACAATGGCGTTTCCTCCCAAAGGCTGTATGTCACAATTCTGACGGGATATTCTCAAGCTAGGAACTCTCCCCAAAACATGTGCAGCCTTGAGAGAATAAGCACTGGTAAAGCCAATAGTTCTTGCCAATGCAAGAGCTTTTGGCTTTGCCAGTGTAGTGCGTTAGCCATGTTGAACACTAACGTGACTGCTGTTCAGCATACCTAAAAAGTAGTGGAGAGTGGTGGAGATTGCCGTGGAGTGGAGGGTCATGGGGCGCAGAGTGGAGAGGGGCGCAGGGTGGAGCGGAGTAAAGTGTCAAAGTGGAGCGGAGTAAAGTGTCAAAGTGGAGCGGAGTAAAGTGTCAAAGTGGAGCGGAGTAAAGCGTCAAAGTGGAGCGGAGTAAAGCGTCAAAGTGGAGCGGAGTAAAGCGTCAAAGTGGAGCGGAGTAAAGCGTCAAAGTGGAGCGGAGTAAAGCGTCAAAGTGGAGCGGAGTAAAGCGTCCAAGTGGAGCGGAGTAAAGCGTCCAAGTGGAGCGGAGTAAAGCGTCCAAGTGGAGCGGAGTAAAGCGTCCAAGTGGAGCGGAGTAAAGCGTCCAAGTGGAGCGGAGTAAAGCGTCCAAGTGGAGCGGAGTAAAGCGTCCAAGTGGAGCGGAGTAAAGCGTCCAAGTGGAGCGGAGTAAAGCGTCCAAGTGGAGCGGAGTAAAGCGTCCAAGTGGAGCGGAGTAAAGCGTCCAAGTGGAGCGGAGTAAAGCGTCCAAGTGGAGCGGAGTAAAGCGTCCAAGTGGAGCGGAGTAAAGCGTCCAAGTGGTGCGGAGTAAAGCGTCCAAGTGGTGCGGAGCAAGCGTCCAAGTGGTGCGGAGCAAGCGTCCAAGTGGTGCGGAGCAAGCGTCCAAGTGGTGCGGAGCAAGCGTCCAAGTGGTGCGGAGCAAGCGTCCAAGTGGTGCGGAGCAAGCGTCCAAGTGGTGCGGAGCAAGCGTCCAAGTGGTGCGGAGCAAGCGTCCAAGTGGTGCGGAGCAAGCGTCCAAGTGGTGCGGAGCAAGCGTCCAAGTGGTGCGGAGCAAGCGTCCAAGTGGTGCGGAGCAAGCGTCCAAGTGGTGCGGAGCAAGCGTCCAAGTGGTGCGGAGCAAGCGTCCAAGTGGTGCGGAGCAAGCGTCCAAGTGGTGCGGAGCAAGCGTCCAAGTGGTGCGGAGCAAGCGTCCAAGTGGTGCGGAGCAAGCGTCCAAGTGGTGCGGAGCAAGCGTCCAAGTGGTGCGGAGCAAGCGTCCAAGTGGTGCGGAGCAAGCGTCCAAGTGGTGCGGAGCAAGCGTCCAAGTGGTGCGGAGCAAGCGTCCAAGTGGTGCGGAGCAAGCGTCCAAGTGGTGCGGAGCAAGCGTCCAAGTGGTGCGGAGCAAGCGTCCAAGTGGTGCGGAGCAAGTGTTGCATAGCAGAGCAAGTGTCGTAGAGTGGGGTGGAGCGGCGTAGCACGGAGGGGCATAGCGTGGAGTAAAGTGCTGTAGAGTGGAGGTGGGTCGCGGAGTAGAGTGTCGTACAGTGGAGAACAAGATTGTTGTGGAGTTTAGTGCTGTGGACTTTAACGGCGTAGAGTGGAGGAGCGTAGCGTGTCGTGTAGTAAAGTCTTGTAGAGTGGTGTATCAGAGTGTCATGGAGTTTAGTGACGTAGAGTGGAGTGATGTGGAGAGGAGTGAATTGGCCTAGAGTGTCAGGGGTGGCGTAGAGTAGTGTGAATTAGAGTGCCGTAGAGTGTCAGTGTTGTGGAGTGGCATAGGGTGGAGTGGCATAGAGTGAGTGGCATAGAGTGAGTGGCATAGAGTGAGTGGCATAGAGTGAGTGGCATAGAGTGGAGCAGAGTGCCCTACAGTGAATAATAGTGGAGAAGAGTAGGTTGTCAGAGCGGAGTGACGTAGAGTAGGGTCGCGTAGAGTAACAGAGTATATATGATGTGGTAGTCCACTGCCATTACAAACAACACTTTCAATTGAAATGACCATTACATTTGCACAGAAACAGTTTTACTGATAAAACTATACAGTACACACCTCTGTTTTTGAATGTACAGCAAATGTGACGAGCTAACAAAATGTAAAGGCCTGCGTGGACTGGTATCATCTAGTGTACTGATTTGTTTTGATCATATTAAAATATTTGTTTACAACACAAATCAGAATTACAAAACACTTGCTTCATTTGTGATTTCCTAATTATGGTAAATTCTGAAATATTTGCACATTCAATTTAATTTACAGACATGTAAATTTTGTTGCATGCTAGGAAAAAGCCTTTCCTTACACACCACCGAATTGTCAGACAAAGGCTCTCACTTTGAAGTCAGAGATAAAAAAAAATTTAAAACACGCTCCGTAGGAAGACAAAGTCTGACATTTGATCTTGGTCGTTGAATGTACAGCAAGTGTGACAAGATAACAACAAAATGTTAAGGCCAGTTTACAGAAAGTGACTACTTGTGGAAGAACAGAGTAAGCAGGCTATGCTCCATTAGAGGGACAAAGACATGCTGGACAGCCTAAAACAAATAAAGCCAGCAAATAGAAAGAAAGCAAATGTGAGTTACAAACAACAAAGGCAATGGTAAGCAATGGGCGGAATGCATTCTTAGGTCAGCTGAATGTCCCTAAGAACTCTTTAGCAACCAGACAGCTGTGCTTTCTGGTAGGCTTCGACCTTAAACATTTTTTTTTTTAAAAAGAGGGCTTCTGGTACCCTGCTTTTTCCAGCAGTAGCAAAGACCTCCGCTTGTTGGCAGCACAGCTGAATGGAACCCTTGTCTTATTTGCCACAGTGTGAACAAGTACTGACAAAACAAATAGGTTTCACCTCTATAATGCAAGTGCCAAGCCGTTGGCTTTACCCATGTTTGTCTGCTAAGTATTGTTAAACAAAGTAAAAGGAAAAACATTCCAAAGTACTGTAGGAAAAGCAAACGCATCTTATGGTATCTCAAAACTCTATATTGAATTAATTGCGTTCAATCTTTATAAATGTCGTGGTTTATTTCTTAAATAGTTCATACTCACAAAACTGAACAGAATTTAAAAAGAATAAGACAGTGTCAGAATGTAAAGGGAAGCACTTGCTAAGGCCTAATTTACTTTTCAAAGGATTCAGCCATTCGGTCATTTGTAGTAGCCCAGAGAGAAGATTTATGAGCTTCCAACATAAGTGTCAAGTTAAGTACAACTTCTGCCTTAGAAGCCAGCTGAGTGAGTGAAGCTGATGGCTCTTCCCCAAGTGTCATAAAAGCCTGTGTGCGCCAATGGTTGTTCTTTCGTGAAAATGTTTGGAATCCACGAGATACAACAAAAACAACTTTTTTTCTCTGCTCTTCAGCCATAGCCCAGAAAAATATCCCAGTTGTGCATTTACAGACAACATGGGAGTGGAGGGGGAGCAACATAGCACGTGGACCAAGAGATAAAGTGGAGATTAGGTAACTTTGGCACGCACACTTGATTTCAAATGTAACAAACATAAATATTACAGATAATGCCAGGTAAAGCAACCGGGTGCTCAAAGGTGAAATTAAAGCAACCAGAATTTTTCTTCAAAGAGAACATTGTCCAAATACAAAAGAAACAATCTTGAGCACTCTCACACCAATCAGTACTCTACCCCTCCGTGAACAATCTTCTTATGTTCCTTATTCATGAGCCAAGGTCAACATATCTTTATTGTAATTCCCACGACATACTAGCCAACACGTGTTTTGTCTCTGGACATTTGTATTCCAGTTGGGTAGAACAGTAATTAATATAATATATTACAATTCAATCTTACTTCAAAATAATGCATGTAATTCCTCTACCACATTCCCTGTGACTGAAACAATAAGACACAGTAAAATATAGATTGTAAAAGACAAAGTAAGAATTGGAAATTCCAATTAAAAATATGTAAGTAAATAAACATTCCAAACTAATAAGCTAGTTATCTAGATTACAATTATAGGTAAGGTCAACGCTCACATTTATTGTGACAAGACTATTATATGGTGTGACACACCATCAAGAATCGACACCAACAAGTCGAGTCATGAAAGAATATACTAGGTAAGCGTATATGTAAAAGAAAATTAACCCTAGATTCATCCACCAAGTGTGATTTGAAAGGTGAGGATGTCCCAATTCAGAGCTCACCTGATTATAAGAAAGCTTCTCGAATCATATACTCAAGTAGCAAACAAACTCAGTTATCTAAACACTGCAAAATAATAGTTATATCTGGTGAAAGTAGTCCATCTCAACTTCCATCATTCACATTCAACAATATGCCATATTTACAAACCACTTGACCATAAAATCCCTTAAAACCAAGTGAAACCAACACTCTAATAGTCATTCACTTTATAGATTTGTGCAGGTAAAAACTTAGGACCAATGCAAGTAACCATGCAAAGTGACTCGATAATTTATCGAGCATATCCCAGAAAACGATAGCCAACCCACTTAGTACAAAAGCAAATTGTCTAAATGTTCCTTACACATCCGTAGTGGTAAGACAGTCTGTATGTTATAAGAAAATTAAGAATCCCCAACAATCTATAAACACCTCAACAAATTTGAATTGTATACAAAAAGTATAACAAAACCACACTACAGAGTCTAGGTTTAATAAGTATCCTGTTGAAAACAACGTAAAAGTGACCTACAAATCACTGAAGGCCGCAGCCAGTGTCTTACCGAATAGGAGAGTACTCCAAGCTTTGTAACTCTCGGAGAGTAATAGCGTTCTAGGACGGCGCCGTACTGACAGTTTTAAATACCTCGTTAGAAAGAGGACTATTGTGTTCAAGTACAACATCACACTAAAACCGCTGCTTACCCAAAACCATAGTAGCATTCTAAGACAACGCCATATTAGTGCACTAGGTATCTCATTAGACTCCACCATTATATACCAAAACGAGTAAGTTCAGCTTCATAATTTCTGAATCATAATGGTGTTCCACAGCAACGCCATATTGATGCAGTTGATAAATACTGCGTTCGAAGCAAGATTAGTTTGTTTGAGTGAAAATCTTCCTATAACTGCTATATACTCAAAATCACGGTAACGTTCTGAGTAGGCCTGGGCATGAAATTCCACTTCGCTCGCAGGGTTTTTCCCACTCCACGCTCGGCGTAGCGAGCGGAGTTCCGAAAAACTCTGCTCGCTCGCCAACATTAAGTTGGTGAGCGCGGAAAAACATCTACTCGAGCGACAGAAAGAAGCAGCGCCATCTTGCACTGCCAGCGGTGCCGTTTGCGCTGAGTTTACAGCACGGGACAAACACGCGGCGCTAAAAATCAGCACGAACGGCGCAACATAATGAACTCTGCTCTTTGTGGAACTCCACGTAGCTGAATTTTTTTGGTCACTTCACAGAGTTACGCATAGTAAAACTCCGCCCAGGCCTAATTCTGAGGTGTCACCATAATGGTGCATTTTGGAAGTCTCATCCAAAACTATTCCTTTCAAACTTAGAATCATTCCAAAACAGCTATATACTCAAACAAGTAAGCAGATGACCAGCTCAAAATAGGAAAAAATTTAATATAATCAGAACCACAATGTCTCTCAAAACAAACCATTCTACAATAGTAAAATTAATTCACAATTCCATTTTACATGCATTTTAATAGTTATCCAAAATATCGCCATTTTGTGCATTGTAAAATATCTTGAACGTAGACTTTTGGCAGCCATCTTGAAAGTACTACCTTCCAATATCTTCAAATCATATTATATCACTCATTACTCAGGAAGGACTGCTAACAATCACCATGAAAATACTATATTACGATTACGATGTAGTAAAATAACATGAAAAACAGAGTCAATATAACTACTATATAATCAAAATTAAAGTTATTAGAGTAGGCCCAAATAATTATTGTCTAAATATAACAACATCACTTGCAGTTGCTTGGCCAAACAAAAACAAATTGACAACTATTTTAAACCGCTATCATAATACTTCTACAGTCTAAGGCCAACAACTACACATAATCAAAGATCAAAGCAGAAAGTAGATGGCTTCTGCATATGTAAGTGAAAGTTAAACTACAATAGATATTCAAGGCATAAGGTAAATGTGTATTGTTGAGTGCAAAGGCATGGTAGTATCACTTACAATCATTTATGGCAAGAACACAGTGAATTCGAATTGGAAAAATATGTAATTACAAGTATGCAGTCCCCTTTTAAAAGTACAAATTAATTATAGATTGTATTGTATTAGGATAAATATAACTTGGATATCTGATTACCCAGTCCTTAGGTACATATTAATGGCACATTATGGATCACCAAGAAAGTTGTGTAGTTCATTATCAATATTAAGCCCTTCTTCCCCTGCTTTTAATTTCATAATCCACTGTCCTTTCTTTCTTCTCACTTTCAATTCTTTATTTCCTGCTTTGACGTCTATCAGTATAGTTACCAGCCGATGAAACAGAACGTTACATGGACATCCTGCGATTTACATTCAAGAGTATGCATTGCAGAGGGATACTTTGAATCTCCCCGTTTAACTGCTCTAAAGTGTTCTGAAATTCTCACACACAGGTCTGATAGTACTACACACATTTTGTGGCATTTGCACAACAGAACATGCATCATCAATTTAGTACCACAGTTTGTTATTCCTAATCTAAAAAATTGGACTGTTATTGTAACAGAAGTATGTCACCTTGTCCTTTGTTAGTCTGCTAACCAGACAACGACCACATTTATAAAAGCCATTTGTTACTACACACCACCAAGGCACAACATTTGAACAGCAAGGACAACTAGGGCTAATAATATTTCTTAATGTAGGCCCCTTACGGAAAACAATATTGGGATGTGGGGAAATATAACCATAGCACATGGGTGGATATTTGAGTGAGATGAGCAACACATGAGGGACAGAGCTAGACAAACATGCACTCCCATGGAATGCAGAGTGAAAAATAAAAAAAGTTGTCTCCCCAAATGTGAGCAGTGAAAGGATACAAGTGAGTCAATTAAAAGGATCATAAAGAAGCTATGATCCTGGGGAGGGATAAACCCAAGAAGAGGAAGACAATCCATCAAATAATAAACAAGCAAATGATGGCGACAATAAAACCAACCAATGGTTAGGATCTAAGCCCACTGTCTGTTCACAATAGATCTTACACACACACATAGCTTGTGCTGTCTGGCAGGAGAGACAAAATCATTTGGATGTACAGCTGCTGTTTAAAACTTTGAACTTTTATCCTTAATGTCCATGATATGCAAAAGAGATAAAACTTTTGTAGAGGTGTTGGTGTGCCCTTAAACAATTGCAAGTGTTACTCTTTCTGAACAACTCATGCTCAGTACACTGGGAAGACCTACATATTTTTAGAATGCCTTTTAATTGTATCCTCCATAGTACCTAGTTATTCATTGTTTGTTAGTTGGTGCAAGCAGTTTAAAAATCAAAATTTCTGTACTTTAGCAATGCACTCCTTCACACACATTGTGGGTAAAAAAATCTTGCAAGTCAACTAATCATGGGCCTGAATTGCCTAGAATGTAGAGCTATAAAAAGAAACATATGGTGCAGCTTGGTTCACCTGCAGGGCCCTGAGACAGCGAGGTCGTAGCTCACATGGTTTCACTTGAAGCCTTGTTTGACTTGGACCCACGGCTGGAGTGAGCTTGGGTTCCCAGGTCATCCTGGAGTTCTGTGGGGGTTTGGGAGGATGTCTCGTGCATATAGCTCATGGCTCCCACAACCCTCCCACTCGCATATAGACAATGGTAAAGAAGTGGATCCTGCCTGGCTTTGCTCCTATTCCATTCTATTCTATGGGTCTGGACTGTGGCATATATGGTACAATTAGATGGGGCACTCATCTTTGTTGTAGGGGTGCTTTTCCCTAAAACATGCCTATATACGTTATAGCTGAAAGTTGCGATATGATACCTTTTGGAAGTCTCCCATGATACCCAAAAATATCAATACACCTGGGTTCTAGAGACAACTCAGGTAGCCTGATGGCCCATGATTCCAAGACCACCTATGAATAATAGCTTAGATGGAAAAAACTTAATGGATGCACATTATCAATAATAAGTCCACTACAAACAACCGGGCACACATTTTTAAGTTCGGTGTAGCAGACGAAGTGAAACTCTGGCAGTTCAGTGTAGAAGATAAAAAGCAAATCTGCAAATAATTGAAAAAAGTACACCTGTGCGCCACAGAAAACAAGTAATCTGCAAGGATCATACCTTATTTAATAAGTAAATAATAACAAATAATAAAATACAGTCCTCTACCTAGCGAGCCTCTAAAACTCTAGCATTAGCTAAAATTATACAACAAATGGGAATTTTGGCTCATGATACCATTTCACTGCCACAGCAAGTGGAGACATTTGAAACACAAGATACAACCCAAGTTGTTCGAAACAAAAACAAAGATTTGTAGAAGTCTATAACACATTACCAGTATATGTTCAGTACAAGTTCAGAAAATCAAAGGGAAATTGCATTTTATTAGCACCAAATAGGTATTAACTATTACGGAATTCCACTACTGGATACCAATTTCATGGGAAAGGACCAATCAGTCTGAGCACACTCCCAAATTACAAGTTAAGCCAGAACTGTTAAGTCCTATACTTTCTTCAAAGACCAAAAAGAAACCACATGCACTTCTGTCTCGTAGCGCTCAAATGGTTAGGAGAAATTCGAGTTCCTGTCACAGTAAAGATTGGACATTTAGGAATATATGCAAAGTTGGATAAAGGCCATCTCTCAAACACAGTGATGTAGCCGTACGGAAGAAGGGTACTCGGGCATGCTTGCTCTGCCTAGGACCTAAAGATATTTAATGAGGCTTAATTGTGTGCATCATCCCTTCCGTTCGGTGAAAGGAGGATGCAGCCTTGCACATTGTGGTCCTCGCTCGTAGAGGCAGCGGAACAGTGGAGACGGAACACACCTCATATTTGCAAAAGAATAACAAGCAAAGTAACATTTTGTCAGAAAAATGTACGTGACATCCATGCTACAAAAATAAAAGTTCTCAACTATGGTGTAGCATGTTTGAAGCAGTAACAAAGACGTAGGTATGAAGAGAAGAGTCAAAAACCACTGGGAGGGAGGTTGGGAGGGAGGGCAAAGGCAACATGAAAGGAGGGTGGAGGGGGGTAAAGGCAGCATGCATGGGCAAAGGTAACACGGACAAAGGGAAGTAGGGTAGGAGGGAGATTGCAAGGGCAACATGGAAGGACATGTCTATTATACAACAAAATACAGAAAAATATTTTAAAAACACGCGCAGTCTGAGAATAAACTTTCTCTGCCAGAGTGAAGCGCATTTGAAGCAGGAGGGAGCAGGACGGAAATAGAAGACCTGTAAACAGATTCAGTATTATAGAGTGCTTCCTCATAGATGCAGCGTTATGGAGTGCTTCCGCACAGAGGCAGTATTATGGAGCACTTCCTCCCAAAAAATTAAAAATAGGGTGTTGTCAAAACATGAGCACCGGAAGGACACTCCGTTGGAACAAAAGCAGCACTTTGTCTTTTTTTTATAACATATTTTATTGATTTTTCATTCTTTTTCAAGTAACAGGAGCATGAATATGTATATTGAATTTCGCAGTATAGTGTATGGAGCATCTCGCATTATATCCAATTCAGTCTACATATCACAAGCAACATTTGATATTACACTGCACAGTACAGGATATAGGACATGTGCCGTCATACAATGATATCTTGTATATGAGGTCACGTATGTGTGGAGGTAGAAGAACAAATCTACCTAACAATTAAACTACCCCATCCCCCCTCCCCCTCTTGACTGGCTCTACCCCACTTGGATTCCTCTTCTACGTATCCTAACCTGTGGGCCACCCTATGCCCTTGATGGAGAGTGTATGTATTGGGAGTGCCGTAACCCTACTTGTCGCTTGCCTGCGTACTTGGAACAATGATAATGTGGAAGTTGACAGCGGGCACTAATTCGATGCTAGTCATCGGGGATTCTGGGAACGGGCTCAGGTTCCAGGGCTCTAAATGTCTCCAGTAGTACGTCCCATTCCATTGAGATTAGGGTCTTGCGTAAGCCTCGGGCTTCCTCGCGTCTAACGGCAGCGCTTTCCGCACCCCCACTGTATCACCTCACCATGCCAAACATATAATGATGGGGCCTTTACCGACTTCCATCGCATGGTGATAGCGCGTTTAGCAAGGAGCACCGCCAAGTCAATGAAGCAGGTTTGTACCTTCTGTGATTTAGGGCGGCGACGAACGCCAAGCACACAGCCACCCAATGACTGCTCTATGGGTATGCCGGTAGTGGTCCCCAAGTTCCGGAGCACCCCCTCCCAGAACTCAGTTAGTATGGGGCATGACCATAACATATGTATAAGATCAGCATTTACTAGCCTACATCTGGGGCACCGATGCTCTGTTTCCAGGAATATACGCTGTGGAGTGAGGTATGCCTTATGTAATAATAGACTGTATGAATTTAAATTTGGCGTTGCGAGATACCGTCCTGGGGTACTCCAGCAGCGAGGCCCATTCCTGGTCAGTAAGTTCCTTCTCAAGGTCCTCAGACCACCTGTCACGGAGGGCAGTAAGAGATATCCCGGCTTGCGCCCTGATGGCCCGATATAGCCATCTTGTGAGGTGACAACCCCTCCCCATGAGATGAAAGCAGCACTTTGTCTATGCGCCATGGGAGGGACAAACACAAAAAGAGGAACTAAAACCAGCACACCTAACCAAACAAAAGCACAGAAGAGTGATAATGAAGCCATCTAATGGTAAGTAATGGGTGGGCTCTACGCCCTCTTTAAGCTAACAAAGTGTCTCTCAAGCGACGGGTGAGACCTAAAAAAGGTGTTTATTTCAGCAACACATCTCCAGGAGACTTAAGCAATTCTTTTAGTTGAGATCCACAAGGCAGTTATAGGTTTTGCCCATGAGTGATTTGACTAAAATTCCAAAGTGTTGCTTAGTCAGCTCAGCTACTCTTCTCAAGCGATAACATCCTTAACCACACAAATTAGAACCAAAATTCCATTCACCTTGAAGTCAGGATATATGTAGAATGCTATTTAAATCTTAAAGCAAGCTTGGACTCTTGATGGCACGATGCTGTGACTCGCCCAGAATTACAAACGTATTTTGCTGTGTGCAGCGCTCACAATATGCACCAAACCCTATTTTGACATAAACTGGTTGATCGAACTGAGGAGCAACAAACTTCCATAGAACCAGGATCCAAAACTGGCACTCTGGGCATTCCGATGAGGCACTCTCTAACACTGCGCTCCTTTGAATTCCGGCTGTTTTCCTGAGGTACCCAGGTGTGAAGGGGGCTAAAAGGTTTGCAATTTACTTAAAAAACATAACTACAAGAGAAGACAGAATGCAAAGAAAGCCTTTGGAAAGAGATCAGGAGCACTCGTCACCCACCCCTCACCCCCAAATCAATCATAACTCAATTCGATAACCTTCAGTTTCCACTGAGGAGCAGTGCAGCGATCAAAGCCTCTTATCGCTCAGATTATGGATCAGAGAGTTTGCTAAAGAGCATTTCTCCCTGCCCCCCCAAAAACTCAACACTTCTCCAAGGGTTTAAAAGGAGGAATGCTGCCACCTTTCACTACAGAGAGGATTGTGTAAGCTCCTTAACCCTGCGCCACCCTCCCACTTTAAAATAAAGACGTATTAACTTTTAAAACACACCAAGTTGCCGGCTGAGAGCTGGGTGCCCGGTGAGGTAAGAGGCCGCAAGCAGCATTTATATCTGGAAATCTGATTAGTCCCTCAAGCGGCCGAGGTACCTGGCGAAGTGCTCAAAATTGAATCAAAAAATGATACAAAAACATTAACCTGATGGCTAAAAACCTCTACATTTAAACATTTAAAGTCATCACTGGGCTTTTATTGAGCAGTTTCGAGATTTCATTAAGTTTCAAATCGACGAGTACGCATCTGAGGTTCACTTCGTAAAGAGATTTTTTTCCTTTCTTAAATCAAATGCTCTCCATAAATTTATTTTTCTAGGACAAAAATACAATAAGTGCATTTCTTGGAAGTCTGATGTACAGTGATATGCCTTCAGTACCACGCACTCATCTTGCGATGCCAGACGCAAAGTGCCTGGAGAAGGCTCAGAGTGGCGGCACGTGGTACGCCAGAACCCAGGGTTGTGGAAGACAATCCTGAGCTCCAACATGGCTGCCAGTTGCACACCAGGAGCATTCTCGAGGATAACTCAGATTCAACCATCTGCTTATGGGACACCCGAATCAAGGGCGGGGAATACTGGAGGTGTAGATGGTATGAGGGATACCAAGAAGACATTGCAAGAAATATTCCAGCTGCATGTGGAAAACCACGGCTCAATGCTGTGGAAAGCAACCATGGAGTTTCAGGACAGCTTGCACGTGGGATAAGATGACTCAGGGCAGTAAAAGACCATTGCACGTGTGGCACCAGGACTGTAGTGGACAATCGCAGAGTCTCAGAATGGCTGCATTAGAAACACCACTACTGCTCAATCTTAGGGATTCGAAATTTTTTATGTGGGGTGCCAGGTAACAGGACTATGAAGGACATTTCTGTGGCATCATAACAGTGCATGTCCGACTACTAGAATCAGGCAGGTGAAGGACAATATCCAGGTAGGTTACCAAGGTATAAAATTCTGCACCATACAAGTCCACAGACCAGTCTCAAGTTTGATCGGCAGCAGCAAACAGGCCCACCTGCAGTCATGAAAAAATATAGTCCGGTTTTCTTATTTTACTACAGGAAGTGTGGTGGATTTTAACCCCTCCTCATACCCTCGCAAATGTGGAGCCCCAAGAACAAATGAAAACACGTCTATAGTTAAAATTTTAATTACATTGGTAATCCAGACTCTTACCCCCCCTCCCCTCAGCGATGGATGGGAATAGCTACCTCAGGTGGTAGGAGGCCAACTGCAAAAGAATCGGGGACCTCTTCGATGAAAAGGGAATTATGGATTTTCCCCAACTCACGTCGGGTTTTGGGATCCCCAAAGAGGCTTATTGGCAATATTTAGCAATTCGTCACTGGGTGACCCAAGCACAGGTGCAACCCCACGCCAGCCGCCCCCTCACTAAATTTGAATTGTGGTTCATCTCCCGCTCATCAGACAAACGCCTGCTTTCAGACATATACGCCTTCCTGAACAAACCCAAGAACAATAGTAAATCCCCTGCGCAGCGTTGATGGGAGTGGGAGATGGGTCGGGAGTTTGCCCCTAAAGAATGGTAGGACATCATTCATAGAGCTAGGACCTCCTCTTGTAGCACAGCAGGGAAAGAGATATTTTTAAATGCGCATTACTGGTACTATACCCCAGTCAGAACCGCTCGTTGGAAGCCTGGTGGGATTGATAGCTGTTGGTGCAATTGTGGACACCCTGGCACACTCACACACATACTCTGGCAGTGCCCGAAAATACAGGTCTACTGGGATGCAATCTTGCAAGACATTGACAGCATCCACCATACAGAAATACCCAGATTCCCCAGCTACACCTTACTGGGACTCCCAAACCCCCTCACTTACCCCCTCCAATCCTGTCGGGGAAGGGCAATCACTTTAGCGCTGGGTGCTGCTAAGAAAGTGTTGCGTCTCGCTGGGGTACAGAGGACATCCCAACTAGGCTAGACTGGATACATAAGATTTGGGAGATAGTGGATATGGAGAGGATCACAGCTGGCCTGTCCCGCACCTTGCCCAGATTTGATAAAACCTGGGGCCTTACCATCGCTTTCCTCTCCACGGAATTCATGGAGCTCATGTGCCCGAAATATCTCCGGGTGCTTCGACTCCCTACTGCAAACTCACGCCCCGAGGACTGCCCCCAAGAAAGACATACCCCTCCAGTAGTTGGATCCCCACAACACTGAAACAAATAGACTCACCCAGACCCCTCAACTCTTACTCTTTCCTTTCTATATCTTCTCTCTCCTCTCTATCGTTATGCAGCTCACCTCTCTATTGCTCCCCACCAGCCAATGGATGTAGGTGGCGGCTTTTGTTAAACCATGTACTCTTAAAATAATAAAAAGATTTAAAACATCAAATTCTAATTAGCCCAGTGAACGTTTCTTTATGATCAAGCTAATTCGGACCTTAAAAATTTCCTGTTGCCATAATGACCGAAAGATGTCCAAATTCAGTCAATTAAGACCGATTCTTCCTACTTTCAGTTGGTAGTTTATCGGTCTATATCCAAGGCTTCTCGGCTCTGGAACTCGTATCCCTTACAACTCTACACAAAAAGCAATTTTCAAAAAATTCAGGACTTGCCTGAAGACATCTCTTAAAACAGGCTTGTCATTTTGCAGCATTTATAAGGTCATCTGCCCTTTATCTTAATATGTGGAAAGTGTATGTGATTTACAAAAGAGCTTTTAAACGACCTCACGTTGTTATGGATGATAATACCTCGTGTATTATGATTTTTGTGCAACGCGGACATGAGACCCCATTGTCTTTCCTGTTATGTCAAAAAGTATTGCATTTTATCCACTCAATGTAACTCCCTCCCATCCGAACTTTGTGAAGCATTCAAGTTGCAAAGGTGCAATGCAAAAAATGAACAAAATACCTAACTGAAATTTAAAAAAACAGCACACACTTCTGGTAACGCAGCATTCATTCATGTAATACCACCACTACCCCTCCCACTAGCAGTAGGCATTTTTGTCAACAAAGTAAATTAACAGGTATTTCTACCAATGCATGCGACCACAGTGCCAAATCTGGTAATACAAGCTAGAATAGCAAGCTTCTCAGCCATCACACCTTCTATACCAGCAGGCATTTTTGTAAACACATACTAGAGCAAGAGGCATTTCTGCAACACTCACGGCATAACTGGAGCCATGTACCTCACTACACACACTATAAAATCAAGGATTTTCACCAGCACGTCTAACTACAGGCATTCCTGTTCATAAACACTCACAAACAGTATATGAGCTGCACAAATTATAATTGGACGCAATACTGCCAGTATACAAGCCACTACAGTAGCGGTTCTGTCACCACGCAGTACAACCACGGGCATTTTTGCAAACATGCTTAAACAAAGGGAATACACCCAAATAACAGCAGGACTAGTGATCACATCCTATAACAGCAGGTATTTCTACAAATACGCTGCCTAACACAGCAGATATCTCTGCGAACTCGTGGACAATAATACAAAAGTATCACTGTCGACATGTGCTATGAAAGATGGCCTATCCACCAACACAAACCATCATGGTAAGCCATTCTGCCAGCAGACTCGTTATCAGCAGAAGCTTCTGTCTATACCTTAATTATAAATGGACAGGTACTAATCCTTTTCCTCCTCCAAACACCTTAAACATTGACCCATGCTGGGCAATTAAAATATTGCAGACCATATTTGGCCACTCAAATTATACACAAAAGAAATACAATAAGACTAGGGACCAGAGTAGAGTACAATTAGTAAGAAAAGGGATCCATTAGGGCACTCAGGTGCAGCAAACGTTTTAAAAACATCTTTCTAGATTTGGTATAGGGCTTTACAAGAAATTTCCTAATCAAAAATTCTGGAAAAATCACATAAGACACTGTCCTAGTCGGGGATGGTTGACATGCATAAGAACGACCCTGTTTGGCCTTCTGAGTCACTGGAGAGTCCTCAGTGAAATATTTAGGAGCCCTTCTCATGTATACATGTGAGCAGTCTTAATTGCATTAATGATGCTGCTTATGGTTTGAAACCCAATCTTCTATCCATAAGGGTGCCATACCTAAACTGCCAAAGATATCCGCGCCTGATGAAGACCCCTTGAAACATTATTTACCTGCCTAGGGTTAGAAACCTCGACTTACCGACTACTAGAGTGCCTTAGTATTTAGTTAAACACGTTTTCAAGTGTGAATTAGCAAATCATGAAACATTTATTTTGGTCCTACTTCACTGCATCTGAAACCAATAGCCTTTTGATTTTGTTTTTACTGCTTTTATAGTACATTGCCTGAGTTAGTCACATGAGCACTGCACTATCACTTCACTTTGCTTTGCACCACCTTAGGTTTTCAAAATGCTATGTCACCGAATGCCCCCCTTTGGCTTATGAATTATGTTGAATATGCTTTCAACCATATTTTTGGGTTTATTGAATTTAACTGTGTATTTTGTGATTTTCCAGAACGTTTGATAGGAGATTTCTTGTAAAGTCCTATACCAAATCTAGAAAAAGGGCCTAGACTGGTAGCAACAGCTCTGTGGAAAAACGTTTTAGGTAGACAGAGGAATTACCGTATAGCAGAAGTTGGACTTACCTCAAATTAGTAAGAACTAAAACAAGACTGAATCAGAATGATAATATTACCATTAAGCAATTGAAGCACTTCTGCCAACACGTGCTATACAAATAAGACTTTTACCTGGCACACATGCAATTAATGCAGTATTTCCTACCAATTGACTTCCTGTAACAGCAGTCACTTGTGCCAGCACACACCATAACAGCAGAGGCATTGCTATCAACACTCACGCTCTACCTACAGCCATGTCCCCAAAACCCTGCCAGGTGCATATCCTTAATAGCAGCACTATCAATACCCCTTGTAAAGGGCGTTTTCAGAAAGAGGGAAGCAAAGAAGGGAAAAGAAGGCATAAAAAGGCAGGTGTCATTAAGAAACGGATACAAGTTGTCAAGGACTGAGCAGTGGGGAGGAACAGAGAGTCTGGAAAGGAACAAGAGCAGAGAAGAAAGGAGCAGGTACACACAGAGAGAAGGAAATAGAAAAAAGAGGTAAGGCAGAGGAGAAGTAAAGTAAGAAACAAAATGCGAGCCAAGAAACAGGAGGCCAAATAAGGCAATGGCGGAGTGTGTTAGCATGAGATGAGGTACAAAATGGGAAAGCGGTAAAGAATGCGAAGTTAAGGAACAGAGGTGAGCACAAGGTCAAGGCTAAACTGATTCCTGGGGCGTAGGCCCACCCAATAATTTATACAGGAGCCTGTCACTGTTGTGCTGGTCTACCATGCAGATCCAACAGGAGTGTTGGTGCTATCCAGCCTTCCCTGAACCCACTGCCAACCATGCAAAGAATATCTATGTCGGTCAGCAGTAGATAAAGGAGAATGGGCCAATAGCGAGAAACAGACACTGGACATCTTCACCTCGCCTGTTCTTCTGCCAGACTTAACCTACACTGCAGAGGCACTGACATCTACAAATGATTATTTCAGTATTTGGTCAATAATATTACAGTTCACTACTTCTGCTATGATATCTTGTATACCTTGTGTCAATCTCTGTATAACACACTCTCCATGGCTACTACTAACTCTATGATTTCCTAGAGCTAAAAGATATAAATAACCTTTTTTTAAATATGGTGTGGAATAACCTGAACTGTAATACACGTTCTAACATCTGTAACTACCTTCAGCAAGTTAGAAATCAAGTCTGATCTGAACGATTCTGAATATACATGTTCATCATCTATAACATAATGAATACTCAGTATTGTGCTTTCGCTGGTGGCAATATACATTCACTTCCCTATCACTTGAAGTACCTTAAACAATACGTGATTCAAGTTATATAAACAAAGTTCATACAATATAGAGGATTCGCTAGCTCCTTCCATAACTAGATGTAATAGAGTTCATAATCCTAGAAATGATGGTCCAGATGTATAGAGTTTGTAATCCTTGAAAGGATGACTTCAATACAAAAGTGCAAACCAAATCTAATCCCTTGGACTACAATCCTTATGCAGAATACATCTCTGAGAACAAGGCCCTTGACAAACTCTAGATGAAGGCAAGATGAATTTCAATCTCTTACCAACAAGATTCCAACTGCAGCAACTAAATATCATGACTGTCTAGCAAGGAACACTCTGAACCATGAGGAACATCTACTCAGAGGATCTACCATTTCATGTTTCTGGAGAGTACTGTGACACTCTTGGAAATGTAGTTTGTCTTGATTACAACTGCATGTTTCGTGTAGCGCAGGGGCGCAGCCGCAAAGCCTCAAACCAAGCAGTGCCTACTTTCTGGGCGTTCTGCTGACCACCTCTGCAGCACAAGACTCAAGCACCCCTGAAGTTCTGAGGAAGGTGTCTCTGTGCCTGTTGCAATACACAGGTAAGCACGAGCTCCGGATCCTGACAGAGCCAAAGGGCAGGAGAGGATCATCACATTGTTTATCCTGACTGAAGTTGCATGAGACTGAGGGAGAAAGCAGAATGAAGCAGAGATTTCCTCCTGTGCCATGAGCAGAGGAGAAGATAGGCAGGTAAACAAGACAGGAGCACTCAGCTGTTACTGTGATTAGCATATCTCAAGGCTGCTGGAAGGAGTGGGAAACACACAAGACTGCAATTTCAAAGCACCTCACTTTTCAGAGACCATTAGAACCAAAACATCAGCACATTAAGCACAAATTATTTTTTTTACTCATTGATAAGCGTCCTTTTAAAATATACAAACAAAGCTTCCCTCCTCCCTCAGTAATTTTGCAGCATGAGGTCATCTACCCCACACCTTAATATGTGGAAAATATGTATGTGATTTACAGTAAGTAAAAGAGCTTTTAAATGATTTCACATTGTTATCGGTGGTAATACCTAGTATATTGTTGGTTTTGTGTAACGCTGACACAGTCAGGAGACCACACCGGAGCACTAATAAAAACATAATGTGATCACAAACCGCGGCCATCCCTGCACGTAAAACTGCACTTAAGAACCAGGGCACACTTTCCATAATGCATCAGAAATAAACACATTTGACATTAGGCGTCATCACCGACATTAACTTGATGATTTCCAAGTGTAAAGCAACACATTGCTTTTAAAAGCAACATTTACATTCTTCAGTTTTAATTTTATGGCTTGCAGATGGGATGAAACATTTTCAGGTGCATGCTTTGTTTTTTTTTTTGCTTTTTAATGTGGGCACATGAACTGCCTTGCCGTGACAGGTAAATGGACATAAACATACAGTACACATAAAGGCCAGATCATCACCATGAAACAAAATAAATAATGTATAGTGGAAACGAATTCATCCAACAAACATGGCCTACGGTGTGGTTATCAGGCAGATATATACAAATTCTATTGTGTATATTGCATATTGGCTTTAATCATTTCTTCACACGCTGTATTCTTGCTCTTTATACACTTTCATCCTTCGAATGTTACCTGTATTCTCTAACCCCCAAGGCTCATTGACACCCTGGCAAGAGTCATAAATGCGCTAAAAAAACAAATAAATATGTGGTTTACATAAGAAAAACAGCTGTCAAGTAGAGACGTAAAGGCATGCAAAGTTTGAACCCTAAGATGGCCAAACTCCATTTCAATAAGAAGAACCAGACAGCAATCTCTTCAACTTTGCCTCTTAAAACAAGTTGGATCACATCCCTCTGCTCCATGGCTCATTCAGATGCTTAAAGTTACTTGTAAGAAGTTTGAATATTTGCTACCCCAGAAATATGTCCCCATGACAACATCTAAATAGAAGGCTGCGTTCAAAGCCTACAAAAAAAGCTCTATTTTTAGCTAGATGTAACTAATACCAGGACCTGCTCTGCCCATCACCTATCAATAAAGCCATATTTGATAGTGAATTAACTAACCTCGAGCAGCTCTCAGATTAGATATCAGCGCCTCACCTGAATTATGCAACACTTTGTCAGAGTGCTCTATTTCCAAAATGAAGGACATGCAGAACTCCTCCTCAGCTAGGGCGATTTCTCATTCTGATCAGGATGCTCACTCTTGTCCTTCCACTATCATGAAGAGCTTAACCCAATTCAGCCCTTTGACTATTACTAAACTGCCCCTCAATAACTCCAACTCTACCTCGACGCTTTCTCAAACATTTTGCTCAAGTGGCAGCAATTGTCATAGGTCAAGCCCTCAGTTACTCACTGGGGAAGGCCTTTGTCCCCTCCTCACTTAAGCAACAAGCGTGCTCCCTTTGTTTAAGAAAAACAATCATGATTTGCCTGAATTAAAAAAATTTAGACCGATCTCCTGGCTGTTCCTTCTAATTTGAAAATTCTTGAAAAAACAATTAACTAGCAACTTTTAAAGCACTTCGAATCTATCCAGGATTTTAATTCAGCCCAAGCAGATTTTAGAGCTATTCCTGATACTGAGACTGCTATTATGGCAACCTTAGATAACATCAGGATGACACTGGAAGGCAACGATCAGTGGCTTTTGCCACTGTCAAAAGTCCAGCCGGACAGCCTCTGTAGTACAGGCATCACTTGCAAAGCGCTTAATTGGATCAAGTCTCTTACCAGGAAGCGCCAAAGCAAACTCTCTCCTTGCAGGCCAAGCTTAGGGCCAGTTATTGGCAAGGTTTCAAAGGGGTCCTCCTTAAGCCCAACTCTATTTAATGCACACATGGCCTCAGTGGTTGCTCTGATCAAGCTGTATGAACTTTCAATGCAGGTCTACGAAGATGACACACAACTTCCAGTCAACATGAGGGGACCTAACCCGACCAATACCACCACCTTTTACTCCTGCCCTGTTCACAGCGGCCAACGGTATGCCTTCTACTATGCTAAAAGTAACCTCCCATAAACCTGAGGTTTTGGTTTTTGGTAACCAATTGGTTTGGGCAATGGCCTGGCAGCGTCACCCATTAGTCTTCCTTTCTACTCTGGTGGATAGGGCGCACAAGGTGTGTATTTTATTTGAAAGTATCATTCACACTGCAGATAATCGAGGTTATTGCCATCTGATTTTTTTTTCTATAAAAACATGTGGGAATTCTACCCTATCTTAGACTTCGGTGGTAGGCATGCTGTTATCCAAGCAATAATGTAATCTCTCCTGGCTAATTAAAATGCTCGCTTTTTGGGCCTTCCCAATTGTTTCCTTTAAAATACTTCACGTCACACAAAACGCAGAGGACCATCTGCTTCTACGCCTACATAAATCCGATTTGGTTTCCCTTCATTTTTTAAGCTTCACTGGCTTCGTTTATACAAGAGCATCTTATTCAAAATCTTCAGCCTGAGACACAGACATCAACCAGAGGAGTCCCTCCTACCTCCAGGGGAGATTCAAGTTCTTTTTTCCTGGACCTTTCATTAGCCCTTTGTCCCAGACACATATGAACATTCCTGGGGTAGGGAAAACTTGTTTCAGAAGACAATCTTTTTCACAAGCGGCTGCTTGTCCCTGGAATAAGCTTTATCTATTGCTCCATCGGATTCAGAATCCTCCCTCCTTCAGAGAGAACCTAAAATCTTGTTCAGACAGCCTGGAGAATGGTAAGAACCATGAGAAGAGTTAGAAGTGACAGCCCCACGAGTATTAGAAGGGACTGGAAGCGAATGGTAATGAACAAGAAGATGGGGTTAGGAAAAAGAGGAGAAAAGTTAGCACTTATAGGAGTGCAGTGACAAAAGGGAGGGGGTAGTGCTTTAAATGGGCCAGTACTGTCCAGTACTGAGTACCTGCACTTCTTTAATTTGAAAGGGAAAGTACCGGCACTTCTCAGCGCTGCTGCAGTACACTTAATGGGAGAGCACCGGCACTTCCCAGGAGCAAGCAGGTGCTTTAAAGAGCGAGTACTTGCACTTCTGTATTTTCATTTAAAGCACTGGGTGGAGGGGTAAGGAAACGGAGTAAAGAGTTGACGGGAAAGGTAAATAACAGTAAGCAAGGAGTAAGGGGTGTTAAGCAACAGGAGAAAAGTACATAGGAGCAGGAGAGAGAAGGAGAAGAGGTAACGCAGGATAGTTAAAGAATGGAAGAAGAGGTAATTGATAGGGAAGGGGAGGCGAGAGATAAGCAGTGGGAGGCCTAAGGTAAAGAGACAGGAGCAGAGAGGTAAGTTATGGGAGGAGAGGTGCAAGAAATGCAACAACAAAGGCAAGGGACGGGATGAGGCAGTTAAGGGCCTTGGGTTGAAACTCCCCTCCCCCACATACAGTGTGCATGTAAAAATAAAAACGAGGGAGCAAGAGACAAAGGGATGTGGGGTGAGGTGGGGTGGTGGTTAGTGTAGCTGAGACAAGTTAGTGCGTGGGTGGGGCTAGCAGCGAGAGGGTCCTCGCAGTAAACTAACAGCGGCACTGGCGGTGGGAGGCAGATGGATTGATGGGTGGGGGCACAGAAAGCTTTCTAGAGCCAGGAAGTGGAAAACTTGAACGAGAAATCATTAATGCGTCTCCGAAGATGCAGTGCGGATCAATTCATTCCCCGCTGCCCTGGACATGGCGAGCAGAGTACCTCTGATATGATAAAGGCTCATAAACACGCGGCAATTGGGTTAGACCCGGGTCCAATTCCTGCCAAACAATGCCTCGGAAAAATGAAGCTCTATTTTAATTAGCTGCCTTCACGAGTGATGCGAGAAGAGCAGATGCTGCCTGGGTGCTCTCAGACTGATGGGTCCACAGACAGAGAGGGGTGACTGCAATCAGATCCACCTCCCTGGGCCTGCCATGTGGCTAGTACGGAGGAGAAAGGTGGGGGGCAGGGGGAGGTCGGCGAAAGGGTGGGGTTCGATACCTGTGGGTGGATGGGGAGGGAGATCCGAGAATGTTGGAGTGCTGGAGGGATACCTGGATATTTTATATGGCAGGGAACCTGTTTAGTCAGTGTAGGAGGGACCCTTGGATACTTGAGGGGAGGAGACTTTTAGATGATTGCAGAAGACTGTGGACAGTAGGGGAGATACACCAATATTGGGAAATGGATACCACATAAACAGTCAGAAAGAAAATAAAGTTTTGGCAAACCCAATAGGTCTTTCATTGGTTGACTGCTCTTTGGCTTTGCTAATGCTCGATTTGTCGTGGTGTTTGTACAATTTTATTGCTAGGGGAGCTGCTTGGCCATCGCAAATTTAGCTAAAACACAAATAATTTTGGGGTCTCAAAAGGCGCACATTGCCATAATACTCTCTGGCACTTAAGGGGGCTACTTTGTGCACAGATGTGTTCTCCGTGAAACAGTGGAATGAAGTAATTCTCGCTGAATATAGCCAATAATTGAAGTGGGTTGACCACTGCCCCATGCTGTATGCTGTAGTGGATGGAAGAAAGATGTGAATGACACAACAGACCAAGGTATGAAGAGGGCTGACTAAAAGTCCTTATAAGTATATTATATAATAGAGTATATTATATATAATTTAATAAAATCAGAAGTTCTTACCTAATGACAAAAACAAACCTAAAAAATCCGGTATAGACATTTTAAAAATGCTCCAATAACAGGCAACAATTATCACCAGTTTATTCGAGAAACTGTGGGAGAAATTCAAAGCAAACATAAAACTGAAGCGAACAATTCAGGATAGCCCAGTTGTACCTCTTCTAAAATTTACAATAAACCAAAACAGTGCAAAATCTCACACAGGCTTTGAAAAAAAAAAAATACTAAAAAAGATTAAACCTCTTAGAGCAAATTAACGATCAGCAGCTCATAAAAAGACGAAAAAATGAGAAATCTTTAAACCCAGGTAATATTATAGCCTTATAGCCTGTAGCGGGTTATATCGGTTATTAACCCCTTCGCTGCTAGGCCTTTTCCCCCCCTGTGCTAAGCCTTTTTTTGGCTATTTGGGGTAGTTCGCGCTTAGGCCACTGTAACCTTTTGACCACATAAGGTATCCACGCCAAATTTGCGTCCTTTTTTTCCAACATCATGGGGATTCTAAAGGTACCCAGGGTTTGTGGATTCCCCTGGAGGGAACCCAGAAATTAGCCAAAATACAGCTAAATTTTGTTTTTTGGGGGAAAAATGGGAAAAAAGGGCTACAGATGAAAGCGTCTGGTTTTTTCCCTGCAAATGGTATCAAAAAAGGGGTTGTGGTGCTGAAATCACCATCTTCCCAGCTTTCAGGGACAAGCAGACTTTTGTCAGAAAACCAAAATGTTTTACACAGTTTTGGCATTTTTCTGGGACATAGCCTATTTTTGCTATTTTTTGTGCTTTCAACCTCTTTCCAGTTAATGGTAGAAATGGGTATGAAAGCAATAATGGATCCTGGAAAGCTATACATTTTAGAAAAGTAGACAAATATCTGATTTCAGCAAGGGGTCATTTGTGTAGATCCTTCAAGGTTTCTTTATAGAAACTAACCATTGAATATAGGAAAAATTGAAAATTTGTTGAAAAAAACAGCCATTTGTGTCAACATTTTCACCTGTAACGTCTTCTAATTATGACAGCTGTTTGAAAGCAATATACCGTTACATCCGCTGGACTTTTCTGGTTGTGGGGATATATAGGCTTGTAGGTTCACCAAGAACCCGACGAACCCAGAGCCAATAACTGAGCAGCGTCTTTCAATGGTTTTTTATTATATACCGGGTATATAGCAATTAATTTGGGAAAATATATACATGGAAAAATCGGTATGAGAGACACCTATGTATTTCTGAAATTGGAACAAAATATAGAGTTTAGAAACAGTAGATATTTGCACATTTCCGAAATTGTGAGTACCCATACTAGCATGAGAATTATCGGTCATTTTTCAAAATGACTTCTTTTCTACATTGTCTTTCATTTGGAAGGCAGAAATGCATCGAAAGTCAGTAGGTAATAACAGTTGCTCTACAATTCTGTGTTACCCTAAGTCTCCCGATAAAAATGGTACCTCACTTGTGTGGGTAGGCCTCGTGCCCGCGACAGGAAACGGCTCAAAACACAACGTGGACACACTTTATTTTTACAGTGAAAACTGACCCTTTTTTGCAAAGTGCCTAGCTGTAGATTTTGAACCCTAGCTCTGCCAGCACCTAGGGAAACCTAGCAAAACTATACATTTTTGAAAACTAGACACCCAGGGGAATCCAGGATGGGGTGTCTTGACTGGCTCTCACCAGGTTCTATTACCCAGAATACCTTGCAAACCTAAAAATTCGGAAAACAAAACACATTTTCCTCACATTTCTGTGTTGGAAAGTTCTGGAATCTGCGTGGATCCACAAAATTCCACCCACCCCGTGTTCCCCAAAGTCTTCCAAGAAAAATGGCATCTCACTTGTGTGGGTAGGCCTAGTGCCCGTCACAGGAAACGGCCCAAAACGCAACGAGGACACAACACGTTTTCACAGTGAAAACGGACCCTTTTTTTGCAAAGTGCCTAGCTGTAGATTTTGAACCCTAACTCTGCTGGCACCTAGGGAAACCTAGCAAACCTATACATTTTTGAAAACTAGACTCCCAGAGGAATCCAGGATGTGGTGACTGGACTAGCTCTCACTAGGTTCTGTTACCCAGAATCCCTTGCAAACCTAAAAATTTGTAAGAAAAAAACACATTTTCCTCACATTTCTGTGGTGGAAAGTTATGGAATCTGGGTAGATCCACAAAATTCCACCCACCACATGTTCCCCAAAGTCTTCCGAGAAAAATGGTACCTCACTTGTGTGGGTAGGCCTAGCGCCCGCGACAGCAAACGGCCCAAAACGCAACCTGGACACACCACATTTTCACAGTGAAAACGGACCCTTTTTTTGCAAAGTGCCTAGCTGTAGATTTTGAACCCTAGCTCTGCCGGCACCTAGGGAAACAGCAAACCTATACATTTTTGAAAACTAGACACCCAGGGGAATCCAGGATGGGGTGACTTGTCTGGCTCTCACCAGGTTCTGTTACCCAGAATCCCTTGCAAACCTCAAAATTTGTAAAAAAGAAAAGAAAAAAAACAAAACATTTTCCTCACATTTCTGTGGTGGAAAGTTCTGGAATCTGTGTGGAGCCACAAAATTCCACCCACCCCGCATTCCCCAAAGTCTTCCGAGAAAAATGGTACCTCACTTGTGTGGGTGGGTCAAGTACCCGCGACAGGCAAGGGCCCAAAACCTATTGAGGCGACATCAAAATTACCCATCACAAAACAACCTGGTTTTGCAAGGGGGGTCCCATGAGTTTTTGTTCCCGGGGTCAGTGGCCATCTAGGGAAACCTACCAAACCCACACATTTCTGAAAACTAGACATCCGGGGGAGTCCAACGAGGTATGGCTTGCGTGGATCCACCAACGTTTCCCTACCCAGAATCCTCTGCAAACCTCAAATTTAGCTGAAAAAACCCAAATTTTCCACATATTTTTGCGTGGAATCACCGTGCCGTCACAAATGTCCTACCCCACAGCATTGTCCATGGTGTCCCGAGTAAAATGATACCTCACTTGTGTGGGTGTCCAATGCAGAATTGGCTAAAAACGCATTTTAAAAAAAATGTAGCGCTTAGAATTGTCGGTGCTATACCCTAAAACCCTATGTTTTGGGCTCTTCCCGGTCACAGGCCCTTGCCCTACCCACACAAGTGAGGTATCATTTTACTCGGGAGACAGAGAGGAACGCTGTGGGGTAGGATATTTGTGCCGGCACGGTGATTCCACCCACAAATATGTGGGAAATGTGTTTTTTTCAGCTAAATTTGAGGTTTGCAGGGGATTCTGGGTAGGAAAACGTTGGAGGACCCTCGCAAGCCATACCTCACTGGACTCCCCCGGGTGTCTAGTTTTCAGAAATGTGTGGGTTTGGTAGTTTCCCAAGATGGCCGCCGAGCCCGGGGCCAAAACCCAGGTGACCCCCTTGCAAAACCAGGTTGTTTTGCGATAGGTCATTTTGATGTCTCCTCAATACGTTTTGGGCCCTTGCCTGTCGCGGGTACTTGACCCACCCACGCAGTGAGGTATCATTTTATCGGGAGACCTGAGAGAACGCTGGGTGGTAGGAAATTTGTGGATCCATGTAGATTCCAGAACTTTCCCAGACAGAAATGTGAGAAAAAGTGATTTTTTCAGCTAAATTTGAGGTTTGCAGGGGATTCTGGGTAAGAAAACGTTGGGGGACCCACGCAAGCTATACCTCACTGGACTCCCCAGGGTGTCATAGGGGGCATCTGTGTTTTTGGTCCTGGGGTCCGCAGCCATCTAGGGAAACCTACCAAACCCACACATTTATGAAAACTAGACACCCCGGGGAGTCCAGCAAGGTATGGCTTGCGTGGATCCCCCAACGTTTTACTACCCAGAATCCCCTGCAAACCTCAAATTTAGCTGGAAAAAAAATCACTTTTTTCTCACATTTCTGTGTGCGAAAGTTGTAGGATCACCGGGCTGACACAAATTTCCTACTACCCAGCGTTCTTCCAGGTCTCCCGATAAAAATGGTACCTCACATTTGTGGGTAGGCATAGTGGCTGCAACAGGAAATGGCCCAAATCGTACTGTGGAGACTCCAGCGTCAAAGGCCCAAGCCGAAGGAGAGGGCCTTTAACAAGGGAGCGGGCCTTTAATGGCCGGTAGAGCCCGCTACGGAGGGCTCTAAGGCTATTAGAACATTCTGCCCCTAGTGAGCAGAATGTTCTAATTTACAAAAGCAAAGGCCTTTCGGAGCCCGAGGGGGTTTAAATCCCCTTGGGCTCCGAGAGGCCTTTGTTCACAGTAACAGCTGCTAAATGAAAACAACATTGGAATGTTGCTCTCCGGGCTTCTACCAGCCAGTAGAAGCCTAGAGCACTCCATTGTCTATAATGGAGCGCTCAACATTCCACTGTTCTGATATAGCCATATAGCCCGCCGTTTCAGGCTATACCAGCCATTAAAGGCCCGCTTCAGCTCGGCGAGGGCCTTTAACAAGGGAGCGGGCCTTCAATGGCCGGTATAGCCCAGCTACAGCGGGCTATAAGGCTATTAGAACATTATGCTACTAGAGGGCAGAATGTTCCAACGAATAAAACAAAGGCCTCAGTGAGCCGGAGGGGATTTAGATCCCCTCGAGCTCCATGAGGCCTATGTTCACTGCAACAAAAATTGGAATGTTGGGAGATCCATTGAAGACAATGGAGTGCTCCAGGCTTCTAAACGCCCGGAGCACCATATTCCAATGTTTGTTGTTCCCAGGGGTTGCTGTGAACAAAGGCCTAATGGAGCCCGAGGGGATTTAAATACCCTGGGGGGTGGGGGGCGCAAAAAGCCCACTAGACGCCAGGGATTTTTATGGGGGGCAATTTGAATTAGGGTGGGGGCTGCCCAAAACGGGCATGCCAATGCCCCCACCCCCGCAATAATTACAGCCTTTCTGACAGATGGGGGCAGTAGCCCCCAATCTGCCCCCCCCCGGGGGGCAGAAACCCCACTAGAAACCAGGGATTTTTTTGTTTTTATTCGTATGGGGTGGGGGCTGCCCAAAATTGGCATGACAATACACCCACCCCCTCCCGGAGAAATTCCAGTCTTTCTGCCCCCCCCCGGGGGGGCAGATGGGGGCAGTGGCCCCTTATCTGCCCCCCGGGGGGGCAGAAAGCCCACTAGGCGCCAGTGATTACGCTGGCTTTTTTTATGCGTTGGGGTGGGGGCTGCCCAGAATGGGCATACCAATGCACCCACCCCCACAAAAAATAGCCACAGTCTTTCTGCCCCCCATTGGTGGCATATCGGGGCAAACCCCCCGCCCCCAATTCCCCCCCAGGGCGGCAGAAAGCCCACTAGGCACCGACTTTTTTTTAGAAATGTGCCTACCTGTCGATTTTGGGCCCTAGCGTAGCTGGCACATAGGGAAACCTAGCAAACCTGTACATTTTTTAAAACTAGACACCAAGGGGAATCCAGGGCGGGGTGACTTGTCTGGCTCTCACCAGGTTCTGTTACCCAGAATCCCTTGCAAACCTCAAACTTTGTAAAAAAAAAAAAAAAAAAAAAACATTTTCCTCACATTTATGTGATGGAAAGTTCTGGAATCTGCATGGATCCACAAAATTCCACCCACCCCGCATTCCCCAAAGTCTTCCGAGAAAAATGGTACCTCACTTGTGTGGGTAGGCCTAGTGCCCGCGACAGGAAACGTGCCAAAACACAACGTGGACACACCACATTTTCACAGTGAAAACGGACCCTTTTTTTGCAAAGTGCCTAGCTGTAGATTTAGAACCCTAGCTCTGCCGGCACCTAGGGAAACCTAGCAAACCTATACATTTTTGAAAACTAGACACCCAGGGGAATCCAGGATGTGGTGACTTGTCTGGCTCTCACCAGCTTCTGTTACCCAGAATCCCTTGCAAACCTCAAAATGTGTCCAAAAAAACACATTTTCCTTACATTTCTGCGGTGGAAAGTACTGGAATCTGCATGGATCCACAAAATTCCACCCACCCCGTGTTCCCCAAAGTCTTCCGAGAAAAATGCCGCTCCGTCGGGCTCTAAAGCTATATTAGATGCTGTGGATACTTTGAATTAATTTATGTAAGCTAGCACTATAGCTCTGAGCCAGTCCAAAATGCCCAACAACCTTGCACCTTGCCCAATGAAAAGGAGACATCGCGAACAAACAACCTGAAGGGCTGTTTACTGCATTAAACAGAGAGCGTGAGGCTGTGGAGCCAAGTAGCACTTGGAGGTCTGTGTTAATAGTAGCAATCTGCAACTATTTGGAGGGTCTTATAAATTAGAAGGTAAGTTTGGTAACATTTTTTCTGATGGATAGCATCTCTCTTTCAGATTCATTTTATGAACCTCATCTCCACGTGGCAGGATTTTGACAATTTTTCAGCTGTACCATCTACTCCAGGAGGTGCTGCACAAGGTCAGCTTCAGAGCTGTGGAGACTGAAAATGATGTTGCGAGTCCTATATATTGCACTGCTGGAGCAGATGCTGCCTGTTCCACCCTATTTTTCCATAGCTCTCATACTGGGATGCACAGGGCAAAGGCAAAGAAATCACACACAGAATTAAAATCCACATGGAGGAAGGGCGACAAGAAATTTATCAGAAAGAACATTACTAAAGGTAAATAACTTTTTCTTCTAATGGACATACACACTTGCAGACTCCTTGCATGCAATTCCCAGCAACAGTGAAAAAGAATGGGTGAGAATACCGCCAAATTACAACAGAAACTCTGAAGGACAGCTGTAGCTACTTGGGATTGTAACATGTACTTCTGATTGAGGCAACAATGCTGAACAAAGGTATGTAGTGTCCAAATGCTGCTTGACTGAACCAGGACACTACAGAACAGCAGGAAGAGGTTGCCTTTCCTCTCACAGAACAAGCTTGAAAACACAGAGGAGCAATATTTTCAAGCAAGTTCATAGAATTGCCAAATGTAAAGAGAAACTGTAGGATATCCAGAAAGCCAGATTTCAGTGGGTCTAGAGATCTAGATCTATAACATTTGACAAAAAACAACCTGCTTGATACTTGGTAGAAGAATGTTTGATGCTCAAAAGAACATCAAGCACCTCTCCTAGCAAGTCCTAGGAGGACAGTTATGCTTTTAAGCTTCACGCAAGAAGGTGCATTGACAACACATACATGTGCAAGATCATGTCCACCACACTTTGCTGCACCTCGGCCACTGTTCGCATCTCCTAGACAGCATGTGAATATCAGACAAGACACAACTGGTATTAGTAACTTTAAGCTGAAGGCCACCAGAGGAAAAGGCTTTTTTGGCCACCTTACCAAGACTTTGGGAATCTGTGTTGGGGTGGGGGGCAAAGATATAAAAGTATTGGCTTTCAGTTTTGTGGATGATGCCTCAACTACCAAACTTTCTGATGGATGAGAAAACAGGAGGGGTCACAAGGATCTGGCTTAATCTTTCTTATGGCCCTCAGAGATTTAACAGAAGCAGAGTTTGGTTTAATTCAAGGCTCCCTAACAGTGCCCACAAGAGCCTTGTTGAAAAGTGGTAGAGGCTGGTCATCAATTATCTCTTTTAGGAGATAAATTCGAGGTTGTTCCGTATCAGAGATTTCAAAAATGCAGGGCTAAGTCTGAATGCATGGATGGGAGGACGTTATCAACCTCGCTAACATGGTCTGTATCCCTAAGAGGGACAGATACACAGAGTATTTGACTCAGAACAGAAAAAAGTAATGAAACCTCATAAAGCGTTCTAGTTTAGTAATGTTGGGCATTTTTGGTAACTCAGATTTTCTCAAACACTCTACCAACCACTTTCTGGCAATCTCAAGGATGAAGATGTTCATCTGTGTCAGAATCAATTTAGGTGAGCCTCGACCAAACACCAGTAGTGGGAGTCGTAGTCTTAGGAACCGGCTTTGGTGATAATGGCGCAACAGCAGTGCTCTTCAATCAGAAGTGGAAGTGGAGCTGTGGTTACCAGGGTCTAGGCTGGAAGTACTGAGGAATCAACAATGCCACAGGATCCATGGTGGCCAGGGTCAGTGAGAAGTCCTTTGAAAGAAGATAGGCAGCATGACCTTTGGGAAGGCTTTGATTTGCTTCGAAGAGGTGCTAGGAGTAGAGAAACACACCTGCTTGATTGGTTGTAAAACTGGGACACGCTTTGAAGTATCAGGCCACTCCCAGTACCTCCAGTGCTGTTCTTCTTGGGTGGCAAGGAGGATGAGTTGGTGTTTCTTATGAAGCCCTTGTTTCCGCTCAGTGGATCGACTCAGAGTGGAGTACTCACCTACAAGGCATCCTCGATGTTCTTTTCCTGGAAGCCAAAGCAAACTATGCATCCCATAACCAGACTGCCTTCAGATATATCATGGCAAAGAAGTGCTGGAGTCAGACAATGACCCGGGCACCACATTTATTTCTTATGAGGGTCCTTAATGGGCATTTGCTTACAGCATTTGTTACAGTGTTTGAAGCCTACAGATTCTGGGGATAAAGCATTGAAAAAGTATAAAAAATGGTTGAGATCATGAAAAAACTAAGGAAAACTACAGAGGTTAAGTGTCCTGCTTCTGGATGAGACACAGAAAAAAACGCACATCACCAATTCCAATCCTGACATGTAGAGAACTCCCAGGAGCATACTCACAACCTCCATTCTGTAGTAGTGTGAAGTACTATTACTGTGGTACAACTCACAGACTACAAAATGTAATTCACTCACTTACGGGCCCTTAGCATCTCCTATTTTTCCAGGTAGAGATGTCCGCACACATAAGCATACGAGTTAGATGTATATATGGGAGGGAGTGGTAAGAAAATGGGGAATATATACTATTAAATGGGAAGGATTTAGGGAAATGTAAGAAGGTATTTATTAGGAGGCCTGTGCTAACAGAAACTCACAGCTACAAAAGAGTAAGATTCCTACTATTCACAAACTACACTTCTAAAGTTACTACAGCCCTACTAACGACATAACAGTATTAAATATAATCCAGGCCAGATTGGGAATATGTCAAGCATCGCATATGGGCACTCCTGGGAACTGCAACAGACTCCCGTGTGAAACAAAAAAAAGAAGAGGGTGTACGGAATTTTTAAAAAAGTAACCGGACCCTATGGGAAATAATGTTAATATAATGGAATTAATTTTGCATTTTAAATTAAATAGATATAATTTTTTATGTCAAAACGAAACCAAATTAATAATTACATACTGTATTTTCAAATTTCATAATTAACTAATTTAATGAACATTACATTTTAATTTTAAAATGTTTTCAAATTAAAAAAATAATTTACAATAAACAAATTTTAATTACATTTACGAAATATTAATTTAAAATGGCAGTACAGGTGGTATTTTTTAATTTTGTTTAAAAATTAATATTTATAAAATAAATTAATGTATTTAACTTAATTAAACATTTATTTTGAAAAGTTTGTGCTGTAACATGTTATTTTATTCATTCTCGTAAAAAGAATTATTTGAATTTAGTTGGAATTTATGTTTTCCATTAACTTTTTAAATATAAAATTAATAAACTCATTAATTTTCCTTATACTTTCCCATCTGGATAGGTGCACTACAGTGGTCTAAATCTCCACCTTTGTGTGAAAAGTTACTAGTAGTAACTTTACAAATGTAAGTTCAGTCTTTGATGCCTTCGCCACATGAACTGATGGGGTGGAGACACAAGTCTACAATAAGTTCTACATCTACACTCTGAAATTGTGAATAGCAAAAGTGTGTAGCGTTCCACCTAGTTTAAATAGTAAATATCCATGTGTATATTTACCTTTGTGAATAGAACCTGCAACATCACTTCAGATCTCCTTAATACCACAACTGACTTCATGCCACAGCTTCAGGTGCAAGGGAAGTGGAACTACTGAAGAATGTTCCTCATCCAACTGGGTGCCTGAAGATAAGGTCCATAGAGGGAAATGCAGGAGTGACTATCCATTACAATTAATTACAATCAAAGACTACATATCGCTACAAGCCACATGCACTGGTCACTACTGTTTACAGCAGGAAAGACTTCTTCAATTTCCTTAACTCTCCTGTGTCGAGGTGGGCAAGCAGTCAACGGCTTACTTGCCAAGCGTTCATTTAAGTCTAGGAAAATTGGATTCAAGAATGTTTGTTGTGTGCATACTGGGATATTTGGGACTTTTTGGTCGCAAGTTGTTCAATGTCTATTGGTGCCTTGTTTGGATGAGATTACTTTGTGTGATTACCAGCCAGAACAAGTACTGTAAATCTAAGAATTCTGGATTTATTGTACTAATGCATGAAGCCTATGTATATTACAGCAAGACACTTGTGGGTGCCAGCAGGAGCGGACAGAGAGGGCTCCAGGTGTAAAGCAGTCCCTTATGCAATTCAATGCAAGCACTGGAGCGCAGACAGATGGATATACCCAAACAGTCAACCGGTGACAGAATAATACTGAGTCAAGATGTGATTGACAAAGTCTCAAGCCAATGGCTGAAAGAGGCTGATCGATGAAAACTACTAGTTGAAATGGGCAGTCCCAAAGTCCACTCTATGAATATTGTTAGCAACAGTCCTGTTTGGCAGCCACACTGTCAAAAAGCAGACCTAAAAAAGGGCAGTATGTAGTCTGGAAAATAATAAATAGCAGTCAGTTTATTCTGTTGGTCCAGGCTACTGCGACCTAATGGTCGGGTTTTGGGGTATTGGTTAACTTACTGAACCTGCATTTCAGAACTAGGCGGTCAAGATCTTTTTAATGCCTAGGGACATCGGAAATCTAGAAAGCATTGTGATTGTGATCAAGCGAATCAATAAAACTCCAAAGTTCAAACTGCTATAGCTCAAGAACTAGGTAGCAATTGAAATGAGTGTGAAATAAAAATGCAATAACGAGTGGCTGAAATCCGTACTGAGGGATACCAGATTGTGGTATAGGCTCCCCAACAAAAAGCAGACATTGTGGATTGGAAAAGCTTTTTTCTGAAGTCACTGCCAGGTTTTTTTTAATTTTTTAACAAAAAGGTGGTCCCTATGGGGGAAGTGTAGCCCTTGACTTCCACGGCAAAGTGTCAAGAAGGGGATACAAACGCCTCTAACACAAATAACTTAGCATTACATATTTATCTTTTTATTTTAGCAACTTTTTCTTTGATTGTTGACAGTGAGAAGTAAAACTTACATTTGCTCTATCGAACACAAGGTGCTCCAAAAAAAGGGGGGTGACGGCGCAGTGGAAGTGACTATAAGTGCATAAAGTGCATACGTGCTATGTACAGAAATATATACATGTGGCTGATATGGATAATAGTGTTAGAGATCAACCCCGGCTAAGCGAGTGTTGATAGCCACCATCAGTTTCTTGAAAAACAGTCCACATATAATGTTTTTGTCGACGTTTCGACCCCTGGACTTAGATTATTTAAAACGGGGTCTTCATCAGGATGCAGAAATATAAAGGAGACACCAACTGATTGGGGCAATTAGTCCACAAATCAAGAGAATCTTTAAACATCAGTCTTCAACGTTTTCAAAACAGGTATTCATATATGCTATTTTGGATAGAAGGTATATAGGCACTGTGAAATCATGTGTACATCACTGGGTCAGTGTGAAATGGACCTCAGGGAGGTTGCTCAAGTCAACAAATTCCCTGCAGAAAAGTGCACTATTGTATGTGACTGGAGTTGCTAAAGTTTGGAAAGGAGGCCTTTCATCATCAAAATTAAATCTGTTTTCAAGTGCGCTTTTGTCTTGCACTGCAATTTCTGTTTCTTAACTCTCCAAACTCGGGCATCTCTTCTGGGCCATCCTTTTTTTGAATTAGCAGTTGTTTTTTTCCCAGGCCAAATCAGTTTTATCCAGAGTACCCAGGAAGGGAACCCATGTAACTGCCCCCTTTGCCTAAATGGTGAAATGTTTGCATTTCTACACTCACTCTATGAGAGTGTCAATCAGGACTCTATGCTTAGCACCCTCCTTTCCTCACTTTACACCAGCTGCCTAGGGCACATTAGCTGCTCAGTTGGACTCTTGCACCATACTTATGCTGATGACGACTAGCAAATCGATTTCTTTTCATGCTCGTTCAAGGTGCTTCAACCACAAGTATTGGACAGTATCTGTCACCCGTCACCGGAGAGGACTGTTGTGCAGCATATTAAACTCTTAAAACGGAGGTTCTGTATTTTCCTGTCTCATTAACATCTACTTTTCCAACAGGCTCAATCCACTTCCTCCTTGATAATATAACATTCATTCTCCTCTGCAAGAAACCTTGGTGTCTTTTTAAACCCCTCCTTGAAAATGGAATTCTTCACAACCAACATATCTACTACACCACAATGTCAAACAGTGACGATAAATGAGATCTGCCTAGTACTAGTAGGCCTCACTTAAATAATTCTTCACACTACTTGACAAGGTATTAAACTTCACCACTAGAACGTTCTATAACCTACCTAACCATAAACACAACTCACTGTATCAATCAATCAAGGATTTAGAAAGTGCGACAGATCACCCATGAGCATCTCAAGGCACTGGAGTCGCTAGCTGCTTCATGGTGCTCTTGTTCATTCGAACAGCCAGGTCTCGAGTCCTTTCCTGAATTCTCAGAGTGATGAGGTGGTCCTTGGGTGCTGGGGAAGGTCGTTCCAAGCTTTGGCCACCGGATGTGAGAAGGAGCATCCTCCGCTGTTGCACTGGCGGATCCAGGGGGTGTCAGAGGAAAAAGGAGGCAGATCGTTGGAGTCTGGTCGGTTGGTGAAAGGTCATGCGTTTGTTGATGTATTCTGGTCCTTCGTTGTGCAGGGCTTTGTATGCGTGGGTCAGCATCTTGAACTGGCATCTCTTCTGGATTGGAAGCCAGTGTAGCTTCTTGAGGTGTGGTGTGATGTGGGTCCATCTGGGGAGGTCGAGGATGAGTCTTGCCACTGAGTTTTGTATCGTCTGTAGTCTCTTCAGGAGGCGTGCAGTGGTTTCTATGTGTAGGGTGTTCCTGTAGTCCAGCCTGCTGGGGACGAGGGTCTGCATGACAGTCCTTCTGGCGTTGACTGGGAGCCATCTGAAAATCTTGCGAAGCATGCATAGGGTGTGGAAGCAGGCGGATGAGACTGGGTTTACCTGTTTCTTCATGGATAACTTGCTGTTTAAGATGATGCAGAGGTTGCAGGTGCGATCTGTTGGGTGGGGGATGGGCAGAGTTCCGCAGGCCACCATCCGTTGTTCCATGGCGAAGTGTTGTTCCCAAAAATGAGGACTTCTGTCTTGTCAGTGTTGAGCTTGAGACAGTTGTCCGTCATCCAGTTGTGACGTTCATTATACATCTGTTGACGTTGGTTCAGGTGTATCATCCCCAATCTGGCTGGCTCTCCTCCTATAACACATCTATATTCAAGCTACTGAAGCCTGTATTCAAAGCATTGAATAGCACTGCCCCAGACAACCCATCTGGCATTTTGACCTGCTACACTGCACCCTACAACCTAAGATCTGCCAACCCTAATCTCATACTCTCACCCAAATCGCCTTGTGCAATTTCCAAGTTCTAGTCCATTTATCTACATGGCCCACTGCACTGCAAATTGCTGCAGTCAGACATTTTTGCATGCCCTCCTTCCAGAAGTTCAAAAAAGCAATGAGCTACCATCTCCACCAACTAAACCATGAGTGACTACTTGCCCCCTGATGCTTTAAATAAGTATGCTCAATCCCAGTTTGTCTTTTTAGATAGAGTTCTGCTGGATAATATTAGCTTTGCAAAAGATGCCCACAAAATTGGCACTAGTAATGCACGCCAAATGGACCACTTTGTGTCTTTTTTTACCACCTTATTACACTATGTTATATTCCAGTACTATTACTTTTGTAAAAAATTTATTTTTGAAATGTTATGGATGTTGAATAAAACAAAATTAAACAAAGTACTCTGCAAGTCGCATAATCTACTTCCAGTGAGAAAGTTAATGTACCTTTTGCAGAGATGTATGTGGAACACAAAGGTGACCAGTGTCAAACACAGCAACACAAATCAGTAGGTTAATGACCCTACTACAGTGTTCTGTGCATAACTTATTCACATATTCTAATCCTACTGGGATAGCGCCATCACAGCAATTAAGAAACATTGAAGTCTAAGCACCTCGGCCTTCCTTTGTTTTTACTTAAACGTCTCCAGCTGGTACAAAACCAAGCTGCGAGACTTATCTACAAACGGCCAAAATGGCAATCTGCCAGTCCTCTACTTTCAAAACTTCATTGGCTCCCAATCGCCCAGCGGGCAGCCTTTAAGACAGGGTGCCTAATTTTCAAAGCCCTTCACTGCAGGAGCCCTAAATTCATCAGTTGCATGATATCAAGGCATGTTCCCACCCGTAATTTGCGCTCAGCACATCTCCAGCTGCCAACTACCCCTACCTACAAGCTCAAACGCCAGGGAGGGTGTAGGTTCTCCCATCTGGCCCCCAAATTCTGGAACTCACTCCCACTAGCGATTAGATCTTGCAATAATCTTTTGGGGTTCAGAAAAATGCTCAAGACATGGCTGTTTGAGCAGGCTTATGCATAATCCGCCTTCGCCTCGACACTGACCAAGTTTAAGTGCCATGAAACCTCTTGGTGTACGTGCGCTATAGAAATTTTTATTAACATAACATAACATCTTATGGTTAAATAGAGGAACTTATATAAGGGAACTGAATCATTTACTTAATGAAGTAATACTGCACCCAAAACCACCTCAGTCTTCTATAGCTCAAAGCCTTGTCTCTACTCCACACCAAGCACCCATCCTTTGCTATTAATCCTACAAGTTTTAACTATTTAAATCTTGTTCGTTTGCAAACTTTTTGTTCATAGTAACAAAGTTTTCATTATAACTCTTTTTAGTTTTTGACCTGCAGCAATGTGAATTTGAAATGTTAAAACTCAGTGTTTTGAATCAAGAAACTTAAAGAAAAAGTTACCTACCATCAGTAACGCCTTATCTGGAAGAGACTATGTAGCCACAGATTCCTTACCTTAGAATTATCCCCAGGAGTCAGACTGGATCCGGAAATTTTTGGTGAACAGTAAACCTGCGTGCCGGTAGGTGGTGTCGTTTGGCTCCGCGTGGCGCCATTTGCACCTGAAGTGACATTCGCAGTGCCTATATAGGCGCCACCCAGACACACTGACGTCAGTTACTTTTTATGACTTTCCATGCTAGAAGCACGTGGCCACAAAGTGCATTGACCACTGGTGTGAAAAACTAGGGCCCTGAATGGGGAACACCCTGCCCCTAGAAATCCGTTCACAGAGTGGGGAGGATGGGTGGGTCGGTAAGGAATCTGCAGCTAGATTCAGTCTCTAACAGATAAGGCGTTACTGAAGGTAAGTAACTTGTTCATCTGATAGAGACTTTGACCGCAGATACGCAAGCAATATCTCCCTGGAGGTGGGTCAGCGGACCAATTTCACATAAGGAAGTCCTACAGGACCGAACGGGCAAAGTGCCCACCCCCAAGGACCTGCCTGTCCAGGGAATAGTGTTTGGTAAACGTGAAAAAGGAAGCACACCCTGCTACCTGGCAGATGTCCAGGAACCGAACTCTGTGTGCTTACACAGTGGTTGCAGCTTTAACTCTGGTGGAATGAGCACGCAAACATCAGGGGGTTGCTTCTTAGCCAATGCTAGCAGATATTGATGCAGAGCACGATCCATCTGGAGATTGTCCGCTTCTGCACAGCCTTGCCCTCCTTCGCTCCAACATACCCCACGAAGAGTTGGTCGTCCACCCAGAACTCTTTTGTGCAGTCAAGGTAGAACACCACCACTTTTTGGGGGGCCAGACGGTGAAGTCACTCCTCTTTCTTGGAGGGTGAGGGCGAGAATAAAAAGTAGGCAGAGTGATGGTTTGGTCTCCATGAAATGGAGTGACCACTTTCGGAAGAAAGGAAGCTCTTGTACGAAGCATCAGGTAGATGTTAAGATAAGGAGGCTTGGAAGATGAGGCCTGAAGCTCACTAGCCCTCCAGGCAGTTGTTATCGCCACGAGAAAGACCATCTTGATGGTAAGGAGCATCAGTGAACAATTGTGAAGACTCAAAGGGAGCGCACCTAAGGAAAGTGAGGAGGAGACTGAGGTCCCACTAGGGCATAAAGAAATGAGTGGGAGGGAACATATGCTGCAAACCTTTCAAAAACCTATGCACAATAGGGGATTGGAAAAGGGAAGGTTGGTCTGGCAACCGAAGAAAAGCAGAGATTGCAGACAGGGTTCCCTGAACAGTGCACAGCCCTGCTGGGCAAGGGAAAGAATGAACAGGAGAACCTGAGAAAGGGGAGCGGACAGGGGATCAGTGTTTCTTTCTGTACACCATGCCACAAATTTAGCCCAACGGGAGGCATAAACCGTCTTGGTGGAGGGACGCATGGCGGCCAAGATAACATTACAGAATTTGGGCGAAAGGTCGAAAGCTGTCAACTGTCACCGCTCAATCTCCAAGCAAGAAGGCAGAGCGTTGAAGGGTTCGGGTGGAGAACCCTCCCCTGCTGCTGCAACAGAAGATCCTCCCGAAGAGGCACCCTGATCGGAGGACCGATGGCCATGCTCAACAGCTTAGGATACCAGACTGACTGTGCCCAATCCAGAGCCACAAGGATGACTTGGGCCTGGACGTTCCTGATGTTCTTGAGAACTACGGGCAGGAGTGGTATGGGCGGAAAGGCGTACAGGAGGCCCAAGCCAATACTTGAGACGAAAAGCGTCTCAGAGTGAGAGCTGCATTGGAAACTTCTGCGCAGAACTGCTGACATTGTGCATTTGCGGCAGTAGCGAACAGATCTAACCAAGGCTTTCCCCACTGCTGAACGAGACCTTGCACCACCTTCGGATAGAGATGCCATTCTTGATCTGGTAGGCATTTTAGGCTGAGTTCGTCCACTCTGGCGTTCAGAGCACCAGCCAGATGTTGAACCACTAGGGATGTGCCCTTCTGTTCCAGCCATGTCTAGAGATGCAGGGCCTCTTGACAAAGGGCCCATGACCCCACCCCACCCTGCTAGTTGCAATTCTACATGGCGGTGGTGTTGTTGGGTAGAAAAGCTTTCAATGCCAATAGGATCGCTCGGAGCTACAAGATTGATGTGGAGTCCAGAGAATCTTGGAGTCCAGATTCCACTGGTGACCAGGGGCCTCTGATATCCACCTATCCCAGATGGCTGCCCCATCCCAGGAGTGATGCATCTGTCACTTCTGTCAGATTTGGTCAGGGAAGGAAGAAGGGTCTGCCACTGACCCAGTCGCGGTTCATAAGCCACCACTGCACGTCCCTTGCAGTGCCCTCCAAGTTCTGGACCATGTCGGAGGGATTCCCCTGATGCTGCGCTTACTGGAAATTCAGGTCCCACTGCAGAGCCTGTATATACAAACAGGCATGTGTCACAAGCAGGATGCAAGAGGCCATGAGGCCCAGCAGCCTCAGAGTCAGTCTCACAGAAATCCAGGATAGAGGCTGAAACATTGGTATCATAGCCTCAATATCCTGGACTCGTTCAGGAGGATAGGCCCAAAACTGCACAGTGTCCAGGACAGCTCCGATGAAAGAAAGAGTCTAAGATGGAGTCAGGTGTGACTTCGGCACACTGATAGTGAACCCCAGCGAATGCAGGAGGTCCACCGTAGTTTGGAGGTGGGAGACGACCGGCTGGGGCAAGCCCGCCTTCAACAGCCAGTCGTCGAGATAGGAGAAGACTGGCACACCTGATCTTCGCAGATGAGCTGGAAAAACCGCTATCACCTTGGTGAATATCCGAGGGGCATTAGTGAGGCCAAAAGGAAGCACAGCAAACTGAAAATGCTTGTGGCCCATCGTGAATCGCAGATAACGCCTGTGGGCAGGTAGGACGGGAATGTGGAAGTATGCATCCTGCAAGTCGAACGCCACAATCCAGGGCAGACATGACCTGAGCAAGAACGAACATCTCGAATATCTCCTTCTTGAGGAAGAAATGGAGAGAGCGCAAGTCGTGGATAGAAAGAAGGCCTCCGTCCTTCTTGGGCAGCAGAAAGTAGCGGGAATAACAACCACTACTTATTTCTGGCACCAGCACTCGCTCTACGGCTCCTTTGGCGAAAAGAGCCGTCACTTCCTGATGGAGAAGAGATAGGTGGTCCTCCATTAGCATGTCGCAAGTAGGTGGCATGGAGGGATGGGTAGTCTCAAAGGGGAGGGATTAGCCCCTTCGGACAATCTGCAAAACCCACCCGTCTTAGGTTATTGACTTCCAGCGGGGAAGGTGATGGAGAATCTGGACGCCCACTGGGTGCCCATGATGGTAAGCTATCAGACTAGGAGGGTTTGGAGGCTGCGGCTGCTGAGGGGTTGGTGGACTGACCCGACCGATGGCCACCCGATTCACTGGCCGTAGGAACCGAGACCACGCAGAGGCTGGAAAGCTTGTGCCCCGCGGTGGCTGGTCGGGTAAAGATGTGGTTGCACGCCTCTTCCATGACCACAAAAGGAGTGAAAGGAGGATTGAGGGTGACGAGGGGCCATAGAAAGGCCCAAGGACCTGACCCTAGTCCTGCTGTTCTTAAAGCACTCCAGCGTCAAATCAGTCTGGTTTCCGAAGAGAAGGGAGCCATCAAAGGGCATATCCACGAGTGAGGACTGGACATCCCCAGAAAAGCCAGTCGTGGCATCGCAAGGCCACTGTCAATGAAACCGCTCTGCCTAGTGAGTCAGTGGTGTCTAGTCCACAGCGGATGGTGAACTTCGCTGCATCCCTTCCCTTTGCCAACAACCTGGGCCTCTTCCGGGACCGTTGGCAGCACCTGCGCAACCGTATCCCACAGAGCATGGGAATAGTGGCCCAAAAGGCACAAAGTGTTCACAGACCGCAGTGCCAGGCTGGTGGAATAAACATCTTCTTCCCAAGATCCCCTCTACGGGGGTGCGGTAGGCAAAGCATCCAGAATTTACATGGGATGTGGAGGCTTGGACCACCAAGCTCTCTGGGGAAGGGTGTGGGGTGAGGAAATTTGGGTCCCCTGTAGCGGGCGGTAGGCAATTGTTCTGTTCACAAGAGCCCCTGTGTTAGGCTTGGACCAAGTCTCAAGCAAGACGTCAGTAAGTGCCTCATTGAAAGGGAGAAGAGGTTCTAATGGGGACACTTCCGGCTGAAGCACTTCCGTGAAGACATTAGTATTAACTGCCACGAGGGCAAACTAAGGTCCAGGACCTCAGCCGCCCTCCGCACCACCACTGCAAATGACGTTCTGTCCTCCAAAGCCACGGTACGTGGAGAAAGCATGCCAGTATCTGGAGAAGTATCCAGTCCACTGGCTTCACCCAGATCCTCACACCAGTCCATTTGTTCCTCATCAGGCTAGTATTCCTCGGGGTCCAACGACCCCTCCCAATCCTCCCTGAGTCCTAACCCATAAGAATAGGGCTCAGGCTCCAGTCTGGAAGGCATGGCTTCAGTCGGCGCCCGAGTCAGAATAGGACGACGCCCCTCCGTCTGTGTGTCAGAGTGGGAGATGAGAATGGGGATAGCGCTGCTGATTTGCATCAGCCTATGGAAAGGTTGGGGTGGCACAACCGCTGCTGGTCCGGATCCATCTGTGGATCTTTGAGGCCCAATTGGTGTCGTGGCCACAGCCGTTGCCGTGGAACCAGTAGGAGCCTCTCCCAAACCTGCTGGGCCCGAAGGCACACAGGTGGGAATGGGCCACCCAAAGATAAGGAACCATTACAACCCAAATCAGCTGAAGGACCTGGGTACAATGCGATACTACTCAATTTGAAACAACAGTGATGTTGTATTGAGCCTGTCTATCATCATTCTCAACAAATAAGTTCTCATCTATAGTACAGAAGTGTATGAATCAATATTGCCTCTCCATGGATAGCATATTCAGTCCAGGCTGTAAGAATGAGTAATGTCGACGTTTCGACCCAAAGCTGGGGAAGGAAGGTCAATGCCCGTTTTCTTTTTATCACTTATGCATGAGCACTTTCCTTGAGCACTTGTGTTAAACATGATGGAGCAACCATTATATATAACATAACATGTGTATTTGTACACGTTCACCCCTAACGGGGTATCTTGGCGCTGAATAGCAGATGTTTATTGTTACCCAACTAAATGGTACTCCTTTTATCGACCTCAGATGGATGAAAGGCTGAGTGGACCCGCCGGGATTTGAACCTGTGACCATGAGGTTGAACACAGGCCCCTACAGTGGATGCATTAGTCCACTGAGCCACCAGACCCAATGTATATATATATATTATTGAATCTCAATACAATTTGAATTATCTTCATCCAGTTGTGGTTCTCTATGTGTTGTAATGGTGGTGTGCTCTTCCCTTTTTCAGAAATAATATATGCTCCTTCTTTTGGATTGGTGGTCCATGATTACTTGCGTGGAATCAGGATAGGCTAATTAATTTGTCCTATCCGTTAGGACCATTTTGTTGTACGTACCGCCCAAAGAGAAGGTGAATGGCCTTATTCCACTCTCTCTCTCTCAATTGGGTGGGGCTCCCTCTGGGAGGCGGGGAGCCGACCCAGGTATTTACTCAACAGCGGAGCCAGGCCTCGAGTGGCGATGCACCCTCGCCTCATTGGCTGACGGAAGAGGTGAAGTCGAAGCCCACTTCGACGACCACTTCTTGTGGGACTTGGACTTAACAGAGTGGCTCGACGACTTGGAAAGCGACGACTACCTCGGGATATGCGACTACTCCCAGAGCTTCCGCTCGGCTGGGACCTCGATTGTCGCAGCGTCACACATCGAGATGCCATAAGCTTGAGGGATCGCTCCCCCAATGCCTCGGGTGCATGGAGTGGTAGTCGGGGCAAGCCTTCGGGTCGTGATCCTGCTCAAGGAACCAGAGGCATACAAGGTGCAGGTCTGTCACCGACATCTGTCGGTGACAGGCGCCGCAGGGCTTGAAACCGGCCTTCTTGGATGACATCCCTGCCACATCAGGAGGCAAACCTCAAAAAAGACAGACAAAACGTAAAAGAAACCTTGGCAAAAAATGACTAAGGAGTAGCTCTTCCCGGATCTGCGCTGGCTGGCACAGAGAGAAAAGAACTGACGTCAGTGTGCCTGAGTGACGCATATATAGGCACCGTGAACATCACGTCCGACGTAGACGATGCCAACGATGTCACACGGAGCTTAATGACGGCACCTACAGGGGTACAGCTCACAAAAAATTTCCGGATCCAGTCTGGCGCCTGGGGATAAATTCTAAGGTAAGGAATTTGCAGCTAGAAGTCTCTATCAGGTTATTGTCTCCAGTTTGAAAGGCCACAGCTGGGGTTTTGAGTGCAGATTAGGAGTGCTTATCAGGGGGGTTTGCGTCCAGTTTAGGGGGCACCATCTAAGGTTTGTGCCCAGTTCTGGTGAACCTAGAGTACTATGTACAGTTCTGTAGGCCTCACCTGGGTTATTGTGTTCCTGTTCAGGTGGTCTTATCCTAAGTACTGTGTCCAATTTTGGAGGCCTTCTCGCTGATTGTGTCCACTTATGGTGGTCTTATCAGAAGTATTGTATCCCATTTTGGTTGCTTAGTGTCATAAGTTAGTACAGTTCAGGAGGCCACTGCGACATATGGTTAAAGACATTTTGGCAGGTCTGTGGTGGAATACAGATTGATGAATTTATTTTTTAGTTAATAAAAACCATAACAATTTATATACATACAATGTTAAAATGTCCATCCCTGTATTACAATGGTTATGATTAATAACCATATTTAACTTGCCCCATAAAAATTGTTTCTAAAAACCAGCAAATAAAAATGGTTTCTAAAAAAAAGCAAAGTCCACACAAAGAGAAAAGAGGAACAGAGTTAAGTTTTTGTGGATCTCTTTGGGCAGAAAGTGCTTAAACATGGCAAGGGGCTAAACCAGAGAGCTTAGTAAGTAAGTGCGTTGTGGGAAAGTTTGGCGTGTTTCAGAAGAAATGGAAAAGCATTTTTATAATATTACGTATTTTTAAGGTGTCTTGTCGTTCCAGCCCTTCCTTTTCCATTAAAAGTGTGTCGAATGCCTGCGACACCGAAACTACTCAGCGGAACAAGCCAGCTGGGTATTGGACAGGTGGAGGGAGGGGCGTTGGCCTGACCTACCCCACATTCTACAGATCTGTAACGGCGCTAACGCAGCAGCGTTGCTTGACAAAAATGCCCCTAAACCTCAGTTTTCCTGCTATAATGGGGAGTCGGTGGAGGAGACGCAGGGAGGCACAGAGTACACGCAGGGCAGGCGTGGCGGCTGCCGGTGCCCACAGTGCCCGCGCTTTCATGGCGGGCTCGGTGTTACTCAACAGCGCGGACCCGCCCCGTCCCACGCACGGCTCGCAGGGTGGAGCAACTAAAAAAGGGCAGAAAGCCCCAGCTTCTCAAAGGGAAACAGCCAAATAAATACACATTTCAGAAGAATCTTGCCAGGTGATTTAGATGCGGAGAATCCGGTTGTGCCACATTCTTTGCCCGCAGTCATCAAAGCTCTGTGGACCCGCCGCGGCCTTTCAAACCGCAGCCGTGGATGCACAGGCGGGCTCATGCGCCTGCAACTGAGGGCAATGGCGGCCTGTTTGGGGGTGCTGGGGTAGAAAAGGAGGAAGAATAAAGCCAATACTGTAGAGTAAGAGACACCGCCAGGTGATGAGAACAAGCCACAATGACTTCTGCCATATGTAACATTATCACTACGTCTGGCCTCTCCCATCAATCTCCCCAGGGGCCGAAGTGGGCTATATTTCCCACAAGAACAGATAGACCACCTTCCCCGTAGGGAAACAACGGGCTATGCCCCCCCCAAGGACATGCAACAAACCCCATATCGAGCCAAGAGGCAAAAGGTCCCATCCACCACTACTGTCAAAAGGGTTTTCGCCTCTTCACCTGTACTCTAGGATCCGATCCTTTTTTCACACGCCCCGTGGGTTGGCAGAGACCCACCGGCACCCAAGGGCAAACCGGAGTTCCACAATACTCGAGCGGCACACCTAGGTGGTAGACGCTCTGCTGGCAAACACAGGCCACACCTCTCGCAGGTGCTTTAACCACACGGGCAGACATGGTTTCCGCTGGCGCCAAGGGAAGCACTGCGCCCCCACGGGCACTTAAAGGTTCCGTCTGTACCAGGGACAGATGGGGGGGGGGGGTCTACTGACCTCTCCTTTAGTGGCATACAGCCGTGTTGCTTACTCCGGGAGCAATCGTAGATTCCAGCTGAGACGTAGGGAGAGCCTATCTGCACCCAGCACAGGCATTCTAAGCACATTAAACAGGTGCACCAGTAACAGGCATTCAAGGTGCAAGCTACCCCCACCAGCAGCCGGTCTCAGCCATAACCCAGTGCAGCGCTGAAGATCTCAACCAGCCAACAACAGGCAACCCCCTGGCTGGCACTGCCTCCCACGAGGCCAGCAGATACAAAACACTACAAGACTGGCACTGCCCCAGCAGAGGTCAGCAACCGATGGTTTGACAGTGTGACACATGGGGCACAGAGTGGTCGTGCCTTCCCCGAAGGAGAGCAGTTAAGCCTCGGGGTTGTCTATCGGTACTGGGACTGCTTTTCTAAAATGTGACTTCTCCGAAGGCCAAGAGAGGAAGTCGCATCAATACTCTGCAAGTGACACGGCTACCCCTGGGCGCCACGACCCAAATACACATGAAATACCACCTACTGATGAAACCGATGGCCACAGCCTGAACACTACCTTTGCCTTCTCTTGACCCCAAAAACAACCACACGGCCTGACTCCATACAGCTCTCAACTCATCGGAAACCCCCACACACACGCCTCTGCACCTACACAACAATGACTGCACCTTACCATTGTCCTGTACCTTACTGTACCACTGCCTGTTGAGATGTCATACGTGTGCTCTCGGGTCCTCACGTGTGAAGCGCTGCACATTTATACATGTATCACGTCTATACTTTGTGTAAAGCGCTTTAGCACCATCTTGGATCATGCCAGCGCTATAAAGGTAAATACATAAATAGGAGGAACCTGCTGAGAACCTCGAGCACCAGGACTATCCCAGCCCCCGCAGTGGCCGTCCTTACAATCCAGGACTTCATAAACATCCCCTGAGAACCCGCCTGTATTTCCGGGGGTAAGAATCTAGGGGCGTCAGTGGGTGCCGTCAGCAACCCACCATAAATGCAGAACACAGCAGCTCTCCCTCCCAGACCCCAGCCCTTAGAAAGTTTCCCAGTGCATTCCACAACTCAGCACAGCATTTTCCACAAATTCCAGCCGCATTTTAATGTTTAAATTATTAAATGCATTAATGTATTTACATTATTCAAGACTTATGTGCATTCTTGTCCGATAATTTATGGCGCACGGTTGGGATGTCCGGGACCGTTAATGTCTACAGACCATCCTGCTCATTATCGATTCTGGAACAAAAAAAAGCTAGGGTTTTAATGCCTTATTTTTAATGTATTAGAGTCTGAATAAGTGCATTCTCTTCTTTCTTTTGTAATTTCATAATTTAAGTAGTGCATTTATTAAACTGACAGAGAATGAATTGTGGTGAAGGCTGGCAGGGCGCCATCTCACCCGGCGGCCGGACGGCGACTCGCGCTGCCAGAGCAGGAGAGGCGGGGGCCGAGTGCGGCAGCGGCCGGTGCTCCCCCCGCCAGGAACGCATGTGCCCTCCATCGGGAGACTCCCCACACATGCGCCCTCCTCAGGTGTGTACTCATTCGTACAGACTGAGGGCGCAGCCTGCGCGCCTGGTGTGAACTGATCCCCGTGAAATACTGAGGGCACGCGCTGCACCCAAGGCCTGTGCTGTTCACCAACAGACCGAGGGCAGGGGCTCCACCCCACGCGTGGACTCACTCACCACCTGAACAGAAAGACTGAGGGCACAGTACCAGAGGACTGAACTCTGTACTACGTGAGAGTAAGGACCCGTGGTCCACCCAAGCTGTGCACTGCTCACCAACAGACTATGAGTTTAGGCTCCACCCCACTCGTCTACTCACTCACGACCTGGGGAGAAAGACTGAAGACACAAGCATTACCCGAAACCTGAACTCTCCCAGGAGAGAGTGAGGACCTGTGAGCCACCCAAGGATTATACTCTTCACCAACTGACTAACGGCAAAGGATCCATCGAACGTGTGTACTCACTCACCACCAGGAGGGACATGATAAGCTTCACCCGACGTGTACTCACTAACCAGCAGGAGACAGACAGAAGCACTACCTGAGAACTGAACCCTCTACTAGGTGGAAGTGAGGCCCCGTACCCTACCCAAGGTTTGTACTCTTCACCAAACGACTGAGGGCACCATCAGGTGCGAGTGAGGAAATAATTCCCAACCCCGGTGTGTACTTGCCACTTAGTGTGATAGCGGGCACAATTTCAACAACTAGTGTGTGTAACCCACCAGGAATAACTGAGGACACGCGACCTACCTACCTGTGTGTGTACTCACCACCAGATCAGGCCAAGGCCAGTATAGTAAGCCTCACTCAAGGTGTGGATACCTCACAATCAAATTAGTCTGGCATTTATTCCCATCAGCAGAGATGGAGGTCACAAGACCCACCACAAGTGTGTGTTCTTCTCACTGGCCAAGACAAAGGGCATGGGCTCCAGTCCAGCCGTGCATCCACCACTGGGAGTGACTGAGGACAAGAGCCCTGACCCAGGAGCATACTCACCACACAGAGGGATGCAGGACACATGAGAAATGTAAGGCATGAGCCCTACCAAAGACGTGTACTTACCAGCTATAACTAAGGGTGTAGCATGAAGCAAGTGCACTCACTGCCAGGTGAAATCAAGTCCACAATCCACACACCCATGGATGTGTCAGCAAGTACGACAATATGAGCCTTGTTGGAGGTGCTCTCTCCGCTCTCGGCGAGACTGGCCTCCCTGGTACTAATACGGCATGACCCGAGGGTAGGGGCCCCCAGGTGAATAACTGCACAGGGCCGGCCAATATTGTACGTGTTGCTAATCGATCAGATTATGGAGTTGTTTTACTCTCTACAAATTGCTTGACAGATGGATGCCCATAATCTTTTTTTTCCTTTTCCTGGTTTAGATAGTTAATTGCCATTATCCTGCACACCCAAGACGTAATGATTCCACTGTATGCATAGTTGTTGATTATGCGTTCCCTTTTCAGTACATCCGATTCCTCCGAGAATTGGAGGTGGCAGATAACTTGTGGTAATTTCTTGCTATGAACTGCTCTTTTTTCACTCTTTGTTGAAAACCAATAAAATACATTAAAAAAAAAGTCTCATCCCCAGGTCTCTGAAAACGCAAGAACACTACCGATGTGTAGTCACCAGAGACAGGGGCCACACCTCTGGTGTGAATTCACCGCCAAGGGAGACTAAGGCCAGCTGTGCCACTCCAAATGTACACTTGTTAGGACGAAAAGGAGACAACAGAGTGCTCAGCATCTGTGAATACACCATCAAGATACATTGATGAAATAAAAAGGCCCACAACAGCAGTGTACACAACTAGCACAGAGAATTACACCAAGTGCTCCACCCCAAGTGTGTACTTATTATAACTTATAAGGAAACTGAGGACACTGTTCCCAAGGTGTGAACTCTCCACCGGGAGTGACTGAGGAAACATGCCAGGCACCAAAATCATCAGGAGACTAAGGGCAGAGTTTACAAGACGGGTGTGTACTCACAACATGGATGAACAAGAAATAACATACACCGCAGGTGAGTACGTTCCACCATGAAAAACCGAAGGTGCACATCCAAACAGAGGCATGTACGTTTTGCAAAAAAAGACACTGAGGACACAAGCCCTACCCCTAGTGTGTGCTCACCACTGGCAGAGACTGAAGACTAGCTGGAACTCCAGGTGTGTACTCAGTGAAACCAAGGACACAAGTACCAATCCAGATGTTACTCAACAGGCAAGGCCAAGGACATGTGCCTCATTTAAGGTGTGGGGACATCACCCCCAGAAACATAGGAGACAAGACCCATCCAAGGCATATGCTTACCACCGACAGAGACCTAGGAAGAATCTCAAAGCCAGTGTTACTCAATACTCTAATTGCACCAGACGCATCTCCAGTGTGGGCTTACCAAGAGGCAAGACTGAATACCACGGCAGGTGTGGACTCACCACCTGGAGAGTGTGACAACAGAAGCTCCACCCCTGGTATGTTCGTATCACCAAGTGAGACCGGGGACATCAGTCCAACAAAAGGTGTGCACTCTCCCCAAGAAAGACGTAGGTCACAAGCCCCACCCATGGCGTCGATTATTCAACATGACAAACTGAGGGCATGAGCCTCATTACAGGCATAAGTTTACCACCAGCAAAGACACAGGACTTAAGACCCACAACAGATACTCATCACGGGGACAGACTAGGGATTAAAGCTGACCCAAGGTGAGCACTCAGGCTCAGGTTATTGGCATTCAGGCCTCTGGCTTTTACATGTACAAATAAAGATACAATGGAATGAAAAGAAAGAAGGGCGGACAGAAAGGGAAAAGATTTTAACATTTAATAATTAGGTGTGTACTTGGCACCAAGAGACAGAGGATGCAAGTCCTACCCAGGTGTAGACTCAACACAATGAGAATTTGAGAACATGAGCCCCATCCACAACATATATTTCCCATCAGGAAAAAATAAGAACACCAGCCACACTCCAAGTACGTAATCACCAACAGGAGAGACTGACAGTAAAGCAGATATGCACTCACCAGTAGGTAAGAGTGACAATACAAGTCCTGTGCTAGGTTTGTACTCCCAACCAGAAGAGACAGAGGCACATTATTCCCACCCAGGCATGGACTCACTAACGGGAGAAACCAGAGGACAAATTATGTTTACATGTTCCTCAAATTCAACCTCCAAGGTACAATCCTCAAATTCAACCTCACAGTGCAGTGGAAAAAGTCCTCTAGGCTCGGACTTCTCAATGTACTGTACTGACGCACCGTGATTATCTATAGTCTCTCCTTGCACTGCCTTATATTTAGATATCAGTTAATTAATTTTTTTAAGTTACTTTGCTCAGTCAAACTCTATATCACAACGTTCATTAGCATTCTTCAGTTATACCATAGTTGCTTACCAGTATTAAACATCTGTAAATTCAATTATGATTAATTCCTTACAAAACTTAGGGTAGGCAGACAGTTATGCTTTGCAAAAGTTCTCAAGGCATCAGTATCTCATGTATGGTAATTGTAATCTAGTGGGTTTAAGCACAATAAATATGCCCTCATAAAATGCAGTTGATATTTAAAAAGCATGTAAAAAGCAGGGATGTCAAGATTATCTGTCAACAATCCCATTAGTCATGGATAACTCGTAACTGAAAGTTCAGTAGGGTTTCTCATACCATGTAAAGGCAGGGGTCCCAAAACAGTGTTTATAACACTAAAATCCATTGCCAGGTTACTTCTCTCACAATCCAGTGGACTAGCGTGATGTTAGATGAACAAGAGACATCAACCATGTCTACTGCAGCTACTTTTTAAATGTTTTTATCCAATAGATCTCTCTCTATATGTGGATTCCATTGACATCATTTGTTGGGTCGTGCGGTTTCACAATTTCCAATACCTGAAACTTTAGGGTGTTTCGATTTTAAGTGTTTGTGCTTCACTTCTTTGATCGTTGTGTACACAATTTGAGCCTGGTCTGGAGAGGTTCTTCAAATTTGGGCTGTACTGTAGGTTGTGTGCGTCATTTTATCAAACAGGGTTTCCTCTTAAAGATTCACTGGATCAAATATTTTTAAATACTCTAGATTTCGTATGGCCTGGCAGCAGCTTGATCTGCATCCCAAATTGTTGCTAATGCACCTCAAGTTGAAGCTTTACTAGTACAGTGAAGAAAAGGCTAGTTTTGAACAGCTTCATGCACATATAGATAGCAATGTGGCTATGTGTACAAGGTCTCTCCTTAAACTGCTATGTATCCCCAGATAGGTTAAATTAAGTTACTTTGCTTAGAAATGTATTAAACAAAGTGGCTTAAACATGAATGTAACCGTTATGGCGGATATACAGCACTGAAAAAAGAGACGGTCACAAAGTCACAGATGACACATGCCACCACCTAATCCTTCACCATCCCCTGAGGTGTACCCATTTTACACTAGGGACCTGCATGCCAGGAGACACATCACCTTCCATGCCAACTTCTTTTTCTGCATATGCAAGAATTCAACACTGGCAGACACGCTCAACTCTGGGTGTGTTATACTGGACTAGTTTCACCCAACACTTCTACTCATCACCAGGAGAGGTTGAAGATGCACGCTCCACCCAAGATATTTGCTGGCCACTTGAAGAAACTACGGACATAATGCTGCACACAAGGCATGTATTCACCACTGGTAGATATGCGGGACGCAACTCACTTGTACTCAACACTAGAGACGACTGTAGACATGAACCCAGTCCCCTTTTGAGGCATGTACTCAATGCTAGAAGAAAGCACTAAGCACATGTGCCAGAAACCCACCCATGGGACTAAACCACGCTGCATGCTGGAGACAAGTCTTAAAGTAACAAGTGGCTGAGACAGATGCCACCCTCAGGAAAGACTGCAGGTACCTGCCAAAACCACAGCGTGTACTCCACATCAGTGGAAACAGAAGACACGAGCCCAGAGAAAGTTTTACATTCACCACAATAGACTAAGCCCAAGCGCATCCACTACCAGCAGGAGAGATAATGGAGGTTACGTGTACCGCCCAGTCACCTACTCACAACTCGGAAAACGTGACCACAGGCCCCCCCTGCAGAGTAGAGAACCGACTAATAAAAGAAACTAGTCATAATGTCCACTATTATTAGAAGGCCTCTGGCGGGATAGTATAGGTGTTCTTTTCTTGTACACGGAGAGTCCCTTAGGAAAGACACAGCGAAGAGCACTCATGCACACCTAGGGACCCACACACGCATGCAAGCACAGGCATGCACACCTAGGGACCCACACACATGCATGCATGCAAGCACAAGCATAGGCATAGGCATCTACTCCCCTGGTCACTCCGTCTCTAGCAGCTGAGGTCAAGCAAATAACTGGTGTCTGAGGTGTTGAGCTTGCGCCAACAGTGCCACTGAGAGGCTGGGGTGAGCAGGAGGCACTGAAACAGGAGCTCTTTTACCACTAAGCATGTAGAGACACTACTATTCCCATCGCCCACCACTAATTAACCTGATGCACAGGTTCCTAGATTTCACCAAGATCATGCCCCTCAGATGTTCTGTAGGCATCAGCAAAGTCGGGGGAAGGAATGGTGCAAGCGAGCATGTTAGTGACCTATTACTGCAATATGCAGAATCCAATCTTTAACATTCACCAGCATGTGGAAACGGTCCATAGCATTCCACCTCTGCATGTCTCAGGATCCACAAGCACTAAAAATAAATATTACTGGGACACGAGCCCACTGAGCTTTCATGGCCTTGGAGTGTACTACGGGTAATACCCATGAGATGTTAGACTAAGGACAAAGAGTAAAATACCCCGAAGCAATCCCTGTCAAAGGGAGCTCAGAGTACTTAAAGTCAGCAATAACCGGACCTTCCAAATTAGATTACTTTTCTGATTGCAATAAATGGTGTACATTTAGCTATTTTCCAATTGGAATGCCTACCTTCCAAAAACGCGACAGCTCACCCATAGTTTAGAGGGCACAATCCCTTTATGAGAACTTAAGTACATTTAATAGAGCACAGCTAAAGTGACAACCCAGGAATTCTGCAAGTGTAACAGCTGTAGTAATTTTATTCAAGTTTTCTCTACTAATTCCAAACGTGTTTCAGTGAATTAACTGATAGAACTGAACATCAGGGGCAGGAGGGACAATATGGATAAGTTACTTACCTGTAATCCTAGTTCTCTTCCAGGAATATCCTCATCAAAGTCATAAGCACATGAATATTCCCGCCCATGCGCGGGACCCCGGAAACACATCACATATGTGAAAAACCATATATGTAGCTATATATATATATATATATATATATATATATATATATATATATATAAACACACAATGCAGCCTCCCATAAACATGCTGAGCAATGTTGCAAGGAATTCTCATGCACATAAACATATTCCAATAAAGCAGGAAGAAAGAAAACTTTTGAAAACTGCTTTAATATACAGCAGACAACACAATCCTGCAAGGAATAATGAAGAAAAAACATTGCCAGCACATAGGCTGCATTGTAGAAACATTAGTGTAGAAAGCTGAAAAGCTAACCCACAAACACTCAGATAAACTGGCACCGTGCCTTTAAGGCAGCCATGACCCCTAGCTTCCTATCATGCCTCAGGGGTGACAGTTAGGTCAGTTGTTCTTTGCGGATATCCGCAGACCTTTTACAAAGAGATGTATGTATCATGTTCACTTGCCCGGGGAGGCGGGTGGGTTGCTTATGACTTTGATGAGGATACCCCTGGAAGAGAACTAGGATTACAGGTAAGTAACTTATCCTTCTCTTCCAGGGGATCCTCATCAATAGTCATAAGCACATGAATAGAATAGCAAGCCCATCCCCTCATCCTGCGGGCAAGTAAACAGAGAACCATCAAGATACATAAACGCCATAAGGCCTATACAGACTCCAATAGGTTAGCATTGGAACAGATTCCTCAAGGAGGCCTGGCCCACTTGGGTATCTGCTCTGGAGTCAGAATCCAGACAGTAATGTCTGGTAAACGTATGGACCGATTTCCAAGTTGCCGCCTTGCAAATCTCGGCCATCGGTACATTATGTAAGAATGCAATCGTAGCAGCCTTGCCCCTAGTAGAATGAGCTTTAGGGGAGGCAAACAGAGGCTTATTTGCTATTTGGTATGCCAACTTTATACAAGATACTATCCATCTTGAAATGGATCTTTTAGAAGCTGGGAAGCCTGTTCTAACAGAGCCATAGTTTACAAACAATTGATCAGCTTTTCTAATGGATTTTGTTGCATCCAAATAGAATTTGAGAACCCTCTTGAGGTCTAGCGAATGAAGAGACCTTTCCGCTGGTGTGGATGGACTGGGAAAGAAAGAGGGTAGAGAAATTGTCTGATTAACATGGAACTCTGACACAACCTTAGGTAGGAAGGAAGGGTGAGTTCGCATAACCACCCTATTATGATGGAAAACCGTATAGGGTTCTTTAGAACAGAGTGCTTGTATTTCACTCACTCTGCGTGCTGATGTAATTGCTACTAGAAAAGCTACTTTCCAAGAAAGGTGTTGTAATGTAGCCTTATGAATGGGTTCAAATGGAGGTCCCATCAATTTAGACAAGACCAAATTCAACTCCCAAGGAGGAGAAGGAGGTCGAACAGGGGGATAAACCTTTTTCAACCCCTGCAGGAAGTCCTTGACCACCTGAAGCTGAAAGAAAGAAGGCTGGTTAGGTGATTTACGATATGCTGTGATAGCCGTCAAATGCACTTTAATGGAAGAATATTTCAAACCAGATTTGGCCAAATAGAGCAAATACGGCAAGATTACCTCCTCTTGCCCGTTAATTGGACTCCAATCATTACGGATACACCACAAGTAAAACCTTTTCCACTTTAGAGAGTATGAGGATCTTGTGGAAGGTCTCCTTGACTCCCTTAAAATGTCCATGCAGTCCTGAGGGAGGTTCAAATGTCCGTACTGCAGGACTTCAGGACCCATGCCGTCAAGCTGAGCGAGGGAAGGCTGGGGTGCAGAATCTTCCCTCCCATTTTGGTGAGAAGGTCCGGCCTGCACGGAAGTCTCCGATGCGGGCGAACCAAGAGTTGCAACAGGTCCGGATACCACCATTGGCGAGGCCAGTCCGGTGCTATGAGTATCATCCTCATTCTGGATCGCAGAAGTTTGGCCACCACCTTCGGAATTAGAGGGAGGGGTGGAAAGGCGTATGCAAACGTCCCTGACCAATCTATCAAAAGAGCATTCCCTCTCGTTCCTGGTCGGTAAAACCTGGATGCGAAGGCGTGGCATTTTCTGTTTTGATCGTCTGCAAAAAGGTTGATGAAAGGATGACCCCATTGATGAAAGATGTCTGCCACCACTTCGTCGTTGAGCACCCAGTCTTCTTGCTCTTGGAAGTGACGACTGAGGGCGTCTGCTCGCACGTTCTGTTCTCCCGGCAGATGGATTGCCGTGATCAATAGGTTCCTGGCTAGCAGCCAGTGCCAGATCACCTGGGATTCGAGAGACGGAGGGCGAGAGCGTGTTCCACCTTGTTTGTTCAAGTAATACATGGTGGTTGTATTGTCCGTTTGCACTAGAATCGATCCGAGCTGAATTGACGGTTGAAAAGCTTTGAGGGCTAAATGAACAGCCCGCAGTTCCAGCATATTGATGTGATACGTCTGTTCTCTGTTGGTCCATCTGCCCTGAGTTTGCAGATGACCCAGATGCGCTCCCCAGCCCTGAAGTGATGCATCCGTGATCAGGGATTGTTCTGGCAGAGGTTGGTGAAAAGGGACTCCCACCAGCAGGTTCTGTGGTTGCAGCCACCAGAGAATGGACTTCTTTGCTGCAGGAGAGAGGATAATCCGGTCGTTCCACTGACCCGAGGATTGATCCCATTTGTCCTCGAGATCTTGCTGTAACGGTCTCATCCTCAATCTGGCGTTGGGTATGAGAAAAATGCACGAGGCCATCGAACCCAGCAGAGAAGCCACCTGTCTTACTGACGGCTGATGAGCCTGAAGGATGATGTTGCCGTTGTCTTTCATTGATGACAATCTCTCCTCCGAAGGAAACACTTTTCCGAGGTCGGAGTTGAGGTTGGCGCCCAGATAGTTGAGTGATTGAGTTGGGTGAAGGATCGACTTGTCCAGGTTGACATGCAGGCCTAAGCACTGAAGGAGATCAAGGCAGGTGCAAAGGTGTTCCTGCACCATTTGAGGAGAGGGTCCCTTCAACAGCCAGTCGTCCAGGTATGGTTATACGAACAGGCCTTGGCGATGTAATGCTGCCGCTACTACTGCCATGCATTTGGTGAATACCCTCGGAGCTGATTTTAGGCCGAAGGGTAAGACTTTGAACTGGTAATGTCTTGTTCCCACCGTGAATTGCAAGAACTTGCGATGTCGTGCTGTGATTGGGATGTGAAAATACGCATCTTGGAGATCCACCGAACACATCCAATCGCCTTTCCTTAGATGTGGAAATATTTGGTGGAGCGCCAACATCCGAAACTTTTCCTTTTTGATGGACTTGTTCAAAGAACGTAGATCCAGAATTGGTCTGAACTTGTTCGGTTGATCTTTTTTCTGAACAAGGAAGTATCGGGAGTACACTCCCTTTCCTCTCTGCGCTTGAGGGACCTCTTCTATTGCTCGTTTTTCGAGAAGGGTCGACACTTCCTGACGCAGGAGGTCTATATGGAGTTGACGAGATTTCACAGGAGGAATGTCTCTTGGGGACGTCCAAAAACGTAGTGTGTACCCATTTTTTAGTATATTTAGCACCCACTGATCTTTGGTTATGTTGCGCCACTCTTGAATGTAACTTGAGATACTTCCTCCCACTGGAGTGTGCAACGGTGCTAGAGGAAGGAGAAACTCATTGCTTCCCTGGAGTTTTTGATGCGGAGGAGGACTGCTGTTGATGTCCTCCTCTTCCTCTCGAGGAACGGCGGCCTTGATACTGGGATTTGCCCTGTTTGTTTTGTGACCATTGAGGGGTTTGAACCCTCTGTTGGTAGTTTTTACGATTGTAGGGCTGGTATCTCTTCCTAAATTCCTTTTTCTTCTCTAGGCCCACAGCCTTTAAGGTGTCCAACTCGGCCTTCATCCTCGCCATTTCTTCGTCTGTGTGTGCACCAAACAGTGAAGTGACAGAAAAAGGGAGATTCAGGATGTGTTGTTGTGCCTCCGGTTTTAACGATGTGAGGCGCAGCCAGGAAGATCGTCGTGCACATATGCCATGTGCATACGAGTGAGCCGCCAGGGACGCACCATCTGCTGCAGTGCTGATTACCTGGTTAGCCACCAGAGCACCTTCGTGAAGGATTTCAGAGAAGTCCTGTTGATCCTCCTTTGGGAGCTTGTCCTTGAAGCGCTCCAGTGAGTCCCATAGTGACCTGTCATAACGACCCAGCAGAGCCGCAGCGTTGGACACTTGCAGAGAAGACGCTGCAGAGCCACAAGCCTTCCGTCCCCAAGAGTCTTGTGCTCTACTCTCTTTATCCGGAGGAGGAAGATGCAACCGGATGCGTCTTTTTCGCTGCTGCAATAATAACAGAGTCCGGAGGTGGATCCGATCTAAGGAAAAGAGGATCCGATGCAGCTGGCTTATATTTTTTAAGAATTCGAGCTGGAGCTGCTTTAGCCGATGCTGGAGCAAGGAAGAGATCCATTACCGGCTCGATGATACCAGGGACCAAAGGAAGCAATGGTCTAGTCGCAGACCTTTGGTGGAGAGTCTCAAAAATGATGGACTTGGTTGTCTGAGGAGCCGACATGGTGATGCCCAGCTTCTGAGCCCCTCTGGTGAGAACATCATGAAAAGTGTTCACATCATCAATAGGCGACACTCTGGAGGGAGGACTATCCGTCAGGGTAGGTGTTTAATCCCTTTTGGATGAATGTGTCGAAGAGGAAGACCAAGACGGTGTACGCCGCCTCTTGCGATGTCTCTGAGACGACCTGCGTTCAGGGGGATCTGCCTCGGTGTTCCCTGGCCCGAGTGGTGGGTGATCTGTCAACTTCCTGCACAAGACGCTGCAATGGTGATCTGTGCAGCGGACTGGAGTAGTTCGTAGGCCGTTGAGCGTGACCTGCGGGCCCCGCCTGCCAATGATGGAGAGGTTGAAGCCATCTGGGAGAGAGATGGATGGAAGGAGATCGCTGTCTCCTTGGAGAACCTCCTGGCGGTGATTTTGTAGGCTCCTGCGAGTGAACAGAAGCACTGCGTGATGACGCAACCGTCTGGGGTGAGCTCCGAATGGAGTGAGAGGACTCTCTGCGGCTTCTGGAGCGTGATCGGCGTCTTGATGAGCGATGTGACGTCGATGGGGTGTGTCTCGACGTCGACCTGCTCCGTGTCACCATCACTGGTGAGTTTCTCCTCGACGTCGACCTCTCAGTGTGTCTGGAGCCCATAGACCTCGCCTTCGACGTTGAGCGTGCAGGAGACCTCAACGATGAGCGGGTAGACGGAGAAAATCTTCTCGACGTCGATCTTTCTCTCGACGCTGACCTTCTCGCCGTCGACGGATTCAGCCGTCTCGACGTCGAACGACGTTTGGTATATTTCACTCTTGGTCTTGACGTCGAATACCTCGCCGTCGGAGAGGATCTTGCCTTCGACGTCGAACGCCTCCTGGACGACGACGGAGGCGATGAGTGTCTAGCCTCAGGTGACGAGGCGTGTCTCAACGTCGACTGTCGTCTGGGTGACGTCGACTGAGATGCTTGCTTCGACGCCGAACGCTGGAGAACCTGCGACGGCGGAGCCTGTCTCGACGTCGAACGCCGCATCAACGGCGACGACGGAGATCTGCCTCTCGACGCTGGGCGAGCCCGCACCAACGGAGAGCGACTCCTCGACGCCGATCGTCGCCCAGTTGACGACGGCGGAGGATTCGACGTACCTGCGTTCTTCGACGACGACCGGTGTTCTCTCGACGGCGAGCCCGCCGTCGATGGTCTTCTCGTCGACGTTTTCGTTGCCGATGAAGGGATTTGAGGCGCCGAGCCAGACGCCGATGGAGAGCCTACTGGAATCTTACTTGTAGATGAGCTCTCTTTCCTCTTCTTCATCGGAGGCTTGTCTCTAGAAGGTGATTTTCTCTTCTCAGCCAGTCCATGGAGACGAATCCTTTCCCTGTCCTTTAGAGTTCTGTTGGACAGCAGCCGGCAATGCTGGCAGGATTTAGGATTATGTTCAGAAGGAAGGCATAGAACACAGACAGGATGGAAGTCTGATTTAGTCTTCTTCTTGCCACAGGAAGGGCAAGGGTCAAAAAGAGAGGGCATTCTGCTGAAAAACAATGCTCAACTCTCTAAAAACAGTAGAGAAATACTTCAACACCAAAAGGACGTCGAAGTAAGAGGTTTTTGACTCAAATTGAAGAATTTTCTGACAGAAAATCAGAAAAAGAGGGTAGAGCTGAAGTAACCAGGGTCCTGACAGAAGGAGCCGGAAAGAACAACTGACCTAACTGTCACCCCTGAGGCATGATGGGAAGCTAGGGGTCATGGCTGCCTTAAAGGCACGGTGCCAGTTTATCGGAGTGTTTATGTGGGTTAGCTTTTCAGCTTTCTACACTAATGTTTCTACAATGCAGCCTATGTGCTGGCAATGTTTTTTCTTCATTATTCCTTGCAGGATTGTGTTGTCTGCTGTATATTAAAGCAGTTTTCAAAAGTTTTTTCTCCCTGCTTTATTGGAATATGTTTATGTGCATGAGAATTCCTTGCAACATTGCTCAGCAGGTTTATGGGAGGCTGCATTGTGCGTATATATATATATATATATATAGAGAGATATAGAGAGAGAGAGAGAGATATATATATATATATATAGAGATAGAGAGAGATATAGAGAGAGAGAGATATATATATATATATATAGAGATAGAGAGAGATATAGAGATAGAGAGATATATAGAGATAGAGAGATATATAGAGATAGAGAGATATATATATATATATATAGAGATAGAGAGAGATATAGAGATAGAGAGAGATATATATATATATATATATAGAGATAGAGAGAGATATAGAGATAGAGAGAGATATATATATATATATATAGAGATAGAGAGAGATATAGAGATAGAGAGATATATAGAGATAGAGAGATATATAGAGATAGAGAGATATATAGAGAGATATATAGAGAGATATATAGAGATATATAGAGATATATAGAGATATATAGAGATATATAGAGATATATAGAGATATATAGAGATATATAGAGATATATAGAGATATATAGAGATATATAGAGATATATAGAGATATATAGAGATATATAGAGATATATAGAGATATATAGAGATATATAGAGATATATAGAGATATATAGAGATATATAGAGATATATAGAGATATAGAGAGATAGATAGAGATATATAGAGAGATAGATAGAGATATATAGAGAGATAGATAGAGATATATATATAGAGATAGAGATATATATATAGAGATAGAGATATATATATAGAGATAGAGAGATATATAGAGATAGAGAGATATATATAGAGATAGATAGAGATAGATAGAGATAGATAGAGATAGATAGAGATAGATAGAGATAGATAGAGATAGATAGAGATAGATAGAGATATATAGAGAGATAGATAGAGATATATAGAGAGATAGATAGAGATATATAGAGAGATAGATAGAGATAGATAGAGAGATAGATAGAGATATATATATAGAGATAGAGATATATATATAGAGATAGAGATATATATATATAGAGATAGAGAGATATATAGAGATAGAGAGATATATATAGAGATATATAGAGAGATAGATAGAGATAGATAGAGATAGATAGAGATAGATAGAGATAGATAGAGATAGATAGAGATAGATAGAGATAGATAGAGATAGATAGAGATAGAGATAGATAGAGATAGATAGAGATAGAGATAGAGATAGATAGAGATAGAGATAGAGATAGATAGAGATAGATAGAGATAGATAGAGATAGATAGAGATAGATAGAGATAGATAGAGATAGATAGAGATAGATAGAGATAGATAGAGATAGATAGAGATAGATAGAGATAGATAGAGATAGGATAGAGATAGATAGAGATAGATAGAGATAGAGAGATAGAGAGATAGAGAGATAGAGAGATAGAGAGATAGAGATAGAGAGATAGAGAGATAGAGAGATAGAGAGATAGAGAGATAGAGAGATAGAGAGATAGAGAGATAGAGAGATAGAGAGATAGAGAGATAGAGAGATAGAGAGATAGAGAGATAGAGAGATAGAGAGATAGAGAGATAGAGAGATAGAGAGATAGAGAGATAGAGAGATAGAGATAGAGATAGAGATAGAGATAGAGATAGAGATAGAGATAGAGATAGAGATAGAGATAGAGATAGAGATAGAGATAGAGATAGAGATAGAGATAGAGATAGAGATAGAGATAGAGATAGAGATAGAGATAGAGATAGAGATAGAGATAGAGATAGAGATAGAGATAGAGATAGAGATAGAGATAGAGATAGAGATAGAGATAGAGATAGAGATAGAGATAGAGATAGAGATAGAGATAGAGATAGAGATAGAGATAGAGATAGAGATAGAGATAGAGATAGAGATAGAGATAGAGATAGAGATAGAGATAGAGATAGAGATAGAGATAGAGATAGAGATAGAGATAGAGATAGAGATAGAGATAGAGATAGAGATAGAGATAGAGATAGAGATAGAGATAGAGATAGATAGAGAGATAGAGATAGAGATAGATAGAGAGAGATAGAGAGATAGATATTACTGCTCCACCATGCACCAGCTCGGTGCACTCACGGACGGGTGCCGGTCATGCGGGGGTGCTCCCGCATATCCATTCTGCTCCACACTCCTCCGGGAAAGTTCCTCCCAAGGATCACAGCACTCACGGGGGCAGGTTCAAAAAGCTTTATTCCGGAACCTCAGGCACAGACGCGTTTCGGCTAACTGCCTTTGTCGATGTTTGCCTCGAAACGCTTTCCACCACCATTTTTAAACATTACATTTCCGTGTGGCAAAACAGAAAAAGGACTAATCCTTATTACAAGCTCATCAACATTCGCCGTATATATCGGCGCCATTTTGAATTGTTCGTGTTTGATTGTAAATTCTACATATTAATACAATTACTGAGTCAAAGAACAGTGTGAACATAACGATTTTCTCAACAGGTAAGGATCTATCGTTGTGCGTTATTGTGAGACAAATCTCAACTCCAAAATCACGATGCAACGATGCCCGTTGGATTCGATGGCAGGTCACTACCTATAATGTTGTCTGCCAAAAGGGTATGCCAATTTTTCTTCAAAATTCTTTTGAAGTCCCCCGCATTTTCAGAGAACGTTGTTATGAGTCTAAATTTACCCTCATGTTCATTAACATTCACATGACCAATGCCTTTCTCTTTTTCTTGCAGTAATTGGTCCCTCTTAAGGGCATTGACTATGTAGGGCTGTACGTAAAATAACATGACTATACCCCCTGATGTTAAAGCGTTGTATACATTTCTCAGCTGCCACTTGAATTTATTAGGAACCATTAGTTATGTGGCAATTAGGATGCCCCTTAGGAGATGTCCTGGGGTTTATTGAAATTCTGTTAGGAAATATACTTTGGTTACGGTCATATGACTATAAGATGTGTGAGCGCCCATTCAGGGCATAATTGTAACAGGGGATAACTTTGGATAATCTGTATTGACAGATTTACGGTATATACCACGTTATGTAACGGGCATCGTTGCATCGTGATTTTGGAGTTGAGATTTGTCTCACAATAACGCACAACTATAGATCCTTACCCGTTGAGAAAATCGTTATGTTCACACTGTTCTTTGACTCAGTAATTGTATTAATATGTAGAATTTACAATCAAAGACGAACAGTTCAAAATGGCGCCGATATATACTGCGAATGTTGATGAGCTTGTAATAAGGATTAGTCCTTTTTCTGTTTTGCCACACGGAAATGTAATGTTTAAAAATGGTGGTGGAAAGCGTTTCGAGGCAAACATCGACAAAGGCAGTTAGCCGAAACGCGTCTGTGCCTGAGGTTCCGGAATAAAGCTTTTTTTGAACCTGCCCCCGTGAGTGCTGTGATCCTTGGGAGGAAATATATATATATATATATATATATATGGTTTTTCACATATATGTGATGTGTTTCCGGGGTCCTGCGCATGGGCGGGAATATTCATGTGCTTATGACTATTGATGAGGATCCCCTGGAAGAGAACGAGGTTTTGATAGAAAACGAATTTGCAATCAGCTGTGTTAGTTTGCTTAAAGTTTAAATGCTATAAGCTTCTCTGGTTTTAAGTATTTCGAGAATTTCCATTAGAAAAACTGCGGCATCCTCTAGTCCTTACATCCTGCACACATTTCCGTTTCTAATAAAGTTCTTAAAATTTAGTGCAAGTTAAAATTTATTGTTGACAATTTTCAAAATCGTCCCCTCGTCCTAGTGTTGCACTGAGAAAATAAGAGCCTATCAAGCGATCCCAGTAAAGATGGGTATTCGTCCATAAAAAGGGAAATTTATTGGAAGACTACAGAGTTGGATGCACACAGCATAATGCCAGAGATGTGTGAGAGAGTTCTCTCCAAGCACACATGCATCCTCCACCACCAACCGAAGTGATGAGAGTGAGAGGCCCTCGAGAAATGCCTGGGACAGGAAAGGAGATGAAATTTTGGAAAAAGAAGACAGGAGGGACAAAGTCCATCAATGATTAAGAGTGAGTAGCAGCCCGAATTCTGAAGAGAGAAACAGTGAAGGATAAGAGCAAAACAAATGAGTGCAAGAAAATCGAGGATATAAGAGGAGAGTGGGAGGTGTAGAGTGGGAGAGAAAACCTCGACCACAGGGTGGAAGAGGCCTCAAAGAGGTGAGTGTATTGTACTGCAACATTCATACAGCGCTTACTACCCCTATATGAGGAGCTGAAATACTTGCCTACATGAGTAGCGTGTTACACCATCCTGGGTGTGTGGTTGGAAAGATGTTGTCTTGTTTTGATCCTATGTGGGAAGTGCTGGCATGTCATGCGTGATGACCACTGAAGTGTGGTTATCATGTTATGGGACGTAGCACGTAGAAGTGTGTTGGATGATGAAGTGTGACAGACGGACGTGTAGTTTTATTGTATTCTGTATGCTGGTAGCTTTGAACAGCTCTGCAGGCCCCTTTATGGTATATGATACAGCCTGCTTAGTTGGTTACTGCATTGGGTTGTCCAATCTTAGACTGTGTGTATAGTTGTGGTCCTGAGCTGGCATGATTGGAGGGAGAGAGAAGGGGTGAGATCTGTTGGGATGGGCATTTTTATTACCAACCCATATCGGAGTGTCTCTCAAAGATGTGATGGGGGGGCAGGGAGAAACAATGAGATGGACACTTAACCCCCCCTACAGCCGTTAAGCAGAAGGTGGGAGACATGGGTCCAAGAGAGAGACAAAAACACCTAGACCAGGGATACTCAACGTGTGGCCCGGGACCCGCATGTGGCCCTCCTGATCTTTACTTGCGGCCCCCTGGTCAACAGGAGCACTGGGGTGCTGTTTACTGGACTCAGCACTGACATTAAAAAGATGTTAAATAAACGGGCAATCATTTATTTAACAGGTACTTGCAGTGAAAGAAAATAAGTAACTAGGGTGTCCTGCAGAGCTCAACTTTAGGAACAGCTTCGTTTTAAAGACATCTTGCAGCAAATGTGTAAAATATAACAGTCTCTTCAAAATGTGTATTTTACTTCACCGTAGTAAATCAGATTTCAGTGTATTGATAAGTATTTTTTTAAAGTGATTGTTTTCAAGCATGAACTTAGAAACATTCATGCTTTCCACCCACTCTGACAATACTCACAATAATGAACTGAGAGGCAAATCGGTTATTTGCACCCTTTGGGTAGCCTGGGTTGCTATTATACTTGAATAACATTATAGTTTATTAAATCAAACACTACACAGGAAAAGGTTTTGTATAGAGCACATCCCGAAGTCATGTATCTCTAGGTCCTTCTCCTTCCTATATGTGCTAAGGAAGGAGGGAAAGTGGAATAAAACAATTGCCTAGGATCACACAATTTGGTCAAGTGGGGACGCCGGGACTGACCAGAGACTTTCTGGTTCCACATTGTGCAATTCAATTCAGCCAGCCACTAGATGTATACATGCTTCCTTCTTCCCTTACTCCACTCCCCATCCCCACACTAAAATCATACCACAGACCAAACGTCTTGACCACTAGAAAATGTAAGCGAGTACCCATGCCCTAGACAGAGAGGCAGCACGTGAGGGTGTTTGGGGATTCCCAGGCTGGACAGGAGGAATCATCCCTCAGAACAGGGGAGAGATCAGGGAAGGGAAAACCATTGGGAGAAGGTGAGAGAGCCCCTAACTCCCTGCCCTTGGCGATGGAGGCGAGAAGTGTTTCAAAAGACTGGATTAAAGGAGAAGAGAGCTATTCCAAGTTATAAAGGGTTAGGGATGTCAGACATTACCATTCTGAAGGATTTTAGATGTCAAGAGATTAGAGTTTTCCGTGGGTAGAAGTGCCGGGGGAGGGCAGAAAAAGAGCCACATTGAGGAGTAGCGGAAGGGGGGGGGGGGGAGACAGTTGGGAGAAGGAGGTGCTGTGAGGAGAAGGAGGTGCTGTGAGGCGACGATTTAAAGGTTCGCCGAATTTATAGCTGTGAAGGAGTTAAAGTTGTGAAGGTGTACAGAGCTGTGAAGGAGTAAGAATTATGTGGCATTCTGGGCTGTGATGGAGACATTTGTCAGAGTATAGATCGTCTAGGGTGCCAAACTGCCAGGAATCGGTGCAGGCCTGTCATCATGGGAGAGCAGTCAGGGAATATCGCCATAAACTGACTTGTGCTTTGCGATGGTAAAGCTGTAGCTGGGGCGGGAGCTAGAGAAGTAAAGGGGTGAAGAGCTCTAAGGTTAGAGCTCGGGTGGATCAGGGCACCGAGGAGTAGAGCCCCAATCAGGTGTGGTCCCATGCTGTCCTTCCAATGTAGAGTTCAGACACGGGAGCTTCCTGCACTGTCCTTTGCGCGCAGGGCTCTGGGCGTGAGCTCCAAGGGACAGGGATCAGCCCCCGGTACGAGAAATCCCCTCACTGTCCTTTGCGTGCGTCATGGACGCTTCCTGCACCGTCCGTTCCACGCCGATTACTGATACTAGACTCCCACACAGTAGCGTAGCAGTGTGTGCGGCCCTAGTGCAAGGAAGGAATTGCACCCCCTGGATGCTCTTCGAAATATAAAATACATCAGTATTCAGGGTACAGTGGGCCCCTCATGCCGCTGGGTCCCGGTGCTGCTGCACCAACTGAAGCTATGCCCTTGTTCCCAGCAGTGTCCTTTGTACGCAGAGGTCTGGCTTGAGATCTCTTCCATTTCCACCCACAGCTCTCTCGAGAGCTCCCCGCAATTTCCTTTCTATACAAGCTTTGGCAATGAGCGCTCCCCGCACTGTCTTTTGCACACAAGGCTACGACTTTAAGAGTCCCATGTCCTTTCTTTTCTATGCAGAACTTTGACACTAGAGACCCACGCACTGTCCTTTGCTCCAAAAGCTCCGAGACGAGAGTACCCCACCCCCTACCCTACGCACGCAGAGCCCTGGCTTTAGACCTCTCTCTCTCGCCCCTGACCTCTCCTTGCAGCGCACAGATGAGAGCTCCGCGCAGTCTCCCTTCCAAGTACAGCTCTGAAGAGCACCCCCGGGCCCCGCACTGCCTCTGCACACAGGGCCATGCATGTTAAGGCTCCCCGCACCAGTGGCGTAACTAAAGTTGAGCCCCCTCCTACAAAGTACACGGAGCCCCCCCTTCCAGACTTAGTCAGGAGCTCTCAGGCCAGGGGGGTACTGTGCTGAGGGCCCCCTCCCACCCCCAAGTGATGCGGTGACCTATGTTACGCCACTGCCCCGCACTGTCCTTTCCACCCCGTGAGGGGCTCTGCGGCAGGAGCTCCCCACACTGTCCCTTCCTTGCAGAGCTCCGACAGGGGAGCTGCCCGCACTGCCGATTCGTCCTCTCGGGAAGCAGCGCTGCTGGTTAGGGGGAGGGGACGGAGGCGCACACGGCTCAAGGTGAGGCTGATCCCGCGATGGAGACGAATGGAATCGTAAACAGCAGTGGAGCGAGGTGCTGACACTCAGTTTACGCAAGGTGAAGATGCCCATCGCCAGCAGACCGGGCATGTACCAGGGAGAGAGGGCGGCAGAGGGCTGTGCCAGGCGCGCGCCCTCAACGAAGCCTGTGAGAGCCTACAGGCCTTGCAGCAAAACGCGGCTGCCATAGGCGCTGGCGGGAGGGCACGAGAAAGGGGCAGAGAAGGGCAAACACGGATTAAATAAATACAATTTGAAGCTGGTGATAAAGGAAGAAATGCCCCTTCGATTTTCTGCCTTAAAATACGGACCACTCAACAGCAGTGCACGCCCTCCTGCAGGGTAACCTTAAGGAGATCTAATGTCAGCAGCACTGCCAGTCACGCAGCCGCCTCCAGCCTGGCCTAGAAGGGATCTCCATTATGCAACCACAGTGAACCGCGTCCACACCCACTTCGGGTTGGCTTTACAAAAGTTACCACGGCTAGCTAGCCGCACCAGACTGGCCTCAACCACCGGGCTTACCTTTGTAGACACGTTACCACAGCTAGCCATACCAGGATGGCCATAATAGAAATAACTACTGCTATGCATCGAGACCTTGATGCTAGTTTTGGATGCGAGGTCTAGTGTTCACCACAAACAGACCAAAGAGGCCCTCAGATGAGCCACTACCAGCAGACTCTGCTCCAGGCTGGCCTTTATAACATACACAGGAGCCACCAGTGCATACTGAGAACAACAGTATTGGATCTGGACAAAGAAAGGGTCACTTGCCTGTAACTATCCGTTATTTAGCATTGGTATTTTTCATACATTCACATGCTTGGATTATTCAGCGTTGTCAGTCTGTGATTCCTCAGTAACAAATGTTTACCTAGCAGTGCACACGTGCTACTTTTAATCTAGCCACCTCATTGTATGACCCCAAACAGTGCACAATGAGATGGAGACACCAGAGCTCCGCCTCCCACATAGTGAGGCTCAACTGATCAGAACTGCCAAGCCTGTTATGCTTGAGAAGTAGTTTGAATACCTCCGTCTGCAGAGCCTTCATATAGGTTCCCTACCTTTAACAGCCTCAGATGGGGCTTGGAAATTAACTCTGTTGAATGTCCATACTGGATCATAACCAAAACGTAGAAGCTTGAGGCAATACTGTGCCAGGATGAAAGGAAAGCACAGAGCTTCCCTGGTAAAGGGCTTCTGTGCAAGGAGGAAGGGGCAACATGCAGATTCCTGTCTGTTGGGCCTGGTCTGACCTCTGTTGGACGAGGCTCCTCTACCCTTTAACTGGGACCTTATGCTGGACTGGCACTATGCGGTATCTTGTGGGTAGGATTGTCTCTGTTGGTAGAATCCTTAAGGACTGTATGAATGAAAAGTATGTCAGGATGGCTGACACTGCTCTTTTGACCATATTCTTGTGCCTGTAGGATGAGAGTGTTGTTGACTGTGAAGATGTGGAGTGACCTTGTTTCACTTAGGTCCACTTGTATGGCTTCATGACATGTTTGCTAAATAGATATTTTAGCGGGCTGCACCTCAGCGTGAAATGAAGTAGTGTGTAAGCAGCCACATTTGTGCAAGATGTCCCAGTAATAATTTCACCACAGAAACAGTGATGGAGGTCTTCAAAGAAGCTTTGATGAGGGCTGAAGCAGTAAATTCACCGCAACCATAGAACAACATTGACTTGGGCATGGTATTCCTCAAAAAACGTTAAGAACAACAAAGATATCTCATCACAAAGTTAGGAGTCATACCTGGACAGAAAAGGAGAGGCACGTGCTACCTTGACAGAAGTTGCCGTGAAGAAATCAATCCTCTACCCTTTGGTCAACACGCATGATTTGGGCCAAGGCACATCTGTGACAGATTGAAAGATCGCCTCTAGCCTGAGGCATAGATATTGGATTCATATTTTACTTGATTAACACAGGCATACAGGAGAAGTTTCTGGGGACTTGTAATAATTCCCTGGGTGGGCTATGGAAGTGAAGCCAGGGCTGGATTTCTCATATATGCCAAGCCTTCCTCTCAGAGGTGATCCAAATGTGGAATAGATCTGATGGATTTCCTGGACTTATCTTAAAAGTTAAAAAGAAAGCCGGTCTTATCAACTGCCGACAACGGTTCATTACATTTCTGGGGCATGCATTTGAAAAGGTTGTAAAACCTGGTGATGTCTTCTGGTGGAGAGTCTTGCGGGCCAGTTCTACAATAGCATAATTGGAAACCATATACGCAACCCACTCTAGGGCCCAGTCACTGCGCGAAGGCTCTTTCGGAACATTATCATCGGCATCATCATTCTCTAGTCTGTATTGTCATTGTGAATCTCAGGAGCTAGACGCCTGAAGGAGGATCTTGGAGCAGGTTACTGAGGAAGGACAGGGAAGAGGCAGCCGGTTGATGGAGGCGGTCAGCTGGAAGAGGTGGATGCTGCCTTTATGAAACTGGAGGCGGCGCAGGAAACACAGAAGGTGCCAGTGGTGGGTACAGAGGCTGAACTGGCTCTGTTGCAGGGGGGAACGCAGGAGCGGAAACCGAGGTTGACCTGGTACCAGCAGCAAGTTGTATGGAGGTGGCACATATGGACCTAGTGGTAGAAAGCCGTCACAACTTGCAATATGTGCTTTGGTGAATTACGAAAATTCTCAGGAAGGAGTGGAAATAGCAGCTTTCAATGAAATAGGTGAGGTCTAGCTTCAAATTGGCATAGAGCATAGTAATAACTCTCCTATTTATGCTCAGTCTCGTCAAGCAGGAGAGAAATGTCCAAATTCTGTGTGCTTGAGCTGTAGCACAATTATGCTGGCTGTCATCCTCAGGGCTGACCACCGCCAGATCTTCTCTCTCTATCACTGACCCGGTTTTCACTGTATTCCTTGCCCTACTGGCTGGACAAGGAATTCTCCCTCCATCATTTCAGGTTTTGATTCTACAGTGATCGGATGGTGAAAACATGACCTGCAGAGGATTTGTTGTAGGCTCTGAATCAGTGGTAGTGTTGTCGCCGGTACAGTCTTGAACCATGAGATCATCGATAGTGAGATCTTTTAAGGTATAGGCGCCAACAGGGAGATCATCAATGATGGGACTGTCGACACGGCAGGTATGAAGATGATTGCAGACGAAGATGCTGATCAAGGTGCCACAAACATGGCCATCAATGAGGGAGGAACTGATAGAAGGAATGCCGAACAGGATTCCTTTGATGCTAAATGGGCTGTCAAAGGGCAGCAGTTATCGGCAAAGATCCCTTTGCCACGATGACCATAGATGTAGAAATCTTTGGAGCTTTCGCAGGTGTGGACAAATGAGCCACCAATAAAGTGTCAGAAGAGCAGGTGTTTTGGACCCTAAGCACTTGCTACCCAAACCAAAGTCTGCTTCTCCACAAGAATAGGTTTTTGAAGTAGGGGTCGAAAGAGTCTTTGAGCAAGAGGTTAAGACCGGATACTTGAAGCCGACAAGTTTCAGCTTTCATTTATTAGCCCTGGGAAGTGGCTAAAAGAACACCTTCTATGGATTCCTCATCTGAAGGAGGCAGCCTTTAAAGCTACAAGCAAAGGACTCTCTTTGTCTGTCAGAGTCTTGCTGATTGAATGTTTGAAACATAGTGCATTTTTACGCTGAATGTCCAGGTTGATGAAGGTGGTAAATGAGCTTCATGCAAGGGTTCCTAGGCTGGATGTTCCTGGCAGCAGATCAGTCACAAGGCTTGAAAAAGGACTTTCTCTTTCATGAGGTCAGCCATGAGGAGAAAAGTGATTCCCATCTCAGAACTCAGCCAACCAATCACAAAAGGAGCAAAAAACAAAACAGTCAACCTTTGCAAATGTGGGTGGTGAGAAGATAATGATTAATCCCTGGGAGAAGCATAAAAAAAAAAAACTAAAAAAAACAGGCGAAAATATCCAAGAAAGTCAAAGAAAGCATTGCTGTGAGGATGCCCTTCCATTTTCTAGTCGTATGGTGGAAAATCTGAACAGCTGATCATTAAGGGGTGAGTGGGGCTCTTAGTTATTGCACCCAGCAAACCTTAACTATGGAGGATTCACTACCTGAATGATGGGGGAATAATTTAATCATGTCAATCTATGAAATAGTCAATCCTGGAAAGTAATGTAGTAGGAAGTTATTTTGCATTGGACAGGACCGAGGCTCTATTAAGACAATGGTAGGTACACAACCAGGGCGCCAGGTGCATGTGGGTACACACAGTTTGTACCGACAAGTCTAGTAGCACAAATGAGTCTTTCACCAGCTAAAAGCCACCAGCCGTGGCAACCACCCTACCTACTGACCAGGCGTAAACGTGGACAATCCTGAACTCTCACCAGCTGCTTAGTGGGGAGAAATGTTTAAACTTTTCTCAATAAAGTGTGGCTATTATTTCTCTCAATGCACCTGGAATTGAGTCCGCTGTACATGCGAAGGAGCCTGCTGCAAAGGGTGAGCAAGCTCAACCACTTTCTGGCTACAGTGATCCCTTATCACCGCTCTGATCTTGTCTGGCTGTCACATCCGAGCGGACAGTGGTGTTTTTGGATACCGAGGCTTCAGCATTATACTCCATATTCACTTTGAAGTTTTTTAAGTCACATTTTTTGGTTTTCTAGCTGATCCGTTACACATTGTCACAGCTGAACTGGTTCATAGGGTCAGCGCTGTGATGAACCGGTGATCCCTTCTTGGGAATAGTTTGTTTTATTGATGAAGGGCGCACAACAGCTAGAGCAGCTGTGCGCATGCGCTGTACACAAATGGTTTGTTGTGTGGACCAGGCAGGGCCAGACGGCTCGTCTTATAAAGGATGGTCTGAAACATCTGCTGTGAAGGATCCCTGCGCCCCAAACTACCCCCCCTCCAAAACCAATGGGTGCTTCTTACAATTAATTACACACAGTTCAAGGTGTAGAACAAAGGGAGATGGCTTCACTTGTGGCGTATTGGGGGCCCTTACTTAATAACTCTTTGTAGTACGACTACACCACTTATCCCCTGAAAAGTCAACTGCGTCAGAACACCTTCCTGACACCTGAACTGTCAAAGGTAAAAGCCTCAAAAAACCTCAACAATCCGGCTCTGCTTTCTACAGATAACAGCTCTTTAATGCGTTCTCAAACTCTGACCAACGCTAAAGTCGTACGCTGGACGCCGCAAGTAAACGTGCAACCAAACAGCACTACTGTATTTTATGAATCGGAGTAAGATGTGTGAGACTTTAGTGGCACTTACCAGCTGCTCCCGCGGGACGGCTGGCTCACTGGCATTCTGAAAGAAAAGAGGAAAGGTTGAAAAACAGGCTGCTGGTGCCATCTGCTGGTCAAACACACCACATTACAGTCGGGAAAACAGTATAGAATTCAACACAGAACGTTCACCAACAGTAGTAGTCATGCCATTTAGTTTGCTCTGCTCAAGCCCCCCGTGATTTGCGAAAATAGGGGCGCGCAGTACCCGATCTTTATTATATTTGATTTGGAAAGTAAACTGACAAGAAACACTTTTCATGTTAGAGCTTTCACTGGGAGCTGGAGGGGGCCAGAGTAACAGGCCCAGTATCAGCATTTGCTGTTGCCTTTTCCTCACTGAGGTCGAGAGGACTGTTGTTTGCAATAGACAGATTTATTTGTATGATTATTTAAAATCACAACAACCACAACGGTGATCTCATGGGTTAAAAAAGGACGTACATATCATGCCTGCCTGGTTGAAGTAAACCAATCCATATCGGGTTACATTATCTAAAAAGTAATTTAAAAGGGTTTTATAGTGCTTCTTGTGCAAAGAATGTATTCGCAGGTCATACATGCAAATTATCAAAACGTTCACACTTGTCCTTCCTTTATATTGCTTCGGGATTCATAGCGACGAGTAAAGTTGCTCCCTCTAATTCGGGCTTTCAGAACACACATTGCCAAAGCCAATAGGTCTCACCTAAGCAAGAGCTATTGGCTTTGCCAGTATGTTTTAGCCATGTTGTACACCAGCGTGGCTAAAAGTTGGTGGGGTTAAGGAAAGTGGCATGGAGTGTCGTAAAGTGGACTGTTATGGAGTAGCGTAGAGAGTCGTAGAGTTGAGTGGCGTAGAGTGGAGTGTCATGGAGTGGCATAGAGTGGAGTGTCATGGAGCAGTGTAAAGTGCTGTGGAGGGAGTAGAATGTCAGATTGGAAGGGCATAGAGAGGCATACAGACGAGTGAAGTAGAGTTTCGTAGAGTAGTGTAGAGGGTGTTGCATAGAGTTGAATAGAGTTGTAGAGTGGCAGAGTGGCAGAGTGGCGCAGATTGTCGTAGAGTGGATTGGCATGGAGTGGAGTAGTGTAAAAGAGTGGAGTGTTGTAGAGTCAAGTGGTGTGGAGCGGAATAGAGCTTCAGAGTGGAGTGCCATAGGGTGGAGTAGTAGAGTGGAGAAGAGTGGAGTAATGTGTCATAGAATAAAGTGGGGTAAAGTGGCATCGAGTGGCATAGAGGTAATTGCATAGAGCGTTGTGGAGTAGTGTAGTAGAGTAGCAGAGTGGAACGTTGTGGAGTGGCACAGAGTGGAGTAGAGTTTAATGGAGCATTATAGAGTGTAGTGTCATACAGTGTAGTGTTGTAGGGTGGAGCGTCACAGAGCGGAGTAGAGAGGCGTGAAGTGGCATAAAGTACAGTGATGCCGAGTAGATTGGCATAGAGTGCATTGGTTTTGAGTAAAGTGGTGGAGACTGCATTGGCATAGAGTGGTGCAGAGTATATTTCAATGGCGTGGAGTGGCGCAGAGTGATGTGGAGTGCAGTGGTGTAGAGTAGATTGTTTCAGAGTAGAATGAAGTGGTGTGGAGTGATGCAGGGTAGAGTATCGTAGAGTAAAGTGGTGTAGGTGCAGCGGAGGACAGTGTTGCAGAATAGATTAGAGTGGCGTGGAGTAATGCAAAGTAGAGTGGCATGAGTGAAGTGGCGTAGAGTGCATTGATGTAGAGTGCAGTAGCATGGCGTAGAGTTGAGTGGTGCAGAGTATGCAGTGGCAGACAGTGCAGTCTTGCAGAGTAGAGGATCATAGAGTGCAGTGGCGCAGAGTAGAGTATAATAGTGTAGAGTGGCGTAGCATGCAGTGGTCTAGAGTGTTGTAGAGTATAGTGGCGTTGAGTGCAGTGATGCAGAGTAGTTGGCATAGAGTGCTGTGGCATTGAGTGCACTGGTTTTGAGTAAAGTGTTGTAGAGTGCACTGGCGTAGAGGGGTGCAGAGTAGAGTGGTGTAGAGTGGCACAGCGTAGAATGCAGTGGAGTGGCACAGAGTAGAGTAGACTGTTTCAGAGTGGAGTGGTGCAGGGTAGAGTGCAGTGGGATTGAGTAGTGGCGTAGAGTACAGTGGAATAGAGTAGAGTGCCTAGAGTGGAGTGGTGTAGAGTGGAGCTGTGCAGAGTGGAGTGGCCTAGACTGGAGTGGTGAAGAGTGGGGTAGAGTGCACTAACATACAGTAGAGTAGTGCAGAGTAGAGAGGCATAGAGTTAGGTGGCATAGAGCGTAGTATCAGAGTGCAGAGGTGCACAGTAGAATAGAGTGTCGGAGAGTGGATTGGCATAGAGTGTAGTGACAGAACTGGCGGTAGAGTGCAGTAGAGTGGCATAGAGTGCAGTGGCGCAGAGCAGAGTGGCGCAGAGGTGTACTGCAGAGTAGAGTTCAGTGGTGTAGAGCGTTGTAGAGTATAGTGGCGTGCAGTCCAGTGGTGCAGAGTAGATTGGATTAGAATGCTGTGGTGTAGAGTGCATTGGTTTTGAGAAAAGTGGTGTAGAGTGTTTTGGTGTAGAGTCAGTGGCATAGAGTACAGCAGGGTAGAATAGTGACGAAGAGTGGAGTGGCACAGGGTAGATTGTAGTGATGTAAAGTGGAGTGGCATAGTGTATTGGCATAGAGTAGAATGGTGCAGAGTAGAGTGCAGTGGTGCAGAATAGAGTGGGAGAGAGTGCAGCGTTGCAGAGTAGAGTGGCATAGAGTGAAGTGGAGTGGTGCAGCGCAGAGTAGACTGTAGTGGTGTAGAGTTAAGTGGCGTAGAGTGCAATGGTGCATAGAAATTAGAGTGGATTGGCATAGAGTGCAGCGATTTAGAGTGTAATGGGGTACAGGGCACTGGCATAGAATGGTGCAAAGTAGAGTGCAGTGGCATAGAGTGCAGAGTAGAGTGGTGTAGAGTTCAGTGGCGGAGAGTGCAGCGTTGTAGAGTGGCGTAGAGTGAAGAGGCGTGGAGTGGTGCAGGGTAGAGTGCTGCAGCGTGGAGTGATGCATAGTAGGATGGTGTTGCGTGTAGTGGCATAGAGTGCATTGGCGTAGAGGACAGTGGGGCACAGTAGAGAGCAGTGGCAGAGAGTGATGTGTTGTAGAGTAGACTGTCGTAGAGTACAGTGGTGCAGAGTCGAGTGGTGTACAGAGCAGTGGCGTAGAGTGCAGTTCGCTTAGAGTGCAGTGGTGTAGAGTGTAGTACAGTGTTAGAGTGCAGTGGTGCAGAGTAGATTGGTGTAGGGTGCAGTGCCCTTGAGTGCAGTGGTTAGAGCAGAACGCAGTGGTGCAGAGTAGAGTGGTGCGGCTCAGAGCAGATTGTTTCAGGGTAGAGTGGAGTAGTGCAGGGTAGAGTACAGTGACAGAGTAGAGTGGTATAGAGTGCAGTAGTGCAGAGTAGATTAGAGTGGTGTACATTGGATTGGCATAGAGCACACTGGTGCAGACGGGAGTGGTACAGAGTAGAGTACATTGGCGTAGAGTGCAGTGGCATAAAGTGCAGTGTTGTAGAGTGGCGTGGTGTAGAGTGCAGTTGTGCATATTAGAGGAGTGTGGGGTAGAGTACATTGGCATAGAGTAGAGTGGTGCAGAGTAGAGGCATAGGGTGAAGTAGCATAGAGTAGAGTGGTGCAGAGTAGAATGCAGTTAGGCAGTGTGGACTGACGCAGTGTGGAGTGGTGCACAGTAGAGTGTAGTGGCGTGAAGTGAAGTGGTGCAGAGTGAGGTAGGGTAAAGTGGAGTATGTATGATGTGGTAGCGTACATTACAGACAACACATCTTCAATTGAAATGACCATTACATTTGCACAGACATACAGTTTTAATGATAAAAGTATACAGCACACAAACAATCTGTGGAAATGTCATCAACTAGTGTAAAGATTTGTTTTGATCGTATTAAAATGTTTGTTTCCACCATACATCATAATTACCAAAAATGTGCTTCATTTGTGCGGACCCAATTCTGATATATTCTGAAATATCTGCACGGTTCATTTACAGACATTTACATTTTGTTGTGTGCTTGAAAAAAACAACAAGGTACAGCCTCCTGTCCAGTAGATCCCCAGTAGCCAGCATGATTGTCACATAAATCCTCTCACTTTGAAGTCAGAGAAAGAAAAGTCAACAGCTAGCTCCCTGGGAGACAGAGCCTGACATTTGACCTCAGTCTTTGAATGCACAGCAAATGTGACAAGATCAGAACAAGATTTAAAGGCCTGTTTAGAGAAATCCAGTACTGGTGGAGGAATACAGTATATTGGGTTTAGGCAAGGGAAGGGACAAACTCAAGCTGGACAGCCTAAAACAAATAGAGCCAGCAAATAGAAAGCAAGCAAATGCGAGTTACAAACCACAAAGCCAATGGTAAGCAATGGGTGGAATTGATTTCCAGGGAAGCTTTCCGAATGTCCCCAAGATGACATTAGCAAACCAGGCCCTAAAAATCACTGCAAGTTCAAAATGGCCTAAAAATCAGAAGGGATGCTTTGAGATTACAAAGCGCTTCCAGTGCTACAATGTGCAAAAAGTGCTAATGAGATTTTACAAATAATGTATATAAAAATTCATTAGAATTGGACATTCAATTCTCTGGAAACACCTTTATATCCTCCCAAAGCCGTGCTTACCACTAGCTTGACTTCTCTAAAAAAATAAAACTATCTTTAGATACTTCTTAAGCCATGCAGGTAACCGGATTAACTGCCTCATTGGGCGCCATTCAATAGCATACTTACTACTTAAATGTCCAGAGTTCTAAGCAATACCAGGACCACAATGGGGGATACAAAGTGCAATCAGTGCAGAAATGAGGTGAGGATACTAATGGGGCTTAAAAAAAAGTGAATCTAAACGAATGAATTCAGCTATATCTGTGGCGCCTTTAAATACTTGAGAAACCGTGCCACCAAATGAGTCGACTCCACCTTCAAGCAATGTTTAATGGCATCATTGCAAGTGTGAATGTTCAGGGCTCTAAAAAGTGTTTGCAGCCAGATTTTCCTGAGGGTTAACAACTTCTTACATGTACAAACTATGTGGCTTAATGATTCCAGTGACAGGCCGCACAGTCTGCAGCTGCTGTCCTTCCTGCCACTTAATCTCCCATACCTATAGAGTTTCAGGGGAATCAGCCCAAATCTTAGCCGCTTCTGGTCCCTGGACAATGACTATTTTAAATAAATATTTTTTTTAAAGTGTATACAGTAGGAACAAATAATACCACAGTTCTACCTAATGAGAAAACAAATTAATCACTGGTCAGAAATATAACTGTTACAAAAAAAATGTATTATTACTAACCTAGACAAGCTGACTACCTGGTACATTCAGTACTCGTACCTGAAAATGCTTAAATATATAAACACATACGCATCTATACACAGTGACACATGAATAACACTACATTTTTACATATAAACAGACAATTATTTTCATTGTGTGTTTGCGAACAGGCAATAAACCATTGAACTTTAGTCTTCCATTTAATTGGACATTGTGTGGCTGCCCGCTCCAACTGGGACCAGACTGCCTGCAACCACCGTAACCTTTCTCAGCCGTTTTTTTTTCTTAATTTTTACCTGTTGTGCCACTGTTATTGTGCCCATCTGTGTCTTGCTCTAATTCCACCACTGCTTTTATTTTCTCGTGCCTGCCTGTTCCTTTCACCTTTTGCCGCTGCGGCCCCTCCTCCCCGGAATTCCCCCCCCGGAATTCCCCCGCTCCTGCGTCCCAGCCTCTCCTCCCTCCCACCTCCCCTACTTAATGGCGGCTGCTGCGCGGTCGCGCCGCCGGCGCGCCAAAGGCAAGCCCATCTGCGCCCATCCGTGACCCAACCGAGGCCAGCGCCAGGATCCCTGGACCTCCCACTACCATCGCAACGACACCACCACCCTCCTCGCACTCAACCCTGGAAGACCTAGAGAATGCCAACAGGTCTCGCCGAACACGACCCACGGCCAGTTCTCCTGCCTCCACTGCCGCCAAACCCTCACCGCCACCCCAGCCTCCAACACCACCGACACCAGCACCGGCGACACCCTAAAATGCATCCTCCTCAACGTACGCTCCGTACACAAACACACCATGGAAATCTGGAACCTACTCGACTCTCTCGCCCGACATCGCCTTCTTCACAGAGACCTGGACCAATGCATCCTCCGCCCCCGACATCAGCACCGCCATTCCAGACGGATACAAGATCCAGAGGAAAGACCGCCCCAATCACGCAGGAGGGGGCCTCGCCATCGCCCACAAGAGCACCCTCCGCCTCACCACCTCCAGCGAAACCTTCCACTCCGCCGAACACCTGCACTTCCAGATCCAGACCACCCCCAAAGCCACGCTCCGAGAAACCCTCATCTACAGACCCCCCCGGACCCGAACACCCTTCGCCACCACCATCACCGACTTCATCGCACCCCACGCCATCGCCTCAACAGACTACATACTCATTGGAGACCTGAACTTCCACCTCGACAACCCCAGCGACCCAAACTCCACTATCCTTTGTGACAACCTCGACAGCATCGGACTTAAACAACTCGTCAACACACCGACCCACAGAGCAGGACACACCCTCGACCCCATCTTCGCGGCAGGGAACAGCGTCCAATTCAGCCACACAACGCAGCCGCCATGGACCGACCACCACTGCGTACACTTCGCCATCAACAAACCCAAACCAGCCCCACGCCCACCTCAAAGGAACTGGAGCAAGGTTACTGACGAGCAACTTAACTCCATCCTCACCCGAGACAACCACACCTGAGCAACCAACGCAAACGACGCAGCCAGAGAACTCCACACCTGGATCTCCAACTGCGCAGACGAGCTCGCCCCGCTACGGAACCCCGACAGACAACGCCCCAGGAAAGCCACCTGGTTCACCACCGCTCTCCAAGAAGCCAGACGCCTGGAGAAGAACTGGAGAAACACCAAGACAACCGAAAACCACACCACCTACAAGGTCGCCATGACGGACTACCACAACCAGACCAGAGCCACCAAGAGGAATTTCATTCACAACAAAATCCTGGCCAACTCAACGGAACTTTTCAGTGTCATTCAAGAATTCACCAACCCACGCAGCGAAGCCACAGACATCACCCCATCCCAAGACCTCTGCGACAAGCTTGGAACCTATTTCCACCTCAAGATCAAAAACCTCTACGACAACTTCATCGACCATCCACCAGGCGCCACAGATGGCCCCCCGCCCCCCCAGAAACACCAGCCAGCCCACCATCTCCAACTGGACACCGATCACGGCCAAAGACACCGCCTCGACCATGAAAAGCATCCATTCGGGGGCCCCCACCGACCCCTGCCCCCCTCATATCTACCACAGAGCCGCGGCCGCCATCACACACGAACTACAACGCACCATCAACACCACCTTCAAAACAGGCACCTTCCCAGACGACTGGAAGCGCGCAGAAGTCAGACCCCTGCTCAAGAAGCCCACAGCTGACCCCACCGACCTCAAGAACTATCGGCCCATTTCGCTCCTCCCCTTCGCAGCCAAAGTTGCAAAGAAAACAGTCAACAGGAAACTGACACGATACATTGAAGAGAACGCCGTCCTCGACCCGTCCCAATCCGGATTCCGAAGCAACCACAGCACAGAGACCGCCCTACTCGCTGCCAAAGACGACATCCGCACCCTCCTGGACCAAGGCCACTCCGCAGCCCTCATCCTACTCGACCTATCAGCGGTCTTCGACACAGTCTCCCACCGCACACTAGTCGCCAGACTACACGACGCAGGCATACAAGGAACAGCCCTGGACCCGATCATTCCTCCCCGGAAGAAACCAAAGGATCAGACTCCCACCCTTCCTCTCCGACCCCACGAAAATCACCTGCGGAGTCCCACAGGGTTCATCACTGAGCCCCACCCTCTTCAACATCTACATGGCCCCCCTCGCATCGATCGTCCGACAACACGGCCTCAACATTGTATCCTACGCCGACGACACACAGCTCATCCTCTCCCTCACCAAAGACCCCACCACTGCCAAACTCAACTTCCAGAAAGGAATGCAAGACGTCGCAGTCTGGATGACCAACAGCTGCCTGAAGCTCAACGCAGAGAAGACAGAAGTCCTCGTTCTCGGTACCACCCCTTCTGCATGGGACAGCACCTGGTGGCCGACCACCTTCGGAAGCCCACCTACCCCCTCAGACCACGCGAAGAACCTTGGCATCTTACTCGACTCATCACTCACCATGAACCGACAGGTCAACGCCGTCACCTCCAGCTGCTTCAACACCCTCCGCATCCTCCGCAAGACCTTCAAGTGGATCCCCCGAGTCAAGGAAGACAGTCACCCACACACTCATCACCAGGAGACTGGACTATGGAAACGCACTCTACGCCGGCATCAACAAGTCCCTACTCCGCAAACTCCAGACAATACAGAACACCGCCGCCAGACTCGTCCTCGGCATCCCCCGACACGAACACATCAGCCAACACCTACGAAGTCTCCACTGGCTCCCCATGGAGAAAAGAGTCACTTTCAAAATCCTCACTCACGCCTACAAATGCCTACACAACAACGGACCCAAATACCTCAACGACAGAATCAACTTCCACGTACCCAAAAGAAACCTCCGATCTTCCAACCTCGCACTGGCCGAAACCCCGCGCATCCACAGAGCCAGAGTAGGCGGAAGATCCTTCTCTCACATTGCAGCCAAGACCTGGAACGAGTTACCGGCAGACATCAGACGCGCCCCCTCCCTGAACACCTTCAGGAAGACCCTCAAGACCTGGCTCTTCGGCTAAACAGATCTGCGGACCGGCCCCCGCAGCGCCTTGAGACCCTCACGGGTGAGTAGCGCGCTTACAATTCCTTGATTGATTGATTGTGGTTGTATTAGAAAGAATCAGGCTACAGTCCACGCATTAGGAGGTAGTCTTTCTTTAGGTCAACATTCGTTGAGGGTCAGAGAGTCCCCATATTCTTTAATGTTGGCACAAGCGTATATTATAGATATTTTTCAATTTCCAGAAGACTCCTCCACTGGAGGTGTTGACGCGTTTCGGCCCCTTCACCTTTGGGCCTCATCAGGACAATGGAAAGGCTACAAGTGCAACAAGTTTGGAGGATGACATAGTGTGGTTCATATACGGTTTCCTCTGCTGTATTATAAAGGTCAATCGGGGTATGCCCCATAACCACAACCAGGACAGTACGGGCTACGCACCCACTGAGGCCCTGTCTCAGTAGACTATGCGCGCTATACCCAAATGGTGCGAGGCTGCGGTGCATGGCAAGTTTAATAGAAAGGTCCAGTCTGGAGCGAACGAACGTCGTTGCTCCGTCACCGTTTACTCGGCCACCGTTATGTCATCCAGGGCAGGCCAAAGTGCAACCAGTGCAGAAATGAGGTGAGAATACTAGTGGGGGCTTAAAAAAAGTGAATCTAAAAGAATGAATTCTGCTATATCTGTGGTGCCTTTAAATACCTGAGAAACAGTGCCACCAAATGAGTTGACTCCCCCTTCAAGCAATGTTCAACGGCTTCATTCATTCATTAGTTGCTGTCCTTAATGCAACTTAATCTCCCATACCAATAGAGTTTCAGGAGAATCAGTCCAAATCTTAGCCGCATCAATTGCCGCTTCTGATCCCTGGACAATAATTGTTTTAAATAAATAGGCAGAATCATCAGGGCAAATAGCTGGACTATCAAATTTGCATGCAATTTTCAGTTGAGATTATTGATGTCCTAATCTGCGGAGATAGTTTTTGCTTGTTTTGACAATATTATTGATATTTGAACAGGAGATTGGACCACAGATTTCTTGAGGCTTTAAAGAAATTAAAGAGGTGTTGAAATATTTGTGCCAAGGGGTGCTCCCCTGATTTATAGCCTGCCACGAGTGATGTTTCAGTGATCAATTTGGCATCCTCTTTAGTTTGGCATAACAGGCAAGCGAGCTCGCCTTCAGTGACAGTTGTTGCCTAAACAAATTTGTGAGTGTCGGGTGCAATATGGTAGGTGGAATAGCCGTCAATAGCATTTACATTGGGCTTTAGCCACCCAGGTGTCCAGTTGGACTTTGAAGGCAATTGCTTCATAATCAAGTGTTGACAACCTTAGTTAAAGCAGTTACTTCCGGACAGGCCAGGTTTTTATACAATTTTTCGAAACCTTGCATCAAAGTCTGGGATGAACACTTAAGGGCTTTTATAGTTTGTGTGGGTCAACCTTTTTTATCCAGCCATACTCTCTAGTATTTGTAGATGGTCATCCTCTACAATTTTAACTTATTCAAAAACCAAGTGCCCCTTTTATATAATTTGCATCCAAAAATAACTAACCTGGTTTTGGATAGATTAATAAAAATTAGATTTGTATCATAGTAACAGCTAGTGCCTCTAGAGGCCAACTGGCGCCAGCTCTTTCAGAACTTTGACATCCGTGTATTGCAGTATTCAGTTTTTTTGGCCTGATAACAATTGAGAGAACAATGTTACTACATCCAGAGAATCTTTCATGTCAGCTAGATATAAACTATAAAAACACTAAAAAACAGCCTCGTTTTAGCCCTTTGTTGGTGAAAATCTTAACTGACATGGCCCATTTTGTGGTTATCTTAATCTTGACCCTTGTATCAGAATACAAGGCAACAATGGCATTTAAGAAGGGTGAAGAAATTCCCCACTTAACCAGCTTGGTCCACAGCCTTCCTCAGTCAACATTATCAAATGAAGTGGCGTGAAGCCAATAAATACAAAAGGGGATGATGGACGGAACGTTTGAGCCAATCAAACACTCACCCCCAGTCAACTGATCTGGGTTTAATCCATCATCATTCTTTAGCTCACTCCACCACCCCAGTTCAGACATGGCCATATGCAAATCAGTCTGACCCTGTGCCTCATGGGAACAGTCCAGCCCGAACTGCCAAGCCATGTCTTCCCTGGACCGGAAACAAGCATCCTAGGACCGGTTTCTGGCATTTCAGCCGTCATCAGCCAGGCTTGTTTGAATCCAGTGGCAAAGTGAGCAAGGGACCCACGTCTGGGCATACCCCCGCCAACTTAGGGCGACCAAAGCGATACAAAAGGGGATGATGGACGGAACGTTTGAGCCAATCAAACACTCACCCCCAGTCAACTGATCTGGGTTTAATCCATCATCATTCTTTAGCTCACTCCACCACCCCAGTTCAGACATGGCCATATGCAAATCAGTCTGACCCTGTGCCTCATGGGAACAGTCCAGCCCGAACTGCCAAGCCATGTCTTCCCTGGACCGGAAACAAGCATCCTAGGACCGGTTTCTGGCATTTCAGCCGTCATCAGCCAGGCTTGTTTGAATCCAGTGGCAAAGTGAGCAAGGGACCCACGTCTGGGCATACCCCCGCCAACTTAGGGCGACCAAAGCGATACAAAAGGGGATGATGGACGGAACGTTTGAGCCAATCAAACACTCACCCCCAGTCAACTGATCTGGGTTTAATCCATCATCATTCTTTAGCTCACTCCACCACCCCAGTTCAGACATGGCCATATGCAAATCAGTCTGACCCTGTGCCTCATGGGAACAGTCCAGCCCGAACTGCCAAGCCATGTCTTCCCTGGACCGGAAACAAGCATCCTAGGACCGGTTTCTGGCATTTCAGCCGTCATCAGCCAGGCTTGTTTGAATCCAGTGGCAAAGTGAGCAAGGGACCCACGTCTGGGCATACCCCCGCCAACTTAGGGCGACCAAAGCGATACAAAAGGGGATGATGGACGGAACGTTTGAGCCAATCAAACACTCACCCCCAGTCAACTGATCTGGGTTTAATCCATCATCATTCTTTAGCTCACTCCACCACCCCAGTTCAGACATGGCCATATGCAAATCAGTCTGACCCTGTGCCTCATGGGAACAGTCCAGCCCGAACTGCCAAGCCATGTCTTCCCTGGACCGGAAACAAGCATCCTAGGACCGGTTTCTGGCATTTCAGCCGTCATCAGCCAGGCTTGTTTGAATCCAGTGGCAAAGTGAGCAAGGGACCCACGTCTGGGCATACCCCCGCCAACTTAGGGCGACCAAAGCGATACAAAAGGGGATGATGGACGGAACGTTTGAGCCAATCAAACACTCACCCCCAGTCAACTGATCTGGGTTTAATCCATCATCATTCTTTAGCTCACTCCACCACCCCAGTTCAGACATGGCCATATGCAAATCAGTCTGACCCTGTGCCTCATGGGAACAGTCCAGCCCGAACTGCCAAGCCATGTCTTCCCTGGACCGGAAACAAGCATCCTAGGACCGGTTTCTGGCATTTCAGCCGTCATCAGCCAGGCTTGTTTGAATCCAGTGGCAAAGTGAGCAAGGGACCCACGTCTGGGCATACCCCCGCCAACTTAGGGCGACCAAAGCGATACAAAAGGGGATGATGGACGGAACGTTTGAGCCAATCAAACACTCACCCCCAGTCAACTGATCTGGGTTTAATCCATCATCATTCTTTAGCTCACTCCACCACCCCAGTTCAGACATGGCCATATGCAAATCAGTCTGACCCTGTGCCTCATGGGAACAGTCCAGCCCGAACTGCCAAGCCATGTCTTCCCTGGACCGGAAACAAGCATCCTAGGACCGGTTTCTGGCATTTCAGCCGTCATCAGCCAGGCTTGTTTGAATCCAGTGGCAAAGTGAGCAAGGGACCCACGTCTGGGCATACCCCCGCCAACTTAGGGCGACCAAAGCGATACAAAAGGGGATGATGGACGGAACGTTTGAGCCAATCAAACACTCACCCCCAGTCAACTGATCTGGGTTTAATCCATCATCATTCTTTAGCTCACTCCACCACCCCAGTTCAGACATGGCCATATGCAAATCAGTCTGACCCTGTGCCTCATGGGAACAGTCCAGCCCGAACTGCCAAGCCATGTCTTCCCTGGACCGGAAACAAGCATCCTAGGACCGGTTTCTGGCATTTCAGCCGTCATCAGCCAGGCTTGTTTGAATCCAGTGGCAAAGTGAGCAAGGGACCCACGTCTGGGCATACCCCCGCCAACTTAGGGCGACCAAAGCGATACAAAAGGGGATGATGGACGGAACGTTTGAGCCAATCAAACACTCACCCCCAGTCAACTGATCTGGGTTTAATCCATCATCATTCTTTAGCTCACTCCACCACCCCAGTTCAGACATGGCCATATGCAAATCAGTCTGACCCTGTGCCTCATGGGAACAGTCCAGCCCGAACTGCCAAGCCATGTCTTCCCTGGACCGGAAACAAGCATCCTAGGACCGGTTTCTGGCATTTCAGCCGTCATCAGCCAGGCTTGTTTGAATCCAGTGGCAAAGTGAGCAAGGGACCCACGTCTGGGCATACCCCCGCCAACTTAGGGCGACCAAAGCGATACAAAGGGGATGATGGACGGAACGTTTGAGCCAATCAAACACTCACTCCCAGTCAACTGATCTGGGTTTAATCCATCATCATTCTTTAGCTCACTCCACCACCCCAGTTCAGACATGGCCATATGCAAATCAGTCTGACCCTGTGCCTCATGGGAACAGTCCAGCCCTGGCTGATGACGGCTGGAATGCCAGAAACCGGTCCTAGGATGCTTGTTTCCGGTCCAGGGAAGACATGGCTTGGCAGTTCGTGCTGGACTGTTCCCATGAGGCACAGGGTCAGACTGATTTGCATATGGCCATGTCTGAACTGGGGAGGTGGAGTGAGCTAAAGAATGATGATGGATTAAACCCAGATCAGTTGACTGGGGGTGAGTGTTTGATTGGCTCAAACGTTCCGTCCATCATCCCCTTTTGTATCGCTGTGAAGCCAATAAATGCAGCATAAAATGATTTTCCTATTGTTGCCATAGTATTGTCAATCAAGGTGCTTAAGCTCAGGAGGTTATCCTCGATGTTACAATCTTTTTGGAACCCGTCTGAAAATTAGCGATTAGCTGATTTTGTAGGGTCCAATTTTCCAATTCCCGATTTAAAATTCGGGCAACACACTTCCCTTCTGCATCTAGTAGGGTAATCAATCTAAAGTTCTCTGGCGTGATGAAATCTCACTTTTTGTGGATGGGTATCCAACTGTCTGGGGTGGCATTTGAGGTGAGGAATGAGTTAAACAAGGGAGTAGTCAGGATCTGAGTCAATCTCGCTGGCCTTTGTTTCAAAAGGGATGCGGGAAGGCCATTTGGGCCAGGAGCCCCAGTTGGCTGGGTTAATCGAATGGGTTTTTCAACTTCATAGAGAGTTAGCTAGGAGGCTATATCATAGGTCAAGGGATATGGCTTCTTATTCTCTTGGGCAGCCTTATTGGTGGTTAGACTATTATCCACAAAGCTTTCGTATGAATTTTTCCCAGCATGCTGGGGATACGTTGATTGTAGCCAATTGAGGTTTCTTGGCCAATGTTCGATTGCTTGCAATGTTTGACCAAGATTTGTGTTGTTTTCTTGACCCACCAGTGGTAACAGAGGATGAGTAGCCGAGGCTTACTCAAGGAGATCTCCAAGACTTTGGGCATCGATATAATGCAATAAAAACTAGCACTATCATTCAGATTCCTGTGGTTTTATTTAGCAAACAATTACCAAATGTTTTAACTGGATATCCGCAGTAAAATCACCCACCCAGATAAGGAGTGAGTGCACGATTTTACTTCATAAGGTTTTTGCACAGCTGGTTTTATCACGTAACAAGTTATCACATGTGGCTCTACTGCACAAAGGAAAGCCAGACTATTGCACCCTTTAGGGCCAACAACTAAATAAGATTTACCCTTGAAGGTGTGTGCAACCAAAAGCAGCTGATAAGTTGCACAAATCAAGCAGTATATCTCTAAATACCAATTCTAGAGGTTGAAACTACCCAATGAGCACATAACACAAAAAGAAGACCCAATACTAAAAAGTTGAAACAAAAAAACATTTAGTCATCAATGAGCAACAGCACCATAAAAAATTACAACAATGAACATCTGAACACCGACCACACAAGGTGATACCAACTAAGCTCAAAGTAATATAAATGCATTCCTCACAAGCCCTCTCAAGCACCAATATGGCAGCAGCTGTTGTGGGGCATTTCACTGCACTGCGCCAAATTGTAATGCTTATAAAACATGCTCTTCTGCTGGAATAACTGTCTGCCCATTGCAGTAGATCAATACCAGTACCTAAACACATGAGAAAGCACAGATTCCCAGCTCAAAACCGTAAACGTATCACATCTCCTGACAACCTATCAGTTTGACATGGATACGAAACAACTATCATGACAATCACTGAAGATTCCCTATCAGTAAAGACTGCTAAACAGACTGCCATGTCATTCCTTGTGAAATTACTTATAGGGCATGATTTATTTTCATCAAACTGACTCTTTCCAGCATACAGTGGGCTTGGCACAATGGATGGCGTTGTCCACTTCTACAAAAATACTGACCCAGCTCATGAATTCTATTGAATTTAGTTGAACTCCACATCATATTTCCAACAGAGGTGAATCCAGTGAAGACAAAATGTTGGTCAATAGCTGTTCCCCTCAATGTGCTGGGAGCACAGATCGCTCTGATATAACACTAGTTGCGTCTAGTGCCAGGGAGAATTCGTACAGCAAGAGGAAAATGCAGCATACCATCAATGAACAGATGGACTGTGAAGCTGAGCTATCCTTTAACCCCAATGCAATACCAGACTGCCAGTTTCCACATACGATTTCAAGATTCTGACAAACCACTGCATACAACATGCAGACATGCACTTGCTCTGGACGTGGCAACTTGGCGGGTACTAAATATGAACCCTATCCCTACCCTACATACAACTATCAATTAGAATATTAAGATATGACCACCGTAACGGTCAAGCAATACAACATTGTTATGACAAACTCCCCTGTATGCATTTGAAGAAGCCTGCTGTCCTGCCCTGTGTCCCCCCTGCCCCCCAATGTCCTCAATAATATTGGAGGAATAACTGTAGTTCCTCCAATTACTGATTATGAGATCTGGGCTTTGAGGTCAAAGTTGAGAGAGTGGCTTCTGACCCTTCTACCCAGGCTATGAGGAGTGTATGTGCACACTTTAGTTGCTCCTATAGATCTAAAGGATAACACAGACTTCACCACCGACCTGGGGATTCTGAGATGTAGCTAGAAGAGGTCACCCTGAGTACAGAACCACTGATACATCTTCATAGGACGAACAGTTTTGGGGATATCTGCCTTGAACTACTGTCCTCAACTCAGCAAGTCGCCACTTTGGTCTTTGCTGGTTCAGTGGTTGTTGCTGGTGCCAGCACACCTTTGAGAGCTCTTCCATGAGAATGCTGTGACCGCCACTGGTGGTTATATATATATATACATATATATATACATATATATATACATATATATATACATATACACATATATACACACACACACACACACACACACACACACACACACACACACACACACACACACATATACATATATACATATACATATACATACATACATATATACATACATATATATACATACATATATATACATACATATATACATATATACATATACATATACACATATACATATATACATATATACATATATACATATATACATATACACATATACATATACACATATACACATATATATATATACATATACACATATATATATATACATATACACATATATATATATACATATACACATATATATATATACATATACACATATATATATACATATACACATATATATATACATATATATATATATATATACATATATATATATATATATATATATATATATATACACACACACATATATATACACACACATATATATATATACATATATATATACATATACATATACATACACCAACTAAGCTCACAAAGCCATTATGACAGCCGACGCGCTCAGAGAGAGGGAAGAGGCGGCGGCCCAAATGTTCGATGATAACAGAGCACCCACTTTGAACTCTAATTCCCACAATGCACCAGTAGCTCAACGAAATCCTTCGGTAAGGGACAAAATAAGACAATTGGAGAAACTGATGAGGACTGAACAAAACAAATGGTGGGAAGCCAGGTCCCTTCAGCGTTACTTAGATGTTGGCAGAGTGCCACGAGGGTTAAGAATTCTAATCGCCCCAAGTTATGAAACCCCTAACAAAGATGATGAAAGAATGGGCTGAGACAAACTTGGAATCATCAAGAAGATTGCTAGTTATTTTGGTTAAATATGCTGAAAAAGATCGTGCAGAGTTATCAGAACAAATAGATTCATTGAATAAGGAACTAGAAGCCATGGGACAAACTGACGAAATAACCAAACTGAGAGAGGAAATGACCAAAAGATTAAAGAAGGAGGAGGACAAAATCCATGAACGCAAAGCATTCAAATTCCATAGGGATAGAACGGATTATGAGTCAGGAAGAATTTTCACATTTGCCCAAAAATTCGACTCCCTCAAAGTCTCTAAATATGGAGGAGCACAAGTTATCAAACAACACGGAGACTAGGGTTACAGCGGGTACGTCATCGAATTCCGAAGTTCAGCCCTTGAAAGCGAAACAGAAATGGAATCTCGCAGACAACAGCAATCGCAAATACCGGCAAAAATAAGTTTGGCAGAGGAGGTCGATTTTTTAGTCCTCGAGCGCAGGCAAACCCTGCGCCCCAGAGGTCAGCGAACCCAACCAACAAAAGCAGCACAGCAAAACGCCGGGAAAAGAGAAAGGCAAAACGAAGAAGAACAGGGCAACAAAAAACAACAAACACGCCAACCGAAACGGAATTGGAAACGTTAATTCCAAATGACCAAACTATCAACCCTACAATAATCAATCTCACGGACACTGTGCTCAATAAAGCAGAAGAACAACTACTTTCATTAGGTCTATCCTTCTGCCCAGTCAGCTCCTTTAACTATTCTGCAACACGAATGGATGTATATAAAGCTATCAGAAAACTCAAACTCAAAAAATATTTTCTGCAACAGAACAACATACGCCCAGAGATTACAACAATTGAACATCAAGTGGAAGCGGATATATCGTCTCAATTACCATTAACTCCCTCAGACATGCCATTGCTACAAGACGTGTGATCTAGCAAATGAAAATGGAGTTACACGAAGTGATTTAAATGAAGAATCTCAAAGTAGCCCCATGACTGACAAACTAAGGGACACAACTCCATTCAAACCACGCTCAACTTTTAATCCGATCATGCCAAAAGATAACATTGATATGTTCCACGAACAAATTACCAACAGTCTCAAACAACTTAATTTCAAAATAAAAAGCAGCACTCGCCAGAAAATCAATAGGCGGGAACTACAATATCATGTTTTGATTTCTAAATTGAAAGCGGATGAAGAAATTATAATAAGAAATGCAGATAAAGGGGGAAACTTGGTATTGTGGAAGAAAAAAGATTACATCAGTGAAGCAATGAGACAATTAAAAGACACAGAATGCTACAGACGATGTGATCAAGTTACATTAAAAATGGTAAATGATGATTTTAAAGGCAAACTTTTAGCATGGAAACTAGCAGGTTTGATAACACTTGATGAATTTAAATTCTTGAAAAATGAAAATCCGGTCACACCCATTTTATATTTCATCCCTAAGGTTCACAAAAATTTGCAACAACCCCCCGGAAGACCTATTATTTCTGCTAGAAAGAGCCTTCTTGAAAACACATCGAAATACGTAGATTATTACCTACAGGAGCATGTACAACGACTCACGTCATACATCAAAGACACAGGGGACTTCCTTCTCAAAGTGTTGAACTTTTCTTGGCAGATGGATTTCTTTCTGATTACACTAGATGTAACATCATTATATACATCAATTAACCATCGTGGCGGACTGAGAGCCATGAAATATTACTTAGCACGAAGGGGTATTGAGTTTGCACAACATAATTTAATGCTGACAGAGAATGTGGAATTCTGCCTTTGTAACAATATATTTTTATTTCAGAACAATTTGTACCAGCAGTTACGTGGGGTAGCAATGGGGGCCAGCTTCTCCCCCAGTTATGCCTGTCTTCATATGGGATGGTGGGAGGAGCTGGTCCTTCTAAAAGAGCATACATCAGTTATGAGAAACATTAAAGCCTGGTGGAGGTTTATTGATGATCTCTTTTTAATATGGCAGGGCACACAAGAGGATGCTGAAAAATTCATTGCCAGCCTTAACATTAACCAACTTAACCTGCACTTTACAGCAACTATCAGCAAGGAAAGTGTAAACTTTTTAGATGTTGAGGTTTTCATTAAAGACGGGAGATTGGAAACGAAACTCCACAGAAAGGTAACGGCTAGCAATGCAATACTGCATGCAGGGAGTGCACACCCCCGTCACTTAATCCAAAGCATTCCTTATGGAGAAATGCTCCGCCTCAAAAGAATCTGCAGTTGTGAGGAAGACCTCACACAAGCACAATCCAACTGCAAAAGCAGATTCTTAGACAGAGGCTACACAGCACACTGCATTGATAAAGCAATTAAACGCAGCAATGCAGTTCCCAGAGAAACACTTCTTAGAAAGAACATGGAGGAAGTCCAAGTTACCACAAATGACGCTGACACATTTAGGTTCATTTTGGGGTACAATAAACAACATAAACAAGTTAAAAATATCATCAACAAACACTGGCCCCTGATTCTAGGAGACCCAGCGATAGGGCACCTACTCCCCAAAAGACCGGCTATCACCTACAGCAGGGCACCCTCGATGAGGGATGCCCTGGTGCAAAATGATCCTGGTGAGCAACCTAGGGGAACGTGGCTTTCACAAAGAAAGGGATTTTTTAAATGCAGGACGTGCAAAGCATGTCAGTTCGGTAGTAATCGAACTACTTATGTAACCCCATTTGAAACCACTGAGAAACCTATCAAAAAAGCACTTACATGCAAATCCAACTATGTAATATATGTGCTGGAGTGCCCTTGTGGCCTACGGTATATAGGTAGTACTATACTACAGGGACACAAGAGGGTACTCCAGCACATAAGGGCAATCAAGAATAGGGACGCAACATACCCAGTAGCCAGGCATTTTGATGAACTTCACAACGCAGACCCCAAAAACGTTAAATACTATTTGATTGATTCTGTCCCTCCACACAAAAGAGGGGGAGACAGAGAGAAGGCCCTCCGATGTTTGGAAACGTGGTATATTCTTAACCTCGATTCCAAACACCCTAAAGGATTAAACGCTACAGAGGAATTACATACATGTTTATAGATTTAGATCATCCGCCGCACTACAGCCCCTCAGATTTTAGTAACCAGGAATAAACAGGTTTTTACACAATTGAATCTTTTTAGCACCAAGCACTTTAAAAAAAATTGTTTTGCACTAGCACGAGTCACTTATTGTCATCTGGTTCTCATGGTATATGTTTACATCATATCGTACTGTATTTTGCTCACTAATTGAAAGCAGATTCTGATTATGAAATAAGATCATACTGCTCTAACACATAATGGTATTTATACCTGAACGTTCTAAGGTTGACATTAATTGTCTAGTCATATGTGTTTTTAAAGACAACCATATGTTTCTTTTAATGAGCATATTTTAATTTGATCAGTACTGTACAGATCCTATGGTTGTATTTTTATGTGGGTTTTAGGCTTTAACAGGTCATATTTGATAAAGTATCTATACTTATATTAATTTTTGTATAGCCTAACACTCACCAGTTTAGGAACAACCGAATGAGTCTGTTTTCCATATCCATGTTTTAACCTGATGGCACCTTGCACTTTAAGAAAACTGCTAAAAAAATGGGAAAAAATGGCATATATAGGTAACCTTCTCCCAGCTAGCGTGTCATGTGATCAAGACCCTTGCAGGGTCGAAACGCGTAATGGCTGCCAGTGCTGTTTTGAGCTGTCAATAAAGAGATAAAGTTCCAGCAAATTCTTGTGGTCCGTGCTCCTGTTCTTCGAGAGGCATCGTGATTCGAGCGGAGTGGTGCAAATATATATATATATATATATATATCCAAAGAACTCCGTTACTGCAACTTTTCCTGGTAAGAACGGATACGGACCACAGAATTCGTGCAGCAATATTTATTGTAGGTGCATAGTTGTCGCCATGACGCGTTTCAGCCCCTTCACGGGCCTTGATCATATATATATACATATATACATATACATATACACATACACATATATATATACACATATATATATACACATATATATATATACATACACATATATATATATATATACACACATATATATATATATATATTACATATATATACATATATATATATATATTACAGGCTCAAGGTCAATAAACACCAGCACTCACGGGAACGTAGTCTCCCAGATTTTATTGGGATTCTTCAACACGACCAGACGCGTTTCGGCTGCCGCCTTTTTCAGGCGGCAGCCGAAACGCGTCTGGTCGTGTTGAAGAATCCCAATAAAATCTGGGAGACTACGTTCCCGTGAGTGCTGGTGTTTATTGACCTTGAGCCTGTAATAGTGAAAGCGTGGTGTCCGTCACCACGTTACAAAGCACCCGGTCGTGAGTGAAGGAAGGAAGACGGAAATTGAGCGTGAATATATATATATATATATATATATATATATATATATATATATGTATATATATATATATATATATGTATATATATGTATATATATATATATGTATATATATATATATGTATATATATATATATATATATATATATATATATATATATATATATATATATATATATATATCTCTCTCTATTACCCACCAAGGAATAGACCTGTGGCTGATCCTTTAGTACACCATCAGTGAACTGCATCCTCTACTCAGACACCAGACACCCTTCAATACCCCCTTTGAAAAAAGCTGCAAGTGTTTGCTAAGGACCAGTTGAGCACTTCTTTGGGAAGAGATCTACTGTCGTATTTCTGGTGAGAAGGAAGCCACAGACTTCTGGTTTTATTTGCTGATCATTATTTTACGCACAGGTTAGTATTCTTATACGTTTTGAAGCAACTGTCTCTTATAAAGTACAGCACTGAGTGGAGAATCAGTTCATAAGAATATTTAAGTGTCCTACTATTTTCTAAAGCCTAAACGTGCATCGCCTCCTTGAGTAAGACTTGGACTGGTCAGCCTCGTTACCACGGAGTGGTCAAGTGCTAAACAGAGGTACCTGGTCATTTCAACTTGTGAAACAACAGTACTGTGGCTCCAGAACATCACTGGTAAACGTCTCCAATTATTACAAGCTCAGTAACCACTGGCAGCCCCGGAGCCAGGATCTCAAAGAATATATTAGCAAATGCATAGCTGAAAGTGTCAAATGTGTGATAAGCAACGTGTACCTTCTTGGTGAAATGTCAGGGCCAATATATCATGAATTAAGACATGTCATCACAAAGGTTATCAAATGCACGTCCATCTTAATGTGTTTTCTCAGCATCTTTGCTTACAGGTACCCATTAGTACAGCCCTTGTAAGGGGTTCAAGATATCCAGTGATACCACGACAAATGACTCTTCCCAAACCACCAGCTATTTTTAAGCAGCAGGTATACCAGGGCACGCATCAAGACATGGAACACAATAAAGCATGCTTTTGTGGCAGTATTCTGCCTGCACCACACTAGCCGAGGATTTATATAGAAGTCAGATAATGTGTGTTGAACAGCACTAATTTGTTAGTTACTGTGCAACATTGCAGTGTGGTCACATGTACCAATGCGTGAGGAGGAGCAGAGACAAAGGACAAATGATGATGAGGCGAAGGAAGCAGAAGTGGGACATGTTGCACATCGAAAGGAAGCCGTTGCTGTGGTCATCAGACATCATTTATAAGTATTGCCTACATAACAATAAAAGTACCTGACTTGGAAGTAAAATACCGTGTAAAATCATGCGGATTATGTGGATGCAAAATCTGAAAGTTTTTCTGAATGTTCCCTCCAGCACCCCGTGCCAACAGCTCCATTCTACCCCCATTCTAACCCCAAAAGACCCCTACCCTGGCTGCACTATCCTGCTCCCACCCAAAGCCCTACACCCCAGTGCGCATATGCCCGATCATACCCCAACAGTAATTAAAACACCTCAACGCCCTGAAAACAGTTTCACACCAACCAGCTATTACTGTCGGATAGATGGTTACCCAGATGAGCATGGGCTGATCACCTCTTTGGTAGGGATGGGAAAACCTGGCAAAAAAGGGAGTGGGTGTATGAGGGGATTGTGGGTGTTACTGAGCGTCAAGAATAGCAAACTCTGCAATCTGTGGAAGTGTCAGTTTGTGCCTTAGCAGCTCGGACAGGCTACTGAAGATTGAAACTCTAAGGACATGCCCCCGGTACTTCATTTGTAAAAATACAAGTGTAGGATCCCTAAGTTGTTCTTAGCAGGCCACCAAAGTTCTACTGAACGTCAAGGCTGCCTAATATTTACTTCATCTCATGCCTCTTTATTCCAACATCCTACAATACCTCAAGCAAATTATTTTTCTTTGCTGCTTTCTCTTTCTCACGGTTTTCCTATCTTTCTCTTTGTTTACCCCTTTTCTGCTTCTTCCTTTCATGTTGTGTCAAAGTCTGATGATGAGAAATATAAACTGTTTCCCACACATAAGTACCACTGCCCACCATTTAGAATTAACAGCACAAATTAAGCCCGATGCCAATGGCCGACTGATGGTAAAATTGGAGGCCTGAGCCAGTTCAGGCGGCATCAAAGCACAGGTCCCTGGAACCATTGCTTTACAGTGCGGTGCTGGGTAAATCTGAACTGCAAATCCCTATGTCCCAGATTTCGGTCACAAGGTCTGCTAATGCACAGAGAGCTTGCGCTCTTCAGGGAGTTTGCCATGGGAGACATCTGCCCTTCTTCCCCAAAACGCACGCTGATAGATACAGCTCAGGCATCATTAAGAGCCATAAAGGTGCCTAGGATTGCCTTGTCGGCCATCACAGGAAGTTACTAAGTCATTCCCTTTAAATTCCTATCAGATAAGGGGAAAATCTCACACCTGTGGCTGACTCATGATAGCTTCTTTGACATCAATCGCCACTACCAGAGAGGCTGCTCTTTCAAAACCTGGTTGCATCCGCCTTTAGCGTTATCACTCCGTATTACATGTGACTGTGTATTGCAGAGTTGTGCGGTACCTTTATGTATAGTCTGATCAGCTGGTTTTTGGTCACTGATATGTAGATTTCTTTGCAATGCTTTTGGGGTTTTTTAACTTCTTTACAGAGGCTGGAGTTGCGCTTTGACTCACACCTGTGTGAAGCATCGGTTCTGTACTTCGACTGTAACACACGTGGCACGCACAAGCAGTTTGCTTGGACCACGGCAAACTCTCTGGGACAGCACTGTCGATCTTCGGGTTACTTGTCCCCTAACTCATTGCCAGTGGTAGCGTCCAACTCAGCCTGGGTACACGACAATGATTACGCCACACATGTAGCTCAGCATTACATGTGTTTATTAGTCTGCGTTTAACTGCGAATTCAACATTCTAAACCACTCTTCCTTGCATTCCGCTCTAACACGCAAAAAGTGTTCCATCATTCAAACTCGCAAGACACTACAATTTGCACAGTACAAAAAATATCAGCTAGATCAACAGAAACAAAAACAAAATAACATTAAAATGAAGGCACCACAGAAGAGGAAAATTAAGACAGGGCTATTTTAAACCCAAAACTAAGGTTTAGGAACGTTGGGGGCACCAAGAAATATTAACCATGATCATAAGAACTCACAATATAGATATATAGATGTTGCCAGACTGGACAGTGGGGTTGAACTGCCCAAGGGGTGTGGGTGTTGGGGGGAACGCATGATCTTCAAATGTTTAACGAGTTGGTGAATTATGTGCTGCTCTTGTACAATGTGTTCCGGATTTTTGCACTCATGGGGACTGGATGGGTGGTGGGAGGTGGGGATCTTCCACTGGTTTAGAGGTAACAAAAAATAGTCTAGTAATGGCTGGACATGCAATTAAATTCATGTCATGGAATGTCAGGGGTATCGCTTGATATAAAAAGCACTGCAGAGTATTCACATATTTGAAATGCTATAAACTGTCCATAGCATTCTTACAGGAAACGCATATGTGTTGTCTCCGTAAGCAGTGGAGGGACAACTCTTCGACAGATCTTATTTTGGGTTTGCTTGAGGTGCATTAATATCGGGTTGCTCCGGGGGTCCCATTTCATTACAGAGGTCATGTCCTCGGGAGGGTAGATATGTCATCTTACAGGGCAATTTGAACGGCCACGAACTCTGTCTCAAACGCGCACGCGCAGTACAATGACTGCCCAGACTTCTACACCAGTGACCACGGCCGCATCGCGGCAGCTTGATGCGGACATTATAATGACGGGCGACTGTAATTGCGTCCTCGACAGGATGCTCGATAGAGACCCGCCCAGACACCATACTAAGCCCAACATGACTAGAACCCTACAAGACACAATGCAGGGCCACCACTTCCTAGATGAATGGCGGGAGAGACACCCATCAGAGAAACAATATTCCCATTATATGCCAGTGGGTACCCACAGCCGGTTAGACTACTGCTTAGTCTCCAACAGCCAGGCACAGAAGGTTCAAGAGATTTCTTACTTAACCCAAAATATTTCAAAACACTCTCCGGTTTTAATAAGCTTTGTGGGAGAGCGTGGGTGCACTGCAATCCCTCTGTGGAGATTGAGAGCAGAGGCATTGTCGGACCCCTCGTTTGAAGCTACACTCCAAAAGTCACCATCACACTAGTTTGAGGAGAACTGGGGCAGCGTAAATTCCACAGCATTGGACTGGGAGGCAATGAATGTGGTACTCCGAGGGGTATGCTTAAAAACGACATACAGGGTGAGGCAACAACTGGACATGGACATTCAGGAGCACGAAATATCTAGCTACCATAGAGAAAGAGGTGCACACGCACTCAGAAAGATTGGAAGACTGGCGGGAGGGCCTTAGGGTGGTATTAGATGATTGGCGCAGACTCGAGAAAACTATTTATACAGCAGATCGCCAACGGTTGCATGCAGAGGCGGCAAAACTCGAGCGATGCTTGCCAAACTGACCAGACAGGAAGCCCAGCAGGTTCCGATACGGTCTATCCGTACTGTTCAGGGGTGTGTGGTTTGTATCCAGCGGGCCATTAATCAGGTCATCGAGCTCCATCTGAGCGCGACGGACTCTGAGTGGGGAGGGGAGTCAGACACTCACCTAAAAGCAAACTTGGCGGAAATACCACTCCCGAGGTTAGATCCTGATGATCGCGATCACCTAGATAGACTCATAACCCGGGAAGAGACCCTTGTGGCGATTAGGAACATGAAAACCGCAAAAACGCCAGGCAGTGACAGTCTACCCACTGAATTCTACCACTGCTATGCAGACCAAGTGGTCGATAAACTGTTGGAGGTCTACCAGGAGGCTCTCCAGAAAGGGTCCCTCCAGCAATTGTGATGATACAAAAACCAGGAAAGGACACTTTGGAGGCCTCCTCATGCAGATCAATGTTGTTATTGAACGTGGACGCCAAACTCAATATATTGGCAGCAAGCCTGCTCCCTCAACTTTCAAGCCTAATATATCCCGAAAAGACAGGGTACCCTCCATAATTTAAGACGGCTTTCGCTGGTGTACCACGCCCCACAGTAATGACAGGATGCCTACCCCTTAGCTCTCCTAGATATCGAACAGCCGTTCAATTAATTAGATTGGAATTAATTATCGGTGGCAGGTGCTGTGGAAGATCGGCATGGGCCAAAAATGTATCCAATGGGTTCAGCTCCTGTATACTGCCCCACGCGTCAAGAGTGCGGTCCGGGAGGGAGGTTTTGGCAGCCTTCTCGATACACAGGGGAACTAGGCGGAGTGCCCATTGTCACCAGTCCTCTTCGCACTCGCAATGGAGCCAATAGCAGAGAGGTTACGCAGGACACTGCACACCTGGGGATGATCATGTTGGGAGGGAATACCCATGTGGTTTCCCTTTATAACAAGAACACATTGATATATCTGAGGCAACCGGAATACTCTATCCCGATACTCCTAAATGTGATGCAGGAGTTTGGTGAGATATCGGGCCTCCAGGTTAATCCAACTAAGTCCAGGCTGTCCCTCTAGGGAATCTGGCAGATCTTCCGCTAGAGGCGCTTCCACAGAGCTCCCTCTCTCCTTAATTGGCAGGGTTGCTATTGTTAAAATGATTATGTTCCCTAGATGCCTATATGTCCTCCAAGAAAACCTCTACACGATTCCTCTGCATTATTTCAAAACCCTGGACTGCCTGGTGGTGGAGCTGCTGGGGGCCAATAGGCGGAAGTGTCGGCCTCTCTACCCTTAAACGGACCTGGGACCAGGGGGGCTCAAAGTCCCTCATATGGAGCTGTATTATATGGCTGTACATTTGCAGAATGTGGTCCACCGGTAAGACCTAGAGGATAACTGGGCGAAGAAACTTCTACGAGGCTCCCATGGGGAGAGGACACTCCTCGTCCTATTGATGGGGGGGGGGGGGGGTACAAGGGTGCCCCCAGATAGACCCTACATAGTCCGCCAGGTGTGCAAATTGTAGGAAGGGGCAGTCACGCGGGTACTGCGTGGAGCACCATATGCCCCAGATATGCAAATTTCATTTCCCCAACCTTTTTTCAAAATAGCAGAATCTAGGTCTGTCCAGAAATGGAAAGACTGGGGCTGTAATACATTAGGGGACCTATACCCTGCAGGACAATTTATTACATGGAACGATGCCATGGAATCCTTTACACTGGGAATGGGCCAATATCTGCAATATGCAAAGATCTCGGTAACTGCCCGGAACCTTTTTCCAACTTTGACGGACGCACCACAGCCCCCAGATACACTGGTAACGCTACTGAACATGGCAGGAGGACGTGGACTAATTTTTAATATCTACAAGGCCCTACAAGGCGACATTCCGATTGGGACGCTTAGAGTTCAGAACAAATGGGAGAGTGTGCTGGAGGACTCCATGAGCGCAAAAGACTGGAAACTAGTACACAAGGGAGTGAAGATGGTTAGCTCCAACGCCAGATTTACGTTATCACAAAACAACTATGTGCACCAACCTTACCTCTTTCCCAAGACACTACATACAATTCTCGTAGTGATTGTTGCCCACGATGTGGAGGGATAGAGACGACCTTCATCCACATGGTATGGTCATGTGCGACATAGATACCCTACTGGAAAACAATGTTAAGGGATATTAATAGAGCCACTGGGTGGAATATTCAGCTTACAATCAAGCAGGGATTGCTGGGTCCGATCCCCTTGCCTTCTCATAAAAAACGTAAAAGAAAGTTTATCTTGCTTAGTCTATTCTTGACAAAACAGCACATAGATATTAAATGGTTGGGATTGGATCCCCCAAAGCACGCAGACTGGCTCAGGGATGTTTCTGAATGGATGATTGCGGAAGAGATAAGCATGAAACATGTTTGCAAAGATGACAAGTTAGAGGACGACCTAGGAGTCTGGGTGGTCATGTTGTCCGATTTAAAAGAACACCCAGACACTGTGCTCGGAGGGGCCAGAAGAGTGACGTTTCCAGAGCCCCCATTGCCACCGCAGTGGGGAAAGGGGTGTGACCCTTTTGTACGTCCAGCATTTCCTGACACTGCTTCACAATCGATTCACAAAAGATTACCCTCTACTACTTTTTATGTGACATGACACGACAGCAGCGGGCAGGGTGGGGGGATTGTTGGGGATTTGTTGATCTGATAACATTGAAGACAACATTATGATGTTGATTTATACATCAACCGCTTTTTATTCTTACAGCTTGTATCCTAAGAAAATGCAATAAAGAGAATTTTTTTAAATGTTGCTGAATAAGTGCCGTACAATCGCATTGGCCATAGGATAACACTGGACTGTTGGATGGATTGTTAATTTCAAGGTTTGTCCTTCAATGAAGTGATTGCAAAAAGGGGCCATAGACAAACACTACCGTATCAGAGATCATAAGATCCATTCATTTCTATGAGGGAAGCAGCCATCACTTCTATTGTGTCTAAAGCTAGTAGGGAGAAAACTTTCTGGCTTCTTTTTGGAACCCAAAATTAAGTGTACGATTAATGTGTATTAAAAGCTATTCCTTTTTTAAAGTTACTACATGACAGAGGAATCATCTATTATTTTTGATGCCATGTTATGCTGTATTTGGAATCACAATTCATGCCACATCTTGTAAGCTATGTTTTGACTGCATTGCAGATGGACACTGAAGACGGCCATGTACTCCTGTTCAACTACTGCATGTACCTAGGGTCCTGGGCCAGTAGGCAGAAACTTCTGCATGCTCTGTATTATCAGAGACATCAGGTGAAATATCCTGACACACTCTCACGGCTTCAGAGGGCACATGGGCTACGGTCTATCTAAGAGTAACAGAGAAAGTCTCTTGCAATTACGAAAGCCATGTGAGGATCAGTCTACAGAACTGAAAAGTCTTGCTGTTGCTCAGGATACATAATGAAGCATAATTCTAAGGGTGACTGTAGTCTTTCACACCCATCTTGAAATAGCAAGCCACACATGATCCTAATGGATCCTGATGATGGTATTTGTAGCTCAGCATAAAGTTACCCTCAAAGACAGGTGAGGCTAAAAATGGACAATTTATAAGTATTTATGCTTTACCAGTGATGTTCACTCTCCTTTATTTGTACACCAGAACAACTGGATTGGTTTGTGAAACTCACAGCAGCACAATTAGAGCTAGATGGAGTAGGGATATTAGAAAACCTATAGTCAGTGGTCTTGAAACCTGATGAGATGCCATTGATTCCTTCTGTCTACAAGTTATACACCTATGATCCCCAAGGAGGTGATGAGCTGCCTTTACTGAAGACAAATGGTTTGCATGTATCCAACTCCACTACTTTAGTGTCATTTCCAGCTTTACTAGAGTAGTAAAATTACTTGAGAGGGCAATTACTGACCAATTACAAACTCAGGTAGAGTTTTCAGTTTAGTTATTATCTAGTGTGGCAAAAACTACAAATTAAAATGGATAATTATGAAAGCAGATAAATGGACCTGGGAGGAGGCAGAATGGAAAACAGAGTGCTACAGAAGAAAGCGGAAATGATACTACGCTTCATGACAATAGTGACCTGACAAAATGAGGAATCGAGTGTATAACAACCCGTCGGACCCTTTCGGGGGACCACAGAGCAAGCAGGGGCTGCCAGGCCACTGCTGTAGGGGTGGGGCCATTTGCCTCTGATGTACCAGGGTCTATCCTACTATGACTCCACAACCTTGGGCAACTTTAAGCCCTTCAGCCCTTGACTTTAAATTGTAGTGATGGTGAGCAGTCACAGATGTCTCAAAGAGATTACTGTGTAGGTACACCAGGCTAAATACAAAATACTAAATACATCCAAGACCTCAATAATGTGTATTGTGCAGTCCAGTGTTTATGTTAATAAAAAGAGACCTTTATTACATAATAAAACTCAATACTACACACACAAAAATATCCAAATAATAGAGTTATGGGTATGAAGCTAATACTTCCAGGTAAAGCAGACCCCCTTTCTCATTCTGCTCCCTTACGCTCTAAGGTAGTCCTGGTGTGGGTAGGAGTGCAGACACAGCACCGTTCGCCCTAGTTACCAGTATTCGGCTATAATGGCACTCAGTCTGTCTTCCTTGTTCACCATGGTTGGCCTCCTACTTTGCAGTTCGTGTTCCTCCCTCTCCAGGAAGAAGGTGCACCAACCAAAGTTGAGTCAGCCAGGTGCTTCGCTCCTAGAAGGCCGACACAGGCTACAAGACTGTTCTGGATGCAGCAGTGACGTGAAGCTGTATTCAGATGGTGGCCCTCTTCCTCTTCGGAGCAGACAACATCAGCAGCAGGACAGGTGAGTCTTGGAGTCAGTAGCTCAAGCCTCACTGGAATGGGGCATCGATGCGGGCCTCTTTCACGCACAGGTCCAGGGTGGGAGACTGGGTTGCCTCAAGGAGCTTCTGGACAGCAGCAGCAGAATTCAATCAGGTACATATGGGGCTAGCATCATAGGCAGTCACTCATTCACTTCGGCACACTTACGAGTGCCTTGGAAGAGCTACTTTATTTTCCTACTGCATAGGCTGCACAGGCACACAATTGTCAAGTGCAGCAAGTAAGCCACAATACTGGTCTGTTCAGCATGCTTGGGCAAGTGCCACAGCTTCGCATGTTTCTTTTTCTGAGGCACAGACCACTTGGGCACAAGTGGGCAAATCCACAGATACATCAGCGAGTCACTTCAGTCACACGAGCAAGTGCCATAAGTTAGGGTTGGTCCCTTCAGCAACACAGAGCGCTCATGCACACATAGTTAAGTGCCACACAAGGTAAACAACCGTATATTCTTAGGCACACTTTGGAAGTGCTGCTAATCTTCCACTTTGGCATCAGTGTCTGGCTAAGAGTCTTGAGCATGCCAGTCACATTCTTTCTTCGTTAGTCTCTGGTGGACGGGCCCACAGCACCAGGGTCAATTGCTTGTCCACACCAGTAATCAGGTCCTCTAGCAGGGATGGCACACTCCCTCCAGGCAGGACTCTCCAGGCGTTCCAGGACAGGGAAAGCAGAACTTCCTCCAGAGAAGAATCCGGGTGATGGGCCTTCACCGCTGGGAAACTGGCTGTAAGGAGAGACCAGCTGTGGTTGTGCAGTAGTCCTTTGGGTATTCTGTAAAGCACTTCCCTTCTTGGTTGAAGATAACCTGAAACTGGAACAACAAGTGGGTGAGAGGTTGTCACTTTTATACAGGTTAACCAGACAGGACATATGGATTCTCCGTCAGCACTTTCAGAACCAATAGTGGTTGTTTTCCTTTTCATCAGTCCTCTCCAGGCTGTTTCCACTCATAGCCTTTACAAGGTGAAACTCTTCACGGTAGGGAAGCCTCCATCTTAGAGTACCCACAACAGAGCCATAAAGATCTGTGAGCTTTCTGCATCTATCTCATCAACAGCCACACTGACAGTGACCAGGAACAGGGACAAAAGGTTGGCCTCACCTAAAGGGACTTCACAGCCAGAACAGTGGAAATTGCACTCCCATTGTTCACCCCCACCATCTACCAAATGGCAGCTCTACATGAAGGCTAATCAGCAGTCCCTCTCAGCAAAAGGACATAACAAAAAAAATCTGAAGCAGCCCTGTCACCTCTATCCTCACGTCAAAGTCTAGGTCTGCTTCCTCCCATTTCAGAAATACCAGCAGTACGCTTCCACTGTCTGGGAAAACTACCGCGCCTCCATATTATGCACAGGAAAAAAAAAAAAGAGGAGCTCACAAAATGGAATCTGCAGGCCTGAACAAATTTTAAAACGCCTAAAACTGTAACCTAAGAGAAGATGGCGGCCATGAGATAGGCCGAGAGTAAGCTCCTCTTCCTCACCAAGACAGACCAGTGGGGGTAAGGAGCCTGAAGAGACCCCAGGGTAATCACCGATTATTGACATGGGTCCGGGGGTCCGCCGCAATGCCTGGAGGTCGATCGGTTGGCTAAAAGTGGCAAGCAACTATATATCGGTCTGCCTGCCCAAGCAATGGTTTGGCGTCTATAGGCAGTTGCGGGAGGTGGCAGGCGAAGGGACGAATGCATTCGAGAAGCAGTGGATGGACGAATGCCTGCAGAAAAATGGCCCCCAAGAGCACCAGAACAGCGAGGGCCCACTATGGTGCAGCAGCGAGCGCTAGCAGCAGTTTAGCAGGCGCGAGTTCGGCAGGTGGCCCTTGCAATGAGGCCACAGGTAGAGCAAGGCTGAAATTACCTACACAGGGGCTCTCAACATCGGCGACTTCTGATAAAGCAGGTCACAAACCGAGAGGGCTGAGTGGCATAGCTGCTGGTTCCATTGGGACCAGATCATCAATTACTGATTTTTTAAAACTTACTTTGGGAGAGAAAGGCCAGCTGGCAACTCGACCACAGTATATGGACACGCCTACAGTGCTTAAGGAGGTGCACGAGTCTGATTAGCTTTGATATGGAGATAGCAATGTGCTCCGAGGGTGCGAAAGCTGGGGCACAGAGCGATCTAAGCACGCAACATACAGCCCTAGGAAAGAGCAAGAAAAAGAGGGCTCTCATGGAGAGGCTGTCTCTGGTCATCAACATGCTCACCAGGCCAAGGAATATAATGAGTAGCCACAAAGAGATGGAAGTTACTGCGGATGCAGGTGCAGACACACAGATAGTGGAGGTCGCAGAGTGCTTTTTCCTCAATGTCGGAGTGGTCAGAGGCCTCGAGCAACAAATTATACTTGACAGAGGCGGTCTCCTTAAGTAGTTCAAGTGAGGTGATTGCGACCGTTCAGACAGGAGTAGAAGGGAAGTATACACAAGTCAACTGGACAAAGCCAACCACTCAGCATACCTTTAAGGGCACTGCTATCCCTCAAGACAGTTTAGAACCAAATGCCTAATGAGCCACCAACCCTGGATGCCATATATCAGGGTATCATGCTCCACAGGTTGGAGACCCGGTCTGATAACCGGAGAGCGAGAACTGCAACCAGGAAGCTTTATGGTGCAGTGCAGGAAGCTCACAAACTTGCTCTGAGATTGCTGAGAGGATATCAGCTGTAGAGAACCTAATGGCAGCTTTGGAATTGGATCTTACAACAATTAAGGCTCAGTCTGTAGAGCATGAGGCACAACTTGTGGACACGCAGTGGAATTTAAAAGACTTTGAAAATCAGCAATGCCGCAACAACTTGAGGATTTTGGGGATTGAGGAGAGCACGGATATCAGAACATTCATGATTAAGTTATTTCGAAGTGCCTTCGCTGAACTTGAAGGCAGTAACTGGGCTCACGAAATCCTGAGTCCATAGATTTCCTCTCACATTAAGGCATGCAGATCAGGGGACTGAGTCAGCTAGTACAAAACCTAGGGCTATACTGGTCTTCTTTGGCAACTACCTTCTAAGACAGGCGGTCTTTGAAAAAGCACGTCCGGACTCTAAGTGATGTGTAGAGGAGCATTCCAACTTTGCTGGATCAGACTTCTGCCATGTAACAGTGGAGCGGCATTGGAGGCCGAGGCAACTGATAAAGCTGTTTCAGGACAAGTGGGCAGGAGCCTATTTAATGAATCCTGCAAGGCTCAATACAATCTTTAACAGTGGGGCAGTAGAAAAGAAGAGCACTGTAGAGTACGTGAATTCTTTTAAGGGAGATGGACTGGCTTATAGCTTTACTCAATTATTGATATTTGGAGACATTATACATTTTGGAAATAACAAAGCAATTATGGTAATGAAGCAGATGTAATGATGTTATCAGATAGCTGAATGGTACAAACCAGGAAACTGGTTTTATGTACAGTCAATGTTTGTGATTTGAATGACCGGTCTAAAAATGTCAAGGTTGCAGCTGAGATGAGAAACCGGGGCTCAGACACTGTTGTATGCAAGAGACACAGAGGGGTCAAGGAGGGATCTGTTTGAGACGTTGGGTTATGCTCTTTAGGCGCATACTACACAGGGAACTACTGCAAAGGGGGAGGCAATCCTAGCACAAAGGAATGTTTTTGATGTTAAACGCAAACGTTTGGATAAATATGGGAGATGGGCACTCGTGAAATGTCAGGTGGCTGGGTCATATTTTACTATTTGCTTAATCTATGGCTCCAACTTGGATGAGCCGGCAATTATTGAACATTTAGATGTGGAGTTGGCCTCTTGACCTACCCCACTTATTGTGTGTGGGGATTTAAATATATTCATATTGACTGCACCCAGGGATTACCGGTGTCCGGGAGGTTTGTGGGCAAGAAGCCCAGGGTTTTCAGGACAGTGCAGGAACTGGGAGGGATCACGGCCTCACGGACATGTGGGACAAACTAAAGGTACCTGATCCAGGTTATACCTTTTTCTCAAATCCTCACAAGAAATTTGCTAGACTGGAGTACATTTTTGGTTTCTGCAGGGCTAATCCAGCAAGTGCATATAGAGAGGCACCCCATGATATTCGCAGATCATAACTCTTTGATTATAGAGCTCCAGGAGTTGGCTGCTGGGGCACGGACTCAAACGTGCTCCTTCGACAGGGGGCTGCTATTTAATTCTGACTATATAGAACACAAATAAATGGCTGGTAAACTTTATGGAGAGCAAAAGAGGGAGTGCTGCGGTAGGTGTTGTTTGGGACTCACTGAAGGCTAGAATTAGGGTGGGAAGACCCTCAGCTTTAGTCTATATAATCAGGGACATCAGCTCTTAAAATGCGGGAACACTGTAAAGAATTAAGCACATTGGAAGCCTGGCTTGTAACACTTATCAAGGAAGGGATGAGAGAACAGGGAGTTCTCCAAAAGAAATCTGTGGTTGATGCAGGTATCAATAATCATTATTCAAATAAGGCAGCAGAGAAATATCAAGCCCGGCAGGTGGAGAGTTATGAATATAACGAGAGGGTGGGAAACCTCCTGGCATTGCGAACATGGCAGACGGAGGTACATAGTGGCATCCATGCAACTATGTACCTCCTGGACACGGATAAGGAAGGGCAGGTGGTCGGTACTCCGGAAGACATTGTAAGTGTATTTAAGGAGTTTTAGGAAAGTCTATTATAACAGGCAGAGGCGCTATTTTCCTTGGCAGATATTGAGCAGTACTTGGGTTTAGTCAAAAGAGGGGCTTGAAGCCTAGGAGCAGGCTGCGATGGATGCCCCAATCACCTCAGAGGAAATTAAATTTGCTCTTTGCTTTCTAGCAACAGGCAAGGTTGCAGGCCAGATAGGATACCGCTGGAGTTCGATAGAGTCTTTTATCCAATATTAGAGGGGGAGATGGTCAATATTTTTCTTGAAGCTCAGTATGGTCGCCTACTCCCAGCATCCTGGATAGTGACTAATATTGCTGTATACAAGAAGGGAAAGCCCCTTTTAAACCCAGGCTCATTTGGGCCCTCTTGCTGATTAACAGTGATGCAAAGATTTATTCCAAGATATCTGCGGCACAGTTGGGCAAGGTTAAAGCCAAAATGGTGTCTCCCAGGCAGCATGGCTTTATGCCGGGTACAGGGACTACTGATCATGTCAGTCGGGCAACTGCTTTATTCGATGCGGCAGAGGTACTTGAATATCCCATTAGCAAGATATTGCTTGATGGCGAAAAGGCTTACAACCGGGTGACTTGGGATTATCTATGGGTGGTACTAAAGAGGAATAGTTAGGTCCCGGTTTCATCACAGCCATGCAGGCATTATAATATACACCAACTGCAAGATTTCTAATAATGGGAAGGGAAATCAGATGAGATTAGGATGAGAGGGACAAAGCAGGGATGATCATGTTCATCTCTCTTATTTGACCTATATATTGATCCATTGATAAAAAGGTTAGAGGAGAACGACCTAATCAGCCCTGTAGTGATGAATTGAATCAAGACTAAGATACTGGCATATGCCGACGACGCGGCACTAGTGATGTCTGATCCAGTAGAGTCCATAAGGGAGGTAGACAGGGAGGAGGAAAAGTTTGGAAGAATAGCTGGCTACCATCTGTACAAGAGCAAGACCCAAAGAAATACAAATGGAAGAGAAGCGCAAAGTCGAAAGTGCGATATACTTGGGCGTAAATATATCAGCTAGAGTAGATGACATTGTGGGGGGCGTGGCCAAGATGTCGACCCGGAGCAGATGCTGCCTAGAGAGCTCCGCAGCCGTCCGTGAAGTTATCCTGCATAATCCTGCCCACCCAAGCCCGCACGCACTTTTATCGGCACCTCTAGCTGCAGTGAAGGAGGAAAGCCGAAAATTGAGGGGTTGTCACCGTCGCCCGGAGCCGCGATCTGGGGCGTGTTGGGCCTGCGCTTCCCCTGGCGCAGAGTGAGCTGGGGTGGTCCCGGGAGCACCGCAGTGGCCCACCCGAGTGCTGAAAGGACTGCTGACCCCCCCCCCCCCCCATCCCTCGACGACTCAGATAAATAAGGTTGTGAAATATGCCATCCCACCCCTGCACCCCCAGCTCTGAAGTTTTTTTCGTTTGTGTGAAGCGGGGGCGGCGCTGCGGGCGGGCCTGGCGTGGTGAGCGGAGCTGGGGCCTGGCGTGGCCTGAGAGCAGAGACGCTGCGACGAGTGAAGATACTCCTTCCCCCACCGAGAGGTGGATGCTGGCTGTCGCCAGTATGGAGTGGTGAGGAGGAGGCGGATCCTGCGACCCCGGCGTCGGAGCCTCATCGGAGTGGGCCCGCTGAAGTGAGGGAGTAGCTGTGGCCCGGCGGTGTGTGGGAGCACCCTCAAACGAGGGGGCTGGCCTGGAACCGCCGCCCCCCCCCCCACCCCCGGTCCCGTGAAATCGAACTGAGGCGCTTGGGCCCGGGGCAGTGAAGCAGTCACTGGCGGTGCATGGGCGAGGGGGCGGTGCGGAGTCGGCTCCCCCCATGAGGGTTCGAGTGGCGGTGTCCCGGCGCAGGAGCATATGCGAACAGCGGAACTGGCCTGGACCCGGTCCGTAGTGGTGTACGGGAGGGGGGACGACACAGAGTCGGCCCCCCCCTGTGGAGGTTCGAGTGGCGGCGGCTCGGCACAGTGCAGGAGCACGCGCAAACATTGAAAATCGGCCTGGAAGCGATCTCGGATCCGAACAATTGAGGTGAGGAGGCCCGGAGCGGAGGAGTAATCCCTGGCGGTGCCTGGGTGAGCGGGCGGTGGCCATGAGGGCCCAGGAAAAAAGGAGACGAGGCTGCGGCCCATCACTTTTCCTATGCCCTGAGCAGGTCTACTCCCCGAGCAGTGAAGCGACTAGGCCCGGGGGCTGTGGGGCAAGCATGGGCTTAAGGAGAGTGCAGCACATCGGTCCCCTCCGGCGGAGCGGAAAGAAGCAATCGGACCGAGAGGCCCAACAAACTGAGTGGGGACTACCAGAGTCAGCCCCCAATTGGAATCCCAAACCTGGAGAAAGATGGGGATGTGGAGGGAGTGCACCCGGTCCCCCTCCCCCCAATAAGCCTTAGTCTGTACTAGTGGTGGCGCCCGTAATCTGAATTCCCAGGGAGCCTTTTCTGTAGGACCCCCTCCCCCTAGCGGGCCGGTGGAGCTGGGGATAATGAAAGAATCAAAAAGAACAAAACAAAGAAATAGGAAGGAAGAAAAAGGGGAAAAACAAAAACAGTAACTGAGAGCTGGGCCCACTGAGATAGAGGGGTTGGGACCTACTCGGCCTATAGAAATAAGGTTGGCAGGAGCAGGTGACATGGGCTTTGTTGGAATCCAGCAAGTCGGCGCACAGAACAGCGCCCAGGAGGCCCAGAGGACATACCTTTGGCTGACTAGGGGTGTGTAGGCCAATATAAAGCGGAGGCGACCCCCGATCCTGCTCTCCCTCTCACAGGGGTTGTGGAGCCCCTATTGCATCAAGACTGTCTGTGCGTGAGGCAAACAAGGAAAAGAAAGGGAAATAAGTACCAAAGCAAAGACTACTACACATAAATAGCGGCACAGGTTAGACGAGTGGCCCCTCCACGGCCGGGTGGTAGGCCGCACCATGGGCAAAGACAGACCTCAGAGAGGGGTCCAACAGATGAAAATGGATCATTACACGGCAGGGGGTGCTGCCGAGATCGGACCCGCCGCACACGGTGACGACGGGGAGTGACGCAGCTCGACCGGAACCTACGGGGGCCCAAATCCTCTCAGCTATTGAAGCCTCTAGCGCAACCGTCCAGGCAAAAATAGATGCGGTATCACTGGATGTCGGGCTGCTGTGTGCTGACCTCCGCACTGTTGCGGACCGCTCACTAGCCACAGAACAAACGGTCGGTGAGCTGCAGAACGAAGTCACCACACTAAAGGCAACACTAACCGAACTCTCACAGAAGACGGCGGACCTGGAGCACCGGGCCGAAGATGCCAAGGGGCGCTCCCGTAGATACAACCTGCGCTTTGTAGGATTTCCGGAGGGTGCGGAGAGGAAAGAGCCGGAACTCCTCCTGGAAAAATGGATCAAGGAGGCACTCCCCACAGCCGAACGATCTTCAATCTTTATTGTGGAGCAGGCGCACCGAGACCGTATGGCGTCGCCACCACCGGGGGCCCAGCCCAGGACCCCAATAGCCAACATCTTACACTTCAGGGATAGGGATTGTATTCTTAAAGCGGCCAGGCGTGAAGGAGACCCTGCCTTCAGGAACCAAAAGATCCGCATATTCCCAGATTACACCCGTTTGGTTCAGCAGCAGAGAGCGTCCTTTATTGGGGCGATACAAAAACTGCGTGCTATGAACCTCCATTATATGCTCCTCTATCCTGCGAAGTTGAAAGTTCTCCATGCAGATCGGGCCCACTTCTTCACAACCCCGGAGGCGGCCTGGGATTGGCCGGAGGTCTATGGAGACGAGAGGATACTATATAGGGGGAGAGAAGTGGGGAGACCCTCAGCTAAATCCGGGGAAAAAGCGGTAGCCGAGTAGAAAGACCAAAAAATCCTCCAGATCAACACAACGAGTGGTGGTACGAGGTGATGGCTCCTTGGAACTGGAAAGGACAGATCCTGGTAGCGAGGGCAGGAGGTCTCCCAGAATAGACCAATTGACGCAACAAGCTGAACGAGAGGCCGTCCAGGCGCTGGTGGAGGTGGTAACAGCCACAGGCTCGGATGAAAGCATGGGAGACATTGTCGAGGACACTCCACAGCTGGGAGGCCCCTGAGCGGATCGTGGATGGTGGTAGCAGCTAGGGGAGGGTGGCTTCTTGCAGAAAAAGTGCCACAGATAATGGTACTCTTGCCAAACAATGTACTGTGTCGCAGGGGTGTTCTCTCCTCCACCCTGAAGATGGAGGACTGGAGTAGGATGGGCACCGATACTAGACAGTCGGATAACGCCCTCTTTTTCATTTTCTTTTCAGCTCTTTCTGCATTGTCGTCTCCTACTTTATCTTCTTGCTTCTATTCTTTTCTATCCTCAATCTCTTAGTTGGAATATCCTATTTTATGGATAGTAACAGATATGACTGTGTGAGTGTGTTGGGTTGACAGTTGTAAGAGAGGGTGTGAGTGACGACAGGGGTTGGGAGGGGCGCAGCTGACGGACACACAGAGAGTCCGGGAAGAGCACCGTCCCCGGCCCGGCAGTAGATACATATTGGATGACTGTATGCCGATTGCATGTTGATAGGATGAGAGGCATGAAGTGTACGAGGAGTGTAAGTGTACTACTGATTTTGTTATGGAGTCTTCCTGACGGAACAGATGATGTTTGTTCATTGACAAAGTTTAAAGGTGGGGGTTTGGAATTGGGGACCATATGGGAATGCACGTTTTGTTATTACAGTGTCTACCCGGGGGGTGGTTTGTTCCGAATGTTTAGTTTACAATCCTCTCTGGCAGCGATGGTGGCAACGCACAGACCGTACACGCATTATATAGGGCAGGCACGGGCTGGATGATATGGGACAATACAAAATCATAACATGGCATGTGAGGGGGCTAAATTCGTTTGTAAAACGCTATAGAGTACAAACATATCTGCGGCGACAGGGCACTGATGTTGCTTCGCAACAGGAGACACACCTGTTAGACACCGAGACACAGAAACTCCACAAGAAATGGAGAGGACAGCTATTTGCATCTACCTACTCTACCTATGCTAGGGAGGTGGCTATATGGGTAGCCCCACAGGTCCCGTTCAAATTAAGTAAATACGAGGCGGATGTAGAGGGCAGATACGTGATAGTGCATGGTGAGCTCAATGGCGTGGAGGTTTGCCTGGTGAATGTTTATGCCCCAAATACAGATGATGGCGAGTTCTGTAGTGTCATAGAGAGCCTACTCCTCCCATACATTGGGATCCCACCAATATTGGCAGGTGATTTTAACTGTGCGCTGGATGGCTTATTGGATAGACACCCGCCGAAACAACACACTAAACCACACATCGACTGCCCTGAGTGAGGTGATGAGCAGGCTACATTGTGTAGATACCTGGAGCGAAACATGTGGGCGAACGAGGCTATACTTGTTATACTCCGGCCCGCGAGGTGTATAGTAGACTCGACCAATTCCTGCTCTCTCGGGAGGCATGTGGTGCGGTAATGCAGACTGAGTTGCTGGGCCAGTTTCTGTCGGACCACGCTCCGGTATTGCTGGAGTGGGGACCAGAGAGAGACGTAGGCCGAGGGTCCCGCTGTGGCGTTTGCAGCCTACTAGGACCAGGAGCGTGGAATGGGACGCATTCAAAGTGGTTACCAGAAGGGACTCTTTGTCCAGGGTGGGGGGCACCAGAAGGAGACTAGAATCAGAATAGACAGCCACAGAGGATAGACTGACTATGCTTCAACATGGAGAGCGGGCGTCGGGGCGGGACCATGACTCACTCCTGCAGGCACAGCGCTAAGTCGGGGAGGTCTGGGATAGATTGGACTGCCTAGTCCGTCGGGAATATCGCCAATTACTACACAGGGAGGGTGATAGATCTGGAAGACTATTAGCAAGGTTGTTAAAGCGGGAACGCCCACCATCATCGATACTGACGTTGCGTCGCCCTGATGGAGTCATGGCCACCACGCAGGCTAGTGTTGACATGGTGCTATTTAACCACCTAGCTGAAATATACTGCGAGGTCCTGGGGGCGGAGTCGCCTGTAGAGGGGGGGGGGGTACCTCCCGGATGTCCCCCTCCCACACCTCACAGAAGAACAGAGGGAGGAATTGGAGGCAGCACTCTAACTAGATGAACTACAGGAAGCGTTACGAGGTATGGCTCGCTTTTAATCACCAGGTCCGGATGGAATTCTAGTAGAACTCTATCAGACATATGCAGATGTTTTGCTTCCGCGTCTACTAGAAACCCTACAGGTGGCCAAACAGGCTGGGTGTCTGCTGCGGTCCATGAGGGAGGCACAGATAATCATGCTCCCTAAGCCTGGTAGGAACACAGAGGACCCGGTGCATATAGACCTTTGTCTATGCTAGGAGTAGATACCAAATTACTTGCTAAAGTCCTGGCCATGAGACTGAGCAGAGTCGTGACCTCACTGGTTCACGAGGATCAGTGTGGGTTTATACTTGGGAGGGGAACACACATGAATATACGGCGGTTGCCCCATGTCCTCCACTCAGTGGCCGATGGTGAACTCCGGCCAGCGGTTGTCGCCCTGGATATCGAAAAAGCTTTCAATACACTACGGTGGGAATATCTATGGGAGGTACCGAGAAGAATGGGTTTCGGAAGGGAATATGTTGCGTGGGTCAAACTGCTCTATTACCAACCAAGAGCCGGAGTGCGAAATGGGGGTCAGGAATCGGAAACTATAAAGATCGAAAGGGGCACGCAACAGGGGTGCCCACTGTCCCCATTACTTTTCGCTTTGGCAATGGAACCCCTAGCTGTGAGACTGCAGAGAGACATGGCACCATGGGGTATAACAGTATATGGCCATACACAAGCGGTCTCATTGTATGCGGATGACGCGCTCCTATACATTAGACAGCCAGAAGAGGCGATTCCGGTACTCCTGGAGACATTGGCCTCCTTTGGGGCCGCTTCTGGCCTCCGTATTAACCATCAGAAATCAATACTATTCCCGCTAGCAGCCCTCGCGCGGGGGACGCCCCAAGACCTTCCTGAGGTGGGACTAAATTGGGAATGGACCAAATTCGATATCTGGGCATTCACGTAACCCACCAGCCGGATGCCCAGCACGAGCTAAATATGGGTAAAGTTCTCACAGGACTAAAAACGTCGATACAATTCTGGAACAAGCTTCCACTATCGGTCAAGAGGAGAGTGGCCGTATCAAAAATGGTGATGTTGCCCCGCTGCCTGTATGTCCTGCACAATTCCTTCTGCAGAATCCCGAAGTCCACGTTTGACACACTAAATGGCCTCCTGATCTCGCTGGTGTGGGCGGGGGGACGGAGCAGAGTCAAGCTAGAAACGCTCAAATTGGACATGGCTGCAGGGGGCCTGGGTTTACCTGATTTTAGATTATACCACATAGCAGGATTGTTACAGTATGCAGCGCAGTGGTGCATAGAAGATTGCACGGTGGAAAAAGAGCTACTGGGGGACTGGAATGATGGGTCACGCAGTGGCTACAGGGATTCCAGAACATTCAGGCATCCATGGACATCTCGAAATGGTAGGTGGGAGGATGTGCGTTAGCAGGGGATGTGTACCAGAATGGAACCTTTCTGACCTTTGACAAGGCACGGGACTGGTTCCAGGTACCAGTAGGGCACTTCCTACAGTACGCAAAAATCTCACGTACGGTCCGTGAGATATGGGCCCCATTCCCCGAGGAGCCGCGGGAGTCATGCACGTTGATAACACTGCTGGATCTAGGCTCTAGCAAGGGCCTCATTTCGCGCATATATAAATCGCTGAAGGAGGACCGTACGGCCGATTTATCGGCAGTCAGGGGGAAATGAGACTTACCTATCCCATTGACGGATCGGGAATGGAAAAGAGCTCTAGCACAGGTGGCTGAAGCAACAAGTAATGCTAGGTTCAAGCTCATCCAATTCCATTATTTGCATCGCACATATCTGACCCCACAGCGTCAGGCACGGTTCACCCCAGGTCTAGTCCCGTCTTGGCACAGACCCTGCCACATTCCTACATATGACATGGAATTGCATACATCTGCAGATGTACTGGAACCAGGTGATACAGTCTCTTCGCTCCGCAACAGCGGTGCGAATAGAAGTCTCCATAAAGCAGTGCTTGCTGGGCGTACTTCCAACACTGAAGAAAGGGACACGGATACGGCATAAATTTGCGATGTTAGGCCTGGTTCTGGCAAAAAGGCGGATTGCAATACACTGGATCCTCTCTGCGCCCCCCATGCTGGATAAATGGAGAGATGATATGCATGAGTGGAGTGTGGCTGAAGAATGTCGCCTCAGGGCTATAAGAGTGGATGAGAATGCCATGAGAGATCGGACAGAATGGGGACAAATGCTAACAGAAGTGTCCTTGACGAAAGCCCAGAGCAATGATGAAATTGTACCTACACAATCACCCACCCACAACTCGCCGGTACCTAGCGCAGAAAATGCAAATGGCCCTCTCACACAAACGTTAAATTAGTTATGCTAGTATGCCTGCAAGCCCATATAACGAGTGGCATTGCTGCCGGTTGCTGCCGGGGGGTTTAATTCTTCTGTTTATGTTCTAAGGTCATTATAAAAATTTAAAGTGTGTTGCAGTATATAGTAGTCCACTAGGCGAGTGGAGCTGGCTGTACATTGGCATGTGAACAACGATCATGCAAGAATGATCGACATAATGTAATATGTATATAACAAATGTTTATGATGTGATATGATGCAATGTTACCAATAAAAACAAGCTTTAAAAAAAATATTTAAATTTTTTTTTTTTTTTTTTTAAAAGAGTCATTGTGGGGTTACATTTTTCTCCAATGATGATAAAAAGCAGGAGGGATCTTTTGCAGATAAATAATCTACTCTTAACATTGATAGGTCACTGTAATGTAGTTAAAATGCTGCTATTACCAAAAATACTATATTTGTTTAGAACTATCCCTCTAAAAAACTGAATGCGACCTGTAGTAGTTTCATTTGGAAGTATAAAAGGGCGAGGAGAGCTCTAAAATATCTGATGCTTTCCGGGGCTAGAGGAGGCTGGGCAGTACCTAATTTCAGACATTGTCACTGGGCAGCAAGCTTGCAGCATACGGAGGTCTTAGCTACGGGTAGACAAAGCACGGTTCCAGGGCTCGAGAATCTGCCCTTCATTTATTAGTTATTTGGTACTAAACAAAGAGCTTGCTTTTTGAGGAATATAGAGCCAAGGTAAATTAAGAAAGTCGTATTTAAGGTTTTCAAGGCTGCATATAAAGGTCTGGGGGCATTTAAGAGAGAAGCTGAATATCGGTCCGTATAATTACTATACCCCTCTGTGGCATTCAGCAATCTTCCCAACAGTATTCCACTGTAAAACGGTCTTATTTAGGAAAAAGCAGGAGTGGAGAGGCCAGGGGATCTCTTTGGACATGATTGAATGCTTTCATTCAAGGAACTACAAGCTAAGTTTGAGTTGGAGAAGAGGATTTTTTTTTAAGTATTTACAGATAAGGGATTTTTTTCTGAAAATAGACAAGAGGGAATTAACTACTGACCGTGTTTTGCTATTAGACCACCTTGATTGTCCTTGGGGGGTGGGAGGTGAGCTTAGGCAAATCTACTAAGTCTTACATGATTTAATGCCAGATTAACTCAATCAACAAGACGATAACTGGGAAAGCAGACTGGCTGTTAATAAGACAGATTTTCGGGAATCATTGGATTTTGGGGCCAGGTGTTATCAGCGAACCTGCAATATAAAACGATATTCAATCTTTATTACACGACAACCAAAATAACTAGATGGGGAAAAAGACCAGATGCTTGCTGTCCTCACTGTGGCAGCGTTGATGTAGACCTAGTACATATGTTCTGTAATTGAGAGAAGCTGGAGTCTTTTAAGGAAGGCATCAGTCAATATCGGGTAACGACACTCAATATACCGGTTTTTGTGACGCCGCAGTTAATGCTGTTTGGCATCAATAAAAGTCGTAAAAGACAAGGAGACACAATATTTTATCTTAGTGGCTATAGCAATAGCCTGCATATCTATTGCAGCGGCCTGGCTTAACCCAGACCCCCCAAACACAAGGAGATGATGGACGGAGTGCTGAAACTATTCAGACACTCACCCCCAGTCACAGATCTGGGTTGAATCCATCATCGTTCTTTAGCTCACTTTGTCACCTCAGTTCAGACCCAGCTATATGCAAATCAGTCTTGACCCTGTGCCTCATGGGAAACGGTCCTGCCCGAACTGCCAAGCCGGGTCTTCCCTGAACCGGATACAAGCATCCTGGGACCGGTTTCGGTGTAACATCCCTCATCAGCCAAGCTAGCTTGAATCCAGTGGCAAAGTGAGCAAGGGACCCACGTCTGGGCATACTCTGCCAACTTAGGGCGAACAAAGCAAACACAAGGAGATGATGGACGGAGTGCTGAAACTATGGTTTGTAATTGAGAGAAGCTGCAGTCTTTTAAGGATGCCATCAGTCAATATCAGGTAACAACACTCAATATACCGGTTTTTGTGACGCCGCAGTTAATGCTGTTTGGTATCAGTAAGAGTCGTAAAAGACAAGGAGACTCAATATTTTATCTTAGTGTCTATTGCAATAGCCCGCATATCTATTGCTGCAGCCTGGCTTAACCCAGACCCCCCACACTCACTATCTGTGGTTGGCTAGGTTACTCTCCAAGTACCATCTGGACAACAATCTATATCGGTGTAAGGGGCGAAGCCTGAGAAAGCAGGGAGCGTGGGTTTGGGCCCTAGTTAATGAATGGATTGCCAAAATGAATGTAAGTGTGGCTAGCTGCTATGGAGGTCACCTGCAGAAGGGGAATTAAGGAATAAAGAAACTGATTTATCAATAGTAATTACCGGATAAAACATTTATTAATGAATTCACTGTTCGGGCAACTGATTTAGTAATTATTGTGTAGATTAATGGAGATCTATAGCGAGATATATTTATGAGATGTAATGAGGGTATAATTTATGTATTGGATATTGGTTTGATGCTCCCCTAAAAGAAATAATAAAAACATTTATATTCAAAAAAACTTTTAAAAAATAAAAACGTATCCTAGTCCTGTAGCTTTTTTATTCACAGGGCACCCATTGCAGGTTAAAAACAAAAGAGTGGATGTTGTGGAGTCTTAATTACTCACACATCCATCGGTCAACATGTTTCAGCCAGTTAGTTAGCGACCTATGGGTAGCCCGGCTTTCGTCAGGGCGATCAAAATCCCTTTTTCCTATACTAATAGACATAATTTTGTCTATTGCAACACAAACGGAAGAAGAGGTGACCTTCCAAAACTCCTTCTCACTCACTCTATTTTCACTTTGTACACAATGTCCACCATGCAGGGAACTTTTCTATCCCAATACAAACCACTCCACTTTTTATTATACAACCAAGACAATTGATCCATAACCATGACATGCATCTTCCTAGTTTGTGAAAGAAACATACCAATGTGGTCTGTACAACCATTAAACACAACAGTTGTAAGAAAATCACCATAATCACCAACTTTAAATGTATCCTTTTCAATGCATTGATTACAATCTGCATCATTTTTGTTAGATCACCTCAGTAATTCAATTCATATCTTTATCAATATAAAATTTGCAAACTCTTCTGGATGTGTAGCTTCTACTAAATGGGAGATACCCTTTTCACAAATCTGACCCGCTTGGCAGAATTCTGGAGCACACGTATCACTGTGGCACTGTTTGTGCAATAACATCTCACGTCCTTACATTCTGACAGAGTAGCAAGACCCGCGAAAATCAACTGAGCAGCCAAATGTGCTTGAGTAAATGACTGGCAAATCCATCTCAATAGCCTGATGTATAAGACACCAATTGCAGGGAAAAGACAACAACCAAAAATAATCATGTTTTTTGTGCATTTCGAAATGAAGACTTCCTACCTTTCTCACAATTCTTTCAGGTTATTACACAGTACACGAAGAAGCTAAAGCCTCTGACTGACAAGGCATGAACAAAATATAGAAAGGATTTTTAACTTCCCAGGTTTGCTATTATAATGCTTGGATTTCTGCTGTCTCTTCTCTGCCTCTCAGTGGTATACCTTTTCCAACTGGGCAAAATAAGTATTCTGTTTTGTGTCTTTTTTTGTTTTTTTTAATGAATAAAAATATGTGTCATTAATGTTAAAGACTCACTCCCACTGAATCCTACGGAATGATTTCATAAATACAAGACTGCTGTACTATCCTAAAGCTGTATTTCATTTCACATTTCATTGTTTTTACTTTGGCATTCTTTATCTTCCCAAATCCAAATGCAGGACGTTCCTAAGTCGGTCCCTAGCCTCACGATACGCAAAACACAGTGCCGAAACACGTTGAAATTTCATGTGAGGGATTCCATAATCAACGAATAACAGGAGTCTCCCAGTTAGGCAGAATCTACTAAAATGTTTTTAAAAACAGCTGTGTCTGGTTTCCTGTCTTGCCCCCAGTTTCCAGAAAGTTAGGAGAACATAAATAAATAAAAAATAAAAAGAATATTTATCCCCGCACATCCATTAAATAAGGACTGACAACTCCTGTAATAGCATTGATACACTCAAATTTGGCTTTCCCATGTCTTGAATTTCACTACTTGTAAATATTTTAAGCATTATAATTTCTATTCACAAGGTTGAAAGGCACACACTGTCCTTATATTTCACCTTGGAAAACATGCTAAATATTTATTGACCACGTTAAATTATGACAATACTGACTATTGCAGCAACTCTGGCTATTATTTTCAAGTGTCACTGGTTTGCGCGAGGAGATTAATAAAACAATTTACTGCACCCACATGCAGGGTGCACGCATGTTTGTAATACATTCCATTTCAAAATGAAACCACAGAGAGGTACCTTTTCTTTTTTTCAGATTCTGTTTACAGGTAGCTGATATGTGGATAACTGCCAATGGTTGGATGCCTCAAAGACAAAGCCTCTTCTGTTAGAACAGGCTCATAAAAGTGCTTTGAGGGCTCCTGGCCCTCTTCATTGGAGAGCAGTGTGGTGTTTGATGGGTTGCAATGGTCCGGCAACAGGGTGCAAAGAGACAGATCTAGTCTCTCCTAGACCGGTAGGAACACTTTGGTGTGCTAAACCAATACTCTGGTCACCTTTTGTTTTGACCACTTGAAAACCTTGTGCCATATTGTGGTGAACAATCCATGGCAAACAAATCTACAGCACTGAATGCCAATTGTTCGATGCATATTTCTTACAATAGTAGCTTGTCTTCAGGTTTCTGACTGAGTATCCTAACCTGCTACTACAGATTGTAAGTCGAGAAAAGGACAAGGGAACCCAACTCACTAAGGAACTTGGGTGGGTAAATTATTGTCAGAAAGAGGTTCCTGTGGAATAATAGAATCATATATAGATAATAAGATGCACAATCGCAATGGAAGGGTTAATGGTTTTGGTTTGATACAATCGTATTTTATATTTCACAAACAAAATTCTATATACAATGAAAAAGAAAAATGTGCGTAGTGTCCCCAGTGAGAAACAGGAACCTAAAATATTGGTGACATAATTGTGACAGTATTTTACAAGGTTTCCAAGGTATTCAAAAAAGTCGACCATTTAGCAACACAATACACAATATACAGCAGCTATATACAATAATACACGCTGTTAATGGTTTGCTTTCTTTTGTTGCCGACGACGTTTCGACCCTATACGTGATCTAGGGTCTCATCAGGACCTATGGATTTAGGGACATCTAGGAAAAGAAAAAAATAATGAAATAAGCATATGGCCCATGTACCGGCACAAATGCGACCAATTGGATAAAAGGTCATAAATTTCAAGAGTACCTGACGGGTAGAATGCGCAGCTGCATGAGGTGTACGTGCCAACAGTGGGTGATGGAGAAAAAGGAAAACGAGATACTCACAAGGACACCCAGCCGGGTACTGATTATGTGAGAAGACAAACAAAGAGAAGAATATTAAGTATAGGGACGGCAGGCAAGATGGTAGAGGTGCTGTAAGGGCTATCTGTACTCATGATAATACATACTAAGGAAACCTTACCCCAAGTGAGAGTGAAGGCTGGCACTCTGTGGGTAGCTGAGCACTGTTACTGTGTTGATGATACACAGAGACGTGTATGAGGACGGTGATGAGGAACTCTGTTAAGAATGGGAAACAATTAGGGCCTGCACACTTTAGGTGTGGTTCTATAAAATGTGTCCCTCTGGGGACTGATTTTACCTGGAGTTGGTGTTAATCACAAGCGATCTGTCGCGCTGACCTGTGAATCACGAATGTTCAATATGGTGGTCTGTACCTGAGAATAGCAGGGGGGACAGAGTTACACTTGGTTTTACTGCATAACGGCATTGCGCAGTGGAGCAATGGCGGGCAAGGCCAAGGGTTCTTACCTACATATGGTGTGAAGCCCATCTATAGAAGAGAGTATTTTTCAATGAAGACGAATCCTGTAATTAACAGGAATCAGCCAATTAGTGAGGCAACAGGGAGAGTGAAGCTACTGGAGTCCCTACATATGAGCAGCATCATCAGGTTCTTACCTTCAATAATTGCAGTCCTCAAAGCGCGTGACGATCCACTACGTGGGCAGCACGACAGCATCAGTCTGTCTGCTGTTGGCCAAATGACAGTGAGCCTGTGCTGACTCTGCCTTTAAATACACAATCTCCTGCCGAAAACTGGAATGACCGGCAGGCATCACAGTAGATTGCTGCAACACTGTGTCATCCGTTTTTCGGTAGAAAAAGTAAAAAGTGAAGAAAGACCGGAGAGTGAATGGTCAAAAAGTAAAGAAAAGATAATTGCAGGGTAAAGGATAGGATTACACTGTGGCAAAAAATGGTTGCGACACAGAAAAAGGGGGCATTATAAATGGATGCGTGTCCCTTGAGAGTTTGTAAAAAACAGATGCATAAGCGGTTGAAAAAGTGATGAGTATCCCATGTAGCAACCAGCAACCGTGTGGAGGAATTGTAACAAAAGGGGCATATGGGAGGACATTTTCATATCCTAGTTGATCCATTTGGTTTGTTTTCATAACATATCTGATGCGTGTGTGTTTCCACTATTAAAATTATATGTGGTGAATTTCAATATTGCGCGAAGACATTCACAATTTCTATAACTTAGAGATTTCGTGTGCTTTTTACAGAAAGTAAATGATGAGCGGTTATTACAAGGATTAGTGCTTCATGATTAAGGCTCCTGGTTTTCCGTTTAAACGGATTTTTACATATAAATACAGACGGGAAACTATTTTTCCTTTGTCTGTATTTATAAATAGAAACGGTAAAATACTGCCGAAACGGATTCAAAAACTTGTACTGCGCAGCCATGCTCCAGCCCAGGGTTGCCACTCCCCTCTGTCTGATGTAGATCTTTGGATGCACTCTGCCTGCCGCCAAACCCCTGCTGACATTTCCCAATTCGTTTTTCACCTAATCGTGGTCGGATTCATGTGTCACAGTGGGGGCATAACAGCCCCCCTCAGCCACTTCAAAGCCAATATAAGTGAAAGGGAGGGTGCACATCTATGTTTTATTATTTGAAATGCGCGGAGCGAGGGAGGGGGGGAATAGCCTTTTGTAGTGTAAACCTTGCTTTAAGTGGAGAGGTGAGCGATCCTTCACGCCTGAATCACACTTCTCTGCGCCACCTTGAAACTCAGATTTTGGGCTCTATATCTGGTGCGGGTGTCGTGGTTTAATTCCCGACTGGTGTTGAGGGAGAAATTACAGCTGGATGGGGCTAGTGCAGATCCCCTCTACGTGCTGCATGCTATGTTCCCCCGTTTATATGATGTTTAAACTTCTGACTTTTGAGAAGCATAAGCGCGCATTCATTCTAAACGACCAGAGTATCAGAGTGCACTATTTCAAGATTGAGGTTTTTAGCTGCAGGGGGTGGGAGGCGAAGCAGGGTGTGTAAAGGGAAGTCCACAAAATAATAAATAGCTGGACAGAATGGGGTGCGAGTTCGGCATGTACTCACTGACGTGCAGTGGGTGGTGAACAATTACTGCTGGTTGCTTTTCTCTGACCAGGCTAGGGAACGTATAACTTTTTACAGACACCGGTGGTCTATTTTGTCTTTATTGTTTTGGAACATTGCACGCTGTAGCTATTACATGACATCATTCTCAGTGTTGTACTGAAGATCGTTTTAAAACCCAAGTATAGGAGCTCCTAGGAAGCACACATAACAGTGGATCACAACTTGTCCTATGTCATCGATCCTGCTTTGTATACCGATAATTACACACGTCATGAAAAGTGCTACACGACTGGTGGCGGGTTGCAAAGGGAAACCGCTGATATGGTCCTCACGAGCACTCCAACTCTAGGAGCTTGAACATGGGCTTGTACTACAATGGCAAAGTTTTCAGATGAATGTAATAAGTAAACTTAATTTGGCATATATATATACACATTTATAAATCTATAACAACCGAGTGCAAGCGTGCATTGGCTATTTAAATAAATGTGAAAAAATACAAGCTGCAGCCTCTTCTTTTCCTTGCTATAAAAATAAATGTGAATAAATACAGATAAAATTAACAAAAAATAAATATGGATAAATACAGACGTAAATGTTAAAAAAATAAATACCATAAAACCGGGAGCCCTATTCATGATTAATTACGTCATCATGTTAATACAGTTGTGATTTGCACCAAAAATGCACGCAGCACCGCTTGTGATTAACACCAACTCCAGGTAAAATCAGTCCCCAGAGGGACACATTTTATAGAACCACACCTAAAGTGTGCAGGCCCTAGGCCCTAATTGTTTCCCATTCTTAACAGAGTTCCTCATCACCGTCCTCATACACGTCTGTGTATCATCAACACAGTAACAGTGCTCAGCTACCCACAGAGTGCCAGCCTTCACTCTCACTTGGGGTAAGGTTTCCTTAGTATGTATTATCATGAGTACAGATAGCCCTTACAGCACCTCTACCATCTTGCCTGCCGTCCCTATACTTAATATTCTTCTCTTTGTTTTTCTTCTCACATAATCAGTACCCGGCTGGGTGTCCTTGTGAGTATCTCGTTTTCCTTTGCCTCCATCACCCATTGTTGGCACGTACACCTCACGCGGCTGCGCATTCTACCCGTCAGGTACTCTTGAATTTTATGACCTTTTATCCAATTGGTCGCATTTGTGCCAGGACATGGGCCATATGCTTATTTCATTATTTTTTTCTTTTCCTAGATGTCCCTAAATCCATAGGTCCTGATGAGACCCTGGATAACGTTTAGGGTCGAAACGTCGTCGGCAACAAAAGAAAGCGAACCATTAACAGCGCGTATTATTGTATATAGCTGCTGTATATTGTGTATGGAGTTGCTAAATGTTCGACTTTTTTGAATACCTTGGAAACCTTGTAAAATACTGTCACTTATGTCACCAATATTTTAGGTTCCTGTTTCTCACTGGGGACACTACGCACATTTTTCTTTTTCATTGTATATAGAATTTTGTTTGTGAAATATAAAATACGATTGTATCAAACCAAAACCATAGGTGTATGTGGTTTCTTCGGCCTCTGACATCATTTTAACCCTTCCATTGCGATTGAGCATCTTATCTATGTAGGATTCTATTATTCCACAGGAACCACTACAGATTGTAAAACACAGCTTCAGGCTACCAGCTTTGGTCGGCTGAAGTGCACGTTAAGCCAGCATTTGCTGCTCTGGTTGATAGTGGAAAAAAGGGAAAAATAATTAAGTTCATGATTGCTTATATTGTACCAGATCCATGGCAGCCATTTATTTGATTTAGTTTTTCATAGTTCTAGTCTAGAGCATGTGTTTACCCAAACGCATCCTGGCGCTAATAATTGAACTACTAACCATCCAATCTTTACAGTGTAAACAACCTGGTCTTAATTAGATTAGTTTAACACCTCAGTTTGAGGGGGATTTAAAGCCAACTTGGAAGTTACCCGATAGACAAACAATCTGCCATCAAGATTTCCTTATCTTAGGTGACCGAAGCAAAAGGGCCAAGGAGATTGTAATGTTGTAATAAGAAAACACAAGGAAAAAGTTGTTTCATGACAGAGGGGCTATGCAAAGCTTTAAAACAGCCCCAAACAAACAAAATGCCTTAAACAAAATGCGCTTCTTGATGGGAAGTCAGGCAGAGCTTCGGAGATGACTGGAGATGGGAACATGTTGAGAAGCAAGCCCTAAAATAAAAATGTTAGGACTCAAAGATAAAGAGCATTTGAATAATCAAGCTGGGCTCCAACCAACGCTCGAATAAAGAAATAATGGATTGATTTAGGGATGAATGGAAGTATTATATTTAAACTCTTGAGGTACCGAAAACATGAAGCAATTTTCTCAGTTTGAAATAGAAAAGAAGTGGTCTAGTCAATTTGTACACCCACATTTCTGTCTGTACGGAGTGAGACATTCACCAAGAACCATCAGGCCACCAAGTGTAAGTCTAGCAGAACAGAGAGACCCCTAACACTAACATCTCTCTTTTATCAGAGTTTAGCTTTAAACAATGAAGACATCCATACGGCAATAGCCTTTGGATCCTCCAAAAACTTGCCACCTCAGTATGGAGTCTAGTTCAGTCCTTCTCAAATCCTTTTTGGACTCATTCCCCGTAGTGAAGCAAGGATGAGATGGAAACCCTAAGCCTACCTCCAATAACATGGTGGGCTATATGTTGGCTTCAACTGAGGCCCAAGTCAGCATCTAAACTCTAGGTCAAGTAATTGATCAAACAAGGTATAATTAAAAGACGACTAACTAGGCAGCAGGAAAAGCAAGAGGTTCTGATCATAGAGAATACTAAGCCATGCGCTGGAAGTCAAGTTGAATGGTTCCAAAAAAAATAAGTGCACAGGCCTAATGAGAAATTACATAGGCTATTTATTGTTGGGTTAAAAGCTTCAAGCCACACCACAGTTGAGCACTTTATTAAAACCAATGTTTATGTTGAATGGGATTTCCAACTGTAAGATTGCCCTGGAATTTTGTAAGATTTCCTCCATTCCTATGTATTTGGCACGCTTTGGGAAATTCATCAAGATAATTTCTACTGCAATTGGGCAGCGAAGGGTTTATACATCCTAATCATTATTACTCTAGCAGGATTGTCATTTTACAAATACATCAATTTTATCTTAGTGCTTTTTTAGCCTAGGGTCTTTTATACAGATTTGCACTTTGGGGCTCCTCTATTTACATGATCTTATTTGGTTTTATATTCCTACTCAATTTATTGTAGCCAATTGCATCAATTTTAATTGACACAAAAAAAAATCCATTCATCCATGCAGACCATCTCCAGTCCTTAATAATCCCCGTAGGTGCAGGTGGCATTCAGTTTTGGGCCAAAATCTCGATTTTGACACAGAATGAGACAGGTAGAAAAAAGGAGCCAAGAGAATGACAGAAAAATATTGACAACGAGAAAAAGCAGAGATAAAAAATAACCTGCAAGAGTGAAAAAAACAGACAGAAAGAATAGGGTAATGGGCGAAGGAGGCATGAGGTGGAGTGAAGACTGTACAGCCTTGGTATTCAACAACCCCAACGTTCGGCAGCACTGGTTGTGGACTTCGAAAAAAACTTTAGGAACTGGCATACAATATTAATTACTACAAATTAAGCACTGACATCCGCAATATTGGCAAAACGTAGAAACAAATCAGACAAGTTCTGCAACAACATCAAGTCCAGATTCATCAAGATGTTGAATCTAGGGGTCACTAAGATCTCCCACAGCCACTATGGTAGCTTAGTCATATTCATCACAATACAAGGTTCGACTGACCTAAGATACCATAGGCTAGTGACACCTCTATGGTATCAGCAAGATAATGGTCATCTCATTCCGAAAGCTTGTGAACTCATTTATTACCTACTCAGCTCCCAAGTATTATTGACTTGGTAGGAGAACATTGCCTTCCAACTATAAATAGGGCTCTTCCAATTCTGCAGGATGCTCTCTGGATTATCCGTAATTCAGGCAAAGGGGAAGAGAGTCCTCACTGGTCTGGATGACTTCGGTGTCTCTTACTAAGACACAATAGCTGTATTCATAGACCTCCTGCAATGACCATCTGATCTACTAACAATCCAGGCTCACCAATTAAGACATACAAGTGACAGGAAGGACTAAACATAGTGAAATCATTTCACATTTCCTCTGGGCATCATTGGTAGGCAGGCAATACTCATGAATGGTGGAGTCTAGCGTCTTCTCAGACAGCAGTCCTCCTCGCACAGGGCAACTGCAACACCGATTCCTCTGGAGTCTTAGGCCAAAGCTTGTATCCAGCCTGAAAGAAGAGCGGTCACCAACAGAGTGCTACTTCTGAACCTCCTTAGCTACATTTGTATGCAGCTCTGCATTGGAAGTCAAGAAAAATATGGAACTTGCTGGCCAACAGATCCAGTATTTATGGTTGGGTTGTCTAATAAGCTCTTTTGCAACCTATGGATTCTGGGAAGATCCCCCCTCTCCTAGTAGTGCACAAACACTGCATGTTCAGAGCATGTAGGGGTCATTGACAACCGTAGCTGTCCCAGACCCGGTTTTAGCTGGATAAAGAAAATATGTAACCATTCCAGACAAGGGCAGATACTTCAGATATGCAGATGGAGACAGGAAGAGGGGAAGGGCATGAAGGACTCTGGCAGAAGCCCTGTGGTAACTTCAAACGGCCAGATGAGCCCACATCCACACCCATAGGAAGAAATGCACTAGTGGGTAGTAAGGAAAGGAACACAAAGACTCTGGTGTTTAAGACCCTGGGCAGCAAACATAAACAACCATCAATTTGAATGCCAAAGTCACATGGGGTTCAATGACTCAGCCATGCACTTGGCAAGACAAGCACCCCGACTTCACAGACAAGATATTGGAGATACTGACCACATCTTATTTAGTCATTGTCAAAGCCACACTACTTATGCCTGCATCACCAGAGGAAAGAAAATCTGAGGGGAAAAAATGCATGGATGTACTGTACCACATTCTCAAGCAATTTTCCTTAAAGAAAATAGAAACACATCATTATAAGTCATAACTGCAATGATCTTTGACAATCTATCAAGATGTGCTTTCTCCAGTAAATGTGTTGTGAACGTCAGAGATATTAACACTTGAACACATTTACTGTGCCTGTATGCAAGGAGATCCTTTATATCGAATTGATTAGCCAAGTATAAAGTACACAGGTGTCAATGAAAAAAGAATCTCCAGGGGCAATTTGTATCATTATCTGGACAATGGTTGATGTGGGCTAGGGACATCAGGACAGGGGTGAATGGCTCTAGCGCCTACCACAAGGTGCAGCCCCTTTTATTGGATAAGCAGGGTTTCAAAATCTCAGCGGTTTCAACATGCATACAACAGCACATATTGGACATCACACACCACATGCATAACCAAACATTAGACATAACATTACAAACATCCTGTTCAGCACAGATATCAAATATAGTAACTTTCACCCATCATATTTAACACTACTGCCCACCAAGATATACTTCACACCACCCTACACCCGCCCACTGAAAGAACTCCAAGACAACACAACCCCGAAAACACTTTCAGCTGGCTAATAAAAGGCATCCAATAGCGCTTGCTGCCTTAAGCTACTTAGCACACATATACACACACCACAGTGGGCAATAGTACCTATATGTAAGTAATTTCATACAACCCACAAACTCACAACTAATTGAAACAGGCCTCCCTGACTGCCCACCTCAGATGCTGCCTTGAAACTTCAATGCTTGAAAAGTCAGTCCTTGTAGGAAGGAAAAGTGATGTGACGCCATACTAATGGCAGATTGTGCAATACACGTTAATTAACAAGAATAACCATAAAGAAAGAATAAAAAGTAGTGAAGCGACTGGGCCGATTTCAAGATGGTAACCTCAATCAAACCTGAACCAAGCAGTCATCTGTCCATGCCTCAAAGACATCTCAACAACATATTAGGCAGGAGAGACTGTGGCTGTCTCTCCTCATCTTTGGAAAGAATGAGGCAAGATCATGTCAATTGATAAGAATGCAGAGGTCACTTCTATCAACCATCATATAACTTCGAGTTGTTGTACATAACAGTTACTGCCACTATCCCCAAACTATTCTCAATTAAATTCTAGATGGCAGGAGGATGTAAAAGCATATGTAGCTTGTAAAACACCCTAGAAAGCAAGCAATGGATCAGTTCAAACAAAGAGAGATAAGGTATCGATTGGCTATGTCAGATTGTTTTGTGAACTTAAAGAAACAGGAAAAAAGTTCAGAAAATGGTCCGCCTTCCATGAAGCGCAGACATCTTCAGAATGGTCGCATGAGAATTTCCTAGTCTAACATAGACCCTGGGCTTGGAGGGCCCTGGTGGTTCGGCCCAGTGTAAGAATTCCAAAATAGTAACCAGAACTCCCCAAATGGTGACCGCCATCTCTCGCTTCAAGTGCATTACTACACTGCTCTGAACCAATTCCAAGGAGGTTTGTTGTCTGGCACGTACTAGATACTGTCAACGCACGCACAGCTGATATTTTTCACTTGTCTAGTCCGTAAGGCAGCGGAGGGCGAAGCACTGGCTCTGGATACATGAATTTTATTTATATGTGTGATTTTGTGTTGCCTCTACAAAACGCTAGAGCATCAGAGCACTTTACACAGATAAACGGTATTTTGCAAGTCAGCAGAAGGAATCCTAGGGATACGGGTTTCATATACAAATAATAATATGGACATATACAAAAAGCAGTAATTAGGGCTTATATTCAACAGATTAGGGGACCCCAAGCCACAATGAGTACAATGAGCACCATGAAAGACTTTACCTAGAACTATTAGGGTCCTAATACCTAATATAAGTCAAAACGTGAATGTGTCAACAGTAAACTGATCAAGTCTAAGGGAACCTATCCAAGAACCATATCATGAGGAAGCTCATCCAAGGGAATTTGTGATATCTGAAGAATCACAAATGTAAATCAGATAACACTGAAAGCAATCCACCTTCCTATATGGAGGTTAAAGAAGGACGTATTCAGACTGGTTACAAGACGGGGCTGGGAGAGAGATGGGAAGACAATGTTGGTCATAAAGCAGTTATTTCAGATCCCTTTTGAAGGAGGGATTGGTGTGGATGGACATCGGAATGGTGTTTGAAACTTTAGGTCTGCACCCACAGAAATATATTGCATGCAAGGATGAACCCCATCAACTTCATGGCATGCAACCCAACTGCCTAACCCCACTAGGTGCTTTAAAAAGGTCTTCAATCATTCATTCATACATACATTTATTCATGCCTAAACTGAGTTGATGGGTTCAGAGGATTTGAATGATTTACAGCAAACCCCAAATCAAACTGGGAACGAAAACCTAGTTGTGTGCAGAGAGGGGTTGCTGTGAATAAAGTGCTCTCACTGACATGTCACCTTGAAATAGGTAGACCTTTAGAGTGCTGACAAGATAAGTTCGCAAATAAATGCTCACAAATTACATCTGTCAAGTCTTTGAATCCCAGAAACGTCAACTCCACTTTACATCCCTTAGAGGTCATTACATTGATTGCAGCACATGAAATATTTGAAGAGTTGTAGCACAGCTATTTAAGAAACAAGTTACAACTGCTTGGTGTATCTGGCCAGCCCTGAATCCTAACTCCATGTTGGGATGTACTGATTTTTTGTGATCATCACTGTTATGAATGGTGCTTCTGTGAGGTCCTGGAATGCCTAGCTTTGGGCTTTTCTAAGGAGGTTCTGGTGAGAATGAGACCAACATGGGCAATTAACTGGTAATGAAGCATAGAAGTCAGATGAGCACCAAAGATGTGTTCACAATTTAGCAGAATCTTTGAGTCAAAGTTTGTTGGTGCCCAAGGATAGTAGGAAAAAAAACAACAGAACAGAAAAAGCTGGACAATAATTCAAAACGCCCTACAGACCTGACCAACCAGTGAAAGTGCAGGGGAATCTGTTGGGATAGAGGAATATACATTGTGGGACTAGAGGGCAAGAAAAGAAAAGTAGTGTGATTAATGCACAATGTGGATTGTAAACAATGCAGTGTGGCTAGCAGGTTACATAATTTAACTCATGAGCACTACTTCAGAAAGACAAAGGAAGACTGGCTACATAGGGTAAACGGTAAAGTATTAAATCTAGAATTAGAGAGCAATCAGCCTTAGATTCTTTGTGCACTTGTAGGTGTGAATGGTGGCCCGTACCACATTGTCCAAGGACCCAAAGTATCTTTTCTTAAAACTGGAGCCCATTATGAGGAGGCAGCTCAGCCCAATCAATGTAGGGGAGCAAGGGGGTGGGGGAGTGGGGGTGGGGGGGGGGGGGGAGTGGATTGACCACAGTTTTCCTGGCCAACTTGAAACTGAGAAGATCAGCATCCAGATGGAGGTCAATGTTGACTTGTCGATGGAACTATGCCAAGCCAGTGGACCTATTAAGATCATAGTTGCTATACGCCTACAGGGAAGACCGTTTTTTCTTGCTAAATCTGTTGTCTCACCTTCCCCCTCACAGCTTAAAACTAGCTGAAAACACAGCATACGTTTGCAGATGAAGTGTTAAGAGAGCTGAAGTTAGATGGCATTAAGCCACTACAGAAGCTGTACTGGAGGAACTTCAGAGAGCAAATGTTTTGTGACATTAAGGTTTAAAGAAGTGTTGGGTGTGTGTGGTAAAGCAGATGTACAAGATGCACCTACTAGTCTTGCACTAGGTGAACCCTGCTGCTGCAAGTAGTTCTAAACACAGCAGGTTTTTGGCATAAATATTCAACACCTTCGACCTCTACAGATTTAAAAACTCAGACACAGGGCCCGGTCCTACTCGGTGAAGAACCATAACAGGTCATCAAAATGTCAAAGCACTAAAAAGCTATTTTTTAATGAAATATTTTTAAATATTTTAATATACAGTAGCTGTATATAGCTCTCATTCAGTTCTTCTCTGAACTCTGTCGACTTTTCCAGTCAAGCATCTGAACTTTTGCTCTCTAGGAAATTCCTCATTGTCTGGGTGTCTGTCAAAGTGTAGATTCTCCACTCACGCTGCACACGAAGCATCGCTGGATACCAAAGGAAAGCACTGCAGCACATCAACCAAAAGAGTCCCAAGTCTCTGGATTTTTGCCCATCAAGCCCTTTTATCAACAGGTGAATTGTCCTACAAACCTCCAGCGAAGTTGCAGGTTCATCACTTCTGTTTGCAAGAAATGTTACACCTCCACGTCTTCCTTCTGATCCAGAGATGTGGGAATCATTAAATTCTTAGGCGTGTGGCCTGTACAGCATTGTCCCAACAACTCAACGTCTCTTTCCAGATGGACAATGCCAGACAGTGCATTTTCAGAAATCATGACGACTCTACAGTGCTGCCCATCTGTTCACTGATAGAACTCTACACTTGCGACAGGCAGCAATACAATCCCAATAAGTGCGCTCTCTTCTTACATTCTTCCAGCCTCCCCGCAATCGATGTGAAATTCTCCCCACAGTAGATTTTATATAACTCAGTGGTTAAAGAATCTGCAACTCTCCTGGAGTCAGACTGGCAGCATAGGGGTCCCTTTGGTCCATGGTCTTCACAGACAGTTTGGGATGAGCTCAAACGGCATGAAGCAAAGAAGTCTTTCTTTTCCCTAATGGTCTTTAGATTTGATCTTCTTGGGTGACATGGTGCAAAAATCCCACCGCCACTGAACGCACTCAATAAGCAATCAAAGGATTTCCCCTGTGGGTCCACGCAAGTATAAGTTCGAAACAGTAGGTGTGCTATGTGCATGCCAAGGACTGTTGGGAAGCAGCACTCCAGGGGCTTCCAAAGACTTACATTTCTCTGATTTCCAACACACCTGCTCACTCCCCCTGGCTCACAATGTGGCCACACAGGGAGAAGAGGTACACGAGTCTTTGTGCCCAAAATAGATTCTACAGGGGTACCACAGAGTCTTTTTAGTAGTCTTCACCCCTCCACTGGTGTTCTTCTGCTTATAATCAGGCCCTCACTGCACCAACCGAGCGTTGTGCAGCCGTCTCTTGATGCTACGTACAAGACTGCGGTGAAACCGGAGTCACTCCCAGTGAGACAGAGGAAGGGGACATTTCAGCAAATATCATGGTGCAGTCAAAACAGGAAGCCACGGGGGTTGGACAATCCCACGTCCCAACACTTCCAACAGTTCAGAATCCCTCTGCTCTGCCGCTCTCCTGCCCATATCCACTAATCCCAGACATGCAGTGGTATCTGTGCCGCAGGCCTACAGAGAGATGTCTGCCCGATAGCTGACTTAATACATTTGACAGTAGATGTGAAAAGCCTCTCAGTAGACACCTAGTAGTTCAGTGCAGTGGGTAATCATTTTTTTAACATGTTCTTAGTAACAGTTTTAGCCTAATGCACGTACAAAAAGCTCCAGTTTAAGAATGCCACAACCCAGACAGTGGAGATACCCCACCAGCATCGGAGCTGCCTTTCTCAGGTGGTCTTCAATAAAAAAAGATCACACAATGCCCGTGGAAACACCCCCTAGATTAAACTGCTGCATCAAAGTATTAGCCAAAGCGAAAGTCCAGCAACACCTGAAACCAAATTTGAGACTCATACTTCAAAAAGAATGAATTACTTTAGTCTAGTGTTCACCTTCACAAAGCAGCTTTATAATTCATGCTAATTGTAAACTAGCAAGATAGAAAAAACAACCTTCAACTAAAAATGTCTCATATTTTAGAATAAAGGGAGAAATGAAAGTCCTCAGCACTTTGCCATAATAAAGCAGCTGAACAGCATTAAAACATTTTCCCATCTCTTGTTTGTCTGGAAAATCTAAGAACAAGACGGCCTATTACTCAAGAACAGGCACAGATACCAATTTCAACACTGGTTTCAGTCTTACAAGTGCCAAAAAACAATTCTACCCTAATCCATTTTGAGCAAATATTATCTGGGTCTTTGCCAAATTGTGTGAGATTATTAGTTTCTGAATAGGTTCTTACAACATTGAAAAAACATTACAAACTCACCCAAACTTGGTTACAGATGACGCCATTGTTGGCATAAACCGAAGCAGCATGGCTTGCTCACTAATGTATGTGGACGGTGAGCTCTTGGAATGCAGTTTCTTGTGGAAATAGCTCCAATATGTTAAAATAGAAGTGAACAAGAATTCATCAGTGGTAACTAATCGTACAATGTTTATGGTCTTTGAGGCTGCACCATATTCTCTCAATTTCCCCCTGACCCATATGTCAGTATCAGAGCACTTGAGATGTGCTAGAATCGGTTCGTTGGGATGGAAGGGAGTCCAAATGGTGAACACAATAAAAGTCCCAATCTGTCGTTCTTTAATCGCTACTTCCAGTGAATGAAAGTTGAAAGAAAATTCAAATGTAGGAAATAGAGAACAGTTATGTTTTCAAGTCCTTTGCGAAATGCAAGAAGTTGGACTCTCAATGTTCTGCCTCCATGTGTAGTCCGATTAAAGGCTTCTTGGGTAATCTAATGTTCAATCAACGAATCTAGGATCTTGTTGGGTAACAGTTCATTATTTATTATATGCAGGACATTTGCCACCCACAGGACTTGTGAATTAAGCAGAGGACAATTAACTTTATCCTCACCTCCACACATTAAAGCATTTTCAGGACTGGGTTTACCCCAATAACGCCTCTTCAGATTGAGACACAACCTGGCAGCCTGGATTCAATGCCTCAGATTCCTCTTAATGATCTTCTTTAGAAGCCCAGTGAAGGCAATGTTGCAGTAAACTAATGACGCTATTAATAAGGATCTTGCCAGCTTCAACAGGCTGTCAATTTTGAGGAGATAGGGAGATATTCAAGTTGATGCTCTTGACCACTGCACTGACTTGGGTCACAAAAGGAGAGCTAAGCATTGAACAGGATTTCACGTTCTGTACTTTCATTGAGGTGGATGGTGGCTCCTGGGGTCTGGGAAGTCATTTTAAAGGTGGAGTAGTGGTTTATCTTCTACCCAGCACCAACATCTCAGTCTGTTACAAATTCAGGAAGAGGACGTTTTCTTTCTCGCAATGGGACACTGGGTCAGACAAGTTGTCATATTGACCTTTTTCAAAGACACTGAGCCATATCCTCCAACACATTACAGCATTCTGTAGATATAAAATAGTAATCTAAGCATGGTGTCATCTATACGACCCAGCTGTGTACCCATACATTCAGTCACCAAAGTGTGTGTATATATATATATATATTATATATATATACATACATATATATATATACACACACACACATATATACTTGCTTCCTGCTGTCTCACTATATCAACTCCTCGTCATCCCAGTCACCTACACATTTGGACTCTGGAATTAGCCATGCCGTGGTAAACACGTGGGTTTGTTCATCATGGAGGGTTACACATTTGTTTGAGAATCTCCACCAATGATACATCACCCCTCTGGAAATAAGAACAATAATTCCTTATAGCAGTTTGTAGGTAATTTGTCTCATTTCAATAATACTTAATCCCAGCCATCATGTGACACCTACCCTGAACATGTGCAGCTCTTTATGTCTGGCATACATCAAAGCCTCCCCAGGACTACTGGCCCGAATCTGACTGGATCATGTTAATGCTGCTTGCCTACAACTGCCATTAATGACGGAGCAAACATCAACATGCAGCAGTAGATATTGGGAATCAAAGGCCTATTAGTCAGTCTGCGAAGACCACTGCACACCACTGGATTTAATATCCAGTTAAGGATTGCGGCCACAGTGACGTAGCTCTGTAGCCCGAATATTTGAGAAATTGACCTAATCTTACAATGAGGAGACGGAATTCTTAAAAAGTTTGAATCCCCGCACACAAAGATGTCAAAAGTCTTGGCATGGAAGCCTGGATGTTTAACCATCTAACGGTACCAATGCATTTTTAGAGCAAACTCATGCAAAGGAAACTCAAAAGGTGTTTGAAGAAATGAGGCTAGAGGTTGAAGATTCAGTGAATATGCAGAGTTGAGAGAGAAAAAAAAAAATCACATCTAGATGTCTCTGATGCTTCGATCATTGGTCAACCTAAGCACAAGTGGAAGTGAATTAATTTCTCATCCTCCTTTTAATATCTGTGCCTAGTGCCACAGTATTCCTGCAGAGAAAAGTATCTGATTTTATTTTATGGCATATTCGTTTTTTGCTCTGTGCCTGCAAACCATTTTTTTCTTAGGACGGTCAATCTTGTTATATTGATACCTCAGGGGACGGGGGTGAGGAGCTTCAATGTGGGTCTGGTGTTCTGTGTGTAGCCAGTTGAGTCTTTCGCACTCTTAACTGACTTACTCTGAGCATGCTGGCTGAAGAGTTTTGTTTGGCTTGTAGAGAGTAGGTAGGCTGACCTGCGTGTGAATAAGCTAGGACTTATTTTAACGTGCTTACGGCTACATTTATTGACTGACATTGTACCGGGCTGCACAGATTCTACATCTGATGCTCATCTATTAGTTTTTAACAACAATTACCACTAATGCTACTATTGTGCCTGCATTTATAAAGCACCTAATACCCGAGGATTTCTAGGAAGCACTCTAATTGGCAGGAACATGCTGAGAACATGGTTTCCGAAGGGATCCAGAAACAAAAGATGTACAATGCTTTTCTGTTGCTATGGCATTATCCAAGGAGTGATACGCACCACTCCTGAAACACTGATTTTAAAATATGAACATACAAAGCAGATCATTGCTTATGGTTAAATATGATTCTGAATGTTCCCTTAAGTACTTCCACTCACCCAATCAAGGGATGTTAGGAGGCTAGTGTCCTGTTAAGCAGGGAACTGAACAAGCCATGGATATTGGGGCTCAGAGGACAACATGGTTGAAAGAGCAGGGAGTTTATAACTACAGTCTTAAAAACACAGCACAATTCCAACTACTGAATATTAATACTCCCACCTCAACATAACGTCAAAGCCTACTGGCTCACTGCCAAGAACCATGCTCCATAAAGTCACTGTTTTTCAAATCAGTAAATGATAACCTGATAAACTCTCTGACATACTATTGAATTACACACCCACTCAAAGCCTATGATCAGTCAACCTCCAGGTTAACCTCACACCACCCAGTGTTGCCTCAGAGTTCGGTCCTTTCACCTTCAAGACCTTACTGTTTGAAAGCTATACTACCAGTTATACATGCCACTTCTGCCCTACAAGAATTAAAAACAGGACTAAAGAAATACCATGTGCAGCTTAAAAAAGTCTAGCCCTCTTATGGTTCTGCTAAAAATATGTAAATACATACATTTCAGGAATTAGGCTCTAATAGGCAAGTCACTGCATTGGATATGCTTGTGTTGTCACCAATTACAATCATAAAATAGGCACTGGGAAGGTCAATAGGTCTTGGCTTTATATAACCAAACTATTGCCTTTGTCAATGCTTGTTTACACCGACATGCGAACGCACAGGTAAGGGTGCATGCATGTCTGACAGTCTTGGAATGGGTTTCTTATTACAGGAAACCCATTCTAAGTTGGCTGCCATGCATCATGACACATGGCACATGTGCGTATGCGTTGTGACGTGCCTTGTGAGCCATGCGTATTTAACATGACATGCGTCTTTACATGACAGCCAGCCTGTTTTTTTAATTCACCAATTTAAAATGGTGGACGCCAATCTTGTAGCTCTAAATTACAAAATAAATAAATATGCACAAAAGCACATTTTGAGAAAGGAACTAGAATATGATAGAAGAGCAAACATGTCTTAAGCTATATTGAAAATGAGCATTAAATTCAATATTTTCAATCTTTATAAACGGCATGGTTTATTTTTCAAAGTTCACGCAAGAAACTCTGCACAGAATTTTAAAAGGGTTTTGCATGTGATACAGCTTAAAAATGACAGAGAACTAGCTATAGGTACTTAAACACAACAGCTGTTTGGGGAAGTGTAGGAATGCTCGTCAGTTACTTTCCACACAACTCAGAAATGCAACAAACAACCTGGCCATATAGCGTTTAACACCAGCAATGAGACCAGATTTCTGGACCTCCAAGTGAAGAAACAACTCCCATCCAGTCTCTGTAGGCAAACCTGCGTCAAATGCAGACTGAGTGAGTGCAGCAGTCTGCCATCACCAGGCGCTAAAAAGGCTGCCTTTGTGTTCTAAAGTCAAGGCTTTCATGCAACATGTGGATGACAGGAGATAACAGAAAACCACCGGATACGTGTGCTGTTTACTCAAACCTGGCATAAATATACCATTTGTTGTGCTTTTACGAATGAGCTGGGAGGGGAGAGGGAAAAAGACTTAAAGCGCGGAGATGTGAGTGGTAAGCAGGACTTGGGGTGAGCATGAAGACACATGCACCCCATGTAGTGCTTAAAGAAAAATAAAATGTTCCCTGAGGAGTGCTGTGGAAGGATACAAGCCATCCAACCAAAAGGATGGTAAGAAGCTATGCTCCAGGGGAGGGACAATCGCAAGAAGAGGAATACAACCCATCAATTAAGAAGGAAGCAAATGAGTGACGAGAGAGTAAAAAAAATGATTAGCAATGGGCTGACCAAAAGCCCATTTTGAGAATTGGAAATGTACACAATAGAGGTTTGAAAACAGACAGCTAAATCTGTCTGTGGGGGAGACCTATAATTTAAAAAATAAATGAAATGGTAGTGCAGAAAGAGCAAAGGTGGCACTATATACACATATATATATATATATATATATATATATATATATATATATATATATATATATATATATATAAATAAATGTCAGTTTCAATGTAAAGGAAAAATAACAGCGGAGACGGCCACAAGAACCAAGAGCTCAGGAATGGGGGGGAAGAGCAATGTGAGCAAGCAAGAAGCAGCACCCGCGGAAAGAGCAAAAACACATGCATCTCCGGTACAGTGCTGAAAATGAAAGGAAGAAAAACATAGGTGCCTGAATGCAAGCAACATCGGCAGTGGAATGATACAATTTAACTAATGAATCAGAGCAATGTGAGACCGGACTGCTTCTGGCCAGGACAAACAAAAGGATGGGAAGGAAAGTCACTGAATCAAGAAAAGATAATCGAGACAGACAAAAGGTCTCCAGTCTAGAGCAAGGACGTCCTGACCCTAAAGTGCACTCTATGTATATTGGAAACAACAGGGCTGGCCATCTGACAGTTAAAGGTGTCTGTAGCCGAGACCAAGACATCAAAATGGCAAAATAAATACATTCAACTACTGCCAGTTACTGTATTAACCACCACGGCTCATTGGTCTATATAAGTTACAAATAAATTAAATACTAAATAAACACAACTGTTACATTCCTGTAATTTCTAAAAAGCAGCAGAAATGCGGTGAATATTCGCTTCCGCTAAATTCTTACACTGAAAAGTTCACAAAGTAGCATATTCACCCCACAAGAGGGCAGCATCTACTTACATTTGCGTAAAGTGCGCCAACCCGGCAGCGTTCTAGACTGGCAAAATCAGAATAACTAGTAATCCCAGGGCATCTACCAAATAACGTCCAGAACCGAGAGTTGTAAATGTGTTTCCTTAAAGACAGAACGAGGCCACACGAGTCACTAAATACAGCGTCTGCAAGTACATCAAAAACGGCCTACAGAGATGAATGGCTCCCTCCCGATACTTGCAGCTCTAGCTACAAATATTTGTACGTTTCATTTATTTACATTGTTATATAGCGCTACTCTGGTGACCGTGACACTGGGGCAATCAAGGAACAGTAGAATTTGAAACCAGGACACGAACTAGTCTTGTATGCTGGGTGGAAGGGCGAGTTTTCAGACCTTTCCGATACTCCCACAGTTATCCTCTAACCGCAGATCTACTGGCACAAAATGTCGTTAGAGGTCAGTGCGGGTCTGTCTGTTCTGAATGTTTGACCTTAGGTGTCTGGTCGGTTGATACTTTTAAGAGGTAGTTGGTCGAACGTGATGCAGGTCTTGGGGGGGGGGGAAGAGACATACACAGGGTTTCAGCGTCCTTTCTACAAGCTTAGGTGTGACGTGTTGTTTTGTTACTATACACGAAGATATTGACTAAGATTTTGGCATACAGTCCTACGAAGATGCCATTCCAGGGGTCAATACATTACAGGATAACTGTCTGGACCAGAGGAGGCCATATCAGTAGACAAGAGCATGGCGGCTAACAGAATGTTACTTTGATCTCATTATTTATGTCAGTAAAGAAGGATGAAACCTTAGTGAAGGTCACTCCAAGGTCCTGCGCTGATATTGAGGGCAAGGAGGGGAGAAACCTTTCTAACTGCAGTGGATGCCTAGTTTTTGGCCCAGGCATCTTTAAGGAGATGTTCGAAGTGGCACACCTCACTGGCAGATTTTGTGGGGTCCATCAGAGACCATGAAGATGAGCTCCCTGTGTCACCTAGCAAAGAAATAAACCAAGATACAAAACATGATGAAAATGCCAGAAACGGGGGAGAGCGTGCATACTCAATATTAAACTTAGCGTGTAAGCACAAGTTTCAAAAGGACAGCAGGAATCCATGTTTCCACCTAGTACAGTAAACAAACATTACTCCTAATCTAAAACAGAGATAATAAATTTCATGTGTATATGCACGGTGTATACATCTGTGGGGCTTTGTACATAGGAGCGCACACACATCTGTACATTTTTATAGGCAATTTGTTACCAGTCTCGCAGTTTACTATCAATGTTAATATGTAGCATATGCAGCAGAGCAAGTGGCTCAAACCTTGGAGTTGGCCACTCAGTTAACATTTAGCATGGGGAGGAAGGGTACAATACGATGTGTTGACATATAGGGGCTGCACATTAATAAATACGTTTATGGACACTGAATACAGGGGATAGGGAACTTTACAGGATGGGGAGCGGAGAAAAGACTTGCAGGGAGTTTCATGGCCAGTGAAAGTTACAAAAAGGCTTCCGAGGACTGGTGGAGGGTGTGTAAATTCCTTGGAGGGACAGAGGACGTTTAGGAACTCAAAGAAAGGAACTGAGATCTAAAACACATACTTCAACTATATCTCAGGATCAGCTGAGAGGGTGTGAAGGGAAGATGAAGTTATCTTCAGGGCCATGAAAGAATCTGTAAGAGCTAGTTGAGATGTTTGGGAAATTCTTGATTGGTTGAAATGTAGCCTGGGATTTTCTTTGTGCTGGCTGAGGTCCTTGAAGGCCAGAGGATCGTTGGCTAGGATTGAATGAAGTAATGTGTGGATGGGCTAAAAGCTTATGAGATCCAGTGGTAAACCTGGGAAAGGAAACAATGGGTCCTAACAAATATCAGTTGTGATGATTGTTAAAGTCTAAATTTTTCATAAAATTTGCCTTGGTTAACAAAGAAGAAAATGCATTTAACTTTATCGTATCTGTAGAAGAGAAAAGGAAAAACATAGAAAATGATTCTTTAAAATGTGCTAAATAAATAACGTAGCTTTAACCATAAGAGAAGATACTTTTAAAGTATTAAAAGATAACCAGGCACCTTAAATAAGTAGTAGGCTCTCATACCTATTGTGCTACTAGGATTGAAACATATTTGTTGACATCTGCTTGACATTAAAAATAAAATGCCTTTCAGAAACTGCTGACCTAATCCTTTAACTGTAAAACCCTTAATCACTTTAAAATGTGCTACTGTAAGAGAAATGTATTTCTTTGCTTCCTCACCCCATATGATTTTCTCATTTCACTAAACAATGCATTCTGCTATGTTTTACAATGAATAAGATATTAGTAATGTTGAACTCTCTGAAAAATATTGGTTCGCATAGTCTCATCAATACATACTGATAGACATGTTTCATTGCTTTAAACTAGCCCTTTGTCTATACAATGGGATACTGACAATAGCTAACAGAATAGGACTGCAAAGGTTCTCATGAGAACCTTCCCTCATGTATCTAGTGCAAGACATATTCGAAACTTTTAGATAACTGCTCATCAGCGTGAATGTTTACCATGGGAAATGGGAGTAGAGACGACAGACCATCAGAAGCCCCATTTCCTTTTTTTAATTTTTTTTTTTAAATAGTCTTTATTTCATTTTATACATTATACACACACCCCCCAGCAACAAACCTCCCCATCTCAGACACTTCCCATAACACGAAGGAGAAAATAGACAAAAAAAATACAAAAAAGAAAGATTTTGCATTGTTACACATTTCATTAATTCATGATGCAATGTATCTAGATTCTATTGATACAAACAGATTCAACGCAATCAGTAGCTACAAAGTGTGATCTGTATCACTATTACCTTAACCAGTTTCTACCTGTCTTTGTATCCACCGAGTTAATGGATCCCATATGACCAATCCCTTTTTTCGTTTATTGCGTCCCTTTCTTTTATATATAGCTACCTCTAAGCTATATGTCGCCAGTAATCTAGATCTCCATTGTTGGAATTCCGGCGGATTCGGATCCAACCAAGCTGAAGCTATACAAATTCTAAGAACCGCCATTGCCACAAAGATTAGTCCCTGCATATGCTTAGGTCGATTTATCTTGGATATACCCAACATGATTTCCTCGGCTGAAATTTCTATTCTCGTTTCTAATATCTCCGATAAAAAGGCGGATATGTTATTGACCAAATTCATAAGCACATCGCATGAGGCAAATATATGTATACGGTCAGCTTCAAATAGTGAGCATCGGGGACATGATGTTCCTTTTCCCGTTCCCCATTTTGCTATCTTGTTTGGGGTATAATATAATGAGAAAAAAGTTTTATAATATTGCGCTTGTAGTTTTGTAGACATTAGGCATGACAGATAAAGCTCATAAAAATGATGGAGGGTTTCCGCGGAGACCCCTAATTTATCCCGCCATTTTAGCCCACATTTATCCATATCGTCCGGATAGTACGCATTCATCTGTTCATATATTTCTCCTATCTTTATGGTTGAGTTTTTAAGCAGGTTCTCCATGATTTGAATTACCTGAAATTTAGCACCGTCACCCCCTTTCCTCCCCAGATAGTCTCTCACTTGAAGGAATTTAAAACAAGCATTGGCATAGCCAATAGGTCTCGCCTTTGGGGCCTTATAAGTGTTTAGCCAGAGCTATTGACTTTGCCAATGTCTTCATGCTGTGCTGTAGAGAAGTGTGGCTGCTGTGCAGCATGCTGAAAAGTTATAATAAAAAAGTGTCAGAAGCATTTTTGTTACTTTATATATGACCAAGAAGGCATTATGTAAAACTGAACGACCATATTAAAAAAGTATTTACAATAATTTCCTCAGTTTTCTTTTGTTCTTGCAATGCTGGCAACTTGTTTCTGCCTATTGCAATGGTTGTTTGTTAAAGCTTTTTTTTGAGGGGGCATAAACAATCGGAGGGTGAAGGTTGGGAACTAGTACCTGTATTATAACACTAGCAGCGGCCAGACGCTAGGGGAGAATCAACAGATGCCAGATTCCGAGAGCAGGCTGAGGTGGTGCTGAGTGATGCTGAGGTGGTAGTGGTGGTGGTGGTGACGATGCTGAGGTGATGCTGAGTGATACTGCTGTGGTGCTGAGTGATACTGCTGTGGTGCTGAGTGATACTGCTGTGGTGCTGAGTGATACTGCTGTGGTTGCGCCGAGTGATACTGCTGTGGTTGCGCCGAGTGATACTGCTGTGGTTGCGCCGAGTGATACTGCTGTGGTTGCGCCGAGTGATACTGCTGTGGTTGCGCCGAGTGATACTGCTGTGGTTGCGCCGAGTGATACTGCTGTGGTTGCGCCGAGTGATACTGCTGTGGTTGCGCCGAGTGATACTGCTGTGGTTGCGCCGAGTGATACTGCTGTGGTTGCGCCGAGTGATACTGCTGTGGTTGCGCCGAGTGATACTGCTGTGGTTGCGCCGAGTGATACTGCTGTGGTTGCGCCGAGTGATACTGCTGTGGTTGCGCCGAGTGATACTGCTGTGGTTGCGCCGAGTGATACTGCTGTGGTTGCGCCGAGTGATACTGCTGTGGTTGCGCCGAGTGATACTGCTGTGGTTGCGCCGAGTGATACTGCTGTGGTTGCGCCGAGTGATACTGCTGTGGTTGCGCCGAGTGATACTGCTGTGGTTGCGCCGAGTGATACTGCTGTGGTTGCGCCGAGTGATACTGCTGTGGTTGCGCCGAGTGATACTGCTGTGGTTGCGCCGAGTGATACTGCTGTGGTTGCGCCGAGTGATACTGCTGTGGTTGCGCCGAGTGATACTGCTGTGGTTGCGCCGAGTGATACTGCTGTGGTGGCGCCGAGTGATGCTGTGGTGGCGTTGAGTGATGCTGTGGTGGCGTTGAGTGATGCTGTGGTGGCGTTGAGTGATGCTGTGGTGGCGTTGAGTGATGCTGTGGTGGCGTTGAGTGATGCTGTGATGGCGTTGAGTGATGCTGTGATGGCGTTGAGTGATGCTGTGATGGCGTTGAGTGATGCTGTGATGGCGTTGAGTGATGCTGTGATGGCGTTGAGTGATGCTGTGATGGCGTTGAGTGATGCTGTGATGGCGTTGAGTGATGCTGTGATGGCGTTGAGTGATGTGTTGGTGCTGAGTGATGCTGTGCTGGCTCTGATTGATGCTGTGCTGGCTCTGATTGATGCTGTGCTGGCTCTGATTGATGCTGTGCTTGCTCTGATTGATGCTGTGGTTTCGCTGAGTGATGCTGTGGTGTTGCCGAGTGAGAGATAGAGTGAAGATATAATGCCCAATTAGAGAGGGTGGTGAGAGAGAAAGGGTGTACATAGAATAAAGAGTGGAGCGGGATATAGAGAGAGAAAGAAGGGGAGAGAGAGTGAATGAAGGAGTTTGAAAGAGAAACCGATAAAGGGGTGAGAGAATGAAAGGCTAAAAAAGATAGAGGGGAGAGTTAATTAAGTAGAGAGAGAATTAGAGAGGGGAGAGAGACAATAAGAGTGGGGGTGTGGAGTTTAAATAGAGTGAAGAAGTGACGCGGAAAAGGTAACCTTAAATATAGCTTTGTGCGAATAAATATATAAAAAAAAAAAAAAGTGTGAGACAAAAATACTGGTAATTAGGCTGTGACTCCCAATCTAAAACAAATAGCGATATAAGGTGAAATCAACCCACCGAAGCAATATTTCTAACTAGACAAAAAAAAGCTTGCATTTCAATGCTAATCGCTGTTGTTTTTCATGTGACTGTAGTCCAGGGCCCTCAGTTGGTAGTGAGCTGCTGCTGCGATTGAAACATCAGAGTCCAGAGAGTTAATGAGCCATGACGAGGAAATGAGGAAGAGATAGGAAACCCCAGATGGCAGCTGCCCGCGTGCACGCCCATCGTGAACGCAAGCTGGTCGCCAGCCGAAAGCCAGTGTTTGCACTTCCAAAACCCACTTACTACAAGCATTGGCAATGCCAATCAGTCTCGCCATATTTATGTTTTTTTGTAGCTACATGTAATACAAAAGTGTTTGTAATACGCGCTCGATTTGCATCTAAGTAGAGGGAGATGGCAACAAAACAAACAGTGTGAAGTGAAGGTAGACAACAGACTAAAGAGAGGCCACACAAGATCGTTATCAACATTGCGTCCACATGACTTAATAATTCACAGTGGGCTGTCAGTTAGTAGCCATAAAACCCAGTAGAGAAGGCTTCGAAGCGAAAGCAAACAGTATTCCTAAAGGAAGCAAGATGTTTATCGCTAGGGCAAGGCAACATCTGTTGTTTTGGCTCTTAGTTTACTGTTGAAAAAAGTCAAAGTAAGCTTTAAATCCTCCTTTGCACTAAATTATTTAAATGTATTTGCACAAGAACCAAACATTACTTCATACTATACCCCAAAAAACAAAAGCGGCCTATTTGTGAGCATTTAACTTCACCACGTTAAATCCTCCTTTGTAATAACATAACTTCTTTCTATACCCCCCAACAAAAAGCGGACTATTTGTGAACAGTACACTTCCCCACGTACCCATGTACTATCCCAGTTTAGCTGCTCTGCAACAATCATGCAACTAAAAGCTACATTTAAATATGCCGCTATTGCAACATGGAGCATAGCCTTGCACACCCAGGCCTTAATTTGTAAAACACTAAATGCCGGAGCTCACATGAAAACATAAAAAACACATTACGAGCGCGAAAGCAAGCAGAGCTTTAATTCCTCCTCTGCAAAAAATCATTTTCAATCTATTTGCACTAAAACCAAGCATTACTTTGTACAATGATCCCCACAAAAACCGCCCTATTTGTGAGCATTAAACTCCCCCACGTACTATCCCTGTTTAGCTGCTCTGCAACAATTATTCAACTAAAAGCAAAATGAACGTATGCAGATATTGCAACATAGAGCCTAGCCTTTCACAAGCATGCCTTAATTTGTACAACGTGCAATGCCGGGGCTCACTTGAAAAGTAAAAAAATAAAAACGCATTACCACCGTAAAAACAAACAATACATTAAATCCTCCTTTGTAATAACATTACTTCTTTCTATACCCCCCAACAAAAAGCGGACTATTTGTGAACAGTACACTTCCCACGGACAAATGTACTATCCCCGTTTAGCTGCTCTGCAACCATCTTGCAACTAAAAGCTACATTTAAATAGGCCGCTATTGCAGCATAGAGCATAGGCTTCCACACCCAGCCCTGCAGAGAGATTAATTATTTATTTGGAGACCAAAAACAACAAAGGCGGTCGATTTGGAAAGTTTTCCCTTCGCCACGTACTATCATTGTTTTATTACTCGGTAATAATTATGCAGCTAAAGGCTACATTTAGATATCCTGCTATTGCAACATGAAGCAAAGCCTTTAACTACCAGTCCTTAATTTGTAAAACATTCATTGCCGGGGCTCACATAAAAATGAAAAAAAAACAACACGTTACGACCGCGAAAGCAAGCATTTTAGAACACATTTCACCAACCACAAGTCAGACAGTTTAAGTGGCAACCTGAAATGCTCTTCTGTAATAAATTATTTTTAATCTATTAGCACATAGATCCAAGATTACATCTTTCCATACAAAAAAACAATGTAGGAACATTTGACTTCGCCCCATACTATCCCTGTGTAGCTGCTCTGCAACAATCATGCAACTGAAACCTAAATTTATATATCCCGTTATTGCAACATGAAGCAAAGCCTTTCATCACCAGCCCTTAATTTGTAAACATTAAATGCTGGGGCTCACATGAAAACCCCCCAAAAAAACGTTATGCCCGCGAAAGCAAGCAGAACTTTATATCCTCCTTTGTAATAAATTCTTTTCAATCTATTAGCACATAAATACAAACTTACATCGTGCCATACCAAAAACAACAAAAGCGGACGATTTAAAACATTTCACTTCGCCACGTACTATCCCTATTTAGCTGCTCTGCAACAATTATGCAACTGAAGGCTACATTGAGATAGGCCGCTATTGTAACATGGAGCACAGCTTTTTACACCCAGCCCTTTATTTGTAATACATTAAATGCCAGGGCTCACATGAAAACATGAAAAACAAATGCCACATACTATCACTGTTTTTATGCTTAGCAATAATCATGCAGATAAAATCTACATTAAGATATCAGTAAAGGACGTCACTTATGTTGGCAAAAGCTACATGTAATGCAAAAGTGTTTGTAATGCGCGCTCGCTTTGCATCTAAGTAGACGGAGATGGCAGCAGGACAAATAGTGTGAAGTGAATGTAGACAACAGAGTAAAGAGAGGCCACACAAGATCGTTATCAACATTGCGTCCACATGACATAATTCACAGTGGGCTGTCAGTTAGTAGCCATAAAACCCAGTAGAGAAGGTTTCGAAGCGAAAGTAAACAGTATTCCTAAAGGAAGCAAGATGTTTATCGCTAGGGCAAGGCAACATCGGTTGTTTTCGTTCTTAGTTTACTGTTGAAATAAAAGCAAGTTAAATACCCAAAACAAGACTTCGTATTATTACACAAATACTGTTTATAAAGAACAATACGTAAAACACCTCACACAAACAAGAACGCGAAAAAAATAAAAACAGAAGTAATGCTTTCGAAAACAAAGCCAAAAAGCCATTAATAAAAAAATAAGACGAAAAGCAATGCCTTCCAAAACAAAGCAAACCAAATGCATTAACAACTTAGACGAAAATAAATACCTTCGAAAATTAAGCAAATCAAATCCATGGAAAAAGTCGAAGGCAAACAAAATGCATACAAAACAAGCATTGGCCGCGCGGCCGTTTAACTGACGTGAAAGTGAAAGTAATCGTGAGGAAGCGGGTTTTGGAAGTGCAAACAGTGGCTTTTGCTGGCGACCAGCTTGCGTTCACGCGAGCGTCCAGCTGGCGAGGGAAGCCATATGGCGCCTGATCGCGCGTGCACGCTCGCGTGAACGCAGGCTAGTCGCCAGCAAAAGCCACTGTTTGCACTTCCAAAACCCGCTTACTAAAAATCTCGCCAGAGCAGCGCATGCGCTGGCTGAGGCGAGACCTAAAAATCCCTATGCTCTAATTTAAACTCCCTCTGTAGCTCCTGGAAAGACTTCAGCCCTGTATTGGAATAAAAACAACCTAATTGTGTTATCCCTTCCTGTATCCACTTATTCATGCAGGTATCTCTAAGAATCTGGGAGATTATTTTTAGGAACTGGGGTACAATATGATAGCCGTCCAATACCTAATATCTTACGTATGTTATTCCAAACCTTATGAATACAGTATATGGTCTTAAATTTAACTTTTTTTAAATAGCTATCATTTAAATGACGCCATAGGTAGCCTCTGGACTCATCACCAATTAGACGCCGAAAAGGCATTTGACAGGGTTTCCTGGAAATATCTCTGGATTGCAATGGCAAGAAGCGGCATTCAGGAATCATTTATAAAAGCAGAAGCCCCATTTCCATTGGACGAACAATGCAAATGTTTTATGTTTTCATATATACGTGTCCCTAAGTTAATGAACATTCAATCTTCACTTGATTCCCTTTTCCCATGCCACCTTACCCTCGAAGCTTTATGCATTATTTTTACTTATTCTTGCTCAGACTGCGGTGTGCTGCTGCAAACAGTGATTTCCCACTATCCTGATCTTTTGATACTACTACTGCAACTTGTTAGGGACCTTGGCGGAGTTTCCTGAACTACTCTTTCTGGGGAGTTGGTTTCTTTAGCTAACTATATGCTCCAGAAGCTTGCTCGTTACCAAGAGAACTCTTTATGGGTTATTAGGTTAGGACTATTAGATTAAGATGGGTACTATTTCCTTTATGGAACACACTGTCTGTCTATATTATGCCGATTCTAACATGACCTTTTAATGATATTTCTGTAAATTGACTAACCTGAAATAAAACGACAAAATCAATACTAATCTCTTAATGAGAAATAAAGTCTTAAAACTATTTCAAACCTCTCAACATTGACTGAACATTAAGTTACTGAAAGTTGATAATTATATTTGAAAAGAAATCTGTTACAGCTCCATTCTACAACGACAGCCAAGATCCATCGGCCTGAAGACGAGAAGAAATGCCCAACACAGGAGGATTTTGTTGTAAGTTCTTGGGTCTGCATTTATCATCAAACTGCCCTCCAACAATTTTGGGCGCTAACACCAAGCATGGATGTAATACAAAGAGTTGACCTTTACAATGCCTTGTATTACATCTTGGGTCTTTACCATGCATTGTTTGTGGTAACACACACATCAAAGCAATACCCTTTCAGACCTAGAGTACCATATAAATTTTATTAAAAATGAAGTTGGGAATTTTGGGCAGTTTACATGTTTCAGGTGAAAAGCAGCTCCTTTATACGGAACACTCTACAACTGCTCACCTCAATTGTCTGTTTTACTAGCAGAGTTTTTAAGCATAGGATTATCATAATGCCATTCAAGCTGAGCTGGAAAAGAGACAAAGTCCTTTGCCATTTTTACAGCAGTCTGTAAGCATAGGATTGGATGACACGTGTTAACCAATCCTATGCTTTAAAGAGACTACAGAAATATTGTTTGATCATTACTGGTTAATTGTCTTGAAAAAGCCCCCCCACCCACGTGCCATAAGGGGGCAAAACATGTATTGCCTGGTTTTTTGCCACAAGCCTCTATGTGATATTAACAATATTATAAGAAATACAAAGGATTACAATAACAAAATACTAAAATAGAAAAAGAAAATTACTCTATTCTTGACCTAATCTAAATGAAATATTCTGAATATTACTTCAAAACCATTCATATACAACTTGCTTGACTAATCTAGACCATTACCCATAGTAAAATACTAATACTGTATCTTGGAAATGGGACCAGCTAGAAAAATAATTGAACTACTATTTCAATAGTTACTAAAAATTCAATTTAATTGTGAAATTAGCTCTATAGCTTCTCCCAGCCAGTAATTAGCCTACAATAGGTATTAAACAAGTGTGAAATGCCTCCCAGGAGGAATCAATAGGCTGACCTGAATGAGCACCAATGACTTGTGAATGCCACAGAAAAATGCAGGGAAGGGCCTGTGGGCATCCTTTTTCACACTACAGTGATACAACCTGCTAGAGCATCAGATCCTGCTTGAAAGGTCTTCTGGGTTCACATACAACACTTGAAAGGAGAGAGAGAGAACAGGATGGCAAGACGATTCTTGTAGATACACTGTCTGGTTGCTTAAGAACACTGCTTTTTAGGTCGAGCCTCGAGTAGCGCGCAAGCGCTGCTTAGAGGCGAAGACTTATTGTAAGTGAGTTTTCAAAGCAGTCCAAGAAACGCTCGTGCGTCGTGGCTGGCCTTTTTGAGATGGGTACGCGCGGCAAACATGTGTTTCCAATTATCGTGCCCAGACGCGGGCGCGATAAGTGGAAACACATGTCTGCCGCGCGTACTCATCCAAAGGCCAGCCACGACGCACGAGCGTTTTTGGGACTGCTTTGCAGGATGCCGCGCTCGCTCCTCCGTGCTTGTTTGTCAACACAGCCGCCAGGAAAGGTTTGCCGAGACTTCTCCTGTGGACACCAAGTTTATGCACTCCTGTGCGGCGCGCTATACAAGTGGCACTCCGTGTGAGTGTTCCGTATGACGCCTTAAACGCGCAGTGTGTCTGAGGAGAGCGGCAGTGCCCGCCTCGGCTGCGTTTGCCTGGAGACAGCTGTGCCTATCGCTTGCACGCGCTGCGCACTGAAGTCGCGCTCGGCGTTTGTGGGAGTCAGGCAGCAAGCACAGCATATCTTCATGGCAACAGTGTGAATAAATGAGGGATCGCTGACTCACTCCGGGATTAGAAACTGCGTTTGCAGATAAGAGTAATGTTTTAGGGTTTCCCACATAGGCAGCACGCACCAGTCAAGAACGCTTCTGAATGTCTTCGGTTTTCGAAGACATGCCTGAAACCCCCCTCGTTACCGGTTCCTGGCAGCTGGCCTCGCGGAGAGCAGCTCAGCTTGACAGATTGCTGCACACCGCGGAGTAGCTGCTGTCAAGCACCAGCAAATCCCATGATTAGCCTTCTAGACTCATCATTAATCTGTTTGCTTTGGCTTAGACTGCGCACTGTCGTTTGGTTGCTGGCACTGGGTTCTTATTGGGCACTTCAGTGTGGACTCAGGATGTTTTAGCGCAGAGAGGCAGGTTGTTAATGAGTGTATAGTGAACTAGACCAGGTGCCGGGCTCGCCACCCATGCTGTGCTGCTAAAGTGAATTTGTGTGTGAAAATGCCATTTGAAAGCGTAGATTCCTAGATTCAAACGGTTGGAGATTAGGGTTGTTGGAGAATTCATTAGTGCCCGGATTTACATATATTTTGTTCAGTGGTAGAAGTGTTAAGTTGTACGCTATGGGAATGTTCATAGAACACTTCTCAAAACACACAACTATATGGGTACTCAATAACATTTTGCATGACTTGCAAAATGTTAGCAAATAACCCAGCAATATTACCAGCCTGAATACATATATGCCTGACTACTTATGCTAAAGACCAGGGTGTAAATGTGTTTCCGGGGTTGGAGCGGAAAGGATAACCACATTTATTATGGGCATGTTTGAGAAAGTGTTTCTACGCAGAGTAAAATATTTTCCCAGTGGAGAAAAATTAAAGATATCTGTGGTAAAAATGTAAATTTCTGCTTCATTTACTCATGGTGGAAATTCTGCCTGCGTACATTTAGAAAAATTTTAGTACCTATGGAAAGTGCTAGTAGAATGCGCTTTGTGGTGCTCCCCTGGAATTCTTTGTGAATTCCATAACAGCCAGAAATGTACTCGGAGTATACCTAATTAAATAAATGTGTAAACGTTAAACCCCAGGCTTTGCTGAACAGGCCAATGGATGAGGAGGGCTAACCTGTGTATGAACAGATGTAAGCATTGTATGTGTATACATGTGAAAGTTTCAGTAAACGATTCAACATGAGAGGTGGAAATAGTTCTCATGCAAATCGATGGAGGGAAGTGACAGAGAAAAAGTCTAAGTTGTCTAAAGGAGCACACTCCTTCAAGAACAAGGGTGCTATGGTGGTCCAGATGGGGATTGGTCATGTATTAAGTGTCTGCTTTAAGTGGTTGCTTTTCAAAGCTTTTTTCGGAAGATATTCAAGGTATCTCACAGACCAAGATCCATGGAGTTCCAGACGTGGGCTCTCTTTGCGCTAATGGTTTTAGGTCTCGGCCTGCACCAGCGCTTGCGCTGGTCTGGCCGAGAGTTTTAGTAAGCGGGGTTTGGAAGTGCAAACACTGGCTTTCGGCTGGTGACCAGCTTGAGTACACGATGGCGTGCACGCGCAGCTGCCATCTGTTGTTTCCTATCTCTTCCTCATTTCCTCGTCATGGCTCATTAACTCTCTGGACTCTGATGTTTCAATCGCAGCAACAGCTCACATTACCAACTGAGGGCCCTGGACTACAGTCACATGAAAAACAACAGCGATTAGCATTGAAATGCAAGCTTTTTTTGTCTAGTTAGAAATATTGCTTCGGTGGGTTGATTTCACCTTATATCGCTATTTGTTTTATATTGGGAGTCACAGCCTAATTACCAGTATTTTTGTCTCTCACTTTTTAAAAAAAATATTTATTGGCGCAAAGCACAAAGCTATATTTAAGGTTACTTTTTCCGCGTCACTTCTTCACTCTAGTTAAACTCTACACCCCCCACTCTTATTGTCTCTCTCTCCTTCTCTCTCCCCTCTCTAATTCTCTCTCTACTTAATTAACTCTCCCCTCTATCTTTTTTAGCCTTTCATTCTCTCACCCCTTTATCTGTTTCTCTTTCAAACTCCTTCATTCACTCTCTCTCCCCTTCTTTCTCTCTCTCTATCCCGCTCCACTCTTTATTCTATGTACACCCTTTCTCTCCCTTTCTCTCTCACCACCCTCTCTAATTGGGCATTATATCTTCACTCTATCTCTCACTCAGCGCAACCACAGCATCACTCAGCGCAACCACAGCATCACTCAGCGCAACCACAGCATCACTCAGCGCAACCACAGCATCTCTCAGCGCAACCACAGCATCGCTCAGCGCAACCACAGCATCGCTCAGCGCAACCACAGCATCGCTCAGCGCAACCACAGCATCGCTCAGCGCAACCACAGCATCGCTCAGCGCAACCACAGCATCGCTCAGCGCAACCACAGCATCGCTCAGCGCAACCACAGCATCGCTCAGCGCAACCACAGCATCGCTCAGCGCAACCACAGCATCGCTCAGCGCAACCACAGCATCGCTCAGCGCAACCACAGCATCGCTCAGCGCAACCACAGCATCGCTCAGCGCAGCCACAGCATCGCTCAGCGCCGCCACAGCATCGCTCAGCGCCGCCACAGCATCGCTCAGCGCCGCCACAGCATCGCTCAGCGCCGCCACAGCATCGCTCAGCGCCGCCACAGCATCGATCAGCGCCGCCACAGCATCGATCAGCGCCGCCACAGCATCGATCAGCGCCGCCGCATCGCTCAGCGCCGCCGCAGCATCGCTCAGCGCCGCCGCAGCATCGCTCAGCGCCGCAGCATCGCTCAGCGCCGCAGCATCGCTCAGCACCACCGCAGCATCACTCAGCACCACCGCAGCATCACTCAGCACCACCGCAGCATCACTCAGCACCACCGCAGCATCACTCAGCACCACCGCAGCATCACTCAGCACCACCGCAGCATCACTCAGCACCACCGCAGCATCACTCAGCACCACCGCAGTATCACTCAGCACCACAGCAGTATCACTCAGCACCACAGCAGTATCACTCAGCACCACAGCAGTATCACTCAGCACCACAGCAGTATCACTCAGCACCACAGCAGTATCACTCAGCACCACAGCAGTATCACTCAGCACCACAGCAGTATCACTCAGCACCACAGCAGTATCACTCAGCACCACAGCAGTATCACTCAGCACCACAGCAGTATCACTCAGCACCACAGCAGTATCACTCAGCACCACAGCAGTATCACTCAGCACCACAGCAGTATCACTCAGCACCACAGCAGTATCACTCAGCACCACAGCAGTATCACTCAGCACCACAGCAGTATCACTCAGCACCAAAGCAGTATCACTCAGCACCACAGCAGTATCACTCAGCACCACAGCAGTATCACTCAGCACCACAGCAGTATCACTCAGCACCACAGCAGTATCACTCAGCACCACAGCAGTATCACTCAGCACCACAGCAGTATCACTCAGCACCACAGCAGTATCACTCAGCACCACAGCAGTATCACTCAGCACCACAGCAGTATCACTCAGCACCACAGCAGTATCACTCAGCACCACAGCAGTATCACTCAGCACCACAGCAGTATCACTCAGCACCAAAGCAGTATCACTCAGCACCACAGCAGTATCACTCAGCACCACAGCAGTATCACTCAGCACCACAGCAGTATCACTCAGCAACACCTTAGTATCATTCAGCATCACCTCAGCATCGTCTCCGCAACAGTCACCACCACCACCACTACCACCTCAGCATCACTCAGCACCACCTCAGCCTGCTCTCGGACTCTGGCATCTGTTGATTCTCCCTAGCGTCTGGCCGCTGCTAGTGTTATAATACAGGTACTAGTTCCCAACCTTCACCCTCCGATTGTTTATGCCCCCTCAAAAAAAAGCTTTAACAAACAACCATTGCAATAGGCAGAAACAAGTTGCCAGCATTGCAAGAACAAAAGAAAACTGAGGACATTTTTTATTGTAAATACTTTTTTTAATATGGTCGTTCAGTTTTACATAATGCCTTCTTGGTCATATATAAAGTAACAAAAATGCTTCCGACACTTTTTTATTATAACTTTTCTGCATGCCGCACAGCAGCCACACTTCTCTACAGCACAGCTTGAAGACATTGGCAAAGTCAATAGCTCTGGCTAAACACTTATAAGGCCCCAAAGGCGAGACCTATTGGCTATGCCAATGCTTGTTCTGGGTTTATTGTGGGTACAGTGGATGCCTCAAATTGGATTTTAGTATTATATCGGGAGGGTACTAGAATCACCACAGTACACTCACCACGCACACCCTAACCCAAGTTGAGAGTGGCCAAAGACTTTCACCATCTTGAATATGCCCAAAGTGGGTAGGGTTGGCCCTTGGACCTTTTATCCCATTGATTAGGACCTGCCCAAGAGTCATTCCACATACTTACTAGTGCGAGGCATAAATGTGGCAACTCCAGGCACCTACTTAGAATAAGTAATACTTCCTGGACCTATGGAAGATCATAACAGGATGGGACCTGCTGTCTGTGACCTGAGAGGAGCAGTGAAGAACTGGACCTGCTCATACTGTACCCAGGACAAAGAAGTAGACTGCAAGGGTCAGTTGGCAGGCCTCCTGATCGAGCAGGGATACAATGAACTACAACAAGCCATTTCCTGGAAGTACCCAGCTGACAAGTGGCAACTGGACCTAAACTGTACTCTGCTGTTGGCCTCTGCCTGACACCCTGTGGGTCTCTGTGCCTCCCCTGAGGGGCTTTAGGAGTGTACTCCTGTGGTAGATTGGGACTTAAAAGATGAAGTCAGAAGGTAAAATCTTTGACCAGGACTAACCTGGTTGATGAATCTGACCCACCCCCCATCGTGGTCAGCCTCAAATTGCGCCTAGGTCCCAGCCTACTGGGACCATTGACTATCATTGGCTCTTTGTGCTTTTTTGGGGCTATTTCCCTCAAATCTTGAAAGACTCACACCTGTGGTTTACCCTTATTGGATTTTTATCATTTTGATGTCATTTTATTTATCAATTTTTACTCTATCATTCTAATTTGGTTTGCGATTTTATGGTTTTGCATTTTAACTGTATTTACTGTTTTGGTAATGCATAAATACTTTACACATTACCCTAAGTTAAGCCTGCCTGTGCCATAGCTACCTGGGGTTTCAGCTCAGGTTAATTTAGTACTTTGGCTGTTTGCACCGACATGGGTTGTGACTATTCTTTACGGTGGGTAGTCACCCACCCCAAATAATCATGCTATTTCTTACAATCAGCAACCAAGAGTACAATCCAGCAACTGAGGAAGAAAAGTCTGCAGCCTGGCAAGCGGCAGGCTGCAAGAATAGAAGGGAAAAAACGTGGGCTTAAAATCCTTCATGCAGATTAAGATAGACTACACTGTGCCAGAAAAGGAGAGACTGCAATATTTTCAAGTTAGGCAACAGAACACACATTTATTGATTAACCAGCAGGCAAGAAGACCCCCTAACCCATTCGAGAAATGGAGGATCACCAAAGCAGAAGATAAACGTATACTATGAAATATACAAATACCTGCACCACACCCCACCAGCAGGCAAGATCTTAGGAATGAAGAGGTGGAAGGCAGAAACTCAAATCAAATGTTTATTGTTTTCAGCCAAACTGGCCATAACAATTAATAGCACATTATACAAAACACACTAACTTGATAAAATTTCCCACAATTAAAAATTATACAATGTAATCCATGATTGAAGAACTATTTCATTTTCATAAATTTATCTAAATTACAACCCACCATTTTAGAGAATAATTACTCTCAATTAGGCAAATATAGCTCATCATAATGCCATCTCAATACTTATACCTAATATTTATAGCAAAATCAAGTTAAGAGTCATGCGCACACTGAAAAATAATTTTCTAAATATTATGACTAAATCACATACAGTACTAATTCATGGGTCCATCTTATTGTGATACTAACAGCAACTATGACAAGATATATGTTTACAATTTCATATGCTAAAAATATATCAACTCATTCTTCAGCAATAGATCGCATCAAAGCCGCCAAAAACAGAGTGTTAGCTCACCTTTTCACTAAAAGTACACTGAGATAAGAAACTATTATAAACCCAGAACAGCTTAACATTATGTCATTTGTACTTATGGCAATAAAACCTGTAAAGCATTACAAATTTGACATCCCCATCAAGCTGGTCAGTAGTATATTGATGCTTGAATGCTATTTTATTGTACTGGGACTCAAATAAACATTCTCTGATGGGTCTAAATCTTAAAAACGAAAACATTTAGCCAGTGACCCCAGAGCAACCTTGCAGACATTGCCTAGCTGCATTTAGTTTTTTTACGCACTTCTGCCATTTGTTTCCATGCTGCTTAAATATAGGATGAAACAGCCAGTATGATAACTCAGTAATCGGATCTCATACACAGAGCCTCCGCCTCATTATACATTCTGATTTCAAACTTTGAGTGGTTGTAGGTAGTACTTACGAAGACATAACTCAAAGTGGCACAGCAGGAGAAAATGAGATAATGTCTCTCGACCACCCAGAGGACACAGGCAACCATCTGACCTCTCATCTGAGGATGATAACCACCTTTTGGTTACTGACGCCACTGATAATACTCCCAGTTGAATTTTTAAATAAAGGGATATTTTTTTCTACTGGGTAAATAGCAATATAATCAATAGGGGCCAGATCTTGAGGATATGAAAAATAACGTTTTGACAAAGAGCCTAAATGATTAAAGTTTGCTTGGTTTCTGTGGTTCCAGTATGCCTTAATTGCCACTTCAAGGCTATCCTTCGTAATCGTTTCAGGATGAAGCCAATATTCCTTCAGGCCAATTCTGACCAAAACATTTGACAGATAGATAAACCATGGTAGCTTATGATAATCTTGTTGCTTCATAATATCTATTAAGGTGAGTCTATATGATGCAAGTTCCTCCTTGCACCATATATGGAACCAGTATTTTAATGGAGTCAATGCGATATAATCCTCAATTTTTCCTAGACCTAAGTCTGTTCTCATAGCCAGCATTGGCGTACCGCGGCCCAGATGTAATAACTGTTGTATGAAGTTATTTTCAGTGGTTTTTAGCTCTGCAGACTTCTTGTATCCCCAAATCTCGGTACCATATAGACAAGCAGCCCTTGCTTTTATTTTATCGGCCAATGTTGCGGATTTCACTGAATGATTGCCACAGGAATTTGCGAATCTCAGTATCGCTCCAGCTTGCTGTGCCATAGTGATGTTACTTTTAGATAACTGTGGAGTCCACAAGAGTTTACTTTATTTAGAGGTGTATTGTAAACCTTAAAACGGACTCGCAATTTCTGTTTTTGGTTGAGAATCATATATTTTGTTTTCCCAACATTGATGAACAATCTTCTAGCAGTACAAAAAGACTCAAACCCTTCCAACAGACGGAGCATCGAAATCTCTGTTCTGGCCAGCAATACAGCATTGTCAACAAAGAGAAATATTGGTATGTGGTTGTTGCCTAATTTTGGTACATCGAGGTCCTTCAGAGTTGTTAAGACATTGTTTATGTAGCAGTTAAAAAAGGTTGGTGCCAAGTTGCAGCCTTGTTTTACGCCTCACTGTATTGGTATCTCCAGTGTATATTCGCCTCTAGTACTATATCTGATCCTTGTGGTATTCCCAGAATGCAATGCAAATAAAAATTTCTGTATTTTCTCTGGGATACTTATTCCCCTAAGGATTTGCCATAATATAGAGCGGTCAACACTGTTGAAAGCTGTTTGGAGATCGACAAAGACCAGGTAAAGAGATGACTTACTTAAGCAAATATATTTAGAGCAGATTAAATTCAATCTAAAAACCTGGTCTACGGTGCTCTGGCCCCTCCTGAAGCCTGCTTGATACGGTGAAATCAAAAAAAGTTTCTTCCAACCACTGAGTAAGACAGGATAGAAGAAGCTTTACAAATATTTTTCCCACACCATCAAGCAACGAAATCGGCCGGTAGTTGGACACAAAGCCTCTGGGGCCTTTTTTGTGAATAGGTACGATTATAGATTCTCCCCATGATGGAGGAATTTCTCCTAGAGACCAGATGTTATTAAAAGTGCAAGTTAGAACTGAAGAACAAAGCGTTAGTGGATTTTGGAAAATATCTGAGGGGGATTTTATCCGGGCTAGCTGCCTTATGAAGTTTTTGAGCCTTGATTGCCTGTACAACTTCCTCTTCACTAAATGTTTGCTTTAGGAGTCAGTGAATTTCCAGGAGTTCTACAAATTATCATAAAAGATGGATGGTCTAGGATGCACTGTTTTGGGCCTTCATGGTTATTAACTATTTGCTTTGGTTTTATATTCCTGCTATAATATTCAGATTGCGGTATCTCAGTAGGAATACGAGTGCCTCCTGTTGTCACTTGATGTTGTGCTAGTAGACTATTTGGCCCATTAGGGGGAAACTCAGCATGTCTTTTGTACAGAGTAGTAAAATGATTGATCCAAAATTGCAGACTAATATTCAGTTCCAAATTCTTTGGCACGCCCTCACATCCACGTCTAATAATTTCCCAGAATGTCTTTGAATTTAGTGAGTATATTGCATCCAACAGACCTCGCAATAGCTTGTGCGAGTGGTACTTCTTTTTATGTTTTAATAACCCCTTATACTGTTTTCTTTTATCAAGAAAAAGCTGTTCATTGGCTTCACACAAATGTGGATTCTTTAAGGTCAGGGGCAAGAATTTTTTTTTAGTTTCGCACACTCCACATCAAACCAGTCCTGGCCCTCCTGAGAAAGATTTACACAGACAGCATTTACTTTGTTCACTCTTTCTATAGAGGTCTGCGTCAGCAGCTCCTCAAACTTATGCAATTGCGCCTGGCAGGCAACAAGAGACTGGAGTGAAGCGTACCACAGAGCAAAAGATACAGCTCCTACTGTAGCTAATAGGGAATCCCTAGAAATTACAAAAACATTAAAAGTACACACCAGAGAGTGACACTCGTAATAAGTCCAACAATATGGTTGGTGCACTGAAGAAAACCTGATGGTGCCCGTACCCTCCTCCACCTACTATGGCATTGCCCGAAGATGAAAATATACTGGGAGGAGGTACTGGGCAATAGACATGATGTTCAAACTCCTTACATTGTCAACATATATAAAACGTGGTATAAGAGATAGACTAACATACCCGCTGAGCTATCCTAGAGGAAAGCAATTACCACTCTTATGTGCTGCCAAGCAAGAGCTCCTAACTTATTGGGGGGCAAGCAAGATACCCACTGCCCCCACAGGTCCCGGATATACTGTGTATAGGGGCAAATTGGTGTAGAAGATCTCTGTCACACTGGAACAGGGGTTTCAGACATTATGGGGACCACGCTCACCCTTCTTAAAGAATGAGCTGACAGTCCTAAGAAATTAACCGTCTTTGGAATCACAGCTCAAACGCAAAGGGGGTCAAATCAAAGGGCTTAAGGAGAAGGCAGAAGTGCCACGGGGTAAAGCTACAAGTACTACCGAAAAGTAAACTGGGTCGAACGCTCGTATTGTGCCCTGTCAAAAAGTCGGAAAAAGGGTCAGATCGGTGGGAAGGGGCGGGAACGTGTTAAGGGTTGGTTGTTTAACTCTTTAACATTTGTTACATTTGTCCCGCCGACCGGTGGCTGAAGGCACATGCGTGGGTACACTCTAGACCGACTTCATAAAAATTCCACAAAGAGAAAGACAAACGTTCAAGAAGTAACCAAATGTTCAACATAACTCTGCATTTATCATGTCTTATATGACCGTTGCTGTATCATTTACATGCCGAATATTGTATGGTTTAGCTCCTGTTTGGTTCTTAGAGCCAGATTCCTGGCTCTGCCTTCCTCTCACCGTTAAATGTCCAGGCTTGCCCACACCGACAGAGTTGCGTGAGACAGAAGTGAATGGCTGTAAAGATAATACAGTGAGTGATATATAATCAGTAATGTAAGATGTGCTTGGCCAATACACAACAGTGGTTTGAGCTGCAGCGAGGCAGTGACGTTTGCAAGCAGGTGTGGTAGAGACAGTCATGCAGGAGATAACTGAGCCAGGTGGTGAAACGGAATGCAAAGAAAGTAGCGAATTGTAGAACTAACGTTGGGGCAAGAAAGTGAAGCTGCTCGCGATTCTCTTGCAGGGGGACATAACCCCTCACCATTTACTTTTCTACCTCCTCACCTGCCTCTGTTGCTCATTGGAGGCCATCTTCCCAGGCTGCACTAATTCATTCCCGGCGCCCTTCACCCGCAAATGCAGACACGAGCAGCCAAGCGCCGAGTCATCTGGATCCTTCTACCTTTTCCATCAGAAACATTGAGCATGAAAACGGACTGCATCGAATGTTCACGCCGAGATCGCCATCTTGAAGAGGAGTCGAGTATTTACAGGTTGAGCGGGCGAAAAATTTACTTAGCGGTCCCTGCATTTCCTTTGAAGCCCACGATACTTACCCTCTTATCTAATACCTTCTTATATTGGTAAAGTGATTCATTTTGTAGCCTCCCCTACTATGACACACACCAAATATGGTGGTCGTGTGCAGGGTTCTTCTGGGAGCTGTAGTCCTTGTCTCTCATGGGAGTGCGGAAGCGAGCCTGTGTTCTGGGGTTTGAGTTTGAAAGGGTGCATACATGCCAGTCTTTGGTGTCGTAAGGGACAGGGGGTACAAAAAATACTTGGGTCTTTACTTTCCTGGTACTCGGCATTAAAACGGGGGCGGTTTAACCGGAAGAAAACTGAAATAAGCTATCTTTTCACTTTAAAAATAGGTACTATTCGGCTTAAATATAGGAGTGTTTGACATGCATGTGGATGGCTTTTAATGGGATGAAGGGTTTAGGGGTGGGGGCAGAGTCAGTGTATAGTAATTCCCAGGGCCCTGTAGTTCGTGAGGAACAGAAAAAGGCGAGTCAAGGGTAGAGTGTCACATATGTTTCAGGGGACATAAGCGTGCGACAGAGAAAATTGAGTAGAAAGTCAGAGTGCTGTAGACGGGGTTGCAGAGGCCGTACGGGGCAAAAGGGATTTGAGGGGTGTGCAGAGTACCAGGAGGGCCTTAGTTATTAAGTGCCTTAGGGCGGGGAAAGAGGCGAATTAAAGGGTATTAGTGATAGACGATAGGAGTGGCCCAGGAGTATTGGGTAATTCGCAGCGGAAGACAGAGGGTATTTTCAGTCAGAGCGAGCTAGCAATAAGCTGATTGCAGCTTATTAAGGGGGCTACCCACAGTCCAGCTCTAATGATGGCGAGTGGTGCTGGAGATGCCGACCGTCCGCATCTTAAGATGTGTAAGATCAGCGCAAGAGACGTCAGAGGCAGACATGGGGTGGCTGCTGCCTCTCTGCAAGAATTGCAGAGAAAAGGTAAAGTGGGGTGAGACACTAGAACAACATTCGACACCTGTTACCTCGCAGCACATGCACACCAGTTGTGACACTGACCTAATCTCTCCCTGGCTTTCTGCAGTCAGCTGTCTGTGGTTCTAGACGGTGAAGCCTGCTGGATGTGGATACACATGAAGCATATGACAAAAGTCAATAGCAGTAAGCTGCCTCCAAAGAGAGGCTAAAAATAGCATAGCATTTCTGAGAGCATTTAGTGGTGTAAAACCCCTCCGTCTACCGTCTGAGATTTACATACGCTTGCTGACTTCTGATGTTTGTAATTTTTTATTGCAGTTTACACACAGCATTGCTGTTGCCTTTGTAGATCGTTAGTTTATTGAATTGTGGTAGTACAGCTTGGATGTTTACATCCAGACCAGGAAAATGTGGTCCTCTCTGACAAGGTTTACCGTAGTTAGGGAAAAACACATTTGTGAGTTTAAAGTGGAGGGAGGTTCTTCTCTGTATACTATGGTAAATTGCGATTCTCCAAATGAAATGCAATGAGAATCAAGATTTTATTAAAGACATGGAGGCTAACATAATGCATATAACTTTTAATGCTACTCCACGGCAGCACCTTTAAAGAACACTGAACAAAACATTCTAGACTTAGAACTTCAGTCCATAAATAACCCCTGCTCAGAACATTCTTCCTCTTTAAATGCAGCCTCAAACGTCCTACTTCTCTCCCTCCTGTTGTCCTTCTTCTTTCCTCTTTATAAAGACTCTTTGGAGAATCACAAGGTGTTACTAAAATAAAATCCAACCATACTCCTCTATACATATTATAACAACATCTTTCATTTTCACTACTCCGCATACAACACACTACTCACCAAAAAACATATTCCCTGTTATTCTCTGTATCTTACCTTAAATTAAAAAAACTTACTCTTTATAACCTCCACTCCCTCATACTATCTCTTTTTTTTTTATTAAAGGGTCGTGGAAGGAGGAATAATGTTAGCCTCTGTGTCTTTAATAAAATCTTGATTCTCATTGCATTTCATTTGGAGAATCACCATTTCATTTCAAGACCGGAGGCTACCATTATGCATGTTGAAAGCCCTTCAACACCACATTTGATACATGCGTTATTGGTCTGAAGTAATGTCTTGCAAAAGTACCTGCATTAGACCAATCAGCCACCTTCAAAATTTCTTTCAAAAGACCACCTGCCATGTACAACTTACTCGCCATCGCACCCCTCAAAGAATGCGCTTTATATTGATCAATATTAATTCCTGCCTCTTTCGTTACACCTTTTACCCACCTTGCAATGGTCGCTGAACTCACCGCCTTATGCGGTTTGACATATGAAATTAATAACTGATTTTAACCATGTGATCTTTGTTCCAACATCCTTTTCTCCATACATACTCCAACAAACATTCAACCACACACAACTTTGGATTTCCTTCAAACCTAGGACAAAAGACGTCGTCTTGGTTCTCTTCCATATCTCAAAATGAACTCCTTCTGGACCATACAATCTACTACTTGCCTCCAAAGCCTTAACATCTGAACATCTCCATCATCAGGTGCCTGACACTAAGATGGCGCCCCCCCCCACACAATCAACACTAAGGGGATGACTTCAACAACTACGAGGTGCGTACACAACTTTGCAGCATACGCGCCGGCCCCCAATTTGCACCTTCTCATGCCTATCCTGCAGCATAGAAGTAAAAGGATCCGACCACTAGCGTAACAAACAGCCACAAAAAGATTTGAAGACAATCGTGGGTGCCTGACCCTAAGATGGCAGCTCCTCGATCTCAAACTGATGTGATGACCTCATTAGTGACGAGGTGCGGTTAAAAGTCACAGAGTCTCAGAGTCACAGTGATCAACAACCTCGACATACCGGACTTAAAGAGGGCAGCCAAGCTACATATCCTCTCCTACCCCTCCACCCTCGCCATCTCCACTCACCTGCACCTGGACTCAAGTCTTTTGTTCGCCTCCTGATCCTCACCCTAAGCCGTCGGAGTCCGAACCGCATGGCCGATCCCCGGTGGAGCTGCTCCGACAGCTATAGGGGAGACTAGCTCTGGCACACCGCTTTGGCCGGCACCTACCCAGCCGGTCTTCGGACATTTGTCTCGTCTTCTCCTCCGCTGCTGTCTCCTTCCTTTGGACTCCCAACTCTCCCTGATCTGTTTGGATCCTGACTCTCGTTTTCGCTAATAACTCCTGTATTGAATATGTATTCATTCTGTCATTTAATGTGAAATCTCTGTAATTTGTAACACACTGTTTCCTTATGTAAAGCACTTTCCTCTGCCTTGTAAGCTTTAAAATGGCGAGGCCCTGATTGCTTTGATTGCCGTTCCCTGTTGCTAACGCCGACATCTTGTCCTCCGCTCTGTCCTCCTCAAAATGGCGGCCCCCCGACTGCTCCAATAATGTCTCTATCGACCCACTTCTTGGACGCCTGCGATTACCGCGCTGCGATGGACGATGCTCCTCCGCCTTGTAAGCATTAATATGACACACCAATTTTCTAATAATGGCCACCATGAGTGGGCCCCTTTCCAAAGCACTCCTTCTCCCCTTGTTGGGGAGGGATCCAGCATTTATGTCCTGGAGTCTCAGAAACCCCGCTGAGAGAGTCCACACCGACAAGGGAGTCTCACACAGCGGAGGCCTGGGTTTTTACCCCATTACCGCTGGGAGCACAGCACCGTACACCGTGACCGGCGCGTTAGATGGAACTTTTTGGACTTTGCCCCCCTAGGCGGAAACTATAACCTTTCTGTATGTACTGCGGTGCCCGAGCAACCTCTGGCCGATGACCGGTGGAGCTGTCCCATGCAGCTATAGAGGAGTTTGGCTCTGGTTCACCCCTCGGCCGTCACCTGCCCAGCCGGTCGTCGGACACTGTTTTTCCTCGTCTCCCCGTTGTGCCTCCTATACCCTCCCCCTCCTCCTCCCTCCATTATTCTCCTCTACCTCCCCTATTCCTTCCCTCTCTCCCCTATTCTTCTCTCCCCTTGCCTATTTTTTTCCCTCATGTTTATGCTATGCTTTTGTACTCGTGTAATTCCTGTAACTACGCTCCAGTAACTGATGTAAGTTTGTAACCATGTTCTGAAACTATGTTTTCTTCCTCATGTAAAGCGCTCTAATACCTCTGGGTCTAGCCAGCGCTATATAAAACTCAATAAATAAAAATAAAAAAAAATAAAAAAAATCTCCTACATGAAACCAAACATAAAAGAGTTGCCAATATTTCTGTAACCTGCTTTAAGTTCACAAACCTATTTGCCAGCCATTCTATAAAGCTTTTCAATATTTTATTTACATCCCACAGCACATCATACCTAGCTCTAGGAGGTCTTCGCAACCTCATACTTTTAAAACTCTACAAACCAACACATTCCAACCTACTGATCTCCCTTCTACTTGTGCATGACCAGCCAAAAATGCAGATCTATAACAATTATTTGTCCTGTAACTCAATCCTTCCTCAAACTTTTCTACAAAAAAAATTACTACCTCTACCACAGGAGCCTCCATGGTATCCAAATTCCTTTCCAAGCACCAACTTGCCCATATTCCTTTAGACCTACTCCTCGTTCCTGGAGCCCATGATTCCTCCAGTAGCTCTGAAGCCCTGCTCGAAAGACCCTGCACATTTCTGTTTCTCCTGATACCTTCCAAACAAGAAGGTTCAGCACCCCACTCTCTCCCAAAGGATGTTCTTCTCTGTCCCCATTCTTTAAAATTCCTTGTCTCGCTGGTACCAAAAAGGGTATCGCACACACAAGTTCCAGAACTGCTGGAAACCATACTTGTGAAACCAAAAAGGAGTCACCAACACTATCTGACATCTCTCCTCTCTCACTTTCAAAAGCACGCTCTGCAGCATCGCAAAAGGAGGAAATGCATACGCTCTCCTCCCTTTCCAAGTCTGCAGGAATGCACCCACAGCACTCAACCTGGATCCGGCAACCAACTGAAATAACTCACTAACAGACAGGTCAGTCTGCTCGCAAACAAATCCACTTCCAATGGACCCCAAATCTTGTTTATTCTGCAAAAAAATCCTGCAATCCAGCTTCCAATTGCTGAAATCTCTTAAATGCCTTGAATTCCAATCAGCTGATTTATTAATTTCCCCCGGCAAATACTCTGCCCTCACGGAAATCTTGTGCTCCAAACAAATCTCCCAAAAATCCTTTGCTAAATTCGCCAAACCATGAGACCTGCTCCCTCCTAACTTGTTGATGTATGCCACTGCAGACACATTGTCCATCCTCATCAATACTGCCTGTCCTTGCATTTCTCTTTTGAAACTCTTCAACGCATACAAACCTGTTGTTAATTCCAGCCAATTTATATGCTTCAATTTTTGTTCCAGTGTCCACACGCTCCCAGGCTCTGAAGCTCCCAAACGAGCTCCCCAACCTCTCAGACTCGCATCCGTCTCCAAGACAATATTTGGGGCACAACCAAAAATGGCTCTTCCATTCCAAGCTTTCATATTGTGCAACCACCATAACAACTCTTATCTCGCCTCTAAATCTATTTTTATTATGTCTCCATTCCACAAACCTTTCCTCAGAGCTTCTCCTTTCAATCTCTGCACAGCACGGTAATGTAAAGGTCCTGGAAATATTGCCTGGATAGATGAAGATAACAATCCTTTCACATGAGCCAAATGTCTCAACAATAAATACTCTTTCTTTAACACCAGAGTTATTTCTTTCCTTATCTTCTTCACCTTCCTCTCTGGAAGCTGAAGAATTAACTTCTCTGTGTCTACTAGAAAACCCAAGAATTCCAATTCTCTGCTTAAGTTCTAAGATCAAATTTTCTCTGTTTATTATAAATCCTAACAACTCTAACATCCCAATCACATTTTTATCTCTTCTTTCAATTCGACCACACTCTGAGACATTACCAGTATGTCGTCCAAATAAACGATCATCCGTACTCCTCTCTCTCGAAAGTAAGACATCACTACCCTCATGACCTTGGTAAAGCACCAAGGTGCTGAAGAGAGACCAAAAGGAAGGCACTTGAATTGATATAATTGTCCCCTCCAACGGAATTGTAAATACCTCTGACTCGCTATGTCCATGGGGATAGTAAAGTACGCATCCTTCAAATCTAACTTCACCATCCAATCGTTCCTCATCAACAGATCCTTCAGGCAATGGATACCCTCCATTTTTAAATGCCTGTACACCAAAAACCTGTTCAGATCTCTCAGGTTGATCACTGGTGTCCATCCTTTCTCCTTCTTTTTCACCAAAAATATTGTGCTTACAAAACACCTTTCTCTTTCTGCTTGTCACTTCACGGCTCCTTTTTGTAACGTAGAAACTATTTATTCCTTGCTCACACTCAATTCTCTTGGTTCCTTCCTCTGAACCGGTACTTTCATGAACTCTATTACATATCCTTCGACTGTCTGTAATACCCAGGGTTCCTGACTTAATTTTCTCCATTCCTCCAGGAATTCCCCTAGACGTCCCCCTACTCTTCCTTTGGAAAAACCAGAAATAGTCTCCATACTCACCTTGTCCTCCTAAAGCTTGTCCTTGTCCCCTGAATGATCTTCCTCTACCAGATCTTTCCACACATCCTCTACATGGATAAAAGGTATTTGAACCTTGAAATCCTCTTCCTCTGTACTGAGTAATACTGGGTCCTCTGCATGCCCCGGCTAGCAGCGGGTCCTCTTCTACTACTAGCCCTTCCAAAAACTCAATTTCCAAACACTTTTCGCATATTTGATTGTGCCTTATCCAAGGCTGTGAACGTTGCTACGTATTTTCCTACACACTTTATCAGCCCTCCACCAAAGAGTTAACCCTGTGGATCCTCACTCAGTTTCTTTTGAGACATGTCTCCAGGTTTAGGACTTATTTTCATCAAAATCGCTTTTCTTGTCTCAGAAAGCAAGCCTGCGTTAGCATTACCTAATAACACAACTGCTCTCTTGCTCCAACCCCTGAGCAATGCCATATCCAGAGGCGTCTCTTTAATATGCGCCTCCTGCACCATATCCATAATTCTTGCTATCGGCCCCATTACATCCAATAATTTATCCTGTCTAATCTTCAGCGATCTTTCTAAGCCCTTCCTTGGATCTCTAACCAGCCTGAACAGAAAACTTATAAGTTCTGAATCCAAATTGGGTGTCATGCATACCTTTTCCTCAATCACTGGCCTAGAGCACTCTGCTTTTAACACTTGTCTAACATCTCTGTCTAATGGCTTTCTAATCCATTCTTTAATGAACTTGCCCACATGCTCCATGGGCCACCAATCCCCACTTCTTGGATGTCTTATGTTAAACAGTGAAAACATCTCCTCACCTAGAGGATCTCTCAAAACCTCTGTTGATGTGACCTCATCGTAACTTTCAAATTCATTGTCCATCCCATCATTCTGCAAATCCAGAATATATTCATCCCAGTCCTTCTCAGCAATTGGTATTGGGCTTCCCAACGCCATGTTGATACCATCCTCATTTGTGCCGCTATGGACACCCTTCCTATGCGTGCAACTCAAGACACCAAAGTTTCAGGTTTGAACTCAGACCCTCTTTCTTCCTTTTAGATAACAATAGATCCTCAACATGTTTTATCTTTCTCAGTCGCTTTCCACCTATCCCAACTACATTCTCATCCTCCTCAGATAAAGAGAAAAATTCCTCACCAGATTCCAAATCTTTCCTACCTCTCTTTCCCAATAGGCTTGTAACTGATTCTTCTACCTTATTTTTCATTTCTTGCTGAATAAGTCTTCTTATTGTATCCTCATCCATAATTCCAACTCTCTGTCCTGAACTACAACCCTGTTCTGTTTCCATCTGAAATATATATACTCCTTCTACACCTTACTCACTCTTATATTCCTTAATATTTAACTACTTCCTCTTTTTTTTTTTTAAACTTGAAATCTCCAATTTACTCCTAATTCTTACTCCTCGCAAAATACTCCTCTCAACACCCTGACCGAACAATCTTTCACCGTTATTTGCCCAACAGTCACTTATTGTATAGAAAAAACGCTCCCGTTTTTCCTATTTCTATCATGTACTTGGGCCCAATCCAAGATGGCTTCCCAAATCACACGATACTTGAAATACGTTGCGTCACACGCCGAAGCTGAAAATCAGCTCTACGGCAGACGGATAGGAAAAGAACACACAGAGCGCGTAATCGCGTACAGATCCTCGCTCCTCGCTTACACGGTAAGACGAAGCTCATGCTCGTTACCGTGCGACCTTCAAAATCTCAGCAAGGCCAATATAAAAATTCCATTAACGGACCACATTCAAGAGTAAACATAAGGGCCTACACTTGCAACCCAATTCCTACAAACCTCATACCTCGACTCCCCGAACCAGTAAAGATCAGACTTGTTATGCTTCTGTAAATGAGAAGTGTTTCTTCCCAGTTAAACCAACAATACTTGTAAAAAATAACAAACATGTCTACAAATATGACCTCATACTCCCTAAAATACTCAAAATAACACACTTCCTTATCGAATCTAAATTAAACAAATCTGTTTCTGAATATCAATTACACCATAAAACAGAAAAACAGAAAGGTACTTATCTGTGTCAGAGCAGCATTTAAAAGAGGAAGAGTGTTCTGAGCAGGAATTATTTATGGACTTTGAAGTTCTAAGTCTAGATTGTTATGTTCAGTGTTCTTTAAAGGTGCTGCAGTGGAGTGGCATTAAAAGTTATATGCATAATGGTAGCCTCCGGTCTTTAAATGAAATTCCTATTTAATTGAGCAGGAATGGTGTATACAGGAGATCAGTAGCTTGAGCTCATATGACGGGCATTTTGTGCAGCTAACGATATTATGTGGAACTACATCTTTCTCTAAACAAACTCTTTCAGGAGTGATAAATCTAGACTCTACGTTCTTCTAAGTGCCTTGAGATAACTAACTTTGTGTTCTGCACTGCATCCTCAAACTAATTCCCAAAATGTTTTGGGATAATAGAGGACCACAAATCTGGTGCTTGTAAGTAAAAATAGATTGAAACATGGCCACCTAAGTGCTTTCCACAGAAAGGAAAATGCTACTTACCCAGTATGCATCTGTTCTTGGCATGTAGAGCTGTAGATTCATATGCGTTAGCATAGATCGCCATCTGGTGTTGGGCTTGGATGTTTGCACTTTGTTTTTCTTCGAAGAAGTGTTTGTAGTCACGCGGTAGGTGACTCCTCCTTACGATGATAGTGCGCATGGGCATCAACTCCATCCCCAGATTGTTTTCGCCATAAAGGGTGATGATGGAGTTAGTAAGAATAGAAAGAGATGTCCATGTGTGTTGTATCTAAGTAAGATAACACTGCAGCAGATAAAGGTACCCGGGGAGGCGGGTGGGTGCATATGAATCTACAGCTCTACATGCCAAGAACAGATGCATACTGGGTAAGAAGCATTTTCCGTTCGAGGCATATGAGCTGTAGATCATATGCGTTAGCATAGACTATACAGCAGTTATTTTCCCAGCGGTGGCTGACCTGTATCTGTTGCAGTAGTTTGAAAAAGTGTTCTTAAGACAGCCTGGCCCACACTAGCTTGTTGTTTTGCATGCACATCTACACAGTAGTGTTTTGTGAATGTGTGAGGTGTAGACCAAGTTGCAGCCTTACAGATGTCATCTAAGGGTATATTCCCTAAGAATGCCATAGAAGCCCCTAGTTTGCGTGTGGAATGCGCTCTAGGGGGAATAGTTAATGTGCATTTGGCTTTAATGTAGCATATTTGTATGCATTTAACTATCCATCGTGCAATACCAGTTTTTGAAATGGGATTGCCTTTATGCGGTGGTGAAAAAACAACAAAGAGTTGCTTGGTTTTCCTAAAAGATTTAGTTCTTTCAATGTAATAGAGTATTGCTCTTTTGACATCTAGTGTGTGAAGAACACGTTCTGCCACTGAGTCTGGTTGAGGGAAAAACACTGGTAGTTCAACAGACTGATTGAGGTGAAAGGCAGAAACAACTTTAGGTAAAAAGTTTGGATTAGTCCTAAGAACCACTTTGTTATGATGAATTTGTAAAAATGGTTCTTGTATGGTTAGTGCCTGGAGCTCACCAACTCTTCTAAGAGATGTGATGGCTATAAGGAAGGCTACTTTCCAAGTGAGGAACTGTAGTTCACATTTGTGCATAGGTTCAAATGGTGGGCCCATGAGTCTTGTAAGGACAATATTAAGGTTCCAAACTGGAGAGGGTGGAACTCTAGGGGGAATGATCCTTTTGAGTCCTTCCATGAACGCTTTGATAGCGGGCACTCTAAACAAAGACAAGTGTTGTCTGTTTTGTAGGTAAGCGGCTATTGCAGCGAGATGCAATCGTATAGATGTGTATGCTAAGTTACAGCATTGTAGGTGTAAGAGATAGCAAATTATGTTTTGAATGGAAGCACCTAGTGGATTGATTTGATTGTTTGTACAGTAAATTACAAATCGTTTCCACTTTGCTGCGTAGCATGCTCTTGTGGTAGGACGTCTAGCCTCTTTAATGACGTTCATACAGTCTGGCGGGAGATTAAGGTAGCCAAACTCTATGATCTCAGGTGCCAGATCGCAAGGTTGAGTTGATTGGGATCTGGATTTGTTATCTCTCCATGGTTCTGAGTGAGAAGGTTGGGTGAGAGGTGTAGTTTCTGATGGGGAACTACAGATAGTTCCAACAGGGTTGTGAACCAGGGTTGTCAAGCCCATGTGGGAGCAACCAGGATCATTTTGAGTGAATGCTGTTGGAGCTTCGGAACAAGTAATGGAATGAGTGGGAGAGGCGGAAAAGCGTAAACAAATGTTCCTGACCAGTTCATCCATAGCGCATTGCCTTTGGACAATGGGTGTGGATACCTGGACGCGAAGTTTGGGCATTTTGCGTTGTGGTGTGTGGCGAACAGATCTATTTCTGGCTAGCCCCACATTTGAAAGAATGGAAGGAGAACTTGAGGATGTAACTCCCATTCGTGGATCTGTTGTCGCTGACGACTGAGCAGATCTGCAATGTGATTGTCTATTCCTGGAAGGTGTTCCGCAAGGAGATATATCTTGTGAGGAATGGCCCATTTCCATATGCTTTGAGCTAGACGCGAGAGCTGTAGGGAGTGTGTACCTCCTTGTTTTTGTATATAGTACATTGCTGTCATGTTGTCTGTACGGACTAGGACAGCTTTGTGTAGTAGATAGATTTGAAAGGCTTTTAATGCTAGAAAAATTGCCAGAAGTTCCAGGTGGTTTATGTGGAACTGTTTTTGTTGAAGAGTCCACAGGCCCTGAATGGTATGACTTTGTAGATGAGCTCCCCAGCCGGTGAGTGATGCGTATGCTGTTAGCACTATCTGTGGAACCGGGTCGAGGAACGGCCGCCCTTTGGGAAGGTTTTGTGTGGTCCACCACTGCAGAGAGCGATGGGTGCGGCTGTCTACCAACACCACATCTGTTAATTGTCCTTGAGCCTGGTTCCACTGACGTGCCAAGCATTCCTGCAGAGGACGCATTTGGAGTCTTGCATAAGGGACGATTAGAATGCAAGAGGCCATCATTCCAATTAATTGCATGAACACTCGAGCTGGTAATGAGTGTTGAGGTTGAAATTGTGATATTAGAGCTTGTATGTTGCGTATCCTGACTGGGTTGGGGTATGCAAGAGCTTTGCAAGTGTCTATTGTAGCTCCTAGATACACTTGTGTGTTGGCCGGTTGGAGGTGGGATTTGGTGAGGTTTACTGTGAATCCCAAGCAGTGAAGCAACTGAATTGTTTTGTGGGTGTGCTGAACACAGCTTTGTTGTGATTTGGCTTTTATGAGCCAATCGTCCAGATAAGGAAACACGTGAATGTGTTGTCTTCTTAAGTGAGCTGCAACTACTGCTAGACACTTGGTGAAAACTCTGGGTGCTGTGGTTACCCCGAACGGGAGGACTTTGAACTGGTAGTGTTGACCGTCCACCAGAAACCTGAGATATTTCCCGTGAGCGGGGTGAATGGGAATGTGGAAGTAAGCGTCCTTTAAATCCAAAGTGGAAAGAAAGTCGCCTTGCTGAATTAATGGGAGCACCTGTTGGAGGGTGACCATGTGGAAATGATCGGATTGAATGTAGAGATTTAGCTGTCTGAGGTCCAGTATTGGTCTGAGAGAGCCGTCCTTTTTTGGGATGAGAAAATAGTGAGTAAACCCCTGTGCCCTGTTGAGCTAAGGGGACTGGTTCTATTGCATGTTTTTGTAACAGGGAGAGAAATTCTTGTTTTAAGACGGTGAGATGTTCTGAGGACATCGCACGATGTGTGGGAGGAATGTTTGGTGGAGTGGAGGTAAGTTCCAGGCAATAACCATATTGGATAATTTGTCTTACCCACTTGTCTGTTGTGATGGAATTCCAGACAGGTAGGAACTGTGAGAGACGTCCCTCAACAGGAGTGGAATGATTGGGGGGTAGTGGAGGGAAGTCACTGTTTGGTGGTAGGGGAAGTGCAGGTGGAGTTACCTCTGCCTCTTCCTCTATTGTTATTTCCTCTGTATCCTCCCCGAAAATATCCTCTGGATGAGGAAGATTGATTGGGGCTTTTATAAGCCGAGGAGGTGTTTTCTGATGCAGTTGTCTTTGAGCCACCCCTATAAAAGGAGCGACGAAAGGAGCCCCTATTAGAAGGTAATTGTAATGCCCCCATGGATTTAGCAGTCTCGGTGTCTTTTTTCATTTTTTCCAATGAAGAATCGACTGTGGGGCCAAAAAAGATGTTCTTGATCAAATGGCTGATTAAGTAGCGATGATTGTACTTCTTGTTTGACTCCTGAGATTCGAAGCCAAGTGTTGAGGCGTAGCAAAACGCTGGTGTTAATGGCACGCGAGGCTGTATCAGCTGCATCGAGGGCACATTTGATGGAAGTGTTTGTAATGAGCTTACCCTCCTGAATGAGGTCGTGAGCTTTAGCTTTGTACTGGTCTGGTAAGTGCTGCATCAGTTTTTCTAGCTCGTCATAGTGAGCTCTATCGTAACGCGCCAGGAGAGCTTGTGCATTGGCAATACGCCAATGATTGGCAGCTTGAGATGCGATTCTCTTGCCTGATGCATCTATAAGTTTGGACTCCTTGTCAGGAGGAGAGGCGTCACCTGTTTGAGAATTTGCCCTCTTGCGTGCATTTGAAACGACAAGAGAATCTATTCTAAAGGTACCTGACCCCTGATGTAAATTGGGTTGTAGGAGCGGCTTTATATTTTTTGTCTACCCTTGGCGTAAGTATTCTAGCTTTAACAGGGTCTTTGAATACCTCGCTGGCGTGTTTTATCATACCTTTAAGCATGTGCAAAGTATTAGTGGTTTTTTGGGATGGAGCAAAAGTTTCCACTAAAAAATCCTCATCCAAGGGATCAGTATGTAATTCCACCCCATGGTATTGAGCAGCTCTATTAATAAGCTGTGCGAAACCAATATTGTCATCAGGTGGTGATGGTCTGGAGGGATATAGATCGGGGTCATTAGTATGATCCGGGTCCTTATCATAATCATCCCAGGGGTCTGAGTCCTGTGGAATGTTGTCCTCAGTATCCTCCCCATCTCCATCCCCGTTCCCATCCCCATCATTATCATCCTGTGGCACAGGTGAGAAACGTGGTGGTGGTGAGTTTGCTGGTGAAATTAGTAAATTTGGGTTAAAAGGTGGAGGAGAAGGAGGTATGTAAGGGGGAGAGGGGTTAGTACCCATGTCTTTTTTCTTAAGAGGTATGTGGTAGTGTTCAGGGAGATCCAGCTTCCATTTTTTAGGAAGTGTTGCTTGAAGTTTACCAGTTGGAGGGTCAATATGCAACTGTTTTTGTTTCGGATCCAAAGATTCTTGTGGAGGAAGTTCTTTGGATGGAGTCTGTTTATGTTCGGAAGGTTTAAGAGGGCTTCCTTGCTTTTTCGGTTCGGTGCTCTTCGGTGCGGGATGTTTCGGCTCCGAAGGCTTGACTTTTCCCTGTTTCGGATCCGAAGGCTTTTCTTTAGCTGGTTTCAGCTCCGAAGTTTTCTCTTTAACTGGTTTCGGCTCCGATGCTTTCGGTTTAGCCGGTGTCGGTTCCGAAGCTTTTGGTTTCGGTGGTATGGGCTCCGAAGCCTTTGCTTTATGCGAATCTTTCCGTGCCGAAGATATCTTCTGTGCCGACAGCGGAGCGTCAGGCTTAGCCTTGTGTTTCGGTGCCGAAGATGTGGGTTCGGCACCTGCATGGGGTCGGCTCGATCCCGAGCTGGAAGACTTGTCTTTATGTTTCATAGCCGGGCTCGAAGGCGGGGCGTCTGAAATGGTATCACAGTGTCGACCTGAGCCCGAGGGCGAAGCTGTAACCGGAGTCTTTGGTGTTTTTGTGGGCAGTTGGGGCTCGTTACTCACTGTTCGTTGAGCCGGAGTGACGTTCGAGTCCTCTTCCATGTTGGAGTCGTCAGCTTCAGACACGGAGATGTGTTCTTCTTCTTCTTCGGCGCCGGGTTGGAATTCCGACTCTTCTCCGAAGATGTCTGGCACCGGACTAGTGCTGCGTCTCATCTCGTCACGGCGAGCCCGACGGTCACAAATTGTTTTCTTCGATCGGAATGATCGACAGGCCTCGCAGTTGATTTCTTCGTGCTCCGGGGATAGGCAGAGGTTACAGACCTCATGCCGGTCCGTGTGTGGGAACTTAGCACCACACCCGGGGCATTTTTTAAATGGAGTCCGTTCCATGGACTGCTGGCGTAGTCGGTGCGGGTAGGCCTTACGGCCCGCGTCGAAGCACCGATCGAAGCTGTTGGATTTTACGATGCGCGTTGAAAGGGAAAACGCGATCAAACACAATACCGTCAAGTGGTAAGGATTGTGCGTCGAAAAGGTTCGAAGACGATACCGAACCGGAGCGCCGCAAGACGCATCCGAACCCGATGGCGGAAGAACCAATCTGGGGATGGAGTCGATGCCCATGCGCACTATCATCGTAAGGAGGAGTCACCTACCTCGTGACTACAAACACTTCTTCGAAGAAAAACAAAGTGCAAACATCCGAGCCCAACACCAGATGGCGATCTATGCTAACACATATGATGTACAGCTCATATGCCTCGAACATAATGTTAACAGTCCTTTATTTTAAGCTGTCAGATTGTCTTACTAGGTTGTCTTCATTTGACAAGAAACTACTTTGGCTGATCAGTGCTTTGGCTTCACCTGGGAAGGCCCTTTCGACTTTTTTGGCACACATTGTCAATCTTTCCATTGATTGTCTGTCAATACCAAGAGAAGGATAATCCTAGTTCTCTTCCAGGGGAATACTCATCAAAGTCATAAGCACTGAATAGTCCTGCCCACGTGTGGGGACCCCAGAGCACATATAAAATACTATGTGTATATATATATATATATATATATATATATATATATATATATATATATATATATATATGTATATGTTTAAAAACTTTAAAAAGTACGTAGTACCCTAAACATATATGTACATATAAACACACACACACATATACATATATATACACATACACAAACATGCAGCCTATAGAGAAAAAGGTTAAAAAAATGCTTAAATTGCATTGAATGTTTTCATTTTAAAAAAAACCATACACAGTAAACATTTCTGCAATACAGAAAACAAAAATTTTATAGTGTAAAACAGCCGTTATTTGAAAGGAAAAAGGCAAGGGAATGAAAAGCATTGTTAGCCAACAGTTGCATTGAAAATCATAACACAGAAAACTGGCACTGTGCTTTCAAGGCCTCCTGAATCCCATCATGTCCCACAGGTGGCAGTTAGGTCAGGTCTTTTTTACGGTGATAAGAAACATTCAGAGAATAAACCATATCACAGCTGCTGTGTGAAGTATTCGTCCAGGGAGGAGGGAGGTTGCTTATGACTTTGATGAGTATTCCCCTGGAAGATAACTAGGATTACAGGTAAGTAACTTATTCTCTTCCATGGGATACTCATCAATATTCATAAGCATTGAATAGAATAGCAAGCCGTTCCACACCTCTGCAGACGAATACAGTACAGTACAGCTCTTAGCAGCTAATAATACAATCAACCAAACACATTTCTAAGTGAAGCCTGCCCTACTTGGGCATCTGCTTGAGTGTCTGAGTCTAGGCAATAATGGCGAGCAAAGGTATGCACCGATTTCCATGTTGCAGCTTTGCAGATCTCTGTGATGGGTACATTTCTGAGCAGAGCAGCAGTGGCTGCCTTAGCCCTTGTAGAGTGAGCTCTAAGTCGACAAGGGAGGTTTTTGTTGGCTAACTGGTAACCAAGAGATATACAAGAGACTATCCACCTAGAGATAGATTGCTTGGAAGAAGCAAAACCAGTGCACATTTGACCATAGTTGTTAAATAAGTGGTCAGAACGTCTGATCTTCTTGGTTTTGTCAAGGTAAAACTTAAGAACCCTTTTTAAATCTACGGAGTGCAAAGCCCTTTCTGGTGGAGTGGAAGAGTTGGGAAAAAACATTAGGAGAGTAATGGTCTGATTGATATGAAAATCAGAGATGACCATAGGCAAAAAATTAGGATGTGTTCTCATGACCGCCCTGTTTGAATAAAAAATCAGATAAGGTTTTTTTGCGCAAAGGGCTTGGATTTCGCGGACTCTGCGCGCTGAAGTGATAGCCACTAGGAAAGCTGTCTTCCAGATAAGGTGTTATAAAGACGCTTTGTGTATGTGTTCAAAAGGGGGGCCCATTAATTTGGAGAGAACCGCATTAAGCTCCCATGAGGAAGAGGGTGACCTTACAGGTGGGTAAACCTTTTTTTAAACCCTCTAAGAAGGCTTTGACTACAGGCATTTGGAAAAAGGAGACCTTCGTAGGGGATTTTCTGTAGGTAGTTATGGCCGCAAGGTGTACCTTTATGGATGTAAACTGCAGACCAGACTTGGCTAGGTGTAACAAGTAAGGTAGGATCCCCTGTTCTTGACCTAGAATCGGATGACGACCGTTGTGGACACACCATAGATAGAAACGCTTCAATTTGAAAGTGTACGATTTCCTGGTAGAAGGCCTTCTAAATTCTTTCAAAATGCCCATACAGTCTAGTGAAAGGCCTAAGTGTCTATATTGCATGAATTCAGGAGCCATACCGTCAAGCTCCGAGAGGGAAGGTTGGGGTGGAAGAGTTTCCCTCCAAGCTTGAAGAGGAGTTCCGGCCTGCATGGCAACATCCTGTGTGGCCTTTCAGACAGGTGAAGAAGGTCCGAGTACCACCACTGGTGAGGCCACTCCGGAGCGATCAAAATCATCCTGGTTTTGGCTCTGTAAAATTTGTTGATCACCATGGGAATGGGAGGTATGGGACGAAAAGCGTATGGTAATGTCTCTGACCAGTTGATCAAAAGAGCATTTTCTTTGGATCTTTGTCGGGGAAATCTGGATGCGAAGACATAGCATTTTGCGATTTCTTCGCCCGCAAACAGGTCGATTTGTGGCGTTCCCCATTGTTGGAAAATGTCCCCAGCAACTTCGTCGTTTAGTAGCCAGTCGTGAGCTTCAGCAAAGTTGCGACTGAGACAGTCTGTTTGCACATTTAGTGCGCCTTGAAGATGTATTGCGGAGATGGTCAGACCTCTGTCAGGCAGCCATGTCCATATGGCTTGAGCCTCCAGAGACAGGGGCCGTGACTGAGTTCCTCCGTGCTTCTTCAAATAGTGCATTGTGGTCGTATTGTCTGTCTGTACTAGGAGAGAGTGTGCCTGTTTAGATGGGTAAAAGGACTTGAGTGCAAGATGGACTGACCTCAGCTCCAACATGTCGATATAGTACAGCTTCTTTGTGTGCGACCACAGGCCTTGACCTTGTAGAGCGCCCATGTGTGCTTCCCAGCCCTGGAGGGAAGCGTCTGTAATAATTGCCTGTGTGGGAAGGTCCTGGTGAAATGTCACTCCCATTGTGAGATGAGGTCCTTTCATCCTCCATCGGAGCGATTACTTGGCCATTTGTGAGAGGGTCACTCTGTCTTCCCAGCGGCCCAAGAACTGCGACCACTGGTCTTCCAGTGTATGCTGGAGAGGGCGCATGTGTACTCTGGCATTGGGAACAATGTAGATGCACAATGCCATGGATCCCAGCAGAGAGGCTATTTGCTTGGCCGAAGGACAGGGAGTGTGGAGGAGAGTCAGATATTTGTTGTTGATTGAGTATAATCTCTCCTCCAAAGGATACACTCTTGCATTTTCGGTATCCAGGATTTGTCCCAAGTATCGGATTGTCTGCATTGGAATGAGAGTGGATTTTTTAAAACTGATTTGTAGGCCAAACTGCTGTAGCACTTGAATGCAGACCTGAACATGTTCCTGAGTGAGGCTAGGAGAGGAACTTTTGATTATCCAGTCATCTAAGTATGGGTAGACGAAGATTTTCCTGCTCCGCAGGTAAGCAGCTTCCACCACCATGCACTTGGAGAATGTGTGAGGTGCTGACTTGAGCCCGAAGGGCAGGACCTTGTATTGGTAATGCGCGGATGCTACTTTGAAATCCAGGAACTTCCGATGTTTCTTGATGACAGGAATGTGGAAGTAGGCATACTGCAGGTCAGTTGTGCACATCCAGTGCCCCTGGTGGAGCTTGGGTCAGATTTGATGGAGAGCAAGCATTCTGAACTTCTCTTTGAGGACAAATTTGTTCAAGAGTCTTAGGTCGAGAATGGGTGAGTAAATTCCTAGCCTTCGTTGGAAAGCTGAAACTTTTTTCATTGGCCCCTTTCTAGAGTAGTGTGTTGACTTCTTTCTGTAGCAACGTCTGTTGGAAGAGCAAATGTTTTCCTGGAGGAATGGCAGGAGGCTTGGTCTTGAACTTGATGGAATAGCCATTTTGTACAATACTTAAGACCCATTTGTCTTTTGTGAGGCACACGTCGAGATGTGCTATAATACTTCTCCCCACCGGAGTGGGACATGGAGCAAGGGGAAGCAAGTGTTCATTGTTTTGCTGGAGGCTTTATTGTTGAAGCCGCTGGACGAGGGGTTCCTCTCTTTCGGGCAGGTCTGCGAGCATGGTAGTGTGACCTTCCTTGGTACTGTTGATGAGTTGACCAATGAGGGGTTTGAACCCTCTGTTGGTAGGAGCGGCTGTCGTATGGATGGAACCTGCGGCAGAATTCTTTCCTTTTCTCAAGGTCCACCACCTTGAGAGTGTCCTGATCTGTTTTCCTCTTTGCTGTCTCATCATACACATGGGTGCCGAAAAGAGAGTTGCCCGAGAATGGCAGATTTAGAATTTGAGGTTGAGCCTCAGGTTTTAGACCGATCAGGTGTAACCAGGAGGATCTTCGGGCACAGATACCATGCAAATAGCCATGCGCTGCAAGATCGGATGCATCAGCGGCTGCACTAATTATCTGGTTAGCCACCAGACCACCCTCTTGAAGGATCTTGGAAATCCTGTTTGTCCTCTTTGGGCAGCTTTTCAGTGAACCGAGACAGAGAATCCCATAGCGACCTGTCATACCTCCCCAACAGGGCAGAGGCTCTAGTGACTTTCATGAAATATGCTGAGGTGTTGCACATCTGTTAGTCCAACAAGTCCATTTGTTTACTGTCTTTTTCCGGTGGCACTGTGGAAGACGAAGAACTCAGATGTTTACTTCTGGCGGCAGCCAAAATGACCAAATCAGGAGGTGGATCTGACCTGAGAAAAAGTGGATCTTGACCAGGGGCTTTGTATTTCTTTAGAATACGTGGCAGAGTTGGACCTAAGGACGTTTGTATAAGAAACAGATGTAAAGCCGGTTCCAACAACCTACGCACAAGAGGTAAAAGGGGTCTGGACGCTACTGTGTGATGTAGCATTTCAAAGATAACTGGTGTAGACGTAACCAGTACTGGTATGTCTATGTTGAGTTTTGTTGCTCCTCTGATCAGCACATCATTAGATGTGATACGGTAATCTACAGGAGACACTCTTACTGGAGGAGTGTCAGACAGCTTCATAGAATAGTCCCTCACAGAAGAACGGGAGGTGGTGGAGGACCATGAAGGAGATCTGTTCCTCTGTGCGACATGAGAACGTCGAGCTGATGAGTGTCTTCTGTGGGGGGTCCTAGACCTCGATCTTCGTCCTTTAGGCGATGGTGAGCGCCTCAGTCTTGTGGTTGGACATCTATGAGGGAATCATGCTGAGGGCAAACGAGATGAAGCCTCAGGCGAGAATGTGCAATGCGGAGTGTCCTTTGGAGGTGGGGTATGTTGAGAGCACCTGGATGGTGAATAAAGTTGTGAATAGTTCGAAGATGAATTGTGATGTGGAACACGCCAGTGGGTTACACTCTGTAACCATTGCGAAGACAGATGGATGAATTTTTCTGTCGTATGGACACTCCTGACCTCCGTACATGGACTGCTCCGCGTTCTCGGCATCAGTCCGCTGATTTTGGTAATTGATCTCGCCAGCGATCTGCTAGATGGTACCTTCGTCGTCGACTTCGATGTCGGGGTATGTGACCGGGCCGCCGACTTTCTTTGAGTCTGCGCAGCTGTTGCCATATGCATTGACGGTGAATCCTCCATTGTCAGACGCTTCGTCATCAATGGGTATTCCTCCAGTGCTTTAGACGTCGATCGAGACGCCGACGGTGAGCACAAAGGGATGTGCCTCGGCAGTGACTTCCTATCTGTTGACGGCAAGCGGTTTTGGATTCCGATCTTCTCTCTGTCCCTGAGAGTTCTTCTCAAAAACTGCTGGCAGTAATAGCATGTGTCAGGGATGTGAGAGGCAGGCAAACATGCTATGCAGACCGAATGTGTGTCTGATTTTGCCATCCTTTTGACACTTGAAGGGCACTTGTTAAAAAGGGATGACATTTTATGACTGAGAAAAAATTATTTTCAGTCGCGGGAAAAAAAGGTTAAAAGCACTTAGGGTACTTAAAACCACCGAGTAAAGGTGAAAGATTGAACAGGACATTTTGACAAAATTAGCAAAAAATGAAGATCTCAGTGCTCCAGGATCCTCAATGAAGGAGCCCGAAAAAAGAACTGACCTAACTGTCACCTGTGGGGCATGATGGGATTCAGGAGGTACTAAAGGCAAGGTGGCAGTTTTGATTTTCAATGCAGCCTATTGGCTAACAATGCTTTTCATTCCCTTGCCTTTTTTCCTTTCAAATAAAGGCTATGTTTTACACTGTAAATTTTTCATTTTCTGTATTGCAGAAATGTTCAATGTGTATGGTTCTGGCTGAATCGTCCAAACACACCAAACGTTCAGGACACCCTATCAGATCCACGGTCCCCCCCCTCAAAGAAACCCAACAATGTCACCGGGCACGCCAACTTCCTCCAACAACCCCAAATCGACCTACTTGAAACCCCACGGCGCGAACTCCTTCGCTATTAGCTTCCCCCCCATCCTCACCCTTAAAGCGAGAAGAAACTTCAAACATAAACTGATTAGACAGCACCCAGAAACACTATTCTCGGACACATACAACTGCTCCTCCAAAGGGCAGATTAAGATGGATTTCATCTTCCACACTGAAAGACCCGACAACTGGAGCGCCACATTCAGAACACAACTTTACATCTCTAAATCCACGACTACTTCGCATAGCTGCAAACTGACGACCTCGCTCCCTAACCGCTCGTCAAGGGGCGGGAACACGTCTGTGACCATCTACACGAACGGCACAGTCCTGATACAGGCAAACAATGAAAACCTAGAGGCCTTCGAGTCCCTCTTCCCCGCACTGCAAATCACTCACCTGCACTTGCTTCGACCTGCCCTGACCCAGTACGCACCCCCGGACAACCTGTCCCACCAGGGGAAGCAAACAATCATTACCACGCCCAATGCCACCACCTCCCTCCCCCCCCCCGAGTCACCTCCCACTCCTTCGCCCCCATGAATAGCGTTCTCCAACTCCCAGAGGAACGCCAAACTCAACTTCCCCCCCCTAATCCACCCACATCAACACCATGACCCTGCCCTGCCAACACTGGCCACTAACCACACTAGCACTCCAGCAGACTTCAGGAGAACGAAACCACGACATGACCCAATACACCCCATACCCAGGGTCCCAAACAGAGGCAGCATGGCCTACACAAGTAGCAATAGGCATCATAACTTAGTCACAACCTCCACCTCACGAGGCATCCCCACCCATGATTCCCTCACCCCCGCCCACGATATCATGGCGCAGCGTCTCGCTTCACTAGAAAGCCAGCTAGAAACGATATTCCGGGGTCTGAACGAAATCCTAACTAACCTCGACAAGGCCCGAAAGCCCCTGCAATCCCCTCCCAGGGCGCCCACTCTGACCAGCTCCAATCATCCAAAGCGCCCTACCGGGCCCTTAGCGACCCCCGTGATACGGATACAGAGACCCTCAAGAACGGACACTGAGATCCCGCCACAGAAACCCATAGGAACCAAAGCCCCCGCGCCCAGGTTACAGAGACTCATAAATACTGACACCGAGATCCTGACACTAAGACCCACAAGAACCAAAGCCGCAATGTCCACCGAAGAAGCGGCCGATCTAGCCTCAACATACGACTCCCCTCCTACAGACTCTCCAAGATCCAAGTGATCACGGGTTTCAGAAGAGACTACCCCCCTCACGAAACCCCCTAGACCCCCGCCCTTCCTCACCACCTTACCTAGGGCCCCCCCTGGAAAGAATCACAGCAAAAAAGAGCTTTCCACCAACTGCATGCTCATTAACTGCAGATCAGCCTCTATGCATGCAACTGAACTAGCAGAAGCCATCCTCTCGCAGGACATAGACATTGCGTTCATCACGGAGACTTGGCTCAATGAGCACGCCGCACCTTGCTTAGATATGCTTGTGCCCCCAGGTTTTATGATTATTAACAAAGACAGAAAAGATCAACGAGGGGGAGGTGTAGCTATCATACACAAGGACAACATCGCCATCATGGAAATGAACTCTTGCAAGTACAACACCTTTGAATGTCTTACCGCCAATATCAAGACTAAGGATAATGGAGCAATACTCTGCCACCTTCTCTATCACCCACCAGGCAACACCCCCGCATTCGGGGAACAGTTGTCTGACCTGATTGCTCACTGCGCACTCGGGGACGCTAACAACCTAATTCTTGGTGAGCTAAACCTTTGTTGGAATGAAGCTAATAACCCGTTAATTCAAACGCTATCCAATCTTCTCCATGACAACAACTTATCCCAACACTGCTCAGAGGACACGCACAATAAAGGAGCAACCTTGGACGCCATTATCGCTCAACAAGACGTAATTACGATCGACCACATACTCCCCGTGGACTGGTCGGACCATCACATGATCTTATTCCACATTAACCAAAAAATGCTTTCCCAACCAGCCATGCAAGACCCCCCCAAATGGGCTAGAAACCTCACCCAGATTCCCCTTGTCGCCCTAGAAGAGAGGATAATCTCGCTGCTCCCCAGCGCCAACGACCACCTCACCACAACCGAACTTACCTCGCTCTACAATTCAAATATGGTGGCCATGCTTGACCAACTAGCCCCCTTGAAATTAAAAAAAAGCCGAGCCATTCCATCCAGATCATGGTTCAACACGGACATCAACTCCGAAAGGAGACAACTAAGAGCCACAGAAAGACGCTGGAGGAACAATCCTTCTATTATCCTCCGCGAACAACTCAGAACAGTTCGCAGGAAGTACAACAATCACATCAAGAACAAAAAATCCACGTTTTTTCGCTCCGCGCTGGACAGTGCAAAAAATAGACCGAAGGAGCTCTACAACTTCATCAGACAACAAACCTCCAAGCCCGCTACATCCTCAATTCAGGTGTCCAAAGAACTATGCGACAACTTCGCCAACTTCCTTAATGACAAGATCACCAAGATCGAACTCTCACTGGACACCAACAACACCCCTCCCCCCCACAAATAGCAGCTTGTCGGGGCGTATGAGAACGCTCCCATACCAAATCCTGGCTAATCTTCCACCCCATTCAGGAAGTTGAGATAGTCAACCTTATCTCCACCTCTAAACCCTCATCTCATGTCCTAGACCCTATTCCCCCCCAACTGACCAAAAAGCTGAAACTCTCCCTAGCACCGCTCTGGTGCACGATCATAAACAGCTCCATGAAAAACTGAGTCGTTCCAGATTGCCTTAAAGTGGGACAAGTCACGACACTGCTGAAAAAACCTGGCCTTGACATAAAGGATTTGAATAACTTCAGATCCGTCTCTAACTTTCCTCTTCTATCCAAAATCCTAGAAAGATGCGTACTCCAACAACTAACCCAACACTTAGACAACATCAACCTCCTTGACTCCCATCAGTCTGGCTTCAGAAAAGGCTGCAGCACTGAAAACGCGATCCTCAACATCATCGACGATATCCACAATTCACTCGACTCAGACCAATGTTGCCTCCTCATTCTCCTAGACCTTTCGGCAGCATTCGACACGGTAGACCACAAACTTCTCATTAGGGCTCTCCAAGAAAGAGCCGGACTTGGCGAGGTGGTCCTCCAATGGTTCTCATCCTTCCTACACAACCGCACCCAAAGAATCAAAATCAAAAACTTTACGTCCGACCTTCATCCAGTCAGCAAGGGAGTCCCTCAAGGTTCAGTGCTCTCCCCCCAACTTTTCAACATTTACATGGAACCCCTCACCAAACTACTCAAAAAAGCCAACATCCGTTTCCATCTCTATGCTGACGATACTCAGATCTACCTGGAAACCTCCTCCATCAGGGACATTCAATGACTCAATGACATACTGAGAGATGTCCAACACTGGCTGTCAAGTAACCACCTTAAACTAAACCCTGACAAAACCGAAATACTCCTCATCTCGAACAAAGAGGAGAACCCCCAAATTGTGGATTGGCTAAAAGCTATTGATGCGCTCAACGGGAACCTCACCCTGGCTGACTCTGTCACATCACTAGGTATCACGCTAGACCCGAAACTGGACATGACCATACACATCAAGAACTCAGCTAAGAGCGCCTTCCTTAACCTAAAGCTACTGAACAAAATAAAACCTTTCATCCCTCCCAATGATCTTAAACAGGCCACCCAAGCATTGGTGTTGTCAAGACTAGACTATGGGAATGCAGTCCTTTCAGGAATAGCAAAATCACATCTTGCTCCCCTCAAAACAACGCTTAACGCGGCAGCCAGAATGGTCACCGGAATCAGGAAATTTGATCACATTTCTCCCGCACTCAGAGAACTTAAGTGGCTCCCAGTCGAAATGCGGGCTAGCTTCAGAACAGCCTGCCTCACACACAAAGCCTTGCACACCGGCAAACCCGAATATTTGGCGGCCAAACTCAAAAAAGCCGGTCAGACCAGGAACCTCAGAAGCTCGAACTCTCTTCTACTCAGTCCGCTGAAAACTCAAAAACAAAAACCGGCGGCCCGATCCTTCGCCGGGAGCGCGCCCAAAATCTGGAACTCTTTTCCCCCTCACATCAGAACTATTCCCTCTTTTGTAAAATTCAAAAGTCAGCTCAAAGTCCTGTTCCTCGACCGCTCCCTAGGAAACCGTTAGGAGCAGTCGGAGAGCGGAAGTAGACACCTTTCACTGCTTCGACTCTTTGTCCGCAAGGCTTCGAACCAGAAACTCTCCGCCAACGACCTACACTATGATTGTATTATGTGATTCTCTGCACTGTATCTGATGTAAAGCGCTCCGATACCCTCGGATTAGGCCAGCGCTATATAAAACTTCTTAAATAAAATAAATAAATGAAAAAAAAAATCAATATATATATATTTAGGGTACTACGTACTCTTTAAAGTTTTTAAATATATATAGTATTTTATATGTTCGCTGGGGTCTCCGCATGTGGGTGAGACTATTCCCGGGGTCCCCGTATGTGGGCAGGACTATTCCCGGGGTCCCCGTATGTGGGCGGGACTATTCCCGGGGTCCCCGCACGTGGGTGGGACTATTCCCGGGGTCCCCACACGTAGGTGGGACTATTCAATGCTTATGACTATTGATGAGTATCCCCTGAAAGAGAACCTGATAACTCAAGCCTGAAAGTTGCTCTCACTCGACCTGCCCTAGTGACAGCTGAGCATTAAGATGTATAAATATGCCATTGGTAAGGCTCCTGTGTGAGCAGTCAGAACAGGACTATTTATGAGAGGCTTGGGGCGAGCTATTAAGGGCAAGCAATGGCATATATAAGAAATGAGTGTTAGGGTCTTTTATGAGTGGCAAAGGATGGGTATTTTAGAGAGGCAGTGACAGGGATATACATGAGATTAGAACCTTTGTACCGAGCTCTGAGAAAAAGTACAAACAAGGGTTTAACAGGCTTTCTTCACTGCAGCTGCAAAGGAAGGAGCCGACAAGGATGAAGGAACACAGGCTGTGCTCTTCAGCCAATCATGAGACAGATTTTTCTGGCCACACCCTCAGCCCCTATTTTTTCCCTCCTCAAAACATTTCTGCCTTGATGTGGTTTCTTTAAAGTGCACCACATAAATGTTTTACTCACCACAACCACTGGTGAGTTGGCATCACTGTCTTCACAAAGTGGAAAAACCATCCGGTGGGAACGAAAAACGGGATTATAGGTTTTCTTAACTTTTTATAACGATGGCTTTCCCTCACCCCAGGGAATATTCATCAGGTGTTTCTAAGAGGCAGGGAACCGAAAACGAGATAATTTATACTTTCCTTTTGTGTGTGCCACCATATTTTTGGAGGTTTATTTTGACTTTCGAGTTCTAAGTGTTTGCTTTCTTAGCAGAGTATCGTGGAACCTGTGTATCAGCAAATGCTTGAGACGAATAACATGTTGTGGTACTTCTACCTCCATGTTCGTTATTTTGCACGTGGTTCTCTTGGGCATCCACATAAACTTTCTCTGTTCTGTTTTTTCTCCTCATGACATTTCTTGCCTTGTGTGCATCTTCATTTACCTTGTCAGCTCTGTCTACAGACTTCCCGACTGTCTTAGCTTAGTGTACGTGACCACTAAACTGCCTTTTCTGTCTGTGTCTTTCTCTCCTCTGTGTATATCCTTCAGAACAATGCCTGATCTAGATCGTGTATGTCAACATGGACTGTCTGCTTTGTGCTTGCTTCTAGTCTAAGAACAGCGCCTTGAACAGCCTTTACTGTTGGAATGCCCTCTTTGTCTTTCTATGTGTGTACGTTCTCAGGTGTAGTCTGTCCTCAATAAGACTGACTTATTGCGTTTGGTATTTCTTTCTTGCAGCTTTGGAGCTACTGCCCTTATCGCAGCCCATCACATTGGTACTGGAAGAGGATGGCACCATTGTGGACGATGAAGACTACTTCATGTGTTTACCTTCGAACACCAAGTTTATGGCTCTGAGTGGAATACAGACATGGACACCAATGTCTCCTGGTACACATGTGATTGTTTGCCAATAGATGCATCAGACTCTTGACTGGGATATTTCTGTTGCCTTAAGATTTGTACCTAGGCCATCTTGTTCATGCTCAATGCAACTGCGGGGAAAAAGGGAGTAAGCAACTCTGCTTTGCTGACAGGAGTGTCTCCCTTGGTTACTTGCTTGTTCTCTCCAGACACTGAGGAAGACTCCTTCCTCGGAGCACGTGTGAGCCCCAATCTACTCTATCAGGCCACACTGCTGATATCCTTTGCGGCAGACTAGAAACCTGAAAATCCACCCACAAGTAATATGTTTCACTCGACATGGATGCTCAGTGTTTTACAAGATGCTCCACTACTGTCGTCATGTTTTGTAAAACAACTGGAATATGCGAGTCTTTGAAACCATGTTTGCACTTTTCTGTCTGATCCCAATTTTTGTGTTAGAGGTGGTGAAGAATGATTCCATTATCTGAGGAGAGTTCCATCACAAAGTTTATGAGCTTTCTTCATGCAGAAAGAGGTCAATTGGTCGTTCGGGAGTGGCCATTTACAGATTTTGCCCATTCCCTCAAATACTTTTTTAAAAACATGTAAACTTGAGGTCCAGTTAACACTGCTTCTCAAAAATGTTGGTACCACCCCTTTTAAAGATAATGTTCATGTTGGATTTGTGCTGTCAAGCTTCCTTGTCTTTGTGCCACAGCCATAGTTAATTTCCCATTCACAAACTTAAATAAATTGCTCAAATGCCCAAACACCATATAAACCCTTAAAATCAATCAAATATTGCCTCATTTTTGTTCTTTTTTCCAATCCTAATTTGTGTGAGGTTTGCTATTGGTAACAACAGCATTCATTTAGGGGTATATAACTCCTAGTGTAGAAGGGGGTGTTGAGAGCATTTCTCCATGTTTGTAGGTACTTGACTGCCATAGTTCAACCATGCCACTATCCTTCAGTAAAGGTTTGAAGGGCCTCCTCTTTGTTGAGCACAAAACCTCTGAATGAAGACTGTGCCTCTCATGAACACTCTGTTTTCTGTCTCCTCTTGTTTGTCAGGTGGAGGTGGATTTATATCTCATCCAGCTCATGTACCTTCAGCACTTGTGGATGAATTGGACTCCTCGACCATGCCACGGTGGAAGCAGTTGGCTGCACAGTTGAAATGTGACTTATCCCAGATCATTCTGCTCTCTGAAGAAGATCTCCAGGTATTTGTTATGGATATCCCTAACATTTGAGATAGGTTATTCCCCCGAACGATTGCGGGCTGGATCACTGCAATCACTATTATGTCCTGGTGCGGATCGAGTGAGAGACCCCCCCATTTCTATTCCACATTGCCCTCCACTATTGGAAGTTAGCGATGAAATACACTGGCACACCTGTACCATACGCCCCAAATGTCCCCCTGTGCGGCCTACCCACATTACGGGGAGTACTATCTGCCACTAGAATACGCAGTTGGGTGGAAGACGGCGTGGAGACCGTAGGTGACTTATTTCAAGATGGGAACCTAATGCCTCATGAAGAATTCACGCATACTTATTCAGACCCTCACACACTGTTTTTAACACATGCTGCGGTTACACAGTATGTGCGTAAGTATTGGCTGGTGGACCAGAAGGAGCCCCCGACCTTCGGACTATTGCAGACGCTGCACATAATGGGCCATGGTAGTCATCTGGTCAGATGGTTGTACCGAGGCTTACGGTCCCATCTGGGAATCTCCTTGTTGACTCTTCGTCATAAATGGGAAGCGGAAGAAGCCAGCGAGTTTACTGACAGGGAATGGGTGCAGATCCTTGAGTATCCCAGGCGCGTTTCCCGAAATGCCTTGCTCAAAACAATACAATTGTTCGTACTACGCAGGGCCTACCTCACGCCCCGGGCGATAAAGCGTATGTACACAACTTCCACCTCGGAGTGTCCTAGATGTCACTACCAAGAGGCAGATTATATACACATGTTATGGGCCTGGCCCTCCGTTGTAGAATTCTGGACAGAGGTTATACAGGGCCTCACACACCTTACTGAACGCTCCACCTGGAATACTCCTGAAGCCTGTCTTCTGGGTCTCTTTCCTCTTCCTAAGAAGGCAAAGGTACTGCACCGTTTTACGGGCCTCACCTTAATGCTGGCCAAGAGACTCATCACACAGCGGTGGAAATCACACAGGGCGCCACGTGAGGGGAAATGGCGGGAGGTCATAACATGGGCCACTTCTAAGAGAGAGGCGCTGCAACGCGAGGAGTATAGAGGGCTGAGGAAGAAACCAATATCAATGGAATGGGCTCAATTACTAGAACATTTCAAAATACAATCTACAACTCTTGCTGACGAATGATGTACTGCTGAGGTCACGGCCTGCTTCCTTTCCCATTCCCCCCCCCTCCCATCCCCCTCGTCCCTTCCTGCCTCCCCCCTCCTTCCCTCTTGACCCCCATCCTACTCCCCCCCACCCTTCCCCCCCTTCCTCCCCCCCACTCCTCCCCCGGTCCTGATGCCCTCCTCCCTGACCAGCCCGACAGGTAATTGAAACAGACACTTGGTTCGTAGTAGCTCAGTGCTTTATTGTTGTTTCTTTGTTCTTGAATCAGATTTATTATTTGATTGAAAGATGGTAGATGATACATTTGTGATTATAGGCATCATGTAACTCGTCCATGTATAACGTATACCGAATTATTTCCACCATGTTCATGTATGCGATCTATATATGCAAATGGATAACCTGGAGATGCTATAATTGTAAGCTTATTGTTGCCATGAAACCTTATAATCACCAGACCTGTATGTTACTGATTGCCTAATATGTACATGATGGAATGTAATACGAACTTCAACAAAACTGAAAACTCAATAAAATCTGTGTTAAAAAAAAAATGGATATCCCTAACTTTTAAGCAAAAACAGAGGACACTGAGAGGGGGTGGGTGTTTGTGACAGAACGATTTCTGATATTAAAAAAGGAAGGCAAGTTATGAACTGAAAAGAATCCCCCTGGTTTATTGTGAGCGCATAACGATATTGAGGCCCTTGTAGCATGCTTTCTGGACTACTTCACTGTGCTTCTTTTAAAACTGACAAAATTAATTCATTTGTGTGCCTGATAATAAGCACATGGCTTACTCCAGAAATATGCACAAGCAACATGTCTGATACATGAACTCTTGTTGGTTACATACAGCCGGTAGCTTCTTTGAAGCATGCACTGGCAAACACACTGCACACTCATAGACAAATCAAATAGGGTGATGATTAAGGGCCTGATTTAGATCTTGGTGGGACTCTCTTCATCCCTCCGTGGTGGCAGTTTTAAGTACCTTATTCGAGCTGACGGAGTCCCAATTGCCATATTTAGATGTGTGGTGACTGAACCGCCATCCGCATCGACAGACTGTTTACTGTCGCGTAATCGGCACACCTCGGTCAATGCGGCGGACTACATTGCTGGCTAACAGTACTCTTTCGCCATCAAACCGGCGGTTTTGCGCCGAGCCAATTTAGATTTCCCTGTTGTGCTGGCGTTGTCTTAGCGGTGGTTTCCTGACGGAGTGAATCCCTGGGGAGTGGAGACTGGTAAGTACCACTTTTATATCGTGTCACTACACCTACAGGTTGTGTGTGGTTTAAAAAATAATTGTAGGTAATGTGTCATGCCCCTTTTTATACAAATAGCGTAGCACACATACAACATACACACACTATTGAATGTACACCCACATGCACCACAAACACAACACCCACAACACCAATAAACAAAAAAAAAGTTGGAATATAGGTGTGTTCATTTTACAATGATAAGTTGTAAAATGAACACTAATGCATTACACATAAGAATAAAATTGCATGTAAGGGCAATGTAAAAATACTCAAGGCTGAAGGAAATTTTAACACACGATTCATAGTGAGACATTACGTTTGATCCCGTCGACAACAGAGTTGATTAGTGTTATGGTCAAGTTGTAGTAGCAAAGGATGGACCTGGACAATAGGTTTCAAGACCGAAATAGACGTGGTAAATAGTAAAAAAGGTACGTTTTTACCTCATTTCATTTGAATCCTCCAACTCAGGTATGGAGGTATCCTCGGCACAGTTGCTCAGACTGAAAGGCACATCGTGATTAGGCAGGCGGCAATGCTGGCTGGACTCCCTCCGACAGCTGCTTTTGCCTATGGTGCCATCGACACGGGAGGGAAATGCTGGTGGAGTCGGCGGCACTCGGATGGTCTTTCGTCCATGGACTGGCCAACATCTAAATCAAGTGAGCAGACCACCAAGTAGGCGGGCAGTGAAGCCGTTGAAAAATTAGCCCCCGGACCAGATCCGCCAATATCTAAATTAGGCCCTCAATCATCCAAGCACGTCAAGTTCTGGAGTTTTCGTAAGCTGGAAAATGCCAAAGTTCTAGTAAATAGTTAAACTCTTAAGTTCAAACTGCAGTGAAGGCCCTGTTCACACAAGTCCTCAAACACACCTACAAATGTAAACAGTCTTTGAACTAAAATCAAGGAAACGTAAAAATAAAGGACGTCAGGCCAGGTGACCTAAATTCGATGCATTATGGGCGAGAAAGTGCAAAAAATGGTATAGTATCTGCCGTGATCCTTAGCTTGCTACCCAGTAAGGTGACATAATTGTACATATGTCAACATTAGGGTGTTTTTTTTTTGGGAGCATTAAGGATCTTTACTTACAGTAATTATGTATTTTGGTTTAATTTGTATAATAACAGTGTAGTTCATATCTTGGGGTTTTGCAGAGAAACTCTTGACACTAGTTAAATAGATGAGAACCTTTTTACCCACTTCGTGTTAGCCAGGCTCTCAGATGGCCTCATCCTGCAGACAAGGGTATCTGGATACTCTATAGATCGGATGTATCTGGAGGCCATACTGTCTACGAAGGTCTGGGTCAGTACAGTTCTCAGTTTATCTTTGTTCTACTTGACATTTTTTCATAGGATCTGCATGTTCTTGTCACAAGAGTATTTGGTATCTTGTGCCCTTATAGGGGCCGAGCAGAGTTATTTCATGGTTTGCTTTCTCAGCTGCAGGGCAATGAGATAAAGATGATCAGGAGATTCTATATTACACAGATTCTTTGTCATTTGCATGGACTACCAATAAGGGTCAGATTATATTCAAGGCTCTGTCTGTTGGCCATTGGGGAATGTAGGTAACAACACATAATTATGTCAAATTACAAATAACTATTTCATCCCTGCTAAAATGTACACAATGCAGGGTAAGGAGCACTGGTTAAGACCATATAATTTTTTTCGTCATTTTCCTCTTTTCTGGTCTATTTTTCTATTCTGTGCTTGGAAGATCCATTGGGTCTGTAGCTCTTTCTGAGGGAATTGAAGGGATTATCCCCTCTGCTCAGAGCTCACCACAGCCATATGAGATCTGTTTGATCTACTAGGAGGCCTGAGACAAAGGAATAGATGAGTCCTTAACCAACTTTAAAGCTTGCTTTCAACTTTGCATTATGGAAATGACACTTGAGATTTGGGTAGGCTTAAAATAAACCCCACTTGACTCTGCTGAGGTCACTTTGGTGTAACCCTGTGCTCAATGCAATGCTGCAGCCCACAAAGCTTAGCACATATTCTGCAACTCTTCCTAGCTCCTGTAAAGAAGAAAAAGACTGTACCCCAAAAGGCCATGTGGACTGAACCCTGAATACCAAACCTGGACAAAACAGCTTCCCAATTACCACTAGCTACGTTAGCTTCATGTTCCTTGGTGCCCTAAAGTGGCCTTGCAGCAGTGAATAGCAAGAACTCCCAAGGACTACAGTGAACCCTGCTGAAACTAAAATGCATGTTGTGCTACTTGCTTCTTGCCTACTTCTGCTGACGTGACATGCTGTGTTGCTGCTGTGTAAAGTTATAAGTCTGCCAAATTTCCAACGAGAACTGACTGAGAAAAGATCCTAGAGCATCCTAGAAGGATGTGTTAAGCAATGTCTTCCATGGCACTCCCGTGACATCCAGTGGCTTTTTTTCTTTTTGTCTTATCCCTTCACTATGATGATCCAAATAGTCTATTTATCCTTTTTGAGCCCTCATCAACTAAGCATATTACACTTCAAAATGATGAAGCCGTGGCTCCAGATTGTGACTAAGTCTGAAGATAACCATCACCACTAGGTTTAGTCCACTATCATTATCTAACTGCCTCCCTTTGTGGATCAAAGTGCTGTTCACATTCGGGGCCCTCCTTTACATAATTCGTGTACATCCCAAATCACACAGAAACTACAGCCCCACCCCTCCAATGAGGATTATGAGTACAGCAGGAAAACCCGCTTATCCTGCACTTTGACTATAAGATCTTGATGAAATGTGAATGGTAAAACTACCCTTGAATGGAGGAAAAACCTGCGAAATAGAGGCACAAACACTTATCGCTGTGGTTATTCCTCCAAGAGGTGAAAACGTAACATTGTGCATTAAAAACACTTTAAACTTACTGTACCCCTCTTTATTGGTAATTCTGGATGTGATATTACTACTGCAGTTTTTTCTGCAGTACTATTCATGAGAACCTAAGTCTTTTTTCACCATGTTTTTACTTTCTCAAAGACATTGTGTGATGATCACAGGAACCATTATTAACAGCCATTTAGATGGGGTTGTATATCACTATATCGAGTGACACTAGATTGTTGTACACTCTATACACCCCAATACATCCAAGGACATTACATTGGCATGGGTGGGAGATCACACCAACCCCACCCCCCTTTTTTTTTTATAGTTAGCCTTACACTAGTTCTTAATTAACTCTCATCTCAAACCTATTCACATAACTTGTATGTATGTATTGGTACACGAGGAGTCCAAACCTAGCTTAAAAGCAATATCAGACATGGTTAGTTTGTTTTCAAGACAAGCTGGAGTCTTGTTGCTGAAGGCTTTATAAGTGATGTGGCTCATCTTGAAGATTATTGGGCTAGAAGTGAGAGACAGTGTAGGTCTTTTAACGTGGGCATGATGTTAAATTTCTTAGATCTCTTTCTTGGATGCCTTTGAGGAGTGCTAGGTTGGTGTAGTGTAGACAGCTGTTCGGGGCATTGCGTCCATTCAGATGTGTGATGGCTGAGGTTTGTATTATTGTTTCGAAGTCATCTTCCAGGAAAAACAGTTTAGCTTTCTTCAAGAGGGTAAAGTTAGAGCCAATCTTCCATGCAATCTTTTGCCTGAATAAGAGACTAGTGCCGAGGGTCGACCAAAAGATTTTTCATGGTCTGATGGCTGGAGGGGTAAAACCAGGGAGAATCTGGGATTGTTCATGTGCTGTTGGCCGACAGGAGAAATTCAGCCTTTGAAGGATTTAGCTTCAGGAACTTAGTCAACATTCAAGACATGATGAACTCGAGGCAGGATTTAGGTCTCTGTATGTAGTTGGGTGAGGATATTTTTAGGTAGAGTTTGGTATCCTCTGCATATTGATGGATCTTGATGTTGCTGTCTGCAACAATGGATTCGAGAGGTTTCATGTAGAGGTTAAAGAAGATGGGAGAAATGATGAACCCCAGGGGTACTTAGTAGGAGACAGGGAGTGCTCTAAATATGATATAAAATTGCACAAGTTGGTGCCAGTTGGTGAAGTGGGATGTGAACCATTTCAAGATAGGGCCTGAAAATCTCATGCATGTTTTTTATGGTTTTAATGAGAGCTAGATGGTAGACTGTGTCGAAGGCTGCAGAGAGGTCAAACAGGACCAAGATGTCATGTTGTTGAGGAGAAGGGTGCCGTTGAATACTTGAAGTGTTGCTGCTCAGTGCTACATCGTGGTCTGGCGCGTGACTGGTAGTCCTGTAGGAGATTAATATTGCTGATGTAGTCCTGTAGCTGGGTGTGGACTGCTTTTACGATAATTTTTCCTATGAACGGAAGAAGGATTAAAGTCTGCAAGTTGGTGAAGTTGGCTTGTTCCAGGGATGATTTCTTTATCAGGGCAAGAATCAATCCGATCCTAAGGTCACTTGGGATTTTTTCCTTGTCTTAGGTTGGCATTGACAATGTGGAGAAGGGTTATGAGGCCCTCTCCTTAGAATGATTTGATGATGGAAGAGTGCCTTCTTCATAGGAGATGAAAACAAATAATAGTGTTGTGGAAGATAGCACTAAGGATAGGACAACCTAATTTTATTCGAGGGAAGGGTTATTTTTTTGTAAAAGCCACAGTCCATTTGAAAACCACATGCTTGTGGGGTATTCTGAGCAAGGAGGCGTACCTCTAATATGGCGTAGTTGAAATTGTATTGTCCAGATTAATACCGCGCTGTATGGCTAATAATGGAAGTCACTCTGAGAAAATGGCCTCCTATGCCAAGGCACAAGGTCTCCTCATTGCATCTGGTCCAGGAATCTGCCATCTTGAGGGGAGACAAGAAGGTCCATGAAGAGGGGCATCAAGTCAAAAGGAGCGAACGTTGACTGGCCGGCAGCCCTGTGCTGAGGTTTACCCAGACAAATATGGCAGTGACAAAGGAGCTGCACAAAATAGAGTGCTAAAACTTGGTGCAGCAGGACGATCTGCCCCTATGACTGGTACTATAGTTCAGAAATTGAGTACACTGGACCATGTCAGATGTCAAAGGAAGCCGTCCATGCAGGAGCTGACAAGATCACTGTGCAAGGAGCTAGAATAAGTACTTCATTGTGCTAACAGGAAGCCTCAGACTATGGAACAGAGGAAATAATTGCCTAACTCAGTGAGTCTGGGAAAGACCTACCAGTAAGGTTTTGCCAAGGAAAATTGAAGTGTGAGGCTTCTTCTCTAATTTGGACTTTGACGAAGTTTAGGCCCTGCATATCATTTTGGAAGCCACTTCTCCGTCCAGATTTGATCACAGACCCTCGGATGGCCCATGCAGATAGAACATCCTAAACTACAGATCCAGTAAGACTCCGAGAGATATGTGGCATCAAATAACACAATCAAAATGCTGATTGGGAATGTGGAATCAGGTATTGAGATACATAAGCAAATTGTTGATAACATAATTAAATTGCTCAAAGATAGAAACTCAAGCTGATCCAAGAATGATGCTTGTATTACTGGATACTTGTATGACAATCAAATGATGATCTTGGAATATGGAAAAACATTTGGAAGAGGAAAGCAATGCTTTTGGAGACTGAAATTCATTGACAATATAAATAACTTATGATCTATTAAATGATCATATTAATTTGGTTTATAAATCCACACTATGTGTGATGTAGCTCACTCCCTGTAAGTTATCCATGTTTTTAAAGTATCGTCTTTCAGTTAACTAAGTTCATATCTATATGTAATTTAGATCAAAACTCATATATTAGATATTATTCTCACTCAGTAATACTTCTACAGCATTATTTAATGACCCTATGGTTGTTCACAACTTGGGAGTTTGACCAGTAATGTACTATCACACGAAAGAAAGCTTTGAGGACCTTTTGCTCATTCTGGGGCTGAGACAGGATTGCTGGCTGCATGCCAATCAGTAGGGTCTTTCTGCTGGACCCAAGCACATAGGATCAATGATCGTCTGGCAAGTGTGAGACAAAGAGACAGGAGCTCACAACCACAACATGAGATTTCCTTAATCTCAGAATCCTAGGAAGTTACATATAGAATATGAGGGACCTGAAAGTGAATCTGAGTAGGCGTTGCTGAAGTCATTTAGTTGTGCAGGATACAATACATTTGCATAGGGACAAATTAAGTTTGGACCCTTCAAGGCTTGTAAGAGCACCAATAGCAGCTTAGTATTCACCTACATAGGCCTTTGCTTAGACCCACAGTGAAGTATTTGTAGAGCTCTTTCTGACTTCCCATTGCCTTTCCTGCTGTGCTCTGTTTACCTGCTTTGGGAGGCACAGGTGCCCGGTGGAGCTAAAATAAGATAACTTAACAAAGAGAAACCTCTTGGAGGACCTTACGTTGTGCGATGGCCCACAAATGCCTCCAGCTGCCTGCAGCTGATTTGAGTTTAATTTTTCTCTTCATCGCAACAATCATATCAGCATATATGACATCATCAAGCACTTGGATACAGTCTTTCAGACAGTGACTTTAGTTCAAACTTAATCTTCCTTGTCTGGCCTGACCCACTATCTTTATCTGACTGTAGGTGCTCACAGTTCATATTACTTTTCACCTAGGACTCACTGAAATGGCCCATCAAGACCATCCTCATTTCACTATTTTCTTATGTTTCCATAGACTTTCATTGGTTTACATAGCAACCTACGTAAAAAATGATTGCTGCCATTGATATTCATTAGAGATGACTAACTGTATTTTTTCTGAAATTTCTGATTATCCCTTTCTTTAGCTTGTTTTGTGGTTATTAGTTAATATATTAACAAAAATGTTTACTAAATTAGCTGTAGGCTTACATGTTTTATTCTTGATGTGTATTGTCACTTGTGGTGCTGCATGCTTGCACCTTCCAAACATTTTCTGCACATAAGCTTGCAGCTTCTGCCATTGTTGGATTTGTAACAGGAACTAAAGCACAGTCCTGTTGCTCAGGCCACCGGATCTATATGTTCTGCATATCAGGCACAAGATAGATTTCAAATGGCAAGAAGGGCTGTAGACTGCCGGGCACTAAACACATATTTGAGAGGTGAAAACAAGCCTGCACCAGACAAGTACCATGTAATGTGGACTTTGTGTAAATGATACAATCCTTTTACATAAGTATGTTCTGGAAAACAAGGCAATGCAACAGGTAGTGCAGTGGGTGTTCAGGCAGTCTTGCACAGACCTTACTTTGCCAGTGCCCACAGAAGACGTATAGTAGTCAGAGTGTCGCCGACACCAGAAATAGGCAAAATAAGACAATATCATGAACCTCTCTATGACCTTGAGAACCCAAAATAATGAAGGTGCAACTCAGGGACATGAAATTAATGGCTGTGAGATTGCATCTATTTTTCCAAATTAATTCTAATCCTAATTGTTTGTTTGTGTGCGTTTTTATGAATTGTGTAAGACTTTTGATACAATTAATACACGTTTGTGAACTTTTGGTATTGTGACTAGGTAAGCACAGTGACCATATCCTTCCACTAGAAGATCGTTCTCATAGAGCTTAACTTATTCAGTCTCATATCACAGATAGGCTTACATAACTGTCAAATTCTTTGGAAACATTTTCTAATGTCAGTATATTGGACATTTACAGTGCATAAGTTAGACAGTTCAGGCCATTTAATGTTAACTATCTGAATAGATTGCTGCACAAACCTAATTGTGTCTTGGTGCTAATACAACAGATGTTGTTTTGCTGAAAAGCTTTGCAAATCTGCTATAGTGCAGCTGAGAGATGAGCAGGCAGGATTCAGATTCGGGAGCAAAGCGTGATGCTCTCCTAAGCACACAGGCCAAGGAAGTTGTGTCTATGCAGCAGACAGGTGTGTGATAAATGACTGAAGCAATAAGGGACCACTTGGAACGCACCCTGCGTCCAATCCCTGCTGTCACGCACAGCTGACTATGTCACATAACTAACCCTGGGCGAAGTGCTACGCTACGCTCGCGTAGTTTGCGAAGCTTGCGCTACTTCGCACAACGCGAATTGCACGTAGCACAGTGCGAACACGCGTAGCGTAGCGTAGTGCCGCGGTCATTTTTGCTTGCTCGCGGTCCTCAACATCAAGTTGGCGACCGCGAGCAAGCAAAATGACATCCCGGCGAGACTTTTTCTCGTTCGCGATCAGCAACATCAAGTTGCCGATCGCGAGCGTGGAAAATAAACCTCCCGGCGAGATTCTCAACGCGGGAGGTCAGGTTTCTCATTGCGAGTGGTCGCGTATGCTCGCGACCGCTCGCGATGAGAAACTACCAGTCCGCGTTGAGAAAGCTGCCGCTCGAGTAAAAATCTACTCGAGCAGCAGTAAAAGACAGCTCGCACTGTGCAAGTTGCCGTTTTCAATGATTGCACAGTGCGGACAAGCATCCGGCACTGTGCAATCATTGCGAACAGTGCGCTACGCAGTTCGCGTAGTGCTACGCGAAGCTTGCGTAGCGCGAACTGCACTTTGCGTAGCTTCGCGAAGCATTACTTCGCGAACTACGCCCACCCTTACACATAACAATATAAAGGGTGTCATTTTAAGAAAGGCAGACCTACTGGCTTTGTCAAAGGGTCAAAATGTAATTACTGGCGGGCCTATACACTTTATCAAGGGGTCAGCACATCATCATATATATAGCAGACCTATTGGCTTTGTCAAAAAGTCATCAATAACTATAATCAAATGTATATTTCATAAATTCACACATTGCAAAGTTTAATAACAGTGATTGTCACAAAATATTTTCGATAATACATTAGTTAAAAAAAATTAACACATTTTTCATGCCGCAAAGTGCAGCTATAGAACCAACCACAAGGGGTCCATGAACTCCAGATGAACAGCATGCAGCTTCAGCTCAGAGTGCTTTAAAAACATATGGTAAGCTCTCCTGGGGTCATGGGTTCAATGACCCAGGAGACTTACTGTTTTAAAAAAAAAAAAATTAAATGTTGCTTGGGCGCTGCTGCACTCCCTGCAGCCCTCCACAACATTAAAAAAAATGGTTACTGGTGCCCCTTCTAGGGGCACAACCAGGAAGACAAAATAAAATTTTAAAAAGCGCTTGCAGGGCTTTATGGGGTGCTCATTGCTCGGAGCAGTGAATAATATATGAGTTGCTCCTGCCTCTCATTTCTTATTCCTTTACATTTTTTTTGGGTGTCCCAGTCTGACCAGGGACACCCAAAGTTTATATTCTGCGTCCTCTGCCGGCTCCCCAGCTAGCACTCATAATGGGTGCCTGTGTAGCCGGCCATTACTTTTAAAGTGGGTGTCCCAGTGCCCATCCGGGGCACCAACAACATTTCCAGTGTTGGAGGCACCGGGGGGGGAGGGAGCAGGGCACCTGCAGCCTCTGCCGGCTCACCAAGCCAGCACCCATCCTGGGTGCAAGCAGGAGCCAGCTTTGTTCTGGGCAGGAGCAAAGTTGTGCTGTCTGCTCGGGAGAGTGCGGGCAGGGAATAAAGTTTACATTCTCTGCCCGCACTCTCCATGGCAGGGAATACAGCAGATTCCAAGGGGTTGGGATCCCCAGGACAATGTGGCCTTACGGCCAGAGCTGCCGACTTTGGAGCTGGGGAACCAGGTTCGAGTCTCAGCGCCGGCTCAGCATCCTGTGATTCTGGGCAAATCACTTAATCTCCTCGTGCCTACTAAAACATGCATTGGCATAGCCAATAGGTCTCGCCTTTGGGACCTTATAAGTGTTTAGCCATGCAACAGTTGTTGTTTCACCAAGGATATTATGCTGCATAACTAAATACTTATAAGGTCCCAAAAGCGAGACCTATTGGCTATGCTAATGCTTGTTTACTAAGTAGACTGCAGAGAGGTGCTTAATTTCCGTGCTTGCACTGGGGCCCACGGCACCTCTGCAGGGTCACGAGGAGAGACCCTCTGCCAAATGAAAGAATTGCTCTACGGCGACGAAGGGGGGATTATTTTGAGGCAGGAGATGCTCTCTCCTGTGTGGAAGCCCGCTGCGTGCTTAGGAAGCAGGGGGCAAATTTCACTGCGCAAGTGAAAAGTCACCAAAAGTAACACAAAGTAGCATTCAGCGCTGCACTATGGTACGGTGCAATAGTGTGTGCGCGGCGCTATTCAGCCTCAAAGTGCAGCAGAAAACGGAACGAGAGCTCCAGTGTCAAATGCGCAGACAGGTTTAGAACCTCCCTGAGAGCCGAGTGATACTGCTTGAATTGTAGTGACGTCCAACCGTGCTCTTGTGTCATAGACTGGTAGAAACTCCTGTAGGAGGAGCTGTGTACCAGTGGCTAGAGCTGTAGACTTTGGAACCTGGGGACATGGGTTCGAATCCGGCCTCAGTGATTGGTTCAACGTTGTGTGATTCTGGATAAATCACTTAAATATGTGAAATGTATGTATGTGATCCCCACTTGATGTTTAGAGTGAGTCAAATATCTTTATTCAGCTGAAACAGCCATAAAAGTATAAAGTAGTGAGAGAGAGAGATTGAGAGAGAGAAAGATTCAGAGAGAGAGATATTTAGAGAGAGAGATTGAGAGAGAGATTTAGAGAGAGAGATTGAGAGATTTAGAGAGAGATTTAGAGCGAGAGAGAGAGAGAGAGATTTAGAGAGAGAGAGGGGAGATATTTAGAGAGATTTAGAGAGAGAGAGATTTAGAGAGATATTTAGAGAGAGATTTAGAGAGAGAGATTCAGAGAGAGAGATTTAGAGAGAGAGAGATTTAGAGAGAGAGAGATTTAGAGAGAGAGATTTAGAGAGAGAGTGAGAGAGAGAGAGAGATTTAGAGAGAGAGAGAGATTTAGAGAGATTGAGAGATATAAGAGAGATTTAGAGAGAGAGAGAGATTTTTAGAGAGAGAGAGAAGATTTAGAGAGAGAGATTTACAGAGAGAGAGATTTACAGAGAGAGATTTAGAGAGAGAGAGAGATTGAGAGAGAGAGAGAGAGAGAGAGAGAAAGAGAGATTTAGAGAGAGAGAGAGAGAGAGAGATTTAGAGAGAGAGCGAGAGAGAGAGAGTTATTTTCAGGGAGAGCTTCGGCGCAGGTACCCCCTTCTTTGGAAGCGGTATCTGGGTGTTACTGACCCCCACTGAACCCCCTGCTCCCCGTCACACGAGCGCAGGCAGGCAGGGCGGCGGAACAGGCAGGAAACTGCACTCTTCTAACGGGCCATATTCCATATCTCTGGCCAGCAGCAGGAAAATGTTTTGCCAAGACGGCATATGCGGGGCTGTTGCACCGCTGCCGGAGAGAGGCGAGCTCCTGAGTCCGACGGGCCCTAAGAGGTGCTCGGCAGCGGGTCCTGGGTCTGGTGAGAGGGTCTGGTGAACAAAGTGAATAAACACTCATTGACAAAGCCTATAGGCTTGGCTTGTGTATAGCGTGCTCCCGTGGTAGTACACTACGCATTAATACATGAAAATAATACGCACAAGAGCACAAACACTGAAAGAGCAACACGCATACAAATCCCCACACACGGAGCAAGACTGCGACACTTACTCGCGCAATATTGTGCGCACATACAGGCACACATCCAGGCATGAGATACCCGTGCACACACCGGACCCCAGATATCCAGACACCCGGGATGGTCAAAGACTAACTGGCATAAAGCTACCCACGGACTAAACAGAGGACTTCTCTCTTGTGCACATACACACAATAACATCACACACACGTTAGTCAGCAGGCATACACATGCTTTTATTTATTGACATAAATAAATCAACAAATCCCCCTTTCTAGTAGATTTTTTTCCCATCGAAATGTAGATGCCACTAATCAGCATTTAGGAATGGACTTGGAGGTCCAAATATTCAAGCTGTAGTGGCCATGAACAGGTCCAAACACATGCTGACATTCAATAGAGCATCCCGGTTCAATGAGGCGTTTCAGGGAGTATAGGGGGAGGAGGTTTGGGAACAGAGCGAAAAGTGAGAAGAGGAGGTACTAAAATAAAGAATCCCGTTTTTGTGAAGCTTAGATTACAATGGGCAGGAATGTGAAAACAAGAGAATCTTAGTTTTTGAGAAAATCCGTATGAGTGCCCTCGAGAGAAGGACAGTTAACAAATATTCTGCGAATGAAACTGTAGATTTGTGCTGAAAATAGGGAAGGAAGAAAATATATGTGTATCATTGACACCGAGGTGCTAAGGAAAAGCTTTGAAGCCCTTACAAAAAGTCTGGCTGGCGCTGGCTGAAGCCCGGGAGTGGTGCGTGCGTGCGCAGTCTGCTCATTTTCAAGCACTGCACTCGTGCTTGTGGCGCACCCCTGCTTGCTCCCGCAAGGTGGATGCCGCCACAAGCACGAGTGTGTGCTTGAAAATGAGCAGAGCGACGGCTAAAGGCCCTCCTATGCAGCGCATGCGCGCTGCGTAGGCAAGACCTAAAAAATGATTGTGTCCTTGTGTAACCTAACTGGTGCTCATGTAAAGCGCTCCAATACCTTCAGGTCGAGTAAGCGCTATATAAATCTGTAAAAAAAACAAAAATCTGTTTTGATCGGGCCCCAGGGGATAGAATTCCTGGGCCCGATTTAAAGCTCAGGGTGGGGGTCCTGACACCCCCTCATCCCAAAATAATGGCATGGGGTCTCTCTGAGGCACAGGAAGGGGGTAGGCCTGCCTCATGGGATGGGGTCCCCAGGGCCTTAAAGAGGCTTGGGTGGGGGGGGGCACACATCCTCTGCCCCAAGTAAAAGTAATTGGCCCCCTGTGATGGGGTCCCCAGGGCCTTACAAAGGCTCTGGGAGAGGGACTGCACAACCCTTCCCAAAAAAGAAAATTTTGCTCATCCCCACCCCGGAGGGGCTTTGTTTTTTAAAAGGGCGACAGCCCGTCTTACCCATCACCTCCTTTTTCCTTTTAACAGCACCATTAAAAAAATACTTTTTGGGCCTCAGGTGGGGTCTTCTAGCCCCCCCCCCCCCACCAGGCCTAGGGTGTCCCTATTCTGTCCCCTATATTTTTTTAAAATTATTTTCCTAGGACAGAGTCCGCAATTGCTAAAATGGCTGCTACCATACTTTTGTTGATGTGGTGGCAGCTAATCAGACTTTCTTTTTAGATCTTTCGGCTCCGCAGATCCTCCGTGGCGTGATATATACATACATTTTGAACCTTAATTTCTTAAAAATTACTAAATGAATTTATACTAAATCATAAAAAGGACACCTTATGGACCAAGATCTAGCTTTCAGTTCAGCTGTTTTCGCTGTAGCTGTGTCTAATTTTTCTTTGGAAAACTGCATGGGGTAAACACATCTTGGTGCCCCCTCTTTGTCTTGGCCCCCGTTTGACGGACCACCCCGAAACTTTCCAGGAAGGAGCTGAGGTGAATGAAACTTTTTTTTTTGTGTGCAAGTCTTGTTAAAATGGAGCCAAAGTTATTAACAAACCAAAAAATCAATTTCCTATTTGAATGTGGTCTAACTATAACTACCTAGTGGCGACCACCACTGGTATGAAATAATATATCTGGAACCATTATTCTACATCATTATTTGACGTCCTGATCATTTTGGGAAAGAGTGGCTGAATTTTTCATTTAAATAGAGTACGAACATATGTACAGTTACCGTTAGGGTAAATCTAGAAACCTGAGACTTGCAGGAATGAGTTGTAGTGCTGTTCTGCAAATAACAAGTAACACTCTTTTACCTCCAGCTCCTCGCTGACTTGCCTTGTCAAGATCTGGCTGTAGAGATGGGAGACAGCCCATGCAAGGTGCGAGCTCTGCAAGAAACCCTCCAACGTCTTTTGGATCGCAGAGAGGAAGAGCGCCAGTCCAAACAGCTCCTACAACTGTATCTGGAGACCTTGAAGGGAGAAGGCAGTGCAAAACTCATGGAAATGGGTAGGATTTTGTGGGTCTAACTCCCTCCATTTCGTTCGCTTGTGACATCAAAGCATCTCTAAAGCATCAGAAACCTATTTCTTGAAATTATAACATTGTACAATTTGTGAGTTAATTGCAGAAGATTAATCTCAACCAAAGCAGACCTCATTATAGTTAGAACTGCATCTATCTGTCAGTGCACTCTTTGGTACTTCATTTCCTGATTATAAGCACAGTAATTGGTAGCAGCCCTACTCATTACAGTTAACACCTAAACAATTCTTACATACGACATACTGTGAAGCCACACCCGTCCAACGAAACACAATAATTAAGTAGTTACCTACAAAGCATATATGTATTCTGTCACTCACTCTACCAAGCTCTTACCCCTAGTGCAGCAACCTATCTCAGGAGAAGACCACCACTCTGACCGATCAGCAAAGCATTTCCTATCTGCATTCCAGCACTTTCTCAAGCAACCAATTAATCAATCAATCAAAGAACATTCATAGCGCACAACTGCTTCAACCAGAAACGTACCGGCGCTAAAAACTGAGATTGATCACTGAAATGAGTAGATGCGGTATAGGCGGGGCCACTGGAATTATGCGATTGTGTGGCGATTTTCGCACAATTATAGATTTGTCATGTTTGCCACATAATCCTTCATCTGCCGGACAATCTGCAGATTTTAATCAAAAACAATTTTGTTTCTGGCGCGAACGGTTCAAAAGCTGGACTGGTCACCTTTTTGTTACTTATTGCTATATGTGGGTCTTAAACTGGTACTAACGAAGTGCAACCAATGCCCAGAGAGTGTTACCATGTTTAAAAATGATGAAATAATGAAGTAATTCTATTACAAAATGTGCTGCATTATGCTGCACAATTTGCCTTTTTTTGCTGCATAATTTACTCTACACTGCCGCATAATTCTAGTGGCCCTGGATATAGGCTAATCTTTATTGAAGAGAAAGCTTTTCAAATCCTTCTTGAAGGTCGCAACTGAGGTGGCAGAGCCTAACTGGGAGCGCATTCCATAGTTTAGATGTCAGAACCATAAAAGATCTTCCTCCCTGTCTGGCTCTATAGAATTTTGGGATTGCAAGAATAGAAGATTGTTCAACCTAAGTGCTCGACATTGCTTATATGGGCGAAGTCTCTTTCTCAAGTAGGTGGAGCCCTCCCCCGAAAAGGTCCTAAACACAAGAGTAAGGGCTTTGAATTAAATTCACCTTTTGACAGGTAGCCAGTGAAGTTGTTTCAGATGAGGCAATACAGACTGCTGGCATGGAGCTCTTCGTATCAGTGTAGCTGCTGCATTTTGGACCATTTGAAGTCTTTGGATTGGGTAGGCAGGAAGGCCCAGATAAAGACTATTTGCATAGTCCAGATGGGAGGTTACCAGCGAGTGGACCACTGTCTTGTTTGATTTGAGTGGAGAAAGATGCTTGAATCAAACATAATTCCCAGGTTTCTAGCTGTGGAAGAAGGAGTTGGGCGTGGATTCGTTTTCTCAGGCCACCAAAAACTAGGAGGAGGTGTGCCACAAGAAGAAAAGCAAATAACTTCAGAGTTCAATTTGAGAAAATTGGCGTCCATCCAACCAGCAACTCCCTTTAGACATTCCTTGAGCTTACTGAAGGCGGAGTCCAAGTGTTGCTGGAATGACAATAGTAGTTGGGTGTCATCCGCATAAGACACCACCTGCATACCCAAGGACTCAATGAGATTGGCCAGTGGTGCCAGGTAAAGATTGAACAAAGTAGGACTCAGAGCTGAGGCTTAAGGAACACCAAATAGAAGAAGCTTAGAGTGGATGAAAAAGGTTGAAGAAAAACCCGTTGGGATCTATCCTCCATAAACTACTTGAGCTAAGACAAGGTTGAGCCTTGTATGCCAGCTGCACGAAGTCTAGTCAGAAGGGTGGCATGTGAGACCGTATCGAACTTCTAGGGAGGTGTTCAGTATTTTATTGAACACCGGGTTGATTGTAGAGGCAATTAATTGTATGATCCGAATTGGGCAAAGATCTGCTGGAGATCCTGATTTACATTTCTCAAGCTCTTTCCGCAAAACTTCCTCTGAAATTGTAAGAAAATTTGAGAGTAGATGACTTTGTTCTACCCTCAAATGTATCAGCACCTTTAGTGTTGTGTTGCTGGGAAAGGTAGCATACGTTTTCTGAATTTTATCTTTAAAAAATATGATAAATCATCACAAAGTTCACGAGGAGGGCAGATTTGGCTATTTACCCCAGGAGCGAGAAAAAAGTGGACAATTTTTTTATACCTCTCGTGAGGTATTTGAAGCTGCCAAGATTCAAGAGGAAAAATACTCTCTTTGTGCTTTGCGGGAAGATTTGCGGAAATTTCTCAGAGCTTCTTTGTATTGATCCTTGGCCTTCGGACAACAGATTTTTCTCCACTGTCACTCCAGGTTTTTACAGCGGCTCTTCTCTTCCCTTAACGCGGGAGAGAACCACGGGGCTAAGGGCTTGGACCTTTTTGTTACCTTGATTTTTAATGGAGCCACAGAGTCAAAGGCGTTAATAATCCATTTATTAAAATTGGTTACATCTGTGTCAAGGACGTCTGTGAGAGAGGGAGTAGAAGACTGTACCTTTAGGGAAAGGGATACCTCCTCAATCTTATCCCACCCTCTAGAAAGAGAAGGGGATTTATCTACTGTTTCTGGTTCAGTGGCCCTTTAAAGGAAAAAGGAACGGTCTGACTAGGTGAGACATTGTGTTGGCTAAACCATCATGTTGCAAATATTAGAAAAGATCAGATCAATCATATGCCAATCAACCAAGCACTCCCTCCGCAGAGTAGTCTCCTTCCCATTCACTAACGTACTTTGGCACCTCATCAGGGATACAAAGAGCTACTCAAAAGCAATTACAATACACCGTATGGTATGTGATTCATACTAAATCTGTTGACTCTAGAGCAGTTCAATTTTTTAAATCATATTTTTTTTCACAGCCTCAGGTAACCTCAAAACACTGCAGAAAAAGTCTACGCTGCACTAGAAGTATGCTTAAGGCTACTCTCCATAAAACCATCCTTTCTTTTTTTGGTGGAGGAATCTTTCTATTTCCTTTCTTTGTTTATAGAAGGCACCCTAGAAACTGTGACCGTCTGCTGGACTGTGACTTAAGACAATCCATATTCACTCTTTGATCAAGCCAAACTGATCAGGAATGGAACTCTGCGCTCTGGAATACTCTGATCTCAGACCTAAAGGTAGTGAGCTGCAGGACTTTGTCACTAGATAGGCTAAAGATCTGCGGCCCTGCCAGGGTTTCCTTATTGTAGGAACACTGAAGAGGAACATTGTATCTGAGCCCGTGAATATAAGGAGAAAAGTTGTTGAATGAATAGAGATCCTACACCTTGGAGGGCCATAGCACTTATACATACCCTTTGAACAGAATACGCTTCTGTACCAGAAGCCAGTACAAGGTCCATACATTTCCAGAAATGGGAACATGTTGCTGCAGATGGAGCAAAAGGCACGCAGAGGCCTATTGTAATAGTTACAATTGCTGAACGGTAAAACCAGCAAGACATATGTTTTGACATTAGAATAGTCGAGGAAAGACCCTACCACTCCTTGAAGAATGAGCTAATGAACCTTCACAGGAAGAAAATCTTTCCTCTATTTATATTTTATATGTTACTCTTCAAACCTGTTCCTTAAAAGAGAATTCAATATTAAATGTGACCTCCAGGTTTTTCACTGTCCATGCTAGAGAAGGGCAGCGGCCTCGAGTATATAGCCACTAGCCAGAAGACCCATAGGACCATAACTTTAGTTTAATCCAAATTCAACTTCAGACAGCTTTTAGCCATCCAATCTGCTACTGCCTTTTGCCCAGAGTGGAAATTACTGCAGACTTCCTCCCTGCAGCCTTCCAACCAAAGAATAAATTGAGTATTGTCTGAATAACAGATGCACTAGAGATGGTAAATGTTTTAAAAGCTCAGCAAGAGGAGCTACATGAAGGTTGTATAGGCAGTTAATCTAAAGGGATGCATAGATACTAGTTGACTATGCCCCATTAAAAAAGATCTAATCCATTCCATTACCCATCCCCTTATTCCTATCCCTCTGAGCCTCCCCACCAAAACATCAAGGCACACAGTGTCGAAGGCTACAGAGAGACCTGGATGGACATGTGCAGAAATTCCACACTAATCCAGAATCATCCTCCCTTATTTTGGATACCAACAAGCATTATTTTGGTCCCATGAGAAGAACGGAAACCTGCCTGCTTTGGGAGCAAAAAGGGTGTGAACTTTAATAACAAATTGGCAAAAAAGGGAGCAAAGAAATGGGCGATAGATCGTACGAACTGTACACATTTTTTTGTTTTTTTTAAAGTAACAGAATAATGTATGCTCTTTTCCACTCTTAATGGGAGAAAGCCATTCATGAGAGATGAATTGATCAGTTGACAAATAGGCAAGCCTAAGAACGTTGCTACCTAATGGAAAAAGAGCTGATTGTGGATCACCAAGTGATCCCGAATTTTATAGCATTGATTAGTTTAACAGTCATTTCTGAAGAAGATTAACAGACTCTTTACACTATTAACGTGCTTCCATTTTAATTTTGTCCTAGTAATATAACCTTTGGTGGTATAGTGGTTTTATAGATTTTTCGATCGGGTGTTATGCATGGGAGGAGGATTTTAGGCTTCTTTAACCTCATTTAGTAAAATACGTAAGGCGAATTGGAAGATTTTATTGGTTTTGATTTTATTATTAAGGATTGTGGGAGGATTTCGGCACTCTTTTTCTTTAATATTCCTTGCAATTATTGTGTCACACTGATATTTTGTTTTTTGGCTAGTCCTGAGTGGTGGCAGCCATCTTGCATTTCCAGTCATTCAGTGGTCTAATATTTTTCAGGCTACTTAAACCACCCTCTTGTGGGATCTCAAGGTGGGTGTACAAACAGAGCACCAAAGGCAAGCCCGCCTGCGCCAATGTGCGACCCAGGCCAGGAATCCTGGCTTTTTACTGGAGGATGGTATACACCAGGGATGAGCTTTTGGATCTGGACCTGGCCCCGCTGGCTATCTACAATATAGATAAGATGCCTGGTATAAATATAGAATGACTTAATCAGAAAAGGTAGTCAACACTCTAGCCAGCACCAAGCTATAATTTCCACCTTTAATGAGCTCAGGCAGCTGTGGGCCCCCCTCCATCAGTGCCAGGTCACTAACTAAAGACGCTGATCTTATAGCATTAGTTAGTGCAGATCAGAAGTTACATATCTTTTCCTGACTGAAATATGGATTGAAGATACCTTCTTATTTGACATTCACATGGCTATTCTCCCGCCCTTCATACTTCTGAATGAGGATCGTGTAGGTATGAATGGAAGAGGTCTAGCTATCTTCTATCGTGAGTGTTTGATGGTCAGTGATTTTCCTCTGGGGAAACACTGCAAAAAGTCTTCCGTTTTCTATTTCCCTCTCTGCTACTTTTATGTCTTGCGCATTCTTCTGTATGTGCCCGTGGTATCTTGATATATTTTTGCATCAGTTTTGCAAACTGTCTTTCTCCCATGTTCTTATGGCCCTCCAAATTAATTGCATTGGGCGACTTGAATTGTATGGATGCTTCATCTATGTCAACCCCACACAGCGTGCTCTCCTCATGTTGTAAGCAGATAATTACAGAGTTGACCCACTCTCCTTGCCATAAATTAGATTTAGATTAGATTAGATTTGTCTCTTACAATTTTATTTACAGTCTTCCATACCTGAGGGATACATGGTCTGATCATGTTGCCTTACTATTTGAGTTGAAGTATGACTGTATTCACTCTTGATCTCCCACTTCACCTGCCTTATCTGTGATTAAGAGGAAAAAGTTGAAGCTAAGTGCTTGCAACCGTAGTGATGTGTTTGAGGCACCCTCCTATCTGATTCATAATGATGCCTAGACTAATGAGCTAAAGATTAACTATTGGATTTCTTCTGCACTAAAGTCAGCTGTCCTGGTACAAGTTATGAATTCACAATGGAAGATGCCACCTGCACTGTGGTATACCCCAGCCCTTGCTGCGCTTAAAAGTTCCCACAAACAACTTGAGAGAATGTGGCAGAAAAACTACCTTTCTGAGGCTAAAGTTAATTATAAAGTAGCACTTAGAAACAATAAGGTTTGCATTAGACAAGCTCACTCAGAGTTTTGTGCTTCTTGCCTTCTCTCTTGTAATAATGTATCTTTAGAAATATTTAAGATAGTCAAGGAATTTACCTTTCCAGCATGTCATCGTCGATGTGTGAATCTCTAGTCTAGATTAAAGTAGAGAAATTTATCAATCATTTTTCTCTAGATTGTCTAAAACTACTACATCTTTGAATGGATTAATAGAGCCCTGAAATAGCACAAGCTGACCTTTAATGCATACCCAGGGGATAATATTGGCCATTTTTACCTTAAACCTCATTCCTCGCTCATAAGTGTCACAAAGATATTTGTCTGGAGCTTTATCTGAGCCCAAAAGCTGCTTGCATCGTCTGGGTTCTCTGCGCATTATATTTTACTGTTTATTTTGCTTACCTATAAAAAAAACTCACAATCTTCTTTGAATATACAGCACTGGCTGGACATTAAGTTTACTGAGTATTAGTTGCCTTGAAATGGAGTTTCTAAATTTCTTACCCCTACCTCCTTGTAGAGTAAACACCAACAGTTTGAATGATGGCTTGATTTCGCTACCCCAGGCTATCCAGTTGGAGTGCAGTAGTATTGGGGTTCCTGGAACATCAGGGTCATATGACAGGCTACTGCCCTCTAAGCCCTAAATTCCAGTGGAACCCAGGTACGAGTCTCCCAATTTTCTTAATGTTGTTCCTCTGGGTATTGGACATGTACATCTGATGATTGAAGTTGGGGGGGTTACAGGATATTACAATATAACCAAAAGGAGTGAGGAATGAAGGAAGTTATACCATCCTCCCTAAACACTTAAATCGCAAAACAATGTATAGACAAGCTATGCACAGTGACCTGAAAGTGGTCCATATTTCCAAGAAAGTGAATTCGTTTTGGAAGCAGAATCCTCACCTACAATTCGTGGTATGTTTCATCATCTGGCCCCGTCCACATACCAAGGCAAAGCTCTGCTTGTATGGGCTCAACCCCATTCAGGAGCTCTTGATATGGTTCATAAACGAGGCAATCCTGGATTTGATAAAGAAGTTAAAATTATCTAGAAAGCACCTGAACATGAGTTTAATCTTGGATGCCTCTGATAAGATTAAAAAAAGAAGAGGGATGCTCAGAAGTGTCAATTATTCCAGCATCGAATATTGAGACTTCCAGGATATTAGCCTACAGGGGTGTTAAATAAACAAAATGTTCGCCCAGAGTACTCATCATTATTGAAATGGCACTGTTAATAATGGCAGCTAAGGTGTCGAAGAGATACATACTAAAGTGCTGGGTGAGGTGCTAGGTTGATGTCTTTTATAGTTTCCTCAAATAAATTATTAATTGACTATCCCTTGGATTAGCACCGAATGTTGGTATTCCCGCCGGACACCGACCACCCAGTCACCGACAGACGACATGGGACAGCTCGTGCACAGCTCCTGATCTTCCTCAGTGTCGCCTGGTCCTCACAGCTGCAGCGACAAGGTCACCGTCAACTCGTCTAAACATCCTGACATCGATGGGCATTGTGTCTTCGTGCCTCTTTGTCACTTCCAAGTGGCATAGACTCTGTCCTCTTTGCTTGCAGGTTCTTCACTCCCAGAATTCACCCTTGGATTCCACCGGACTCCTTCCTGGACTTCTCCAGAGGGACTTTCTTCTTAGTCTTCCATTGTAGTCTATGGAGGTTTCCGACGCCTCTTCACCCCTATGCACCTGGCATCCCTGTTATGGGTAACCTGGTTCCAGGGGCATCCACAGGTGGTGTGGCTCTCCAACCTTCCGTCCTCCTAGGGAATTCTTCGGGGTCCTCTGGGAAAGGTCCTACACCTTTAAAACTGCAACCGCGACTACTCCGTTGACTTCCATTGGGCACGAGGCTGTGTTCCCACAGCCTCCATAGGGTTCCTGGGTACTTACCTTGGGCGGTTCCTTGTGTCCCTGGCTCCTCTGGGTCTTCTGGTCCAAGTCCTGTTCTCCTTTGCAGTTTGCTTTCCACTTTCTTAGACCACTGTATTTTGGGCTACTTACCTGATTGCATTTGAAGTATTCTTGTGTATTGTGCTGATATCTCCAGGTAAGGGATATACCAATATGTTAGTGAGTGTTAGGTAATAAATAGAAGTATTTTATAAACACTGTGTGGTTCTTTTTCATTTAACTCACACTATTGATTAAACTGGTAAAACAAGCTGCTTGACACTACTTCAAGATAAGCCTGATGGCTGCTCTCCACAGCTACCACTTTGAGAGCTTTCTATGGTTCTCAAAGACCACTAAAATCACCATAAGGGTTGCCTGGATTAGTGCAAGGTGCATCACTTAAATAAGTGTGCACTATATACTAAGCCAGCCTCCTACACCTTGCAATTATTCCAGCAACAACTGTTGTCAATACGGCAGACACACAAGCTAGATCAACCTAATGGTAGTAACCAACCGCTAGGCACCGTAACTCGTGAACTGAGCACAAGAAAGGGTATGTGCCCTGCAATTATTCCAGAAACAACTCTTGTCAACATGGTAGACACACATTCCATCCATCTAGATCAACACCAGCTCGCGGTGGTGGTAACGAGGAATATAAATCATCGCACAAGCCATAGAGAAGTTCAAGTGCCAACCCAGCAGCCTGCCTACCCATTCTCTACAACTGTAAACTACGATGTTAAACCAACTCCCCAGGCTATCATAACACAACAACCTCTCATAGACCTTAGTTCGCCTCTCACAAAACGATTATCCCTGATGGTCGATTGCCGTCCTACAAAACCTTGCAATTTAATCTTTCCACCAAAATACAAATCGAGGGGGCGTTTTGATAAAATCAACAGAGGCACAATGCTTTGTATGGTGCAAGAAATCACATCTTTAATCATTCAACATCCACTCAGTCACCTTCCTAACCTCCTTAAATCCTGCTAGAGAAGAAGGGACAGTCATCACCTGGGTAACTGGCCTGCTCTCAGAGCAGACGTGGGCGGAGAAGCAGGTATTTGCAAATGGGGCATCGAGATCTCTCGTGAGGTAGTTGAAGCCTATCCCCAATTCCTCTTGCCCTATAGTCCCGGGAAAGGTCCTTTGCTCAAAGGATACTTAGGAAAACGGGGCCCGCGAAACCAAACCAGCGGGCATGAAGTTAATGATCAATCTGAACAAATTCAACCAGCATCGGTTCTTAGAGTGGCTCGGAGCCACTTGGTCTCAACGACATGTGGTCAATATTCCAATACAAATGGACATGGCAATGTCGTACAGCCTCAGAACCAGTCTCAACATGCTACAACGGACTGTTCTTGGCTACCGGGTGCCCTGTTGCCTGATACACATAGGCTACGGAAGCACCGAAAGTAACCTCCTCGCCGATTGTCACCTACGGGAATGTCTTTCAATTTGTGTCGGGAACATAGAGGCCTTTTTAGCGTATATTAAAACATCTCATTTTGGTGCTCTGCCAAGAAACCTGAGTCCTAGAGGCTTTAGACCTCCCGGCATTTCTGGGCTACAGTAAACCGGCAGTTAAAACTCACACTCCGGGGGTCAGGCCATCTATGTTGCGGCTGATCTGAACGCTAAAATGGAAGAGATCAGCATCGACCATCCTAACTTGCAAGCAGTAAACCTCTTGGAATATTATTCAACTAGTGCTCCTCCCCTGTTGATTATAAATACTTACATCCATCCCCCACCAGCAAAAAAGAAAAAAAACATTGACATCCTGCTGGATTTTTTTACTACCCAAACTACCACAAATCCGGCGCCTCTCATATTAATGACTGGCGATTTTAATATGAACTTGCTGCAGTCCGCAACACAGGATCAAATAGGCAAAATACTAGATCAGATCTAGCATATACCCTCATTTCAACCTTGCATGTAGAGAAAAGATGCTAGGGAGAGTGTATTTTAAAACGAGGTGGAGCACCCGAGTCTGAGAGTCTTGAATGGTCGCATTGACCCAGATATTCTGCCCCAGCCAACCCATTACTCAGCAACCTCTAATTCAATCATTGATTATATCCTTGTGTCGCTCCCTTTATTTTACATGGTAACACATTATGCCTTGGGAGGTAGGCTGGAAAGTGACCATCAGCCGCAGAGGATCCTGTTAAGTTTGAACTTTTTTATTCACAACCAAGACCAAGCCCAGCCGGACATTGGCACAGATTCAACGACCAATTATAGAAGGTTTTATTGGACAATGTGATCCATCGAGAAGGTAGAATGCAGAGTCAGACTCCAATAGAAGAGAGTTTGTGAAACAGTCTCCAACCCATTGGACCGGTGGGCCTAGCTTCCAGAGAAACTCCTGGAGGATCAAGATTGTGCCCAAAGGGCACCAGAAGGAATCATCTCTAGTACGAGTCCGACCTAAAAGGGTTTTGGCCCGACTCACTATACAAAAGAGCCATATGGTAGGCAGCCAAGTCTGAGACCGACGTTTACTGATGTAAAGTTCTTCTAGCCTCCAGAAGAAATGCCAGAGAGTTCTGGCAGCTGGTAAATTATGCCGCAGGCCCATGGTTGCCCCTCTCAACCTCGAACATCTCGGAAGCCACCTGGTCCGCTCATCTTCAGGGAATGCATGAGGGTCCAGTATCACCCTTACAGGGGACCCAAGAAATAGAGCATCCATGTCTGGAGGTGGAGCGTTAGTAAGTTTTAGAAGTGGAGAAAATAATCGCCACTAGCCGCAGTGACAGTGCCCAGGATCCTAACAACTTACCGCAAATTGATCTTTTAACAGAACCCCTCCTATTGGGCTAAACATCTGGCGACTTTATACAATCATGTTCTTACTAACCAGGCTATCCCAGACAGTTGGCGGAGGTCGATTCTGGTCCCAATCTACAATGCAGGGTAAAAGCACACTACCTTCCAATTACCGGTTGATTGCTTTAATGGATGGGGAGGCAAAATATTTAGCTAAATTTTTCCACGCCGAGTTGTCAGTCTGGGATTAAACAAATTAATTGCTGCCGGTAAATCAGACCAAGTTCATCAGGAGAACAGGCACAACTACTAACATCCAAATGCTGGCCCTGCTAAACGATCAAGCCAGGCGAATCTACACCTGTGTTTTGTGGACTTTCTTTCAGCATTTGATGCAGTACAGCGAAACATCTTGTGGTCCAAGTTGCAAATCTGGGGCATTTCTCCTCTCCTCCTAAGAGCTATTCCAATATTGTACTCTGATACATGGACAAGGGTATGGCTGGGAAAAGGTGCGTCAGTTTAAAAAAAAAATACCAACGAGAAATGGCCTTAAGCAAGGATGCATACTGGCGCCGTCTCTCTTCAACTTGTATTTAGCGGAGCTGACAACAGCTTTAAACAGTGTCAATTCTCATTTCCCCATGGTGGCCGGATTAAATGCCTCACATATGCTGTATGCCGATGATATCGTCTTGATTAGTCACACCAAGGTCGGCCTACAGCACCTAATCAACGTAACCGCCCAGTATGCTGCAAAACATGGGCTACGAGTCAATCTTAACAAAACGAAAACAATGTTAGTGATCCAGCGCTAACAATAAAAATTCTTCTCCTATATGCTTCGGTCATCCAGGTACAACTATCCCTCCAATACACAGACTATATCCATATGACGGTGGGGCCCATAACACCGCACATGCATTCACTCACTCATTTATTCTCTGGATTTCCTCCGTCAGTAACCTAGGAGAAAAACAGTAAAACGATTCGCTGGAAGGAGACGGGATACCTCTTTTTAACGCGACATAATATTTCTCATTGTTTTAAGGTATTCCGCTCATTGGTCGATGGACCAACTAGTAGGAATCAGTTGATGGTGATTAAGACCAGCTCAATCACAATAAACTTTCTAACATTTTACATTAATCATTGAGCTAAAGAACCACTGAGTCATTTGTTTAAAGATAATAAAGTTTATATAAAGTTTAGAAGCATGAAATAAGTTTTAGGTTTATTATTCAGATTATTACATTTGTTATCATTATACGAATAAATTGAAATTTCAATGCATACCTATTAGATGGAAGAATAAAGTTTGTCACGGCAAGAATTCCCAAAATCTCTATCTATCTGTTCTGGAATAGTCTAATAGTTCTAAATGGATAAATCTATCAAGAATAAAAGTTCTTCAAAAAGCAGCATCTTATGCTCAATTAAAATATAAAATAGCAGCAGCAGCCTCAGCTCGTCAGCATCAGCAGCAGCAACTCCATACGCAACTAACAGCAGTCAAAAACGGCAAAAAGCAGCTCCCAGCAACCAGCAGCATCTCTCATAATCATAACCAACCCTCCCCACCAAGAGTAGGTCTTCTTATACCCTAATTCTAGCTTACTAAATAAAAATGTTGCATCTTTATGGCGAGATTCTCTCTAATTGGTCCATTTGAGTCCATATACATCTTTTATCAAACTTCCTTGTTCTAACCAGTTCTTTGTGGAATGTCCATACTTGCATCGTTTCCCACAGTTCGTGACATTACTCATCCGCTTCGATCAGTCCAACTTGTATCACTTTCCGATACTTTTTAGGTTCAACAGTTCCTTTTGTCCATTTATTCTTTTTGACTTCTCACGCTTCTCGCTGACCCATCTTGGCACACATTTATTCAGTAAGGTCACAATAGCCTTGACCATACTTTCATCCTAGGCTCTTGGAACGATCACGTGGTCATTCTTGTTCACGGCCTTTCTCCTTGTCTACATTTCTCCTCGCGCACGCGTATTCTAGCTCATGGCGGCCATTTTATATCGCTGCTCAACAGGCCTAAGCGCACTATTTACAAAGATAAACAAAATATAGTTAAGAATAAAGAATATAAACCCTTTCGTTTCCCTCCCGTCTTTCTACGTACCCCAATTAGGTATTACCTAGCAAAAGCAACATATAAAGCCGTCCCTTACTTACCATTGCTTTATTTTGCCACTACACGTTTTGTTTTCAAAGCACAAATCATGCATTTTATTATTCTGCAAATATTAGGTTATGTTAGCCACGTCAACAATTATAAGTAAATTAGTTTGCACACAAAATAGCGTGTTACCTTTAACCCTTCACATGTAACATACATTGTTGGTTATTTACTTAAACGAACTTGTTTGTTAATCATTTTACGTAAATTATTAGGAGGTTACATTTTTTCTTTTACCCTGCTCCATCAACTCCCCCTTTGGTGATTTTTAATATCACCACAAAACCCAAGTTACACAATTCTATCAGACAGCATATTTCTTGATCCGTTTGTTTTGTTTTTTTTGTTAGTTTACACAACTGTATCCCTTTCAACTTGTCTCTTGGTCTTCTTGTACATATTCTCTTTTATTTCTTCTAGCTCTATTTCACCCATTTCTCTCTCTCTCTCCTTGTTTATCTTGTTTTCTTTTTCTATTTTATTCTGTTTTCTTCTTTTCTTTATACATGTAATTGCAAGCTTCAGTACTAAAATTATTATTATTATCATGGTTGCTATTATTATGACTTTCCCTATTATTAATCCACTCATTCTAGTAAACCAATTTATTACTGAAGAAAACCCTTTACCAAGTTTTCCAAACGCACTTTCAACCTCCAGTGGAACAAGTTCTTTGTGCAAACTTGTAATATTCTTTATATACTTTTGTATATTTTCACTTTTATCTGGAATGTAAGTGCAACAATGTTGGACTTTCAGCATTCCACAGACTCCACCCTCTTTTGCCAAAAGAATGTCAAGGGCAAGTCGATTTTGCATTACCATAGCTCTCATGGCAACCATCTCGGTATTTACCATCAAGAACCCTCCAGCAGTATCTGTAGATAAACGATCTACCACTGTGGATAATTTCCGAATTTTAAATGCATTCAAAGATATTCCCACTGCTGGTATCAATGCACCAAAAATATCACCTACTATTTCTGAAAAACTTTCCCTTTTTCTACGTGTAAAGGTATTTATCATTTCGTGTGTTCCTTTTTCTGTTCTATCCATATGAAAAATCTTTGGAAAGACCAGGCCTAAATAACATGACCCATACCAATGGTCCGGCAACCTGTAATAAGCCCTATTACCGCAAACATAATAGATCCCTGGAAATATTGGATCTTTTCCCCCTTTGAATCCCCATCCGCCTAAAATTTGATAATTGTCATGGCAATCACTGGAACCCACGAAATAATTGTCATATCTTGTTCTATTTCTTCTAATGCACAACCTTCCCTGTTGGGGCCAATCCAGAGTCATAGCTGCATTTGTCTTTTTCTTGTCATGATTGTCTTCCTCAAACACCCAAAGAGGTGTTTTTGTCTCTTCTATCACTTTTCTTTGAAATTTCGCTCTTCTATCCTCTACCATTTCTAAAAATACCTTTTCTTCTTTCTTTAACGCACAGGTAAGGTTGTTTTTAACTATATTATCTAAGGTTAAAATCTTATCTTCTATGAAAAATTCACCAAACGTTTTTCCCTCTTTCACTTTGTTTAGTTCAGGAACTACAGAAATTTTCGCAAAAATCTTATCTATATCAGTGTAATAATATTCTAATCTTCCTGTCTTATAAAATAAACTTGCTAAAACACTACATGTTATTCCATACGTCAAAGGAAGGTGATGATAAGTCACACCCTCTGCTACAGACGCAGGCAATTGCATACAAACATAACAATCTCTTACATCCATTGTTTCTACATACTCATATAATAATTTTGTAAATACATTTTTTGAAAAATCTGTTATTGATTTGTCTTTATGTAATTCTGCACTACCTTTTAATATAGCTGTTTCTTGAATGTTAGCTCCTTTTTCTTTCTCTGTGTGATTAGACGTTTCTTCTACAGCTAAACTAATTGGAATAGTGATTGCTAAAACCACCCACACTGTCATTAATAATCCTGTACAAAAGAAGCACATCTTACACCATCTTCTTAAAAACTCACATCTACATTTTCTATCTTTAGTATCTTCCATTTTTGTTCTATAACCTATTTATATTATGTACAGGGAAAATGTGTCACCACACCTCAGAAATGACTTCTTAGCCACCCTGCACTCTAATTTTGTCTTCGTTTGGTACTTTCTTTTGATTCTTTTCAGAATTCTTTCTTTGTCAAATCCAGTATTTTGTCAACTCCGGTAGAAATTCGTTTAAATTTCTTCAAGTTTGTTGCACTTCACCTTTACCCATTAGGTTTCTTTGTTCTGGGTTCTCGTGAGTGTTCTCTTCTTCTTTGATATCAGTTAAAGCAAGGTACAACCACTCAGGTGATCTATACTTCAGATTTACTTTCTTTACTCTTTTCGTTTTCTGCAAGTGTTTTCCACTTTGTTGGTCTTGCTCTTTTTGACTTGTTATTTCATTCACTTGTTCAGCACTTTTTCCATCCAGCCTTATGATCCTGTATCTTAGTTTTCTTACTTCGTTGGGCCAATTGTCTCCTTTTCTTGGCCTTTTCGTCTCACTTTCTTTTTCCTCTCTTTCTGCTTTCCAGGTTCTCTTTCTTGACTCTAGTTTTTGTTTTCTTTCTTCTCCACTTTCTTCAGACTCTGTTTCAGTTCTTTCTTTATTGTCTCTTATTTTGAATTTTATAATTTCATTTTCTCCCTTTACTTGTGGTTCTTTTCTTATTTTCCTTCGTTCACCTACTTCTGTCCCTCCTCGGTGTTCTTCCGAATTTGTGTTAATTTCTCTATCTGCTTCTAAATTTCCCTGTTCTTTTGTTTGGCTATCTGTCCCTATTGCTCCTCGGGGATCTTCCGATTTTTCTAACTTTTTGTTTGAAACTCTCCCTTCTTCATCTATTAATATTATCTCCGAAGGATTTTTACCACAACTTGTACTTGGTTGCTCACCGTCACTATCTTTATGCTCAGTCTCTTCTCTTATGCTTTCAAATTTCCAATTTCTCTTCAGATTTTCACCACAATCCGAATGATCTGTATCAGATTCTGAACTGGTGTCTGATATTTCCAGATGTCGACTCACATGTCGATCTTCAAATTCTGGAACTTCAGCTATTTCCTCCACTCCTTCTGTCGTTGCACTCGTAGTTGGGTCTTCCAGATGTCGACTTACAGGTCGATCTTCAGGTTCTGGCACCCTGTTCGTTTCTTCTTCCGCTTCCGATGCTGAACTGTTATTCAACTCTTCCAGATGTCGACTCACATGTCGATCTTCAGGTTCTGGAACTCTGATGGTGTGGCTGGCATGCACCCAGTGTTTCACTCCCGCACATTTGACTGCAGTGGTTGTCACCAGTATCACCTGTCGCGGTTCGTCCCAGCGAGGAACCAAACAGTTTCTTCTTCTATGGACTTTTATGCGGACCCAATCTCCTGGATTCAAGTCGTGAGCTGGTTTTCTTTCAAGAGTGGTCGCATCCGGTCCAACCTGATGAAACACAGAACGCACCACATCAGCCAATCCTTTGCAATAATCCAGCACCAGATCATCAGTTATAGTCAGTAGTTTGTTGACAGGTACATGTGCTTGTCTCATTGCTCGTCCCATAATTATCTCATGGGGACTGAGTCCAGTTTTCCTTTCCGGAATACTTCTGATTGTCATTAAAACTAATGGCAAGGCATCTGGCCATTTGAGTCCTGTGGCTTGACACATTTTTCCTAGCCTGTTCTTAATTGTTCCATTCACTTGCTCTACTATTCCAGAAGCCTCTGGTCTGTATGCACAATGCAGTTTCTGTTTAATACTAAGTGCTTCACAAATTAGTTGAATTAATTCGTTTTGGAAATGTGTTCCTCTATCTGTTTCAATCGTGACTGGAAAACCATACCTTGGAATGAATTCTCGCAGCATAAGTTTTGCTACCGTGATTCCATCATTCCTTCTGGTCGGGTATGCTTCCACCCAACGGGAAAACAAACAGACGACTACAAGGACATACCTTAGTCTATTGCTCGGTGGCATTTCTATGAAATCCATTTGCATTCTAGTGAACGGACCTCCTTCTCGTCCTATTGTTCCTAGACTCACTACGGTCTTCCTTCCTGGATTTAACTGTTGACAAACAAGACATCTTTGACAAAGACTCTCAGCTATGGCTCTGAATTTTGGATTATACCATGTTTGTCTGAAAAGTCTGATCATTGAATCTCTCCCAATATGGGCTTGTCCATGGTACATCCGTGCCATGTCAGAAATCATGCTATCAGGCATAACTGGTCTTTCATCTCTGTAAACCCAAACATCATTTTCCTCATGTTTTCTACATCCTGCTTTTATCCAAGTATCTTTCTCCTCTTCATCTGCTGCTTCCTGTAATTGTCTCACCTCATCCCATGTCTCAACAGGGTTAGTAAAAAGCAAAGGACATGAAATATGCTCTCTTTCTCGGTTCCTGTTCAAAGAGACCACATTCTTTGCACAGTACTGTGCAATCTCATCAGCATACTTATTGCCGACAGTTATGTAGTCTTCCCCATTTTTATGTGCATTGCACTTCACGACAGCAATCTGTTTAGGCAGCTGTATCGCCTCAAGCAGTTTTTTCACAAAATCTCCATTTCTAATTGGCGTTCCTGCAGACGTCAAGAAACCTCTTTGTGACCAAATCTGACCAAAGTCATGCACAACTCCAAAACCGTATTGGCTATCCGTCACAATTGTAACCCGTACATTTCTTCCCAACTTGCAGGCTTGAATCAGAGCTATTAGTTCTGCTACCTGGGCAGACCGTATCCCTTTCAGACAAGATGCTTCCATTACAGTTGCTACTGTGCAAACTGCATATGCTGCACTTAGAACTCCATCATTTGTTCTCAAACATGAGCCATCCACGAACAGAATATAATCTGATTCCTTTAAGGGCTCATCTCTTATATCTGGTCTCGGTTTTGTACAATATTCAAGCACATTCAGACAGTCATGATCCACTTCATCCATTTCAATCACACTCTCTTCATCTGGCAATGATGTCGAAGGATTCACATTCATGCATCTGTCAATGGTCACATTATCTGCACTCAAAATTACCTTTTCATACCTAGTCAGCCGACTATGTGTCATGTATTGGGTTTTCGTTCGTGTCAAGAGAATTTCCACAGAATGTGGGACATATACTCTCAGTGGATATCCCATCACTATGCCTTCACTCTGTTCCAGACTCACACAAGTAGCAGCAACTGCTTTCAAACATCCAGGCAACGCTTTTGCTACAGGGTCTAAAACAGCTGAAAAATATGCAATAGGTCTTTTCATAGTTCCATGTCTCTGTACCAAGACTGAAAACGCACATCCATCTCTTTCACTGCAATACAACTCAAAGTCTTTCTCATAGTCAGGCATTCCCAATGCTGGAGCTTCACACAATTTCTTTTTCAACTCTCTGAATGCTTTCATTTCCTCATCATTCATTTCAAAAGGATCTTTAACATCCTTCTTTGTCAGTTTTTGCAAAGGTTTTGCGATCAAAGAAAAACCACTTATCCATTGTCGACAATATCCAACCATTCCCAAAAACATTCTTACCTCTCTTTGCGTCATTGGAGCTCTCATTCCTTGAATCATTTTTATTCTCTCGGTCGTTACCTTTCGTACTCCTTTCTCAATTTTATGCCCTAAATATTGGACTTCTTGTTGACAAAACTGCAATTTTGATGGGGACACTTTATGTCCTCTTTTGGCTAAATGATTCAGCAAAGCAATTGTATCATTGACACATGCTTCCTTCGTTTTTGATGCCACCAGTAGGTCATCAATATACTGAACCATTACTGACTTTTCTGGCATTTTTAAATCTTCCAAGGATTTCTTTAAAATCTGATTAAAGATCGAGGGGCTTTCTGTGTACCCTTGAGGAATTCGGCACCATGCCAAAATACGCTCTCCGAACCTGAACGCAAATAATGGCTGGCTATCTGGATGCAATGGAATAGAGAAAAATGCATGGCATAAATCAATTACTGTGTACCATTCTGCTTCGCGTGGAATCTGGTATAGAATCACAGCAGGGTTCGGTACTATTGGGCAACAAGGCACAACAATTTTGTTTACCTTCCTCAAATCCTGTACAATCCTATATGTTCCGTTTGGCTTTTTCAGTCCCATTATTGGCGAATTACATGGACTGCTCATGATTTCTTTTAGAATCCCTTGTTCAATCATTTTATTTATTACTGGCGTTATTCCTTCAATTATTTCTGGTGTCAATTTATACTGGGGCGTATTTGGGTAACTCGTTCCCTCTTTTACGGATATTTTAACAGGGTCTACTCCTTTCATTAACCCTATATCTTCTCCTGTAAAATCCCACACTTTCTCTTCCACTGTCTCTTTTAGTTCAATTGGGATTTTCTCTGCATCAAATACAGGAAACAAATCATTTACTTCTGGTTCCAAATTTACCATTGTCATTTTATACAGTACATCTTCATCTGGGGTCTGAAATGCAATTCCATCTGGAGTACAATAGATAGTGCAATTCATTTTGCACAATAGATCGCGTCCTAATAGGTTCACAGGACTGCAATCACACACCACAAATCGGTGCATTTCACTAAATGGACCAATCTTTACCTCCACTAGTTTAGTAAGAGGCGTCTTAATTTGCTGATTCGATACTCCAACTACTTGGATATGTTCACCTGAGAGAGGAAGGTTTGGAATTTCCACTGACCTAACAGTAGAACGGGTAGCTCCAGTGTCCACAAGGAATGTTACATTTGCACCATTCACTTCTCCATCCACAAATGGACCTGCTTGATCTACCTCTAGAGTTGCGCCAAGCACGCACTCTTCCCCCTCTCCTAGGCACCGTCAGAAGCTTTCATCCGTCTCATCATCATCCTGTCGTAACCAATATTGAGAAATGGCAGCTGCACGCGGCAACTGTGTTACCTGCTCTCCTCCGTAGAATCCTGTTTCTGCACTGAATTTCTGTTGGTTAACACTCTTGGGAAGTGGTGGTTGTGGCACCTGACTCTGTGGAGTAACTATCTCACTCTGCACCTGTGGATTTAATGATTGATTTTCCGCATTAAGTTTTGGAGGAAATTTACACTCGTTTCTCCAATGCCCTAGCTTTCCGCAGTTGTGGCATGGCCACTTTTTCTTTGCCTCATCTATGCTCATTTGTCCTTTTCCTTTGCCTATATTTGGTCTAAATCTAGCCTGTCCTGCTTCATTAACTGTATTGTTCAATTGAGCTTCTTGCTTCTCTGCAACTTTCACCTGTGCCCACATGGCTTTCTCTTTCAATTTACGCTGTCTACTCTCAATATCATCACTGCAATACTTAGCATATCTCAAAACCTCGTCAACTGTGCTATTCTGCCAACAAATCATATGCTGCTTAATCATTTCACTTATCTCCGGTTTCAATCCATACACAAATCTATATACAAAATGACTCATATCCTTCTCATTTAGTGTCTCATAGCCACTATACTGTTTAAAAACTAACAATAGCCTCTCATAGTAAGCATGCACTGATTCTTTACTTTCCTGCGTGGTTCTGTCTATCTTTACCCAATCCGTTTCTTTAGGTGGAATCTTATTCTTCAAAAAGGTAATTACTTGGTCATACTTCCTCATTACTTCTGGTCCTGGCGCTCCTGTTTTAGCATCCCTTGGATATTCTACAGTTGGCCAATCAATAGTAATCTTACATTCTGTCCACAAATCAGCTGGTACTACTATATCAAACAATCCATCCAAATCTATCCACAACACCTTTGAAACTTTAACAAATCTCTCCACTTGTCTGTACCATTCTACTGGCTTCTCTCTCAACTTTGGGAAATCATTTGTAAATGACAGTATATCCTGTCTAGACCACGGAACATGCACATAACTACCTCCTGGAGTCTCTCTCATCGGGTACTCCCTTACAACTGGTTCCTTATCTGTTACTGCAAAAGCTAAAGATGCTTTATCTGTTATTTTCTCATTCTTTTTCGTCCATCTACTTCTCCATCTATCCACATCACCCCATTTTCTCAACAAAACAATTAATTCTTTTATTTGGGTCAATCGTCCTGATGTGTTCAGATTCTCTATATCTTTCTCACAAAAATCTACTCTATATGGTTTCTGCAACGTTCTCACTTTTGCAAATTCTACTCCTAGTTCAATCGCTGTCTCTTCTAATTTGTCATGTAAATTTCTAGCTCTCCATGTAATACTCTTGCACAAAAACATAATCTCGTCATCCTGATAACTTTTCAATTTTTCTGTACCAATCGTTCCTAAAATCAATTCTTCCATGTCTATTTTTAACCTAATTACATCTAGTGGTTTTACTTCTGTCTCTTTCGTTTTTAGCGTTTTCATCCATTCATTTAATTCATCTGGAGTTGGACCTACAGGCGTACTATTTAATTCTATCCAATTGTTACTCCTTTCTGGTGTCTCTGATGCAGACTCCGTTACCATAGGTATTCTCCTGAACTCATTCTCATTTATTGTCAAATTAGTAGGTGGGCTTGGTCTATAGGTACTAACCAAATGGTGTGCACCTTCATTGTCCAGTTCCATCCCTTCTCTCCTTCTTTGCAAATGTGAATTCATAGGAATCACTAAAGAACGTTCATCAATTTTCTGATTCTCAAAAATTGGCATTACTGGACCTATCGTTACTGGTACAGTTACAGCTTCCATATTCTTTGTTAATTCTCTTATCTTTTCAGTTAATTCTCTTGTGGTTTTTGCTAATTCAGTTGTATTGTCACTTTCTATCTCCTCATTTTGTGAAGTTTTTAATTGATCTTGTGACCTATTTATCTCATATCCTCGTTCGGGATTTTTATTCCTCCCAGTTTCCATTGGCGGTGCATTAGGTGTCACCACCGCAGAAGTCTGTTGGTATGGAGGTGGGTTTCTGTTTAAAATATCTTCCAGCAATTCATCTTCCGTTTCACTACCACCATATCCATATTTTTCCGTAACCACATGTTTCTTTTTCTCTGTACACTTTCTCTTTGCTTCTTCCTCCACTGTAAAAGCTGGAAACAAACCTCCTGTCATATTAGCACATCTCCAACGCTTTAGTCTGTCCTCATGATTCAACCCCCATAACCTTCCAGGCACAAACTCATGATTCTTCAATCCTCTGAATCTCTCTCGTTCATACATTTCATCTTCCCATTCACTTAAAGCTTCAAACTGTGTCGGTCTAGGTCTAGGTTCTAGTTTTATCATTTTCTCTCTCAAATTCCGAAGTACAGCTACACTAAATGAACCATTCTCAGGAAAAGCCAATGCTCCATCATTCTTAGTATATTTTGTCCAATTTTCTAACCATATGCATGTATGATATCCGTACTTCAGCATCATATGCGAAGCTGGTGATTTCGGCGGAGGAATTACTTGTCCCTCTCTAGTCACTACCTTTTTGTCTTTCTTAAAGAAGTTCTTAACTTTCGACATCCACGACGTTTTCTCTCTACCATATTCATAATACGACATGATTCACAATCTCTTTTCTCCTCAAAAGTTCCGCAATTCAACACTGTTCTCTATGCGTTATTCCAACCAATCCTAGCGCGACTCACACCAACACTCCAATCATAAACTTCCACGTCACTATTCTATCCGTCCAATCCTAGCGCAACTCACACCAACACTCCAATCAGAGCGGTTTCTGTCTACAGCGCACTGTCCAATCCCAGCGCGGCTTTTTCTTTACGTCAGCTCTGCTCCTGTTTCTGTATGACTAGCGCACTGTCCAATCCTAGCGCGGCTTTTGTCTACGTCAGTTCTGCTCCTGACCCCTCCTTTACAAAATTTATCGGCAATTTCTTTTTCAACAATTCTTCGTTAGTTACAACATTTAAAACATATTTCCATTGTCTGATTCGCTAAACCAAAGAAATAGCTTTGTCCATTTACACAAGAATTCTGTATTTTCCAGTAGGCAGCGCTTACCTCTACCCTACCACAGAATTTTTCTGTTTCGCCGATAAAGTAGCACTTCCCTCTACCTTACCCTTCTTTCAAGCAAGCGGTAAACCCGTTTCTCTGGGGATAAAACACATGTGGAGACTATACTGCTCCTGAGAATTAAGGCCAGAGTTTCACAAGAAAACCGGTCGCTATTTCACTCACACACTTTTATACGGAAAATGTCCCTATCATAACACAACCTGTGTTATCACCAATATGAACTCAGACAATGCACTATTCCATGTGACTTCTCTTGCCACACGTGTTCCACTTCCTACTTCCCGGAAGCGTGAAAACTTCGACTTACATATAACATAACGCGACGCAACATAAAGTGTTAGACATGAAATAATCAATAATCAATAATCACCAAACTAATCTATAGTAACCATAACTCTGCTACCAAGAAATCTGATCCAGCGCTAACAATAAAAATTCTTCTCCTATATGCTTCGGTCATCCAGGTACAACTATCCCTCCAATACACAGACTATATCCATATGACGGTGGGGCCCATAACACCGCACATGCATTCACTCACTCATTTATTCCCTGGATTTCCTCCGTCAGTAACCTAGGAGAAAAACAGTAAAACGATTCGCTGGAAGGAGACGGGATACCTCTTTTTAACGCGACATAATATTTCTCATTGTTTTAAGGTATTCCGCTCATTGGTCGATGGACCAACTAGTAGGAATCAGTTGATGGTGATTAAGACCAGCTCAATCACAATAAACCTTCTAACATTTTACATTAATCATTGAGCTAAAGAACCACTGAGTCATTTGTTTAAAGATAATAAAGTTTATATAAAGTTTAGAAGCATGAAATAAGTTTTAGGTTTATTATTCAGATTATTACATTTGTTATCATTATACGAATAAATTGAAATTGCAATGCATACCTATTAGATGGAAGAATAAAGTTTGTCACGGCAAGAACTCCCAAAATCTCTATCTATCTGTTCTGGAAAAGTCTAATAGTTCTAAATGGATAAATCTATCAAGAATAAAAGTTCTTCAAAAAGCAGCATCTTATGCTCAATTAAAATATAAAATAGCAGCAGCAGCCTCAGCTCGTCAGCATCAGCAGCAGCAACTCCATACGCAACTAACAGCAGTCAAAAACGGCAAAAAGCAGCTCCCAGCAACCAGCAGCATCTCTCATAATCATAACCAACCCTCCCCACCAAGAGTAGGTCTTCTTATACCCTAATTCTAGCTTACTAAATAAAAATGTTGCATCTTTATGGCGAGATTCTCTCTAATTGGTCCATTTGAGTCCATATACATCTTTTATCAAACTTCCTTGTTCTAACCAGTTCTTTGTGGAATGTCCATACTTGCATCGTTTCCCACAGTTCGTGACATTACTCATCCGCTTCGATCAGTCCAACTTGTATCACTTTCCGATACTTTTTAGGTTCAACAGTTCCTTTTGTCCATTTATTCTTTTTGACTTCTCACGCTTCTCGCTGACCCATCTTGGCACACATTTATTCAGTAAGGTCACAATAGCCTTGACCATACTTTCATCCTAGGCTCTTGGAACGATCACGTGGTCATTCTTGTTCACGGCCTTTCTCCTTGTCTACATTTCTCCTCGCGCACGCGTATTCTAGCTCATGGCGGCCATTTTATATCGCTGCTCAACAGGCCTAAGCGCACTATTTACAAAGATAAACAAAATATAGTTAAGAATAAAGAATATAAACCCTTTCGTTTCCCTCCCGTCTTTCTACGTACCCCAATTAGGTATTACCTAGCAAAAAGCAACATATAAAGCCGTCCCTTACTTACCATTGCTTTATTTTGCCACTACACGTTTTGTTTTCAAAGCACAAATCATGCATTTTATTATTCTGCAAATATTAGGTTATGTTAGCCAAGTCAACAATTATAAGTAAATTAGTTTGCACACAAAATAGCGTGTTACCTTTAACCCTTCACATGTAACATACATTGTTGGTTATTTACTTAAACGAACTTGTTTGTTAATCATTTTACGTAAATTATTAGGAGTTTACATTTTTTCTTTTACCCTGCTCCATCATTAGTAACAACGAGAAGATGCTCGCCACCCAAACTCTTCCTAGATGGGTCAGCTTTGGAAACCATGTGGGAATATAAATATCTGGGTGTCATTTTTTATTTAAAAGGTGCTTTTACAAAACAGTGCAGTGCGATACAAAGGAGAAATAACATGCTAACTGCTGCTTTCAGTTCATTATGGAACTCTCTAAAAGGCCTGTCTTTCCAGCCACTCCTGCAAGTTATGGCTGCCAAACATGTTCCCTCTTTTACATATAGAGCTTAGGAGTTGAGAGGAAGAGCCGATAAAATAATTGATAATGCGATAGCAGGGACATACCGATGTGTGTTTAATCTTCTTCGCCATGCCTCTTCCTGCTCAAATTCGTCTTGAGTTTGGACTTGGGAAGCAGAGCATAAGCAACTGGGTGCTTATTTGGAATTTTGCTACAAGCTAAAAAAAACGATCCAAGACCTAGTCTAAGTTCTATTGTGTGGAAGGCCATAAGTGACCCAAGAAACACTGTTGCATATGGTTATCTAAACCTGGCTATAACTACCTTTTAAGGCAGAGGAACTTTGGGCCTTAACCCTTACACAACCAGGCTTTCAACAGAGTCATAAATTCAACCGGTAAAAAGATCTCACACATGGATTACAATAGGTTCATACGGCCTCCTTAAATCTCAATTGTACTTAGGGGCCCTGTTTGGCCTAAAATCCAAGCTTAAGTTGATAAATCTTTGGCTAGGTGATTTTCAAACTGGCTTTAACACCTTTGTGTGGAGGAGATCGTCTGCTTGGATCTCATGTTGACTTTGTAATTATCCCAAGGAAGACATTTGTCATATCGCCTATACCTGCCCAGCTCTAATGATGGAACGGAAAGGGCTGTTGACAGTTTTCTATTAGGAACAGCATAAGCACATACCGGCAAGCAATTATAACCTGATTTCAAGAAGAGGATGCGATGTTCTGTGGGAAGCTCCTCAAATTTATGTGCATTGCAGATTCAAAATTTGCAAAGACAGAGTTGTAAAAGGAATATGCTGCATGCGTTTCCTGGTTGCTTTGTCTTTTCACAAATAGATATCTTCTTTTTTGGGCCCCAAGATGAAGGATCCACAATCGAAGCACTGAGCCCTTTCTCCCAAAAGAATCGCATAAGGACAGCCATTACATTTTAGTCTTCGTAGTTGTGAACTTTAGTGTTTTTAGTATGATGCCTTGCTAATCAATTTATGCAGTAAGCACCTTTCCTTGAGCATTTGGCCTACACGTGATTTTTTAAACTAATGATTAAGAAGAATCGCATAAGGACAGTTATGTTTTTAGTCTTTGCAATTTTTATTTCTTGAGTTCTTAGGATGATGATTTGCAATTCAATTTAAGCCCTACACCTTTCCTTGGGGATTTGGCTTATGACAATTTTACATTAGTAAGCCCATTATGTACGATTCTTGCACCTCTGTATGACGACCGGGAACTCATGTCAAGCACTAAGCACTTTTCTTCGTATATTGGCATTAAATAAGCTATCATGATGCATGTCTGCTGATTCTCTGATTTGATTTTGCACTTGTTGCGTGATGAATCTTGCATGTCTCATATCATAAATTCATTTTAATGCTTTTAATCTGGTACTGGTTTTAGTGATTAGGTGTGATAAAATCTTTCGAAGGATGACGGTACAAATATATGTAAATGATGGATTTTATTGCATGATGTTTTAACTTGTGATCTGTTGACTAAACTGTAAGTTTTAATTAACTGAACAATAACGTTTTTGACTTTGACTATTAGTAATCTACCCTTTAGCTTTACCTTTTCTTTCATACTTGCAATTCTGCAAAGTAAACTTTTCTATCCCATCTTCCAAAAAAATTGAAATGTCCATTTTAATGTTGAGCCTCACCCTTAGTACAAAATATGAGTACAAGCAAATTCTCATGGAAGAAACAGCAATCATAACCCATGATTTCCATCCCTGTTGTTTGTGATTTCTATGCAGAACTGGTCTACTTTTTGTTTACGTTGGAAAGAGGAGCTGGGTGTTTTTCAATAAGAATCAGTCTTCTGTCTGCCGTCTTTCTGCATTACTGAGTTGTTTATTTCTTCTCTGTACGACAGAGGACAACACCTCCATTGTAGGTATTGCAGATTACAAGGTTCTGTGAGACTCCCTTCCACCAGTGCATATTAATTACTTCTTTTAATAATACCATTCAAGGTATTGAATCAATTTATTATACTAGGATGTTGTATGTTTCCATCATTTCTATTACATTATTTCAAAGAATGTGTTATTTCAAGTTTGTGTTTTTTACTGAGTACCACAGGAATGCCTGGAGAGTTTAAAATGTCTTTGTATGCACCCTGGTCAAAACTGGAGTCTCAGCGGAAATCTTTCAATTTTAGAAGCTCACAGACAGGACTTCAGGTGCCAGGTTCTGGGATCTGGATGTAATGTTATTGAACTCTTCTTGGGAAGGACCTTCTGTCTTGCACTCTGCAGGTTGATGTGTTAAATGGTATATCTTACAATTTAATGTATATTGGAGTTATTTTATTGGGTGAATACCAGAATTGCACTAACCTTGTGCGCATGATCTAGGAGAAGAGTCCCCACCAAAGACTACATACATTACATGAGGGTCAGTGGTAGAATTGGATAAAAGAGAAAAAACTGACACAGGACCCCACACACTGCCATGCCATTTCTAGTGTAAGAGAGGTCTGTAGGCTGTAGTTGATTTCTACAAAATAAAAGATATCTTAAGTAACTGGTCATAGAATACTGAAGATAACTTTAATTAGGACTAGATATACCATAGCATATATTTATGTAACCAAACCTCTACACTTCGATAGAAAACTTGGAGTTCCTAGCAGCTAACCACAAATATCTCAAAAACACGAGTGCATGAACATCACTCCCCTGAGTTCAGAATAACTACAGCAAGCTTCGACCCATATGCTCTCTTGGACAATTGGCATAGTTCCTATTTGACCTCTACAGATATGAGAAAAGAAGGAATTCCATTAAAATCTCAATCTTCCCTTCTCTTAGCAATGCATACACATGCTAGAAATCTAAAACCTTGTATACAGTGTTTGTGAAAATATATACAATTGCTCTTTAAACCCATCCTAGTTCTTCACAGGAGTTTTTAATAAGACACAAAAACCCAGTCTTGAGAATTCAAATAAAAGTGCAAGAAACAGTTAAAAGTTCATTGTTTCAACAATACACAACTTTCGGATACTTCTCTGTAATCCACAATATCGAAAGAACACTCCTTAGGAGGCAATAGGTCTTGGTGCTTGCATTAAGATGTCCAAGTAGCAAGGTCCTGGCTGCAGCAACATTTTAACACAATTGACTAGCAGAGGTTGACATGAATCGCGAGGAAAGTTATACCTAAAGATCTAAGATGACAGCCATCTTTCTACACTCACAAGAGTTCATGGCCAGCTGGGAATATAGTTCACTGCCAGTGCACTGCTGCACAGCTCATTCACTAGGCTTGCACAACCTGAATCCAGTCAACACCAACATTTCATGATGACCATCAACCTTTCTTTCTCTGAAAGGCACGCAGTGCAAGCGTCTTTAACGTAAAGCTTCCCCGAGCACTGGCCTGACTAATTGGTAAGTAGTACCTTCAGCCCCACTTTGTGAAAGTTAATTGGTGTCTCCTAAAACCAGAGCATCTCCGCAATATCAACTAACTTGTGTTGGCAGGCATGAGAATTGTCTTTACAAAGTCATGCATGTAATCTGCTGCTTCTAGTCTTTTCTCTGTTGTACTGTGTATTTGATTCCTTACAGGAGCTATCCTCGCACTCTACGCTGAACGTAGACCATGATTGGGCTAAACTGAAAATGCCCTTCTCTTGTAGGATCTTCCACAGGCCAGAACACTGATGAAGTGGACATGAGCAGCAGCGCCGAGAGATCGCACAACAGCCATCTCAGTTGCCAAATACTTTCTATAATAAAAGAGAAGAGTAGCCCTGAAATAAGCCTGTCCAACCAGCAGCTGGAGGTGAGTCCAGAGTCAGCCTGTGCAATCTCTCGGAACAAATACATATGATGTCTGCCTGTTCAAAATGACATTGTGGGGTCTGTATATAAACCCTGCAGCTGAACATGAGTCTAGGGTCAGGGTGTGTTATTTGAGCTAAAGGCCATTTTGGGATCGCCTGGCAAACTGCTGGTTGTGGAAAACCTTGGTTAAGTCTGCATGACAGGTTGCTGGATGCTGGAGGTCAGCCTATCGTACCAGCTGCTGCAGTGAAGGGAAAAATTATAGATTCCAAAACACACTTGATTAGACTAACGCACCAACTATTATTGCTCTTTTTTGTTTTCTTTGGATTCTAGGACAAGACTGCGGTGGATATTATGGTGATTATTATGTAGAATATAAAGGCTGTTGAGATAAGATGTATAGACAGAAGCGAGTAACAGCAGTGCTTAGAGGCACTACTAAGAAGGAAAAGTGGTTTTAGACAAAAAGTCTGTAGCCTCCTTCTGAAGAAGAAAATATCCTCACCATTGACACATTTTAAAATTCCCTTAACAAAGTACCACTGCCGTCATGAACCTTGCTTCATTATCTGGCAGAGGGTTTGATCAATTACTTTCTACCTAACATTGCCACCTTACAGGGAACACAGGTTTTACTTTTGGCACTTTGAGTCAGCAGGTGTTAGTTTGGGGGGTCACTCAGTCGGACAGCTAAAGGTTGTCTGTGGTCAGCCTCTTAACCACTACTAGAGGTACATCATGAGTTAGCCTGCCCAGCATATAGCTGAACATCCAGATTACGTATGTCTATCCTATAGATACTGCTGATTCCCTTGTCTCTTTGCATTCCCGGCACTTGGGAGGGGAACAAGTGTACTCCATGAGACAAGCCAATGTGGTTTTCCCTTCACCTGCCTGAAAAAAATAAGATCAGATGGATGTAAAACAAAAATCTTTGTCAAGGAAAGTTACAGTTATCTACTAAGATCGGTATGACCTAAGAATGTGTGTTCTGGAAATAGCTGTGGTACCTTTTTTGTTTTACACTTGTTCCCTGTTGATTGTGTCAAGTCACCTACACCCTTACCCTCCCCCTCCTCCACTTGACCTAAGCCTGTCTTCCCCCTCTTCCTTGCCATCTCATTGCAGTAGCTCATGCTTTTGCACTTGATTGGCTTCAGGTGACGTGCTAGGTATCTGCCACCCAACTGAAACCCTCTCAGCATGTTATCCAGGTAAAGGGTGGACAGTTAAGTGCGAGTTCCTGATTGACTGTTCTGTTTGGTCTTGTTCAGGTGCAGGACAAGACACCCTGCACATTTGCACATCAATGCCGCTTTGATGTACTCAACTCAACTCATCCACACCTTTCACTCACATAGGGTAAGTCAAAACATCCAAGAGCTCCTCCTATTTCAGGAGTTGTATCCCACACCACAACTGACGTTTTGTTGTGAGGAGGAAACCTATGATGAAGCATGCCACCTCAGGGTGAGTGAAGTTTCTAGTCCTTAAGGAGGCCCTTTCCTCTGGTTGCACCATTCAGAACATTGATTGTCAGCGAATCCTCTATTCTTTGATAATAATTATTAGCCCGGGTATATTGTTGTGTTTGTTAGTATTTATTTGGGAGTTTGTACCCGCTCGTGTTTAAGTACTCCTCTGTCTTTTTGTGTGTTATTGCTCCTTGGCGACCCCAGAGTTTATTTGAAACAGCATCTTTGCATCTTCATAAAAGCTGCACCACTCCTGTCAGTACTTAATCCTAGGGATGGAATTACCCTGCACTTCGATATTCTGCATGCCGTCTGGTTCTGAGTTTCTCTGGTTAACACCATTACCATACTGGGCTAAGCCCAGAAGTTCTAATTTTGGAGCTGCACCTCCCTACGATGCTGCAACACTGGAACAAGCCCCAAGAGTTTTAACTGGGTGTGCCAGTTCTTTAACTTAGTAATGGCCACTGGAGCAGAGGTAAGCCTTTTTTTTCAGCCTAAGTGGGGAAACAGGCAACAGCATTCGCTCCATGAATCGCGCAAACCGGCTTTCAAACCTTACACTGTAATTTACCCATTTTCTTTGGCTCAAGTCTTCAGTGGGTTGTCATCATAACTCTGTTTACGTATAAGACATTTGCATAGTACAAATTGCTCAATGCAGAGGATTAGAGAGGGATGGATGTTCAGAGGAATTGAAGCCAAGCTGGAATGCAGCATTACACATGGCAATAGGAGTCATTGGGTCGGTGGGGCCATGACAGTGGAATTGTGATAGGGAGTAGTAAAGCAGGGTAGTGTAAGTGAAAATAGTGGTGTAAGGGTAGATGAAGACCTTTTTACTAATGGTAAGAAGTTGCGTGTATAGCAAGTGCTGAGATGTTTTTTTAACAGTACAGCCTTGCACTCTTTTCTAAAGGAAGAGAGATACCTGGCAGATTTGTGTGCGAAGGATATAGAAACCCTTGGTGCGTAGTAGCAGAATGCCTGGTGTCTGCATTTCTAACTCTTGCCTGCACTTCCTGGTCTCCAATCTGGCTATGCTCTGGTGCAGGTCATGTGTATCTGCTCAGAGGCTTTTATCATGGATGCCAGTGGATTATGGACTGCTTTGTAGTTGATGCAGTTGGTCTTAAAGGTAATACAAATGAGCAGAGGCAACAAGTGAAGATCTACAGACCTTGGAGTGATCGCCAAGTGTCAGAATAACTTTTATTGTCATTCTCAAGATGTCTTCTGCGAGGAATAGCTTTACTCTGTGGATGAGGGACAGCTGATACTAAACGTTTTAGTCTTATGTGCAATGTTTGCTTTGAAGTGTTGTGCATTAGACCAGGTTGCACACCAAACCCCTAATGTGGCACATTTTCACACATTGCATTCACTGGATTATGAGATGCTAATGCTAGTGTGTCCAGTAGGCTACTGGGTTCTGACTGATTTTTCCTCATCTGCTGTAGAGGTTTTTTACCTTGATCCTTCATTCCCTGCGGTAAGCTCATGAATATGTAGTTCATGAATGCGTAGCTGTAAATTCAAGAGCTATGGGCTCCATCAGAGTTAGTACTTTAGAGTACAGAACAGAGGCCAAGAGAAAACCAACCTACGTATAGTCCTCACTGGTAATCCCAAATATACACTAATGGTATGCAGGTTTTCTATAGGGACTTGAAAACTTTGTCTCCAAATAAGTCACATGCATACAGAGATAATGTAAAAGGACACCTCACCCACTGTTATTTGTGGCATGCTTCATCATGGGTGTTCACTGCTCATCTAGATACATGAATACCACCTAGATGGACTCAACCAACACTGGGAGTTGAGAGATATATTAAACTGAATAAATGCAGGGATACAGATGAATTTAAAAATGCCTAGAGGTTTACCCAAAATATTTCTCCTTTATTTAGTAGGTACCTCTGATTTGGTTGAAATATGTCAATAATGGTTGCCTCAAGAAATTAATGTTTCATGCATTCATCTCAACTTGAATACTGTGAGCGAGGCATCTGATTTAGTCTCTGGTCAGTCTGGGGTTGAGGGTCTGAATCTGGGCAGATTGGCTTCTACTGGCTGGCAATTTATTTATGTACCAATACAAAATGTTTTGTAAAGGGCTGTGTGTAGCCTTTTGGCTAGTCTATGGTGTTGAGTAAGTATGAACTGTGTCCAGACGAGGGATAGTGGCTGTGCTGATCTACAGAGTCTAGTATTTGCTTCATCCAGCAATTTTCGCCTTCTGCCACAGATGTTACAGGAGATCTGTTAGGCTTGGCATCTTTTGGCGTGTTTCCCCTGAGTTTTTTACTTTCTGACCTCTCGGTTTTTGACTCTGTATGTGCTGGCTTCGTGTTTCTGCGCACTTTTCTCACTGCTGATCAGTGGTAAAGTGCAAGTGCTCTTGTGGTAAAATGTGTTATGGATTGGTGTTTCCATGATTGGATCTTTGATTTACTTGTTAGTCCCCAGTACGGTGCACTGAGTGTGCCAGGGCCTGTAAATCGAATGCTACTAGTGGGCCTGCACCACTGATTGTGCCACCCACGTGAGTAGCCCTGAAAAGGTACCTCAGACCTGCCATTGCAGAGTCTGCGCGCAGTTTGTAACTGCCATGTCGATTTGGCCAGTGCACACACTGGCCGGTCCCTAACCTTCCCTTTTCTTGCATGTCAGACACCCCTCAGGTAGGCCCAAGGTACCCCTGTGGGCAGGGTGCAGTGTAAGTGAAAGGGGGGACATGCCCTGGTGTGTGTGGCATGTCCTGATAGTGAATTACAGCCAATTTCGTTTTTCACTATTGCAAGGCTACCAGTTCCCCATAGGATAGAATGGGAGGTTTGTTTATAACATCTTATAAACATAACTGGCCCAGGGAATTCGGTAAGAAAATAGAATTTAGTATGCCTGAACTCAGAATCTAAAGATGCATCTTTTAGTGAAGGTGATTTTTACATTCTGTGTTTGAAAATACCACTTTTAGAAAGTAGGTATTTTTTTGCTCAGTCATCCCGTGTGTCTCTGCTGGAATGTGGATTGTCTGTCTGGGTTTTGGATGACAGAAGGCTGGGGGAGCAGGATGGGCGCCAGATGGTCTAGGTAGGTCAGGAAAGGGCTGAAGAGACCTGGGTTACGATGGGGGAAGGGGGAGGAGATTTCCTTGCACCTCAAAGGGCCTGCTCTGCCTCTGAAAATGCCGTCTCCACCTCCTGCCAGGAATTCACACCAGAGAAGGCAGAACTGGTCCTGACCGGGCACAGGCCCTCTCTGCCTAAGAGATCAAAGGATTTTTGGACATAAATGCTGGGTCCCAGACCCCTGAACTTTAGAACTCATCTGGGCAAGAAGACTGCCAAGAAGAAGAGCCGGAGAAGCTGCAAAAGGAACGACTGCTTTGCTGGGTGCTTTGCTGGGCTGACCTGCAGTGGCTGCTTTGTCTTGGGTAGTGAAAGGCCTGGACTGGACTTTCTGCAACCTAAATTTGTGAGTCTCTCCAAGGGCTTGGAGGTAGAGCTTGCCCCCTGTTCACGAAGTCTCAGGAGCAGCAAAGACTTCAAGTTCTTCGACCCGCAGCACTGGGGACTGTGTGTTTTGTGCTGCAACCCGAAGAACATCGACGACGTCTACGACGCCACTGCCGACTCCGTGTCCTGAAGGCAATGCAGAGGGCACCGCCGCACCGCAACCCTGGTCTCACCGACGACACCTGTTGACGCCGCCACCGAGCCGCTGCTTGCACCGCGACCTGTGGGCACCGCACTCCGCACCGCCTCGCTTCACGCCGAAGCTGTGGCACCGCAGAGGGCACCGCCGCACCGCAATCCTGGTCTCACCGACGACGCCTGTTGACGCCGCCACCGAGCCGCTGCTTGCACCGCGACCTGTGGGCACCGCACTCCGCACCGCTTCACGCCGAAGCTGTGGCACCGCAGAGGGCACCGCCGCAACGCCGCACCGCGACCCTGGTCTCACCGACGACGCCTGTTGTCGCCCCCACTGAGCCGCTGCTCACACCGCGACCTGTGGGCACCGCACTCCGCACCGCCTGGCTTCACGAGGACGCCTTGGCCTGCCTGACGCCGCCACTTCCCGCCGAGATCGACGCCGCTGCTTGCAACGTGGTTCGGGGGCACCGCTCGTAAGATACACGACGCACCGCCCTCATCCCACACCGCAGCCTTGGCCTACCGACGCCGGCGCCATCGACTCCAGTTCGTCAGCCGACGACAGTGCTTCAGCAACGACGACGCCACTGCTTGCACCGTGATCTGCCAGCACCGTGACGAGCACCGCCTTCATCTCGCACCGCGACCCTGGTCTCACCGACGACGCCATCTGATGCCGCCACCGAGCCGCTGCTCGCACCGCGACCTGAGGGCACCGCACACCGCACCGCTGCACTCCTGACTCCATCAGAGAGGAGATCGACCTGCAACGCGTGTGACTTCGAGGGCCCCATCGCCCTGCATCTCTGAAAGGTTCTGTTTGCGGGTCTTCCCGACACCGTAGCTGGCCTGCAACCCCACGGTCAGCCAGAACTGTTTTGGATTTGTGTGTTCACTACGCCGTGGTAGCCCGGACGGCGCTATCCACACCAGGAACTCTTTTTAATCAGCGTATTTTTGAATTGTGAACTTTTAAGTATAGTATTGTGGTTCTTTATCGTTTTTGGTCTTGTTTTAATTATATAAAAATATTGGATATTTTTCTAAACTGGTGTGGTGTTCTTTTGTAGTGCGTACACTGTATTACTGTTGGTTATGTGCAAATGCTTTACACACTGCCTCTAAGATAGGCCTGGCTGCTCGTGCCAAGCTACCAAGGGGGTGAGCAGGGGTTATTTTAGAAGTGTAACTCCCTTATCCTGACTAGAGTGGTGGTCTTTGCCTGGCTTTGGCCCGCGCCCTAGCCTACCAAGAATCCCATTTCTAACAAGATCACACAGTGATTTAGCCAGCACTGAATTGATCTTTGTACTCCAGAAGGAAACATCCTTCAACCCGAGTTTAGTTCCTAGCCTATATTCAAGGGCCTGGAGGTTGGAGTGATAGAAGGGATCTAATTTATATCCATGTTCGAAGGATACCTTGTTATCTTTCCCTCAGCTGTCCCAAGGTGTTGATGAATATCCGGTGGTGAGAGTGGCATGGAGGATCATGCCTTTGGCTGTAGAGCTACATGCTGGCAGTTTCCTTTGTTGGGTCAAATAGAAGTGCAAGCACCTTGGGTCCATTGCTGTTCTACTTGTCTGACAACACCTTTCTGGCTAGCTCATGCTAGTTTTTGACTAGTGGCCTGGATGTGTAATGGCTAGGGTTTGAGAAGGTTGCAGGGTTGATGCAAGCATGCAAGAGTGTAGCCTGAAGTAGCCCCTCTAGTATAGTCCCTACAACTGGCTATTTCTTCCAGTAGCTGTAGTGTGGTAATACTTCCTCAGCTGAGTGATATGTTCCTGGAATTGGATTTTTCATTAAAGGCTTTATGTGACCTGTTCATCGGTTCTTTGTGGAAGTAGGTGACACCCATTCAAATGCTGAGATCTTCTATGATGGCGGGTGGGCAAGAGAGAGAGAGAGCGCGCACGATCTCAGATTGATCTGCCACACTTGTTTATAAGGTTTGATGCCCATCAAGATGTCTGCTGGTTTCTTCATAGAATTTCTGTTATTTTGTTTCCCCTACAAGCTCTTGAGGTCATCACCTTGAGAAACTGCAAGTAGTTGTATGGTAATTGGAATTGTGGGCTGTCTTTGATCATGTATCCTATCTCTTGTTTACTTTCAGGTGTAGCAGTTTTAGGACTGAGGTGCAGTAAATTTTAAAGAGAGCAACATATGGTCCATCCTTCACTTTTAACTAAACCTGCTTATGATGTGGTGTCCTTCATTGAATGTGGTTCAGGTTTGAAGGTCTATTATATCCATGCACCATTGCTCAGAGTTTGGGAGTCTTTGCTTGTGACATTTAGCCAGCCCATGAAGTCAACTCTGGCAACCCTTAGTGAGAGACTTCAAAGATTCACTGCCTTTGGCTATCTTTGAGCTATACAAATACCTCATACATACATACCTAGAGGCATACATACAGATGTTTAGGATGCCTTCACTCAGATATGTTTGCCTAAGCGATTGATGCCTCTTTGGCCGTTCTGGTTCATTGCAACTGTGTGGTGCCCACTTCATGGACAGAACTTCATGCTATGTCCTTACCAAGCATTTACAATGCAAATACCTGGATGTCCCTATATAGGTTTGTGTATTATTACAAACACAGACGGGTGAGGCGAGTCTTATGATGCTAGTAATCTTGTGGTGCTAACACACAAATGTTGGATGGCAGCTGTGTCATGGTTGCTATAGCACTCGACCTGCTACTCAATGGACCTTACTCAAAGGTTAAAGTCTATGATGAAGAAGGAGATTAAAGAGGGTAATGCAGCGAGTACTCATCATTAATCTTCATTACCCTGGGTTAGTTTTTTCCTTGTGAAAGCCCTATACTCTCGGCCTTCTTCCATCCATTAATGTTACCGGGGAGAAAGGTGCTTGATAGGAGAGTATGTGGAAGGAGACTTGGGTTTAAATAAGGAACATATGTAATGTGGTCAGGTAGATGAGGTACATGGAGGAAAATTTGTGTTGGCTGTCTCGTGGGAGTAGACTCCCAATTACCTCAAAGAGGAATAAGTGAACTCTGAGTAATTAAGATCACCCGTAAGTAATAGGGGGAGCCTTTAGTGGCCTTATTTTGCTGGATATGAGTCTGTTGTCATCATGTGCAACCTGCTGCTTAAGGAGCATCCAGGTTCAGCCTGTCCAACCTTTTGCTACGTGCTATTCTGATGTCATGTTGCCGAACCTGCTGCTGAAGGCGAGTCTGGATCACCGTGTACGATTAGCAGCCTTAGGCCAGTTTCCTAACTCATGGCCAAAGGTTCACTCACCCAAAGTGTTGCTAATGGAGAATCTAGGTTTAGCCAGCCTGCGCTGCTACTGGAATAGAGTCAGGGATTTTGTCTGCTTCACCTACATCAGGTGGTCAATCTGTGTAAACCTTTACTGGAAATGAGTGAGGTGTAAGGCATCCTGTGTGAACAGCCTGTCTAACCTACAGCTAGAGGTGAGTCGTGGGTCAGCGTGACTTAGCTGGTGCTAGAGATCCACCAGCCTGACTTACAGCGAGGTGGGGAGACATGAGTGAATGAGAGAGAGAGACTTAAAGAGGCAAGGTTTAAAATAATTCTATTTTTATGAGAAAGGGGGGGGTGAGCCTCGAGGGATTCTGAGTATGTAGGAAGGGGAAGTTTGAGGCTGGTGTTGTACAATACTTGTTCTTTTCGAGTGTGCCGCATTCTTCTTTCAGTTAATCTAGACCAGGAGTAACCTGTAAGTCCAGGATGGAGGGCCCAGATTTTCAGGGTATTTTAATAAATAAGTATACTTACAAATTAATCTAAATTAAAACTATGTTCATAGTCTCTGGTTATTCCAAAAATGCCCCTTGGAGCAGTGCATGGTTAGGAGCTCGCTTTGTAACGCTTTTTGCTTTTTCTTCAGGCTGTTTGCAAGGAAGACACAGACACCCTGTCTCTGGAGTTGGGCTGGGACAAGTCCAAGGTGAGGACTCTGCAGGAGACCTGCCAAGAAGAGTTGTCACGGCGCCTAAAGCAGGTGCACACCCTTTGCTCTCTAAGCAGTCCATCAAAGAGCAGAAAACCTCAGCCGGAGGCACATAGGCCACGAGCAAAGCGCAGGAAGTGATGCATAACAAGGTCTAAAAGAATGCACAGACAAACAATGTACGTTTAACCAACATCACCTTTTCTAAGCCTTAGGTAACATGAGGGTCTCATGAGAGAAGTGCTGTCCGCCCTTGGCAGCAATACCCTCTACAACCCAATCTCTTTGGGACTGTAATTTGTGATGTTAAGATATCACAATGTCAAGGTGTTCTTTGGAAAAAAATAGACACGTCATTATTTGTTGCTTACTTACAGGATCTTCTAATGTCATCTACTCTGAAGGTAATCTGCTCGAGACATTTGAGTTCATGCGTCAGTGTGTTAAAAAATGTCGTTTTTTGTTTTAGCCAAAGGGCATCTGTCACAACCTCAATGTTGAGTGGTTTTGAGGCTCATTAAAAACAGAAAGCCCTGCATGGAGACTTGGGCAAAGTAATATCCTGTAGCCTACACCCCAGACAACCACATGGAGGAGGTAATTGTACAGTATTTAATAAGGAGGCGCAGTATACACACAATTGCCAATTTAAAACCCGATTACAAGTGACCAACAGATTCCACTAACTGCAAATACATGTCTAGGCCCAAAACATGCCATATCTATAGAGAGGTCCATAAGGTTCCAACTACAAAAGTCCTGTTTGTTGCCTTAACACATATGGGGTCTTTTTCCAACCAGTTTTGGGTTGTTTTATTTCAGGACACCACAGGGTAGCTCAATGTTCGTGCACCAGTTACAGTAAAATTTAGCAGCCAACAATTCCTTAATGGCCAACTCTAGGAGTTATGAATTAGTACTCGCTGCACCAATAGCTGTGTTGAAAATCAGTCTGAGCTTCTGATGTTAATTTGACCTGCACGTGCATGGTATACCCTACGAGTCTTTCATGTTGTTATGCTGACCCTAAAGGTGCGCCTAATTCTGACATGGTTGACCTTGGGCCCAGATTGTCATTATTCTAGTTCTCAATTAGGTCTCTTTAAAAATAGATTCAGTTTGTGCTGTGGCCGAGTTGATTCCCTTTTTGCTGCTTACAAAGGCACATTTTATGTTGTGGGAAAATGCATTTTGCTCATTCTATGCAGGCTAGTATGGGGCTGTCCATGTAAGTATAAGTGCAAGAGATATGCATGTTACTAAAAAGCAGAGCACTGTAGTCAGTATCCACTTTGAACTTTAGAAGTGCATCATCTCTGGTGTTCAGTTGACTGTTGTTTTTAAGTGTACAGGACGAAGGCATACCATGGCAGCGATGGATTACATGGGCATTTGTTTTGTGCATGTTCTTAAAGTTTTGCATAACTACACATCGTGTTTAGAGACTCCTTGTTAGACAAACAAAATAATTACATGAAAAATTAACGTTTGCCCTCGCGTACTGGTGCATTATCAGTAACCAAATGATATGATATTCCTCATCTTGTAAAGCAGTCTTTATTAATGCTCATGCCTTCTTGGTCATATCCACAAATAGCAATTTAAATGCCCGCCAACCATTGTACCTTCATTGCCAACATACTTTCTTTGCCAAGTTCCTATTGATTGATCACAAACACTTCAACTTTCCGCTCCCTAATAGAGTTTTTTTGCCCCACATGTTTGCATTTATTTTTTCAATTTGATGACAACAAATAATGGAACGAAATATATTAAACATCACTCACTATATTTATTTGATTTTTGTGTCTATAGAAAACAAGCCAACTGAAACATCTATGGTATTTCTAGTTTCCACAATATAGAGGAAATTACCAAACTGCACACAGTTTTCAAGGCATTAAAAAGTCTGTCTTCTGTACCAACGTTTATACTGCAGACTCTGACTTCCCCCAGTCAAGCGTCTTCTGAGTATCAAAAGAAAATAATAAATGAAGCCAGACCATTTTTCCCACCTCCTGACAACGCCAAGGCTTCTTGGCGACGGCTCAATAGTTTTCTGGTCCTTAAGGTAAGAGTTTTTGCTCCCTCTAGCAGTGTTTAGCTCCAGAATGGATAGGAAATCAGGAAACAATAAAAAAAGCAAATATTCATTCATGGAAGGAAAAAACTGAGCATCAGAAACACCATCTTTGAATCACAGGCCAACACGTGGACACGGAGGTAGATTCAGATGGAAAATCCAGCAGGAATAACTGCAGGGCTAAGTAAATATCCAACAGGAGTAAACAGCATAGCAGCGAGCGAGCAACTACAAACAAACAAGGCGAAGTTGCGACGCATGAAGCCCTAACCATCTTACCTTTATATATGGTGGTTACATGAAGTACCCAAGCCATAAACCAGAAGGAGAATACCAGCACCCTGCCTTGGGAAGGGTCCGATAGGAAAAATAGAAGTGTACTCATTTTCAAAAATAAAGAAATAAGATATGGCAAAATTTAATGGAAATAAACAATATATTTAACCTTGAGCAACATAATGCCCAACATAATTGTTACATACTTATTGAGACGTGGTAAACACAAATTGTGAAAAGCTGTGGTGCATCCCATAATCCTTTGCAACCAAACGTGGCCGCCAGGAAAGACTCCCTAAGCTGCCAAATGGCCAGGAAAATGGAAACGCTGCTGAAGGCATGCTGATTGAGGATGCCAAAGGTAAGTAGTTTGTGATGTGTTAGACAAAAGCGCCACCCTTGAAGGAAGTCCTGACATGCACATTACAATATTCTTGGCCTGGCTCCAGGATGCTAGCATTCCCTGGACGGCACCTGGCAAGAACAGGGCACTTTTTATGTCCTAACCGCTGCAATGAAACTCTGCCTAACTCGTAAGGATTGTCCACGTTTTGCTGTGACTACAACTGGCCAGAATAGTATCAGCATTGATTTGGCAAAAGCACTGTTGAGCATTTTGACATACACCATTTCCCTACTGCATCCAAGAATATATTTTCCTTGTTAAGAAGGGGAGGTGGTAAAAGATGACTTGTTCCTACCTTACCTAAGAGGTTCAAATACCTCAGATGATGGTCATCTTGGGAACAGAGTAGGATCTGGTGAGAATTTCTTTTATATGGTGGAACCTCCGGTAGCAACAATCTGGCTTCAACAGGATTCTTTTTTTCTGATGCCCAGGAGGACTGCACTGCCCCAGAATCTGTATTTCAGTGGAACAGAAGTCTACCTCCTTAAGTCCAATCCCGCTTATTGTAGTCTAAGATGAAATAGAAGAATCTAGACATGTAGGAGACGTCACCCTCCAGTTATCATCTGGATCTGGGATGCCAGTTCTACATCAGAGCTGGGTCCTGCACAGGTGTCAGTCACAGTTTTCAAGGATGAGTTAATGAAACCCCAGTGAAAATCGAATAATTTGAGTTGGTACCAGAAAGATGAAACCCCAGTGAAAATCGAATAATTTGGGTTGGCACCAGAAAGGGGTTGGAGGGGAGTAAGAGCATCTGCTGAATTAACAAAAGTGCGGTAGATGGTAAGGAAGAGTACATGCTTTACATCAAAACACGCAAGAGCATACGTGGCTGGTAATGGCCTTCATTTACCTAGGTTAGAACTTTCTAAAAGGCATGCTTGACATTCTACAAGACACTTGGTATACCAAAGATTCTATAAAGTATTTCCGTGACTCACATAATGCTACGATGCAGTACAAAAGTAGTCCCTACAGTAATCTCTCATAGTTTCAGATGTCATGAAGTTTATGAATATACTCAACAGATAAGCTTCTGATAAGGCTGGCTTTGTCTGAAACTGCCAATGGAGAGATGAAACCTAGAACTCCCGAGAGAGTACCTGTACTTGGAAGAAGATGGACACATCAGGGTGCTGATAAGGCCTGGACACAAATTGGACTCACCTTCAAGGCCAACAGAGGTGTTAGTACTGAGGCTGCCAGCAAGTGCAACTGTGAGGTCAGTACTGATGCAACCATTACCATCTGAAACAAATAATGTCTCGAGAGGCTCAGGAAAGCTGGTACAAATTGAGATGCCAAAAAAAAGCACGCCACTCCTCTGTGCATTGCAGATTGTCTTCGGTGATTGTCTATGCATTTGATCTCAGGAGCAAGTATGGAACCAGACCCAAGGCTGAGCGAAGACTCATTATCTCATCAGTGAAGGAAAGGAACCTGTCTTGATGCTACTCGTCATGAGGGGTCCGCAGATCTCTTTAGGGCGGTCTGGTCCACTGAAGTCTAAATAATGGATTCAGAACCGTATTCATACTTGTTGAGCCTTACGACCGGCAGGAGACTTGGCAATTGAGAAACCTGTGACTCTTTATTTGTCTTCTCGATTTATTGTGTATCTACCAGCACATGAGTAATAGCGATTTAGAAACCAGTGCCATGATGTGTCAAGATTTGTTTGTACCGAGGCTCGTTCAGGGAGACATATGTTAAATGCAGCTCATGGCACATGCTGTTGCAGACTAGGGTTGGGATAGGAACCTCAGGTTCATTAGGCATTTGGAGTTCCTCTGGGACCTTCCTGGTATTAGACTCTCTGGAACCTCGCAGCACACAGGTTTCTTAGTCCTTTGCACCTGGGTATGTTTTCAAGTATAAGCCCCTCATAGGGCCTTTGGAGAAATTCAAGTAGAAGCAGGCACAAGGATAAATTGGAGCAAGTCCTTAGGGATTTAGGTGTTGAGGGCACCCCAAAGCACTGACATGCCTAGAAAACACTAACAGTCCCTGGTGTTAGGTATGGCGTGACTTATTCGGAGCACACACCAGCACAAAGTTCATGATTTCAAAACTCTGGCTAACGTGTTCCGAATTTCTGAGACATTCAGGTGCAAAGTTAAAGAGTTCAAAGTTCTGCAATTATGACTTTACAGATGGGCAGATTTATTGGGTACTGTGACAAATGAAAACTAGACACACATGCCTCGCTTTAAAACTCAGATAAATGCATTCTGCTAAGTCCAAAATGAAAGGTTTATGCAGTACGATGCAGGAGTAGTGCTCGAACTGTGGCCTCTGAACCTTCATACGAGCTCGTACAGAAGACTGGCAAAACCAGGGTGCTAGTAGTACATGTGCTCATCCATTGTGTGGGCATGAACATGTAGCATCCCAGGAAGGCACCAATTTGAGACCGAATACAACCTAGTAGCTTATTTACTAAAGCACTAAAACCCTTAACAAGTGTAAAGCCAAATCTTTATCACTTGAACAGGCTTCTGGGCGATGACGAGTCTAGCTTGTGTACCCCTCAGGCACTGATGTCAACAACATGGATGAACCATTCTCAGCAAAGACGGGAGTATGGTTGCACACTGATCCCTTATTAATGTGCACAGAGGCCTGCGTGGAAAGCAAATGATGCCAGAATCCTAAAGAGTAAAGGCAGACTTAATGAACTGTCTCAAAGAAATCCCAAAATGAAAAGAAATGGGAAAGTCCTACTCTACTCTGTGAGAAATAAATATAAATTGCAGTCGCAGCTAGCAGACAGCGTATACTGCAAAAATTGAAATGAAATATAAAATGAACCCTGAGAACCAAGGCTCGGACCTCTTTAAATAATAGTCTGGGTCCTTAGGGTTCATTTTAGGGTGCATTTTGTATTTCACTTCCATATACGCTGTCTGATAGCTTTGGTATTTCTTTGAGACAGATCATTAAGTCTGGCTTTTGCTCCTTAGGATTCTGGCATCATTTGCTTTCCATGCAGGCCTTCATGCTCTATCCCTCAGTTGAGGCTTGATCCTTTGATCATCCCCACAGTGTTGGAAACCTTGGTATGTCCTTACTGGTTCTGCCTCCTTTATTGTTCCAACTCTATAAGTCGAAGATCTACATTAACACTTGCTCTTCTGTTTATCCCCATAGCAATCTTATTCTCTGCTGTTGATTCCACATATTCTGATGTGTATCTCCCAACCGTGTTAACTGTGCAAACTAGGTTGGTATATGTGTAATTAAGCTTGGTTAAGCTCACACTTGTTCTGTTGGGCTGCATGATGAGTACGCTCAAAGTATTAACATCTACTTGGGCAGAGCATTGATTTATACTATTGGCACATTGAAAAGCATGATGTGTATGCAATTTAGGTTCACTAGTTCACCTACGGGCTTATTTGGCGGAAGAACACCAGGTGACGGGCACTTTTGGAGAAGGTTTGGGCCACTGTTATTGATATTTGATATTTATTCATTTATAAAGTGCCCGAATCACCCCCAAAGGGGTATCTCCGCGCTTAGGAGGCGCTGCAGTAGGCTGGGGAGAGAGTGAGGATTAGAACAGTGCAGTTTTGAGGAGCCTTCTGAATTGAAGGTGATCAGGGCATTGCCGAAGATGGATAGGGAGTTGATTCCAATAGAAGGGGGCTAGGTGAAAGAAAGCTTTCCCACCCAAGGGCGATTTTTTGAAACGCGGTACAAGGAGTAAAGATTTAGCTCCTGAACGTAGGGATCTGGGTGACAGGTATTGATTAAATTTTCCTGCAAGATAGCTAGGACCTTTGCCGTTCAGTGTTTTATGCGCAATACAGCATATCTTACATTTGATCCGTTTGCGTACCGGGAGCCAGTGAAGCTGTTGTAGAAGAGGGAGAGAGGCAGTTCTGGTGGGGGCATTCGAGACAAGGCGGGCCGCAGGGTTTTGGACTACTTGTAGTCTGCTCAGCAAGGACTAATTTGCTGAGATCAGAAGGGCATTACAGTAGTCCAGGCGGCTCAACACCAGTGCCTGAATGAGAGTTTTCCGGGTGATCAAAGGAAGGAAGGGGAATACCCTCCGTAGAAGGCTTAGTACATGGAAGCAAGAGCCTACGGTGACTGCAACGTGCTCCTTCATTGTCAGTTTCTAGTCCAAGCGTATGCCCAGGTTCTTGGCCACAGTCTTGGGAACCGGGGTGGCGCCTAGATCATCCGGCCACCAACTTGGGGACCACAGCAGTGGTGCATCTCCGAACAGCATAATCTCGGTTTTCCCAGCATTAAGCTGGAGGAAATTATTCCTCATCCAGCTAGCGATAGCGATCATACCTTCCGAGAAGGTGGACTGGGCATTGGGAGTGTGTTTGTCAAATGAGAGTAGTAGCTGAGTGTCATCAGCATACGAAATTGGTGTGAAGCCCAGTTGCCTGAGTAATCCAGCTAATGGCGCAACATAAATGTTGAATAAGGTGGGACTGAGACAGGAGCCCTGGGGTACTCCCTTAGTCAGTCCCATGGTCTTCGAACGAAAGGGGCCCAGATTAATAGTCTGAGTTCGGAGGGAGAGAAAGCTCGACATCCACTGAAAGGTTTGTCCTTGGATTACAGTTTCTTTAAGTCTCCTGAGCAGAATCTGGTGAGAGACCGTGTCGAAGGCTGCTGACAGATCAAGCAGCACTAGTAGTACTGCTTGTCTGTTGTCCAGGGACTGCCTGATGTTGTCGGTAACAGCAATCAATGCTGACTCGGTGCTGTGCCTTGGCCTAAATCCAGACTGACATGGGTCAAGGCATACCGTGGATTTGACATGGTCAGATAGATGTTTGTTGATATGTTTTTCCAATATCTTACTCAGGAGAGGCAAGAGGGAAATTGGGCGATAGTTAGATAGGTCCTCCATGGGGTCCTTGATATTCTTATGGATGGGAATTATTTGTGCCACCTTCCATTCAGCGGGAAGTTGTCCCTCTCTCATCGAGAGATTGAGGATAGAGCACATTGGGGGGGGGGGGCGGATAACTGTTTGGAGAGCAATGAGGAAGTTTTGGCTGGAATAATATCCAAAGGGGAGCCTGATTTGACTGTATTCAACAGTGACTCCACGTCACCAACTGTGAGAGGGGGGAAGTTTTCCAACATATGCACATTAGTCAGGACCGGAGGGCAGCAGGATGCAGTATCATGCTGAAGGTTCCCGACTGAGGTGATTTTATCGTAGATCAGCTCAATTTTCTGTGCGAGATGAATAGCTATTTTATCACAGAGTGCTTGGGAGGGGGCCGCCTCATTATTACAGGCCTTCGGTTAGTAAAGGATTTAAGAATGTGGTACAAAACTTTGGGGGCACTCCCTGCCTGGTTAAGTTGCAGCGCAATATGGGCTCTGCGAGCAGTTTTTATGTTTTTGTGATATTGAGCCAGTACGATCTTATATCTCTCTTTGTCCTGTGCATCATGGAAGTGGCGCCAACGCCTTTCCAGATTTTTACAAAGACGTTTTTCCGTCTGTAGGTTAGAGGAGAACCACGGTGTCTGGGGGCGCCTTGCCGAACTAGGGCACTGTTTCAATGGGGCCAGCTGATCAATGGCTGTTTTTACTGTGGAATTATAACGAGCCAAGCATTCCTCAACATTATCTGATTCAATGTTCCATAGTGCCGGGGTTGTATCCTGGAAATGATCTGGAGTGATTTTATGCCACTGTCTACGAAGGCTGTAGGGGGCCAATGGGGGGGGCGTCGTATACCCTGGGGTCCCTGATTTGAAAGTCGATTAATGAGTGGTCAGTCCATGTAAGTGGACAAGGAGCTTCGCAGAAAATACTGGGAGAATTGGCCAAAAAAATATCTAACGTGTGTCCTGCTGAGTGTGTGGGACTGTCGTTGATCTTACCTAGTCCTAGAGCGGCTAAATCTGCCAGGAGCGTAGAGGCATCCTTATTGGCAGTGCTCTCACTGTGTACATAGAAGTCCCCTAATAGCAGGAAAGTTTTAGTAGAGATGATATGAGGGGCAATTGATTCCATTAGTTGGAGCGAGAAATCAAGGAGGGGGCCTGGGGGCCGATGTACGAGAGCGCCTTTCCAGCTATGTTGGGGTAGCAAATCAATTCTAAAGACTAAAATTTCAATTTTGTCATTACAGTGTTGCTCGAGTAAACAAACTTTGATGGAGTCTTTATGAATAATGGCTATACCTCCACCCACCTTAGGTTGTCTATCCAACCTTTGAATACGGTAGCCCTCCGGGAGTGCCACTACAATAGCGGGGGTGGAGCTGGGTTTAAACCAGGTTTCTGTCAGGAATCCAATATCTGGATTCTTGGAGGCAAGTAGATCCCAAATTTCAACGGCGTGCTTGGGCAGGGATCGGACGTTGCTCAGTATAATTTCCTGGTGAAGTCTGGGAATGAGTAGCTACATTGGGGGTGTGTTTACCCTTGCCTGGGCAGGTATCATAGGACCTAAGTGCTATGACCTATTAACTCGTTTTTAATTACCATACGGATATATCGTTTTTGGGCCCAATAGATTATGGTATACGATTGCAAGCACCCACCATTATATACTTGGATGATGGCTTTCCTGATGAAGGTGCTTACCTGCAGAAAAGCCCATAGATGATAGAAGACACAGGATCATTGACTATTCAAGCCACATATGTGATATCTGCAGGAAATATTATCTGTTACATCTGTGTTATCAAAGATATAAAAACTGGATGATGCAATTTAGTATATTGATGATGTTATGAAAACTATTCAAGTACAAGTCCATTCTTGCAAGGTACCATGCAATATTGTTGTAGATAACCAATAGGGTGAGCAGTATGAATGAGTGAATGTTGTGACTTTTTTAGGATGATATTGCATCTTCACATGTTCGTGTTTATGTATGAACTATGGATATTTATTAATAATCAGTCCACACCATATGTTCTCTATGAATTATTTTATTGATATTGAATAATAATAAAAAGTTGACCAACTTAGATTTTGTCCTTTTTGAGCCCATCACTTAGCTAAAAATTTACTTTATTACATTTTGAGTTGTCGGGGTGTTGTTGTACACTAGTAGTCATTAGTATTGTCCCCCGCTGCATCGAATACTTAGATCAAAGTGAGGTATCCATGATCCCACAAATTTCCCATTGTTTGTGTGGGTAGCCTTGTGCTAGATAAGTTGCCTTTTCCACAACTGTCCAAGCCGGGCAGCGGTTCCCAAATAGGTGAAGCTGTGAGGGACAGCCAATGTTTGGCTGTGTCCCGTTATATTAGTAGGAATCCCAGTCCGATTAGTATTCTTTTCAGAAACACAAGGGACTCTGAAAGGAGTAATTTCACAGTACCTTCAATAATATGCTAATTGGCATGGAAAGAATCCAACCCCTGATTACGAGAAAATAATGAAAAAGTATATTACCTATAAGATGTAATGATGAGACGAACTCTGTTTAACGTCACATTGAATGAGAAAGTGTTCATTTTGAATAGTTTTTTTTCCAGTACTAAATCAGTCATATCACATTATAGGGTCATTAAGCAAGCTCACACACAGAGCCACAGAAATGTTTGTCAAAGTTAATATGCTCGTGGCCTCAGACAGTGTGAAATCCACTTAAACGTTTAGTACATTGAGTAATCCTTGTATTCCTTTTGATAGATGAGTTGTGATAATGATTTAAAAAGTTGAAGTGTATAATTTGTCGATGTTTTCGGTCTCTTTAATCGAAAAAAGTACATGAGACAATCTTCAGGACTGGGTGTTTTGAAACACAATTGGCCGGCCCTTTTTTAAATCCAGGTTTTAACAAATAGAGTGAATTCCTATAACTCCAGTGTATGAAGTAACTATAATTACAACCGTTATAAATTTCTAATCCAAGTGAGCCAAAAATTTCCTCATTGCGAAGTAGGCTCCTGGGTGTTTTGTTGCCCTTTACAGCGTTCCACTCTGATTTGAAATGTATAGCTGATGTTATTACAGGTACTTCACATGTCCCAATTTAATGTGTTCAAAGCCGATAAGCATGGCAACGGGTGATACTGGCAGTGTACTGGTCCACTCCATGGCGAGCTGTACTTTCCACAGGTGGAGGTGGTGCCTTGTTCTGCGGCCAGATATGAAACCATTTTGGTCCATGTGGATTAGTGTGGTAATGACTTTAACTAATCTGCTAGCCAGGGCTTTAACAACTATCTTTAACAGTGGTTTGGGGGCAGTCGGATTTTGGGACTACTACGATGGTGGCTGCCTGCAAGTCGGCGGTCAAAGACCCTTCAGGATGTCAAATCTGCTAAGCTGTCTAGCAGATTTGGTATTGTGAGGGAAGACAGTCTTTCGAAAAACTCCACTGGAAGGCCTTTTAGGCTCACGTTTTACCACTATTCACAGTTTTCAGGGCTTCGGTCAGCTCTTCTACTGTCAGTGGTTAGTCTACTTCTGAGCGCTCAGCACCTGTGAGACGTGCAATCTGTGAATCTCACATCATTTCAAGCCACAATGTTTGGTTTACTAGGGAGTGCACTTTATATAGCTTTTTATAATAATTTGCAAATACCTGAGATATGGACTGCAACGCCACAGTCCTTTTACCCTCGTCCTCGCTTATGTCCCGGACTGTGCTGTCGCTCTCTTGTTTCATGGAGAACCAACACCCTGGTCAGATCATTTTTTGATACCTTTTTCCTGGACCCTTACAAGTGTTGCCCCCCCAACTAGGCCAACACGAGCCTTGTCCCGTCTCTGGCCTAAACTCCCCTTAGATAAGTGGGTCCTGGAACTGGAAAGGTCTAAGCCACCCCCTGATACCAATCCAGTTGCCGCTAATGAAAGATTCAACAACTGGATCGAGGACACGCTTGACCAGGTCCTTCCGAAGAAACTGATCCAGATGAAAGGAGGGTCTAATAAGACGGCTTGGTATTCCCCCAAACTTTGGGAACTAAAACAGATGTGTAAAAAATCGAAAGAGTCTGGAGGAAAGATTTTTCCCCCAGCAAGAAATTGGATTATAGGGAGGCCATTAGAACATATAAGGCAGAAATTAAAAGGGCCCATGCCTCTTACTACGAGGAGAGGATTTCCCTGGCCGCCAATTCCCCACAGGAAACCTTTCGCATCGCGAAAAAAATTACTTAAAGCCCCCCTTCCCTCTGACGTACCTGATGTATCAGGTCGTCGCTGCAGTGAACTTGCAGATTATTTCTATAATAAAATTCAAAATATCTATTCATCCTTCCCCCCCTCGGTGGACAGCTACATCAATCGCCACCCTGAGGACACTGGCCCGCTCTACAGGGAATACTCCTTGGAGGCCTTTCCCCCGCTGAACCGGGAATCGTTCCAGGCCATTTCGGCACTTGTTAAGAGTGGGTCGCCAAAAGACCCAGCTCCACCCAATATTCTGAAGCATGCAGTCGATTCAGTCGCCCCAATCATCGTGGATCTGATCAATGCCTCGCTCTCCATGGGCATTGTTCCTCCCCTGTGGAAAAGAGCAATGGTGAAATCTCTCTTGAAAAAACCTAACTTAGACCCGGATTCTCTGGGTAACTATCGTCCCATTTCGCTCCTCCCTGGGATCAGCAAAATAGCGGAGAAACATGTCAACCTCACACTCTCCACGTTCCTGGAATCCCATAACCTTCTCCATTCCTCTCAAACTGGCTTTCGCCTGCGCCAGGGCACTGAAACTGCTCTGTTAGCGGTTGTCGAAGAATCCAGAAAGATTCTTGATGCAGGAGGCTCTTCAGCTGTGATTCTTTTAGACCTCAGCGCAGCCTTCGACACGGTCAACCACCAAATTCTGGTCCACCGACTTAGAGGTATGGGGGTGACCGGTACAGCCTTAACATGGCTGCAAGCCTTCCTGGAAGAAAGATCCTTCCAGGTGTTTGAGGGTGAGGTCACCTCAAAATCCCTGCCCCCACATTGTGGAGTCCCTCAGGGATCGTCCCTGAGCCCCACTCTTTTTAATGTTTATATGGCTCCGCTTGCGGATATTGTGCTTCCTTTTGGGGTTCACATAGTGACATACGCTGATAACACCCAACTGGTCGTAGCATTGAATCACTCCGACCAGGCTTCTACTGGCCTCCGTCCCTGTCTTGAGGAAGTTGCCAAGTGGATGAATCAGTCGAGCTTATGGTTCTTGGCAATCCTCTCTGCTTTAAAGCAGACACAATGTGGCCAGCTTGTATGGGCCCTGCTCCTGCTCCCAAGACCGAGATAAAGAATTTGGGCATCTGGCTGGATCAGGACCTCAGCTTTAAGGCTCAGGCCAGGAAGGTTGCAGCATCCTGTTATGGCATCCTCAGGATGCTTCGCAAAGTGCTCCCCCTTCTTCCCTTCCAGACCAAAAAGCTGATGATTCAGGCACTTATTTTATCACGGCTAGATTACGGCAATGCCTTATATCTAGGTGCGCCGAGCTCGTCACTCGCGAAATTCCAGATAGTGCAGAACTGCGCAGCAAGGATGCTCATGGGGACTTCGAATCGGCACTCTGCGAGGCCCGCCCTGAAGTCCCTTCACTGGCTCCCTGTTCAGGAGAGAATCAACTTCAAGGCTCTGTGCATTAATCACAAGACGCTGGGAGGGAATGGTCCACCAATCTATCATTCTATGGTTCAGCCCTACCGGGCGAACAGGCGGCTGCGCTCAGATGAGCTCCACCTGGCAGTTGTTCCCAGGATCAAGAAGGCCAGAAGTGGCGGCCAGCTCTTCTCTTATAATGCCGCCAGACTATGGAACTCCCTCCCTCTGTACTTACGAAAGGAACCTAACCATCTGGCCTTCCGTAAACAGTTAAAGACGTGGCTCTTCCCCTAAGTGTTCTCTTCTGCCTCAGTCATCCGCTTCAGCGCTGGGATGCCTCAGGGTAGCCATGCGCTTTATAAGTGCTGTTTCATTCATTCATTCATTCAATGGCTTCCCTGCTTTGTTGCCAAACTTATATCCGCGAGTCTGTGATGAGACCCATGTCCATTGGATTTAAAATCACTTCTTATGCAGATGTCAAAAATTATTTTTGTGATTTGATAAGCCTGTGACAGAAATTAAGGATGATTTTAATTACGGCTTATCTGCAATATGGAAATGGATGAAACAACTTTTTAAGACTAACTAAATATGTATCATGTTCATTTTCTTTTTTAATGAAAGTAATATGTATTTATTTATGGATTTTATAAGGAAATGGAAGTAAATGAACTACCTTGTGCACACTTTTATGGCTCAAATAGAGCCGAATAAAGTATTTTTGATGATGATGTTGATGACTGAGCGGGTCCAAGATCGAAGTGATCCTCACTGGCAAAAATAATCTGTGGTGTTCAACTTTGTGGCCAAAAGTACTTGGACCTGCGCCTATAGTAGAAGAGAGAAAGAGCTTGGGATTTATATTGGATGACGATTTTAGACCTTTTCCACAGATAAATGCAGTAGTCTCGGCATGTTTTCTTCAATTAAGAAAAAGATTTCCTTTCATTCTGAGTAGCCCTAAAGCACTGCAGGCAAACGCTGTTATTAACTCGCTTTTGGATTAAGCTAATGCGTGCTATTTGGTACTGCTTAAAAACGATTTCTAAGCTTCAGACTTTTCAGAATTGTAAATACACTTTCAAACTCACTTCATAAAAAGGATCATTTATATGCTTTTGAGAAATATTTTTTTCCGTTGAGTTGCAGAACTGATCCTCACCATTTCTGATTGTGTTTCAGCTGGATTTGTGTATTTTTGCTTTTTGTGAGTGTCAAGAATACTTAGCGGATATGTTGGGCTTTATAAATAGTTGTCCACTCACTCACTCTCGCAAAATGTAATAGTCTATTTGAAGGCTACTCGTGGAGTCTCGCTCTTCCTCAGAAGGGACTCTATCTTATTGGTTACATATTCTTTGAGTTTGGATTCTAGACTCACTTGGTTTTCTTCCTTACTTTTTTTTTTATATGCCATTGCCTTCCCTCTAATAACTGTTTTATATGCTTCCCAGACAGTGCCTGCTGACTTAACTCTACCCATAGGTTTTTAAATAAATTGCTTTTTCCTCACACAATATGTGAAAATTAACTATCATTTATCAGCGATGTTGTGTTACAACCATATTCCTTTGAACAAGTTTCTTTTCCTGCTCACTGTGATCTCTACTGGAACATGAGCCGATAGGCCTCTGGGCAGGATTCATACCCTGTTACTCTTGATATGACTGTAGCTGGCAGTAGGAAGTGATCTATACGTGAGTTGGTGGAGTGAGTGGTTTAGTATTAAGTGTATTCTCTGGGTGTGGTTTAGTATTAAGTGTATTCTCTGGGTGTGGTTTAGTATTAAGTTTATTCTCTGGGTGTGGTTTAGTATTAAGTGTATTCTCTGGGTGCTAGTGTCTCAATTTGTCTACCAAATCAAGTGAGTTTATCCAACTTACCATGTGGTGTGTATGTGTGGTAGGAGGTGGCTGTTCCACATGAGGTTCTTGAAGGTGGATCCTGTCATGCCTAGGGATTCCCACAGGCTCATGCTGATTTTAGCAGCAGTTGTGTTTCGTCCAGACTGCTGCAAGAAATCTATGACAGGCTCCCAGCCAAAGCTCTACATAAACTACAGCGAGTACAGAACTTTGACGTTTGCTTTAGTTTGAAGAAGCATGTCAACATCTCCATCAGTCTACTGAAACATAGGATGTCAAGCTGCACCTCAGAGAAGAAGCCCTACAAAGCAGAAACACATCTGGACCTGCTCATTTTCTAGTTTGAAGGGGACGCTGTACAGCAGTCTGAGGTGGAGCACCCCGATTAAGGGTGGGGCCAACACTGATTTGCATATGATTGATTTTAGTCTACAATGGCACAGACAAACGCAAATGATGGAATGTACCAGAGTAATTATCAGTGGTTCAGATTGAGTAAGGGTATTCCATTTTTCAGTTTCTTGCTCTATGAAGGAGTCCCCTTTGGGCAATGATTTTCCCAGAAGAGGATCCCTGTTTCTCAGTATTATAGGGACAGTAACTTCACCTCAATGATAACACTCAACGAGGCTGAAGAGCTTTTCAGCTAGTTTGATGCGTGGTCAGAGGATACAAAATTGTTCCTTTTTGGTGACAAGGCAATGGCTGATTTGCACATGGTTAGTGTCATGTTTGTACTGGCATAGGCAAATTTAAAATGATGGAATTGAAGACATCAGAGTCATTACAAGTGGTTTAGGAAGATTTAAAACTTCCCACCCACTGACATGCTGGAAGGAGGTTTTCTGTCTGGCTTATACTGGCTGGATGGAATTCGGCATTCTAGGTGTGACCGAAGACTACTGCAGCACTTAATCCATCAAAGCATCTTCCTGTCAAAGGGCAAATCAATGACTTTATCTAGGATTTTCTTCTTTCATTCCAAAGGCCGGAGCAACACTTACCGATGTATGCATAGCTTGGTATGTATAGACCTAGCAGCAGTGTCCATGAGTTTCCTGGACAGCAGCAGTGGTTGCTTTGCTTCCTCCTTACCAAAATGGAACATAATAAATCTCATGTAAATAAGAAGGCGGGAGGGATACCAAAAAGTGCCATAAGTAGAGACAATGGGTGACAAAGCAGGTATTGACATTAGTTTGCTATAACGAGAGAGAGCACCAAATGGAATATTTGCTTGTATTATTTTTCAAGACATTTGACCTCACTTCCATTTGGAGGATGAAGCCATCCATTTCAGAGACGCTGCTGTCACCACCACGGATTATCAGAACCCCTTTCAGAAGGCCACAAGGCACGCAGGTGTTACTGGGCCCAATCGTGGTGGTTGAAGCATTTTACTCCTGATGTCCCAGAAGTAATTTTTATGTTAATTACATATTTAATTGTGATTAATTATGAAAATAGTTTAATTTATTAATTTTTACTTTAATTATGAAAGTGTATTTTGTGATTTTTAATGTAAATGTTATTTTTGTATAGTTTACTCATGTATATTTTAGACGTGGGCTGTTGGGTTTGTTGGGGAATAGGGTGAGAATTTATTTAAATTATAGTACTTTGTTTTCAAAGCAATTTTTTGTTAATTACATATTTTAATTCATATTTATGTAAATTTTCTAATAGATTATCTGTTGTATTAATTCATAATTCATTGAGAAGTGTAGTTGATAAAGTTTGTATTTTGTTATTGGTTTTAATTTATTTGCTTTATTTAATTACCATTTTGACATTGTTTATTTTTACTTCATTTTTCAAAATACTACAGTTAATAACCTTAAAAGGCCTAACGGACAAGTTACTTACCTTCGGTAATGCCTTATCTGGTAGAGACAGTGTCTAGCCGCAGATTCCTTACCTTTGAACCTCCAGGCTTCAGGCTGGATCTGGAAGATTTTTGATAGCAGTACCCCTGCGCGCCGGTAGATAGCGTCAGTCGACTCCGCGTGACGTCGTTGTGACGTCCGCATCGTCAATATAACCGCCACTCCGGCGCGCTGATGTCTGTACTTTTCAGACTTTTTACGCCAGGAGCGCGGAGCCATGAAGGGACTAACCATGGTGTGTTAAAAAAGACAACTGTGCCTGCAGTTCGCTCACTCTCCTGGCAGAGGTGATTGCCACCAAAAAGGCTGTTTTAATAGTGAGCAGCCGTAGAGGTCAGTTGTGCAACGGCTCAAACGGTGCGCACATTAAAAAGGTAAGGACCAAATTAAGGTCCCACTGTGGCATAATAAAAGAGAAAAGGGGAACTAATGGGTTAACCCCATGAAAAATCTCTGCACAAGAGGGTATTTGAAAAGTGATGGCTGTTCTGGCAGCATAAGAAAAGCAGATGGGGCCGAAAGGTAGCCCTTCAGAGTGCCCAGAGCAGAGCCCTACTGGGCCAAGGAAAGAAACAGGAGAACATCTGACAAGGAGGCAGATAAGGGGTCAGTAGACCTTTCTGTACAATATTTACAAAAATTGCTCCATCAGCAGGCGTATACTGACTTCGTCGAGGGACGCCTGGCTGCCAGGATAACTTCGCAGACTTCGGCAGGAAGGTCAAAAGCGGTCAACTGTCGCTGCTTAAATTTCCACGCAAGGAGGCGGAGAGTGGACAGGTTCGGGTGGAGAACCTTCCCCTGCTGCTGCGCCAGAAGATCCTCCCAAAGGGGCAGCCTGATCGGAGGATCGATGCTCATTGCCAGAAGCTCAGAATACCAGACTCGCTGTGCCCAGTGAGGAGCCACAAGAACGACTTGTGCCCGGTCGCTCCTGATCTTCTTGAGCACTCTGGGCAGGAGTGGTATGGGCGGAAAGGCGTACAGGAGGCCTGAGCTCCACTCGCGACAGAAAGAGTCGCAGAGCGGGAGCTACCTTGGAAACTCCAAAGTACAAAACTGCTGAAGTACATTCTCTTCAAAGGCGAACAGATCTAAACAAGGCTCTCCCCACCACTGAAAGTGTCCTTGCACCAACTCCGGATAAAGACAACTTGTGATCCGCAAGGCACCGTCGGCTGAGTTCGTTCACTCTGGCGTGCAGAGAACCGGCCAGATGTTGAACCACCAGGGAAATGCCCTGTTCCAGCCAGTTCCAGGGACGCAGGGCCTCTTGACAGACGGTCCACGACCTCACACCGCCCTGTTTGTTGCCATATCGAATGGGAATAATGGCCCAAAAGCCATGCGGTGTTCACCAACCGCAATGAGAGGCTGGTGGAAGAGAACATTTTCTTCACAAAGCTTTCCAGTCTTTTGGATTCCCTGTCCAGGGGTGTGGAAGGGAATGCGCCACAGGAAGTGGAAGCTTGGACCACCAAGCTTGGTGGGGTGGTGTGGGCGGTGAGGAAAACTGGGTTGCCCGGTGCAGGGCGATGGCGGCAGGCAATCGTTCTGTTCACAGGAGCCCCTGTGCTGGGCTTGGACCAGGTGCCCAGAAGAACATCCATCAAGGCCTCATTGAAAGGTGGCAAGGCTTCCGAGGTGGAGACACCAGGCTGCAGGACCTCTGTCAAGACGTTATTCTTAACTGCCACCGTAGGAAGCTGCTGGTCCAAGACCTCCGCAGCCCTACGCACCACCATTGCGAATGATGCCCCCCTCCTCCGCAGCCACGTTAGGGGGAGGCAGCATGCCAGAATCTGGGGAGGTGTCCAGGCCACTGGCATCACCCAGTTCCTCATACCAGTCCATAGCCTAAGGTTGCGGAATTTCCAAGGGATCCTGCTCCCCCTCCCAATCCTCTTCCGCCATTCCTAACCATTCAGAATAGGGCAGGTTGATTGGCATGGAGCCGTACGGCTCCATTGGTGCCGGTCTCGGCATTGGTGAATGCCCGACTGGCTCTGTGTCGTCCGGAATGACGATTGGGGAGGCGCCACCAGTGGGTGCTGGCGACGCCACGGATCTCGGCGCTGGGGAAGGTCGCTGACAGACCACTGGCACCAGTCCGGGCCTGGGAACGGGTCCAGTAGGAGGCTGTGGTGCTGGGGCCAGAGCAGAAGGTGCGGAACCCACAGGGACTCCTTCATCTGAGCCTGCGGGGCCTGAGGGTGCGCCGGCAGGTTCAGGCCGCCCAAATATGGCGCCATAAAATTCCTTTAGTTGGGCGGGGGTCGCTCCCGGCCCCAGAAAGGGAGGAAAACGCAGAGCCAACCCAGTCACCCACTCCGCGGAGCAGGGCCTCGAACTCTGAAGTTCCTCCATCTCGTAGCGTGATGGATGGGTCGAAGTCGAAGCACACTTCAACTTCTTGTGCTTTTTGTGGTGCTTCTTACTTGACCGCGACGACTTCGAGGAAGAGGACTTTGATCCTCCGGAGCGGTGCTCAGACCTTTCTCGACCGGGAACAAGATCGATGAGGTGACCTCCGTGGCGCCAGGCCGCGATCACCTTTAGGGACCGATCCCTCAAAGCCTTCGGCGACATGGCCATGAAATCAAAGAACTTCGTGTCGGAGTTGCACTCCAGGCACCAGAGACACACTAGGTGGGGGCCTGTGACCGACATGGCGCGGTAACAGGCGCCGCAAGGCTTGAACCCCGAGGTCTTCTTGCTAAGCATCCCTAGCACACCAAAAAGAGTCGACAAAAAGTCAAAAAAAGGCGGTCAAAAAATGACAGTGGGTAAGCTCTCTTCAACGGATCTGCACTGGCTGGCGCGGAAAGAAAAGAACTGATGTCAGCGTGCTGGTTATATTGATGACGCGGATGTCACGATGATGACCCCAACGATGTCATGTGGAGTTGACCGACGCCATCTACCGGCGTGCAGGGGTACTGCTAACAAAAATCTTCCGGATCCAGCCTGACACCTGGAAGTTCAAAGGTAAGGAATCTGCAGCTAGATGTCTCGATCAGGTTGTGGACAACAGAGCATAGTTCAAGAATCCACCAAATAAAACAGATGTCTGACGTCTGTGGATCAAACCTTATGCAGGTCTATAGACTTGAACCAATGCACTAATGATTCCAGTGTAGAAGTCGGGGAGAAAAAAGCAAAATAAAATATTTGAGTAATTTCGAAACTACCAGTCCTAGTCTTTACACTATAGTTTCATATGCATTGAAGACTTATTTTTACTTTAACAGCTGTAAACCTTTTAGGTCATAGTCATTTGGAGACGTCTAGCCACCTCCCAAGTAACTACACTGAAGACACACACACACACACACACACCCATCTACCTTGCTGAAATTGTTTGCTATGTGTGCCTGTACCATGCAATCCCATGTTTGTTCCATCTGTTTAGATTGCTGAGAGCCACCACTGGTAAAAAGAAAGTCCAGAACTGGATGCATTGTGTATCCTTGACATGGAGTGGTATTGCACCCTGCCCTTAGATGCCATAAACTGTTACACAAAAACTCGACATTACAGTCTGCACATGAGACACTCACTGTGCTGCAGCTTAAGCTGATACGAATGTTTAGTACCTGGAACCTTCAAATAGCTTCATTCATAAAACTGCGCAGAATAAAGACAACGCCGTGAGGTATGCAGTGGTGGCCGCCATAAACGAAGGGTGGTGGGGAGGGTGGGGTCATGCAGGGATACAAAATAATATTTTTTTTTAAAACTTACCTTTTGCGGCCGGTTGTTCCAGCATCGCGTCTCGTCGTGCCGCCTCGCCTCATCCTGCCTGCTGTTCCCAGCAGCCCTTGGGACAAACTCCCTGTCCAATCCCCAGGCTGCAGAGCAGCGCGGGGTTTGGTCTGAGCAGGCTGGAAAGACGCCCTGCTCACACCAGGGAGTCTGTGGGGTTCTCCAGCCCGGCTGCTCAATGCAGCTGGGCTGGAGAAAACCTAAGTGCGCATGTGTGTTTTGGTCTGCCTGAGACGGCCGGCCAGCCAAAACGCATATGCACACTTAGGGAGTGGAGTGCACGTAGCACTCCTCCTCCCCCCCTCCCATGCCTCGGCCCCTCCCCTCCCAACACAGCTGGCTACGAGCTGGCAAATATAAATTAAAACAATGCAACAACATCATTTTAATTTACATTTGTTGGCTCTGAGCCATGCAGTGGGGCGACGCTCCTCCGCCATTGCGGGGGAACCGCTGGTTCTAGGTAAGGCTAAAAACAACTTCCTTCACCTCGCATTTCTTGAGCTATTTACTTCCACATCATTTTTTGCGATCGCAGGTGAAAGATAGGAGTTGTGGGAAGAAAGGGGAAGGGACAAGAACTGGAAGTAAGGAATCACAAATACATCTTGTATCCCTGGAGCAAATCATTAAATTACACTGTCTTTGAATCGTACTGGCAAATCTGTATTGCGAGGTGTGCGTTCAACTAACCTTCTTGGGTCATACTTTTCACTGGAATCTGCAGATCCTGTGTTTGTCAAGTCAGTGAGTGTAGTGGTCTCCATAAATTACTGTTGTGGTTACTGACCATTATAGCAATCTATAGCTACCTTCATTGGTTTGCACGTATGCAGTGACCACATCACTCTGCCTCATCTCAGTCCAGACACACTAGGACGAGAACCATATTGTGTGATCCGCCCATCAATCTGTATGCAATGACTCCATTGCCGATTCCCCATCGTCTTGTGCCAAATGGAGATACATTTATCAATCACTCCAGCTGTCCATTATTGTCTGGGTGGTATTAGGCAGTTTCAATATGTTTAATGTCACCTTGTTAAAGGAATTTAGTAATTTCTGCTGACACAAATTGTACTTCACTTTCTCTAGTTCTTTTGTGAAACATTCATAGGAATCTGAGGAATGAGATTACAATTAAGGTAGTAAATTGGGGAGAAAAATGTAACTTTCACCCATTTACTATATTAATCTGTTAGTACAAGGCCGAAGTGAAAATTTGTAGATGTGTGAGTGTTTGAACACATAAAGCACAGACGTAGACACTAGGGCTTGTTGGCACTAAAACGAGTTGAAAAGAGAGCTTCGCAAAACAAGTATGTTTTTAGATCTTTTCTAAACGTCATCAGGCTTCTTTAAAGTCAGAGAGAATTCGACAGGGCATTCCATAATGATGGAGTAACTACTGCAAATGCTCTGTCACCAGCTGTTTTTTTCACCATAGAAACATGTAGCACGAATAAATCATCCTATCTCAATTTTTTCTGTTGCAGCTGTAGGAAGCTGGCTCTATATATACTATGCCAAAGTAAGGTATAGTGTGCACAGAGTCCAGGGAGTCCCCAGAGGTATAGCAGAGGTTAAATTAGGTAAGTACTAACAGCTCTCTTTGTGGTAGTGTGGGCGAGCAGTTAGGCTTATCCAGAGGGTGTGTTAGCATTTATTGTATTCACTCACTCAAGGACTGATTACACACACTCAGAGACAGAATCCACACCAATTGGGTAAGTATAAAGAATAACCCTGGACGTAGTGGGCGTAGCGGGGCTACGCGGAGGTCCACGGAGTTGCGAACAAACTCCGTGGAACTCCGCTCCACCACCCGCCTCCACCCTCCTATTAACAAGTAATTCTACATTAATTAAAAGTAAATTAAAAACCACTTACCTGTACTGCGGCGTCCCTGGGCTGCCCTCCTCTTCCTCGCCGTCTGGGTAATCCTTGAGAAAACTGCGCGCGCGCATTTCTTGAAATGCGCATGGGCGCGCGCGCATGCGCAGTTTTCTCTAGGATTACCCAGATGGCGAGGAGGAGTGCAGCCCGGGGACGCCGCAGTACAGGTAAGTGGTTTTTAATTTACTTTTAATTAATGTAGAATTACTTGTTAATATGGGGGGGGGGGTGGAGGCGGGGGCTGGCCAACTCCGCTCTGCTGCGGAGATTTGCCTTCTCCGCGGAACGCGGAGTAGGCAAATCTCCGCACACTCCACGGGCGGAGCGGAGTTCTCCGCCCAGGCTTAATAAAGAAGGTATACTTGTAGTTTATTTCTAGAACCAAGCAGGACTTGGTACAGGTAGGTAAAATGTACTTTCAATTGTAAACCTTAGCACAGACATACAATTAGGAATGGATTGGCAAGTGTTACAGGTTGGTATGGTTTTAAAAAGCAGGTTATATTACATACTAATTACTTTTGATTGCTTTTAGATTGCATAGAGTACTGGGGGTGGTTGCCTAGATACCACACCTAAGGATGTCACAATACAAGGTAAGTAAGACTTTTCTTGGCTTGAGTTATAGTTACTGTTTTCCCCATACAAAACAACAGTTCAACACTTAAAACATTTTAGGCCCAAAATCTCATAACATGGGTTCCTATGGGAGAAAAATGGTTAACGGTTTCACAGGTAAGTAAACGTCTTACAAGTGGGAGTTTTGGGGGTGAGGACCAAGGTTCCCCAAGGTCTAGGTAGGCACTCGAGTTGCACCACCACCAGCACTGGGGCGGCTGGGTGCAGAGAGCAGGGGCCCAATGTTAGCCAATGGGGCTCAGGGGGCCTTCGGTAAGGGACTGCTTGCGAGCAGGCCACTCGGGTGTGGGAACAAAGCTCCTGGGGTTAAGGTCAGCACTGCAGGGCCAACAATCAGTATAGGAGCTGCATCACCAGCAGCACTGGGGCGGCCGGGTGAAGGGTGCCAAGGAGATGTTGGGGGCCCTTTGATTCTCAATGGAGACCTTCGGTTCGGCAAAGTTGCTGTAGGCTCGGGCAGGGAGACATCCTGAAGGCGCCCACCGGCTGGAGAGGTAAGTTGGGGATGCCTGGGCACCGTCGGTTGGGCCACCCAAGGCCTTGGGGCGTCGGGTGCAGGGGTGTCTTCTGGTGTCGGATTTTCTTACCAGCTCCGGTCGCAGTCGGGGGACCCTTCAGGTTGAAGCTGCAGGTGTCGGCTTGAGGGAGGTCAGGGATCACTAGGTCAGGATTGCTGGGGAGATCTCCTCGTTATGTTGGGCCACTCGAACTCGGGCCGTGGGCGTCGGGTGCAGAATCGCGGAATCCAGATTCTGGTCTTGGAGTCTTTGTGTAGCAAATCTGGTGCTCATGGGAGACAGAGTCTGTAGGGTGAGTGCAGGGCAGGTCCCCCGGGCTCTGGGGGGCTGCTGGACATGCCGGGTTTTACGCTGTAGGCAGGTCAGAGACGGGACAGGCCAATAGGGCTGGTGCCAAAGCAGTAGGTGTCCTCTTCTTCCTGGGTCAGCACTGCTCTTTGGTCTTTCTTCCTCGAATACGAGGAGGCAAGGTTCAGGGAGGCCCCTAAATACTAGATTTAGGGGTGTTAAAAGGGGTGTGCGGGTCGGGACCAATGGGTCCCTTCCGTGGGGTGGGTATACCCCCTATTATAGCACCCTCCAGTGGGAGGGGGCATGAGCCTCTTCCTGATTGGTTGGGACCCCTCATCTTCAAGATGGAGGAGAGTGAGATGTGGGCCTCGCCTCCCCCACCTGAGGGGTGGGGTTGGCAAAGGTGGGCACACTTCTCCTCCTAGCTTGGTTTTCCTGCCAATTCTCCCACCCAAACTAGGGGGTAGAACCGGTGAGAGCCAGTTGCTGGGGGCAGAAAAAGGCAGGGACAGCTCACAAAGGCAGCAGGCCTTTGAAGCTTCCTCTTCGTGGACCCAGCCCATCCTGGGGGAGGAGGCATGACACCTCTGTCCAGGATGGGCTTTGTTTCTGGACCCAGAGAGCAAAGGCTCTCTACCCAGGGGTCCAGAAACCTGTCTGGTGGTGGCAAATGGCGGGCAGCCATTCAGGAACCACACCAGGGCTGGTCGTTTTCAGGGGGCATCTCTAAGAAGCCCTCTGAGTGCTTTTTACATTAAATCCCACACTGGCATCAGTGTGGGTTTAATGTGCGGAGAAGTTTGCTACCAAACTTCCCAGGTTTTAGTAAAGCCATTATGGAGCTGTGGAGTTCGGAATGACCAACTCCCAGACCATATACTCTTTATGGCTTTACTACACTTACAATGTCTAAGAATGGACTTAGATGTTGTAGGGGTACAGGGCTCGTGCCACTGTACCCTCACCTGAGGCTAGAGCACCCTACTAGAGGCCTAGGCCTCAGGCAGTGGGTTGTAAGCATGGCACACAGGGATGTGTGCCATGTCGACTCTTCACTTTTCTCTGCACAAAAACACGCAGCCTGCAATGGCAGTGTGTGGGTGTTAAGGTACAGGGCCTCTAAGGGTGGCACAATAGGTGCTGCAGCCCTTAGAGGCCTTCCCTGGTCACTGTGCCCTTGGCACCCATGGTACCTTTCACAAGGGGCTTACCTGTGGCCAGAGATGTGTCAATTGTAGGTACAAAGGTACAGTTTTGGGAAAGAACACAGGCCCTGGGAGCCTGATTGGCAGGAACCCAGTGCACATCAAGTCAGGTTGCATCAGGTGTCAGGCAAAAAGTGGGGGGTAACCATGCAAAAAGGGGCACTTTCTTATATGCACTAGTTATGTTATGTTATCTTATGTCATTAGTATTTGTAATGCAAAAGAAACAATTGATGGACGGAATGCTGGACAATGCAAACATTCACCCCCAGTCACAAGGATCTGGGTTAAATCCATCATTCTTTTGCTCACCACACCACCCCAGTTTGGACCCAGCCATATGCAAATCAGTCTTCACCCTGTTCCTTGTGGGAACAGTCCAGCCCGAACTGCCAAGCCAGGTCCTCCCTGGACCGGAAACAAACATCCTGGGACCGGTTTCAGGGCATCACCCTTCATCAGCCAGGCTAGCTTGAATCCAGTGGTGTAGTGAGCACGGGACCCACGTCTGGGCATACCCTTCCCACTTAGGGCGACTTATGCAAAAGAAACAATTGATGGACGGAATGCTGGACAATGCAAACATTCACCCCCAGTCACAAGGATCTGGGTTAAACCCATCATTCTTTTGCTCACCACACCACCCCAGTTTGGACCCAGCCATATGCAAATCAGTCTTGACCCTGTTCCTTGTGGGAACAGTCCAGCCCGAACTGCCAAGTCAGGTCCTCCCTGGACCGGAAACAAGCATCCTGGGACAGGTTTCAGGGCATCACCCTTCATCAGCCAGGCTAGCTTGAATCCAGTGGTGTAGTGAGCACGGGACCCACGTCTTGGCATACCCTTCCCACTTAGGGCGACTTATGCAAAAGAAACAATTGATGGACGGAATGCTGGACAATGCAAACATTCACCCCCAGTCACAAGGATCTGGGTTAAATCCATCATTCTTTTGCTCACCACACCACCCCAGTTTGGACCCAGCCATATGCAAATCAGTCTTCACCCTGTTCCATGTGGGAACAGTCCAGCCCGAACTGCCAAGCCAGGTCCTCCCTGGACCGGAAACAAGCATCCTGGGACCGGTTTCAGGGCATCACCCTTCATCAGCCAGGCTAGCTTGAATCCAGTGGTGTAGTGAGCACGGTACCCACGTCTGGGCATACCCTTCCCACTTAGGGCGACTTATGCAAAAGAAACAATTGATGGACGGAATGCTGGACAATGCAAACATTCACCCCCAGTCACAAGGATCTGGGTTAAATCCATCATTCTTTTGCTCACCACACCACCCCAGTTTGGACCCAGCCATATGCAAATCAGTCTTGACCCTGTTCCTTGTGGGAACAGTCCAGCCCGAACTGCCAAGCCATTAGTATTTGTAAGGCACACATATCCTGGTACCTGATAGAAGGTGCTGACTGGGATGTCTGAGTGAGGCGTATTGGAAGAGCTAGGTTTTCAGTGTCTTTCTGAACTCAACTGAGCTGGTCGATCTGATGATGAGTGGGAGCTCGTTCCAGGCCTTGGGAGAAAGCATGCCCTCCATCTTTGGCTCATCAGATGTAGGGGACGTTGGAAAGATGGAGACCAGCAGAGAAAAGCCGTCTGGTTTGGATGTGGAACTGGGTGCGGTCGTTGTGGTAAGATGGACCCAGGCTGTGTAGAGCCTTGTAGGTGTGGGTGAAAAGTTTGAAGAGCGAACGCATTTGACGAGGAGCCAGGGGAGGTGTCTCATATGCCTGGCTATGTGAACCCAGGGTGGTAAATTGAGCATTAGTGTGGCAGACGTGTTTTGAACCACTTGGAGTCTGTTGGTGAGCTGCGCTACGATGCCCATGTAAAGGGAGTTGGTGTAGGGGAGTCTGCTGGTGAAGAGTGCTAGTATCACCATTCTGCAGCCGTCAAGCTGGAGCCATTTGGATACTTTCCCGAGTATTCTTAGGGCATGATCAGAGTGAGTTGTCTCTGCCAAACAGTACCACATCAGGTATGTCACTATTAAGTTTGAGGCAGTCACTACTCACTCCATCGGCAATTGAGTACATGCTCTTGATGAAGTTGGATTGGGTGGTGGGTGTGTCGTCCGAGAGGAAAAGGATCAGCTGGGTAACATCCACAGAGGATCAGCTGGGTGTCATCCACATGCTAAAGCCAAAGGAGCGGACTATGGTGTCAGAAAGGCCCATATAGGCATTGAACAGGGTTGGGCTCAGTGAGGAGCTCTGGAGTATGCCACAGATAAACTTGGTGGAGTTCGACAGATATGAGGAAAGGCTCACTGATTGCATGCGCTCAGAGAAGAAGGAGTGGATCCAAGGCAGAGAGGGGCTGCAGATCCTAATTTCATGGAGTCATCTGAGGAGGATGGGGTGGGAGATACCCCCAGCTGGATTATACAATCTGGAGCTTTTGAATGGCTGTATCTGGGATAGCACACGAGTAAGAAGTGGAATGTGCTACCACTGCTCTTAAATTAATCTGCATACAAGGAAAGATCTTCCATAGTACTCTCAATTGCATAAAACACGAGGAAACAACAGTAGTTATCAGTGGCATAAAGGTAAGATCTTCAACCATAATATAGCCAAGTCTATTAGTCTTCTCTGCTGCTAAGAGGATGAGGCCTAGATTGGCAGGCCGGATGGAGGCAGGCCTGTGATTGTCGTTTTCAAAGGCAATCACTTCTGTCTTTGCTGCATTAAGTCTTAACAGACTGCAGTCCAGCCATTGTTTCTCAGCCACTAAGCAATTATTGGAAAGGCTCTTCACGTCATCTATAGGCTTATCACAAAGTAAAATGATTTTTGAATCATCCACATATAAGATGATATTAAATCCAAATCGTTTAACAACTTCTTCCATAGGCAACATATAAATGTTAAATAAGAATGCTGATTATGATGAGCCTTTTGGTACTCCAAAATTTATAGAGCAGGAATTAGAACTCTGTAATTGCAACTGCACCATACATTTCCTCTTCTCCAGAAACAACCTAAACCATTTTACGCAGGCCCCCCAATCCACCTGATCAAGCAAGCATGATTCACTGTATCAAAGGCAGCCAAGAGGTTGAACATCACAACACAGACCTGGATTCCCTTATCCAGCTCTACTCTTAAGGTTAAGGACCATCTGCAAGGCCATCTCTGTTCCATGTCCTGGTCTAAATCCCATTTGGGTCTCTTCTGATAGATGGTGATCTTCCAAGAATTTCTGCTAAAACAGGTAATAAGTCTGTAGTTACTTAGGTAGGATCAAAATTGGGTATCTTTAAGGAGGGATTTAACTACAAATGTCTCCCATCTATTGGTCACTATTTACCCTGAAAAGGAAACACTCAAGAGAAATGTGATAGTGGACCCTAAAATGCTGGCTATATCTTTCATAACAAATAGAAGATATTAAACGGGGAACCTTACTCATAGGTCCTATCACATCAGTAGCAATATTTTGCTCTGGCATCACAATGGGATTTAAGGGTCATGTATATATCTTTAAAGAGTGCTATGGCCAGCTTTGCACTTGTAAACATACATTTCGAAATCTTGACCAATAGAAGGTCTTTTGAGTGCCGGACGTAGCTGTCATTTCTTTAATTTGGTTGTTCTTGATTTGAAGTGTGGGCGCTCTCTTCGAGTAGCCACTTTGCCAGCCAGTGAATGTACTACACAAAGTTGGAGAGTGTTTCATATAACATATCACCAGATTGGAGGAAAACTCCAATGGTGTGAAAAACATCCAAACAGAGCTTAGATATTATAACAGCACACAAATAGCTGAATGAACAGCCAGTTCACCCAAGGAATGCCAGATGCTCAGCCAAGGCCACAGGCAGGTGGAATCTGGACCAAACTTCAAAAGAAGGCAAAGCAAAATTGCGAAGGAAACAGAACAAGGAGGTACACAACTAGGAAACAAAAAGAGGAAAATATCAACGGCAAAAACCGACAGACCCTTCTGCACCTGTTGAGGTTTCTGTATCCCAAAAAACAGAAAGAGGGAGAGAGAGAAGCAGAGATTCATTCAGCTCCCCGAGCCAGTACTTAAATAATCAAAAAGAATGAATCACTTAGGTCGTTTTCCAGAGTCTCTTGGAAATTTTCAGATGAGGACCCTCAGCCACACTGTCACGGCAGCAGTATATCTTGGTTGTCTGCTTATTTGATCAAGTGGGATGAATCATCATAGGGTCTTGGTACCCGAGTGTCCCGTTCTCCAGGTGTCCATCATCCTCCACCAGGAGGGAGACTGTCTGGTGTGCGACAGCCGTGAGTGGGAAGAGTATTGGAATAATAAAAAAACTATTAAAAAAATCTTCTCTCCTCTGTAGTTTGTTTTTATTTTCACAGGGGAGGGATAAGGTTAAAAAAGTGGGTGGTGCTTAATTGTATAATTATAGGTCCAAAGCACCTGGTGAGTGGTCGCCCAAAAGGGTCAGATGGCTTTCTTCAGGACCAAAGGGTCCAGCCGTCTCAAATGTTGAGGGGCTGTGTATGTGCTATGTAAGGTGAGTGGATTTGCTCACACTATTAGGGCAACAGGTTGTACTTAATGCCTGTTATGGACATGTGGTAATAGGCCTTAATTTGGTCTATTGCTGGAATCTATGCGGGAGTTTCAGTTCCATAAGGCCGGCACTGCGGCTTGTAATCCTGCCGTGTGCCAAACCTATGCACCACTCCTATAGCAGGGGATCAGAGCCAAGTAGGTTACACAGTGGGCTAGGACCCTTGACAGAGGTTTGACTACAGGGCCGCCCACTCTTGCCCCCGTGGGGACCATATTCTCAATTTTTCTGGGAACAACCCAGAGTGGCAAGTATTAGCACTGTCTGTGTACAATTGCATGACGCACAAAAAAACTTTGAATACGTTTGTAGGGGAGTGATATTACTACCCCGATAGGGTGTTGAAGCGCTTTTTGGCGAGTAACACGCTACTCGGGAACCCAAAAAGGATTAGTGGTGAATTAGTACAGGGAAATATTAAATTAATTTGAGCAGTGAACATGAGTCTGTTAGTTGGATTGCAAAGGATAGTGGAGGGATAAAAGAGGGAAGGGTCTAGAAAGTGTTAATTTGGAGGTCATAGCAGTAGGAGGAGGTTTGGGATGAGCAAAGGAGAGATGGAGGGGGGAAAGAGTCTGTAGAAGTGGATGAGGCATCGGATGAGTCAAGAAGGGATACATGAGGGAAGGGTTTAGAAAGGCTCCAAGAACTCAGCAGTTCCAAACGGTGGATTACAGAATGCTTATTGATGGTGATTGTTAGTGATGTAGGACTAGGTATGAAGAACTATTATTTTATCTTTACTGGATGGCCCCTTTAAGGACAAAGGGGGGTATTTAGAGTATGAAAGTTAGAAGCATCTCCAAAATCAGTGGATGCCCTATTTCACCTGTTCTTATAATACCTCATCCTTTAAGAGTTAGGGGAACTGCTTTGTTTTCTGCAGTGGAGACTTTGCCACTATGCTGCTGGAATCCCCTCTGCAACGAAGCAGAGTAGAAGGCAGTCCTCTATTTAACAGGCTTTCCGACACGGTTTATGAAAACTACCAGCATGCAGTGCTTAATTTGTAGAACAGAGGTCTTCTAACTTTTTTGCTCTGAACCCTCCTGAGCAAAATGTTTTGAAGTCGGGCCTGCATCCAAAACTTTATGGCAAACTTGGGGGAGCGGGAGGGGCAGGGCTGCTCGCAGGGGGAGGGACTTATTAGGTCATTACAGAGGTACTTTTTCTTTAGCTTATGATCAACACTAAATGTGAGACTTATAAAAGAACAAATAAATCAAACAAAAAAGAAATTGACCAGAAACACACTACTTCCCATAACTGGGGTGCTTTGAGCCCCTCACACTCCTGGGCCCCAATGCAACTGCACATGCTGCACTAATAATATCTGTGGCCCCGAGTAGCAGGCCTGTCTCCCCTGCCTCTTTCACCCCTTCCCCACCATGCCTGACCATCACTCAAATCTTGAAACAGACTCTGTCCCTTTCAGAAAAAAAGGATCTCCCACATGTTGCCCGTCTCTTAGCAGCATGGGTGCCAGGGGCGGTGCGTCCATTGGGGCGTTGGGGCGTTGCCCCCCCGCCCGCAGCTGCTCCCTCGGCATCTTTGAACTTAAGTAAACTCTCAGTTTACTTAAGTTCAGAGACGCCGAGGGAGAACTGACAATCATGTCGGTCAGCATGACGTCAGACCGCCCACCCCCTTCAGAGTCTGAAGGGGGTGGGCGGTCCGGTGTCATGTTGACTGACATGATTGTCAGACCAGGGGCAGCAGCACAAGTGCGCATGAGTGGGGATGGTTAGCGAATTTTTCGCCCGTGCCCAGTCATGCGCACTGGTGTCTGCTGTGGCTGGCGCATGCCCATTAGGAGAGCGAGGGTTGAGCAAAGGCTCAAACCTCGCTCTCCTAATGGGCAGGCGGGCGGAGAGTAACCGTGCCCTCAGTCAATCCTGGTGCTGCCAGCAGCGCCAGGATTGGCTGAGAGGGGTTTGCCACTTGCTAGAAGTGATGCGGCTGTAGGCGCCAGACCGGACCAGAGGCGGCGCGGACCTGGTCAGGTAGGATTTTAATTTTCTTTATTTTAAAACTACCCCCCCACCCCGGCCCCCCGCGACCGACCCCCCCCCCGTGACACCCCCAAGTTCTCAGGAACCGCAGCCTCCTCTACAGGGAAGAAACAGGACAAGCACTGATATACTATCACTCAGCATTATTTACAATAGGAGTACTTAATTTGGACGAAAGATTTGCGTGGCTTACATGAAATTTGAAGGAAAGAAAATATACACAGGGTTTTTTATAACCATGTGTATTTTTATTTATAAATGTCTGTATTTCCCTGAGTTTAATTACTCGCGCACCCAGTACAGCTTCCGTATGGCTGGGATGCTGACTTCTCAGGTCTGGCTCACAGATGGCACCACAAGCCCCAGAGGGGTTAATCATGCTGCATTGAGCTCACACTGCACCTCATTACAAGGCTAACTTGGAACTGATCTGGAAACACTTGACTCTCGGCAGCAGCAGCTGACAGCCTGCAGTCAACAGGGCGGTCTGCGCATGACACATTGTACTGATGTTTCCCGAGGTAGGATTTTATTTTTTTTATTTTAAAACTACCCCCCGGCCCTCACCCCCCCGCGACAACCCCCCCTGCGGGCCGCGACTGGGCAGGGATACGGGCAAAACGGACTGGGCAGACATGCCCTTAGCAGGCAGGAGACGTGGCAGTGCAGTGCCTAGGTTTCAGGCAGACCCTATACTACAGACACCCCTCACCTCAGATGACGTTTGTGGTTAACAGTCACAGACAGACTTAACCCTGTTAACGGCTGACATGAAATTAAGTCCCAGCACAACCAACACCTCACAGTCCCAACCATCCCAGGCTACATAAAGGACGGCCAGGCAGCACATAACCACGCCTGTGCCTTAAATTCCAGCCCCATAACAGGCAGGGATGCGCACCACGGCACAGGCGGCAAACAATTTCAGCATGCACATGAAAGAAACCGGCAGAGTCACTCGTCTCTTCACCGGGCAGCAGAGCCAACACAGGCAACTATGCAGGGCAGCCTGTGCACAGGCAGCAAGCACGCACCTCGGCCAATGGCGCTTGCAGCTCCACCAGAAATCAGCGGGCAGCCCTCATTTCGTTGCCTCCGTGTAGTTGCAGCACAGGCAGCAGCAGTGACACAGGCAGGTGACACTGATTGGCACAGATCAAAGCTGACCCTGGCTGCACCGGGCCACCAGTAGAGCACTGGTGACTGCTGTGTGACGTGAGCAGGTGGTCCATCCCCAAGGAGTAGGATTCTGAATCATCTGCAGCTTTCTCGGGTGATATATGTGAGGGTCAAATATAGAGCATTTCCATAGCCCACTCGCTCCCACGATAGCAAAGCCTGCGATCTACAGCCTGTGTGGGTGAAGACATGGCACACTTTGATGCAGAGCCTTCCGGTGGCAAAACTCAGCTCAAGTGACAATATTAACCTGAGGTCTCAGCTATAGTTTACTCACTGACTCTGCTTTCACCTCCTTTTCCACATCCTGTCTTCCTCTTTCTCTTTCTTGTCCTCTGCTTCTGTGTGCTTCCCTCACACCTCTCTGTGCACGTCGTGGCCCCTTTATCTACTGCCACCTAATGTTTCTGTTTCCATGTTTACGCCCATCCTTCCTTCTTGTTCTCTATACCATTAAGCCTCAAGTACTCCTGCCCTTTCCCTTGGGTCCTTTTGATTCTCTCTTCAGCTTGTCTCCTTCACACTTTGTTTCCCTCTCCCATCTCCCGTTACTCTGCCCCCACTTTTTAAAATTATTATGTTGTTATTCATTTTATATAGTGCCAGCACTGCTCTCATGTTATCGCAGCGCATTGTCTCAAGCTCTCAATACCCTATGCAACGGAAGGAATTTTTGACTGCTTTTTATTTTTAAGTCTGCAGCTGTTTATTTACTTACAATATACGAAATGAAATGGGCTGCTTGCTTCACAAACTCCGGGACCACCCTGACTAGGCATTAAGGCATAGGCCAAGACAGGAACACTCAGGGTCACAACACGGCAGAGGGACCATGTAACCCTCACTTTACTGGATGTTCCCAAAGCGCGCTCAGGCCGTTCCATGTAATGCTTTGCACATGCAGCTGTGTCCCAGTATAACGTTGTATATTGACATGTGGTTTACGGTTTTACATGGCGTCCTATTGCAGTGGTGAACTTATAAAGCCGGTTCCTTCTGTGAAACTGATGCATGTACACAGCTGCGCTCTGTTCGTGTACTGTTGTAGGGGCACATCTCTGTCTTGTACATTGTAGGGTTAGAGCTGCATTCTTGTGCAGTATTGGTTTAGAGTCCTTCAGGTGCACCATGTACTGATAAAGAAGTTTCCTCCTGATGTATGGCATTAAAACTGGCCCTGTGTACATGCCCCTAAGTTAACACTGATGCCAAAAACATAGATTGAGTTGCAAACAATGAATGTTAAAAACGTCGAGGGAATGCATTTTAGCGAGTTAGTTCCTCTCTTATTTTACATGTTTACTTAATCTTGCATTCCCCACGAGTTAGCTATTTTATAATGTTGTTGTTTATCTGTATTTTTTTCTGTGCATACTTTGAGGCTTGAGCCATGCCAGGTGTTTATGAGGGACTTTGATTGAGCATGCAGGCGCTAAGGCTAAAGCCAAACAAAGTGCCTGTCAGTGGGTTGGCCTCTCTGCAGAGCACACAGAACAATATTTGTGTATTCCATTTGCAACTGAAATTCTGCGGAAATGTGTGTGAAGGGGGTACACTGATGTCAAAATATTTGCAAGGCAAAAGTAAGAGAAATTAAAGTGCTTATATTTGAGGGAGTGCAGTGCATGTTGGGGGCGGTGAAGTGACAGATGTGACGAGGAAGGGCATTCGGGGAAGAGTGAAAAGAGGATGCTGAAGAGGAAAGAGAGGGGGTTGAAGATGTGCAGATGGACAAGATATGCAGAGAAAAAGAGGATACATATCTAACATAAAGCACACATAATTGAAGGCCAAAACTCCTTCCACAGGCCTCAATGCTATTTAATTCACATTCTCACTATTTCAGAATTTAAACATTTTCAATGTTAATTATTTATAAGAAATCATTGTTGTTACTCATTTATCTTAAACAGCTAACACCCAGTGACAAAGCCAATCATACTGACAGGCTTTAGGCGTATGTCAGTTGCTGTGCCATTTATCTGGATAAAATTACATCTCAGAGAGAAACTAAAATACCGGTCTGATGGCACACTATGGGAATCACAGAAATGTATTTGGCATGTTCCTTTATAGGGAGCACCCACTTTTCTCATCTCACTTAAAGACCTGTCTGCACATATTTCTATATGACTGGTTACAGCCAGCAGCTGTGGGTGCTTCCCGGAGTCTGGTTAGAGCATATTTTTCCAAAGTTAATGCTGCATGCAGTGCAAGACACTGGCCAAGCGAAGCATACATTTTAAAGGGCTAAAGTTGTCATGCAGAACAATTTACATATTACAGTAACTGTTGAACAAATTAATGCAAGAAGATACGGGCAGTTTTTAATGTGTTTAATATTTCAAGACTATACGTTCCCACTGCTTAATAAGCCTTGCTTTATCGCTGCATTCATTTGCTTTAAAATGCACCATTTGCCAATCTTTTTAAAATTTCTTTCTCAGGAGAGGGACTCTCCCTAGACCCCAGGTTTGTCCATTGAACTTGTTCACATCGCTAACTAGTGTCTTCTATTAGAAAGGGTAGAGCCAAAGCAGTCTTGCTTAGTACCCTAGCCCTGTTCAGAAGTCAGACTTGCTTGGCAACCCAGAAATTCTCTGAAATAATGTTTGAGTTTTCTTTTATGAATGCCTAGAACTACTGAATTTTTAGTCCATTTATCACAGATATAGTGCTGAAAATCGCACCAAAAAGATGCCAATTTTTATAAAAATTTCTTCACGGGGGGAGAACCCCCCCGAGCCCCCCTTATTGCCGTCGGGCTCGCTCGCATGCATTGATTTGCTCTGCATACGCCCCACCAGTTTTAAATGCCACCAGCCGCCCCTGATGGGTGCCCTCAACGCTAAAGCTAGAAAGGAAAGTGAGCTCCCATGCCTCTTTTGTGACGTAAGATAGTGAAAACTGTGATGCAGTGGGACCCTCACACTTCTGGGGCCCAGTGATGCTGCACTTGCTTTGAAAGGTTCCTTTTGATGAACGTCTACAAATGTTCGCACTAGGTACAATCTGATTACCTATTACTAAAATGTAGTCTTTAAAAGTACGTGTTTTGTCTTAAAAACGAAATCATTTTGTGGCAACCTATATTATACTCGGGCCACTGGAATTATGCGATTCTGCAGTAATGTCAATTTCTGCATAATTATGGATTTTCTACATTTGCCACAAAACCCCTCATCTGCTACATGAACAAAGGATTTTAACGAAATAAATTGTTTCTAGATCAAAAGTTAATAAAAACATGGCAACATGTATCCCGCACAGTGGAAAGCCCTTTGCAAAAGTTTACTGGTCATTTTTCAATTACTTGTTGCTATGTTTGGGTGTTTAACTGGTACACATCAGTGGAAATCTTTGACCGGCCAGTATTACCATGAGCACAAAATGACAAAAAAATGATGTAATATCACCAAATGAGCTGCATTACCCGGCATAATCTGCCTTTTCTTGCCGCATATTTTAGTCAATCCTGCTGCCTAATTTGGTTCTCCATTGCCACATAGTTCCAATGGTCCTGCTTATACTGTGTGTAATAAAATTTTAAAATAATGATGTATATTCACAGTGCTTTCAGTTACAGACTGGAACCTCAAAGCACTATAAATAAACAAGTAATTATTCCTCAACACTAATCAATTCTGTGACTCTCTGATCTCACAAACAGACATCTGGAGTGATCGCATTAAAACATTGTGGTTTCATAACGTAAAAGAGTGCAACAATTAGTTTAATTAGCATTTATTTTTTATTTAAGGTCTGTGCTTATTTATATGCATGTGTCTAAAGGTGAAAAAACAACATAATACTTGTAGTTCTTTATAGCCACCACTCTGACCCATCCACCACAGGGCTCAGGATCTCAGTTGCTATACCAGGCCATCTTCATTTACGAATACTTACTGAGGTATTTGCCTCTCTTGCTATTAGGAAATGTTCGATGAGAAAAGGTAAGTGCCAACCTCCAAAAATGAGTGCCAGTAGCCTCACCAGCAACCCTCGGCTCAAATTAAGCATTACCATCATATCAAGCAGATTGTTGCTTTTTTGTTGTTGTTCTACAAAGACAACCCCCGATTTGGGAGGTCGTCTTCTCAAAACAAGAAAGCAACACCAACTGGTCTGCCATGCCACCAGGTCATGATGGTCCGGACACCTTTCTCATTTTTGCAGTAAGCAGTGTAAAGTCCCCGTTAACGGGTACGAATTGACGCCCAGATATATGGTTTCGAGTGGTCGCGTGAGGTATCCGATCACATAGCGCTCTATGCCGATGACGTGTTGTTCTTTACACGCCCGAATAGATCTGGCCCGCGCCTGCTTCGAATAATTGAAATTTTGGGCCAAAACTCTGGTCTATATACGAATGCTCGCAAGTCCTATTTGTGGCCTCTGTGTGGGAGTGATCAACTGGGGACTTGGGTACAACAGGTGACTGTGGTCCTAGATGGCTTTAAATACCTCGGGGTGTTCCTGTCCTCGTCTCAGCCCGGCTCCTGGACTAAAAATATGGCCCCACTGTTGCCTCGGATTAAACAACAGGTGAGCTCCTGGTCGCTTTTGCCACTGACGCTATTCGGCAGGTCGGCCATCTTTAAAATGGTTTTGCTGCCCTATCTACTCTACCAACTCCAAAATCGTCCCTACCCAATACCACATGCCTGGTTTCGGCAACTGAATTCAGTTCTCAGTCATTTCCTCGGGGGGGGGGGTCTCTGTGCGGGTCGCCTTACGAACGTGTTTTCAGTCCACATACTGTGGGGGCCTCGCGGCCCCAGATATTCAGTCGTATCATGCAGCGTCACATCTCCTCATTCTTAACGATTGGTGGTATGGCGATCGAGGTGACCCTGCTTATGCGCTCGAGTATTGGCTAATGGACTCTAAATCTCTACACATGATTCTGCATTCTAACACGACACTCAAATTACTGCCACATGCAACCCGGACCATTTTTGTAATCTGGCGGCAGGCTTTGCGCAAGATCGGGTGGTGGGACAGGCTTACTAAGGAGACCCCACTCTGGCGTAATGGCCTCCTACTGCAACTACTCGAACTTTCCGGGTTTGCGGGCTGGGACGCTATTGGCATCTCAACGGTTGGGGATATCCTCCAAGGTGGGACCCTTAAATCCTTCCAACAACTACAACCCGACTTCCAAGTGGCCCGATCCCAATTTCACAAATATCTTCAATTTTGCCATGCGTTCTCTCCTTATCTTACGCGACAGGACATCATCCCCGATTTCAACCCCATTGAAGCCAAAGTGTTTATGGGTGCACACAAAATCACAGCGCTATACCGCACCTTGGTCACCAATAGCTACAATACACTACACAAAATCAGGGAGGCTTGGCAGGAAGACCTGGGTCTGCTCGATGAGGATGACTGGATGGAGGCTCTCGAATCCCCGCGGGGTGCGGCCATTGCGGCGCGCCTACGCTTTATACAATTCAAATACCTCCACAGGGTTTACTTTACTCGCTACAGGCTTTGGCCTGCTGGTATGATTGAATCTCCCGTGCCTGCGCTGCAGACTGGCGGGAGGGTACCTTCCTACACACGATATGGGACTGCACCACCCTATCGCGGTTTTGGTGCGGGGTACTGACCTGTCTCTCTGAGGTCTTGGGGTGGGATGTTCCACGGTGTCCACGCCTAACTATGCCCCATATTACCGATGGGATCGGAGGTAATAGGTACAAAAGGCACCTGCTATTTCTGGGGCTTACCTTAGCTAAGTGCGATATTGCTATGGCTTGGAAGGCGACCTCCCCGCCCTCTGTTGGGGCATGGAAGAGAGGCCTTGATTTCTCCATGGGCCTGGAACTTCCGATTTTTAAGGCGCGGGGATGCCCCCAGAAACATCCCAAAATATGAAAGCGATGGGCCGATTATCGGGGTATATACCTTGAACCTCTCCCCCCGGCCTCCTGTGTCGATGATCTGCCTTGACAATCAACAGCTGGGTACGCACACCCTGATTCATTGCTCATATACTGATATGTCGCGATTGGAGTCATTATCACATATTGCATGTATGTACGCTGTGACACTGTTCTTGGTTTATGATGGGGGTTTTTTTGTTTGACTCAGTCATATGTATCTTTCGTTCTTCACCGACCTTATTGTAAAATGTTGACATCTTTATCAATGCCATCTCATGCATATGATGTATTGCCCTGGCCTCTCCTGGGCTCATATTGCCTCTCAACAATAAAATGTGTTGTGAAAAAAAAGTCCAAGATTACCAGGTATTTCAAAACGAGTGGGCAGATCTGTCAGTGCTGGCCCAGCGGAGGGGATAGCTCAGTGGCCAGCTCACCAAAGGCTAAATGAAGCCCTAAATCTGCCTGTTTACTTACTTAGAACCTCACCCAACATCACATATATAATTATAGCACGGAACCTCACTCTGCCACAGCTCCATTACGCGTAATCTAATTTCTCAATCAAATAACATTTGTATAGCGCAGCACTGTCACCCCAAGGGGTATCTGGGCGCTGAGGATGCGAGGACTTAGTCAGAGTCAGGTCTTGAGATTCTTTCTGAAATCCTGCGGGGGAGTGGGGGGTGAGGGAGGGGGTTTCTGTGTAAAAAAACAAACTTTGCTCTGATGTCATAAACAAAATGAGCCATTTGCAAGGCTGTTCTGTAGGGCACTCCTTTCAATTGTCTTGCTAATGTTCTGCTCAACAGAGGCCTGGGGGGAGCAGGAGCGAAATGCCGTGTCTGAAAATAGTATATTGCGGCTTCTTATTCTTGCAGAAGCACCGAGAGCTCTTTACAGCCCGCCTCTAACCTCTGAAAAATCACTCGGAGACTTCCCACCGAGAAAGGACAGCGGCGACAGGCAATAAAGCATCCCCATGCTAGTCTGCAGCACCGCTCATCGTTTTACTGCAAGATCCGGCGTTAATGGGCACATTTATGTACTCTTTCTTGGAACTTTTTCAACAAATACGAGGGAGTTAAATCAATCTCCAAGCAAAAGCCAATTTCAATCGACATTTAATGAACTTCACGGAAATGTTGAGTTTCCCGGCTAATCCCAAGTCTCCCACCGGTGGACGTCGGCGTCAGTCACACGTGTACTGACAGGATACTCTGTCCTTTTTATTTCCTGTCTTTTTGTTTCTCTTCTTCAACTAACATTTACATTTTATAAAGATACAAACATCACCCGTCTATATTTATACAATTGTGTTATTATTTTTATACAATAATAAGTATACTGTATAGAATTCTACAACCCTGTTTCGGTCATAACGTGCAATTTTCACCAACCTTCACCAAATTTTGAACTACTTTTAAGAAATGAAACGACTGAGCAGGTGAAGTTTAATGAACATTGGCCATGGATTTGAACATTTAAAACAATGTAACACTTCGTTCACTAATGGAATACACAGAAACTTGAAAACAACTCCTAATTGTTTGCATGAATTTTCACCATGCTACACATAAACCTAGCACGTTCCCTGGACTACGGCTGCTCTTCAGAAACGACAAAAAAAGAGACAGGCATTTGGAGTGGAAAAAACTTAAACGTGGTTTCGATTCATCTGTAATTTAAGAGCGTGGAGAGAGACGGAAGACATATTCCACACAGCATATACGAAACAAGCTATGTGTAGTGCTGCCACGAAACAAATGTATAGCCGCCCGGAGCATTAAACATGGAAGCACATGACAAAAAGTGTGGTGGGGGCGAATCCATACTTAGTAACACTGCGAATACATTATAGAATACAATGCACATCTGGACAGATTCAGTTTACCATCATGAATCCATTAAATACACCAACTAATCTTGTTGTCAAAATGAAATGAAACATGGCACGAATCAAACGCATGCCTCAGAAAAAAACATAAGAAACAGACGCATAAGTCAACAAACGATTACCTGTGCCATCCACACAATAAAAACACAGCAATATACATAATCTAACAACTGGTTTGTACAACATTCCAAACACATCTAACACAGACAGAAAGTGAATAAACGTCCATATGAAACACACAAATCCAACAATCGACTGTTCGAAACATGCACCCAAACAACGCTTATATAATGTTTGCATAAAAAAAAAACCTAATACAAAACCAGTATATCATTGTATCACCCAAGTCAACAAATACATCCAGGCACTCAGAATGAAATACAATAAATCACACACATTAAATAAAAAAAATCTATACAAGCAACACACAATCCAATACACAATTCACTGTTCCACTGCCACTGAATAAACATATGTACAAGTCTTCACTCACAACCAGATCCAATACATGCCACAAATCAAAAATCAGAAAAAAACAAAAATCACCACTAGTAATAGCCAGAGTCAACCACATATGTTCTGGAGTACAACATTTACAATGGAATATAACACATGCCACATGTCCAACACATACCAAATGAATACACATCTGGATGAGCAACACAAAAACACAATCCACCTAATGATAGGGTTTTCCACAAATCTACATTTGTGCACAAAGGGCCAGATGTACAAAAACGTTTGTGATCACAAACGCTCTGATTCGCAGTTTGCAACCACCAAAGTGCTCTTCACAATGTACTAAACCCCTTTTAGGAGCCTGTAACTCCTAAAATGGTTTTAGAAATGGATAAGAAGTTGCCTTTGGATGGAGCATGTTGTAAACTTCCCTTCCAAATAGCAAGTCCTACCCGTATCTATCAGTGACTTAGGACTGAAAATAGCAGTCGCAAACCAATGAAAAGTGTCCGACCCACAAGATGTGGTGGTAACCCACTGGAAAAAGGGGAGAGGCACCCCTTCCCCTTTGTGAATGTTAAAAAAATAATTTGGTCGACAGGACCACTGCCAACTCTCATACAAGCTTATTCAAGGTTTTTAAAAAACATTTTTTTTTTATTAAACATTTCATTTTCAACGCAGTTTATTTGCTTTAAAGAAAATTTGCTTCACACTTAAATGTTACTTTATTGAGAGGCAATCATGGACCAGGAGGGGAGAAAAGGGGCAGTGTAGGAAACTGGAAAATGATGTGGTATGGCTGGGTAGCCTTACTATGTGTGGCGCAGCGGCCAGGGCAACTGACTCCGGGACCGGGGGCTCACGGTTCGATCGCCGGTGGCAGATCAGCCCAGCACCATGTGACTCTGGGCAATAGCTTACTTAATCTTCCCGACGGCCCCCAGCGCCTTGACACCCTCGGGTAATTGTTCGCGCTTTACAAATACTGGACATTACATTACAATATAACAATACCCCAAAGTTGGTCCTTGAATTCATACTAATAAATCCATAGCTCAGTCCTGGTAGAGTGGCAAACAGTAGTCGGGCTTTACTAAAGGAACACGTGTTAAGCATTTCAGAGTACCAACATGGCCGATGAGTACTTGACATGACTCCAGAGAAATAGGACACCAATTTATAAACATAGAGTGTATTTTTATCTTAATTAAGACTCCAAAACGAATGGAATAGCACACATATAACCAGAGTTATAGATTTTTGAAGCAATATTAAATAAGTGCAATAAAATACATGGGAAAGATAATATTGAGGTCAATGGCAAAAACCACTAGTGACAATCGGTCACTTGCAGGTCGAATTGCGTTGTACCCTTGCAGGGTAAAGGTGATGAGGGTCCAAGACCAAGCCACAACAATCAGTTAAATTTTACTTGGCCCGTGGAGCCCGGGTGCAGAGTTGTCTTGGACGTCCATGTTGCTGAATGAGAGCAGCGGGAGAGCTGCTTTTACCGCTGAAACGATGCTGTGTGGAAAAAAAAATGCAAAAGAACAACGGAGAGATTGCTGAGGTCAGTTGGAGGTCCCTCTTGATGCAGCATTGAGTAAAGGGGCCAGTTGCTGGACTGGTGACCAACAAGCCTTGGCAGCGACAAGCACAGCGAAAAGCTTCGGGAAATTCACGGGGTCCGGGGAGTGGTGTAGCGACCTGAGACTTCGAGGCACGCGAGACTATAACTCCCACAATGCACTGGATGACCTGGATTTGGGCGATCCCACAGAGGGCCCGATGACCAGCGATTCTTTGGATCCGGTGAGTGTTTTTACCTGCGGTTTGCAGGGGACTAGTGCCATTAGTCTAGGGGAGACTTAGGGTGATTCTGGCTTCCACAGGGGGCCCTGATTTCGAGAGTATCGAGTTTTAGCCAAGGACGAGGGTCATTCACTCAGTTCCAAGTCTGTTGCCACAGGGACAGAGTATCCTCTTTTGCATTGGTGCTGAGGGCAAGGTCCTGTTGTCGGCGACAAGTCTACCTTGATCCTGTCTTGAAGTAAGTTGTTCAGATCTGAGGTTTTGGTGTCGGGGGGGGGGGGGGGAAGCCCTTAAATCCTAGATTTAGGCGAGTTAGGGGTGTGGGAGCTAGTAGCCAATGGGCAGCTAGTCCCTGCATCGAATCCGCCCCCGAGGAGACCACATACGTTGCAATTGTGCTGTTTCCTCCACTGGAAGTCAGCCCTGATGTATATCAGAGGCGGTGCAGCCTTTGAAGCTCACTGCCTTGATGTGCCACTTCAATAGCCTGCTTGGAGGAGGGAGGTGTGACCTCCTTCCTACCCAAGCCATTGTCTCCAACTCCTGGGATTATTACACTGCCTGGCAGGAGGTCAGAATCCTGTTTTGGTGTCAGCAGGCGCGGGAAAGCGCGGGCTGGTCAGCCAGAGCACAGTAAAGCTAGGGCAACCTCTAAGGTGCCACCTGGTTGCATGCCACATCACCTAGGGCACAAGAATCCCATCAGGATGAGAAGGCATGTTGTTTGATACCAAACATGACATATTTTAGTGGTACCATAATGGAGCTGCCAATCTCGAGAGTGCCCGGTTGGCAGCCCATGTTATCCTATGGACTGCTAACACTCATAGTAGTTTCCAATGGGGAAAGCCACTATAGGGACATATAGGCTTGCCCTTATATGTCCTCACCTTTAATATACTGCACCCTGCCTCCTGGGCTGAGGAGGCCTACAATAGGGGTACCTTACATATATTAGAGGCAGTGTATGTGAATGTGCCACACATGGTGAGGGCACAGTCTAGTTCAAGCAGTTTCCACTTCTACTGCAGTCTGCAATGGCAGGCCTGTCAGTAGTTTGCTTGGGTCACCCAGGGTGGCACAAAACCGTCTTGCAGTCTTGAGGACCCCTTTACCACCAATACCCTGGGTACCTTTGGTATCATATACAAGGGACTTATAAGGGGGTAAATTCTTTGCCAATTTGGGATCACCAAGTCAGACATAACAGTTTTAGGGGAAAGCACAGGCACTGGGGTCTGGGCAGGAGAGTCATAACCATCAGCATTTGGAGCACAAACTGGGGGGGTGACCATACAAACAGGGGCCCTTTCCTACATGCGGGCTTGAGGGATGTGTCTAGCCCCCTACCATCTTGAAAGCCCTCATACCAATTGGCATAGGGCTGAGCGAACTAATCACCCTGATCAGGATCGTTGAGGGAGTCTGTGCCAAAAAGAGAATGTGAGGAGTGCCGCACACTCCTTGTATGCAAGTGAAAGCGTACATATGGGAGGATCATTCGAAAGGACGACAAATATGGCCCTTTAAATGTCAATACATGTATCTGCAAATGTTGTGACCTACAGTAACTAGTTTCATTGTTTATATTTTGGACCAATTATTCCTGTCGGACTTAATATGATGTCATATATGCGCAGAGCTTAAGGTAGGATTCCTAAACTTGGATATATAACATAGTTCAACCTGCTTTTAAATTACCTATGTGATATTGAAATGAAAAATCAATAAAAATTGTTAAAAAAACATCACAGAATGTAAGAAGTGTTACCTGCCTGGTGATAAGGGGCGAGAACAGAAACCTCTGTCTGATTCGTTGGAGGAGTCAGTTGAATTCTGACCGGCATCAGAAAGGACAGTCAGGCCACCTCTTCGGGTGGCCAAAGTCAACATCGGCGTTGACGTGCACGGGCCTCGATTGGGGGAAGGGTGCCAAGGGTCACGTTGGTACTAGAGCCGAAAGTGGAATCAGAACAGAGGGTCCAGCTGGCGTAGAGGGCAAACCTGCTAGCTGTAATCTAGGTGGTAGGCCTCTTGGCTCCATGGGCCCGAAGGCATGGCTGAGCAAGACTCTTCGAATTGGCGTGGCTGAAGGCCCCGTAAACTTGGGCTGTGCCGAATCCAGTTGCGGAATCAGCTCCAGTCAGCTGACTTCAGGAGCAGAAACGGGACTGTTGGCACCACCCACACACTTAGTCAGGGGAGTGGGAATGGTGCGAAGGAGCGAAACTCCACTTCTTAGGTTTCTTTTAGTACCAGAGGATTTGAAGAGTGAGGAAGACGGGCCTCGAGAGCGCCTCCGTCGACTCCAGGAGCGGGAGCACGAACAAGCTTTGGCCTTGGAGAGGGACGAGACATCGCAGGCACACCTAGTGGGAAACTGTCACAGACATTTGTTTGCGACAGTCCTTACAGGGATTAAAACCTTTCATCTAAGGGGATGACGTTCCTTGCACACTGCAGAAAATTTGGAAAAAGGGCTTACAAAAAGCAGTCTCTGAGAAATGAGCAGCTCCGGATCTGCAACTAAAGGTGTGGAAAGAAAGAAACTGACATCAGCATGCAGGAGTGGTGCCTTTATAGGCCCCACACATTTTCTCGGTGCGGAAAGGAGTCGGTGTGAAGCCGTATGGTGCCACTTTCCGGTATGCGGAGGTATTCTGAAAAAGTTTTTGGATCCAGTCTGGCGCCTGGGGAATATTCAAAAGATTGAGAATCTGCGGCTAGACATCTCTATCAGAATGAAGGTGCGGTCTCAAAACGAGCCGACTGCTAATATCCTACTAAATGTATACGTTGAATAATAATGACGAACATTACAATCTTCCAAGAAACATGCTAAAGGTCCCCAGAGTAAAAAATCCACAGCGTCTGTGGAGGAAATGGAGCAAGAGCTAGCCCAAGTAAGGACCCATATTCATCAGGCTGATCCCTGAAAACCCTAGAGGCAATATCTCCTACCGCCCCCCCCCGACGAGATTCAAAATGGCATATAGGCCTTTGCGCAGAGCTGATCAAAGGCTACAAGACTGTACATGGACGCAGAGGAGGGAAAGAACCCACAAAGATATGCGAAACGTACAATTGGACCTGCATAGGGGGCAGAAAAGTCCATGGCTGCCAAACTAATGGGGTCACGGCACCAACTTTAAAGACTGAAGATAGCTATGCAGAATCTTACCTTGCATTAAGTGTCAGATAGAAGATCCTCCCCAGCCCAGCAAACTCTTATGTGGTTCTTCAGGGAGGTGAAGTAAACCTGAGAACCAACACTGATGATGCCACTCCAGAGTTATCAGGGTCATTTTCACCTTTTGTTTCAGAGCATAAAAAGTCACAGGCTCAATTTATTACACAGGTATTCTTTGATCAACATCTTGTGGCAATTCCTGGCAGTTTCTGCAGCAGCATAATTTCTCATTGAGGTGGTCCCCACTGATGGAATATTTCAGTAATGGCATCATCATTGATGGCTGATTTCTAATTTTGTGCAATGGATTTGCTTAAGGTAATGCTGTGCCCTCAGAATACCTTTAATCAGAACTCCTTTCTTCAAGAGACTTCGAGCACTCAACCAATGCCACATTAACTGAGCCTCATAAGAGTACTACTTCTATAGATAATACATTGCTGTTGTGGAAGGATTTTATGGTGAGTTGAGATTTACTTAGGCTTTGTTCCTCATTTCATAAAGAGATCCAAATGAGTTTTCTAACCAATCAAGGAATTGCATATCATTATGGACTACGGCCGTAGTGTCCATGGAAAGGCACTCGCTTTTTCGCATGACCTTGTCTGGACAGCACTGTGTTAACGTGGCAAGCTTCAAATTGTCTTCTCTCTAGATGCAGTGTTAGCAACACTGGCCCTTCAAACATTCCTGCAGAGGGTTTCAGTGCAGCGTGCATTGGACAAGAAACACTTAGGCAATATCTGTTGGTGTTTTTGGATGATTCCTACTCAACAGGAAAAACATTTCTTTAGTCAAGACATCTACTCTCCTCCAGGGAACATACGTTAGAATTCTCTATGTATCACAGCCCCCCGCCCCCCAGTACTGGATAATCTAAACTGGTAAATTTGGTAGACCAAGTAAGGGCTCCAGATTCTGGAAAAGGGAGGTTGCCACTTGAAAAGCCATTCAGAGTATTATATTGACATTAGAAAATTCATCCCATTCTGAAGGTCGTTGCTATGACAGCCGCAAAATAGGAGAAAGCCCTCTGCACAAATTTTAGGCTAAATGGAAGGATGTTTTCAGCTTTCATATTACAGCTTTACGGAAGCATCCATCTTATAGATTGGCTGTAAACATGCAATCTCCCTGATGAAGTTGCATGAAAATTTGATCTTAAGCTACCGTTCTGAAATGTTCTTTTCTTACTCATGTTAACAGTTTTTAAATCTTGTATGCGCCGGAATAATTGGCTTCTGCACCATTAAATAGCATGAGTAGATGATGTCCTCTCTCTCTGAGCTTTTAGCACAATCTCTACTCCTATAGAGGATGTTCTTGCTGATGTTAACATTAATCTAAGGATTAGAAATGAAGTTTTGTCTCGGTCTCTAGGGATTTTAATGTGTCACAATGAGAACCAAGGTTCACAGTTTGTTAACAGTAGGTGCGTTAACTATTTGCAAAACATGCTTTAGTCCTCTCAGTCCCCATATCAATCAAAAATGCATCAAACCCTGTGGCAAAAATACTTGTTACTTGCAAACTTTCTCTACCACACTTGACTTTACACTAGCAACAGTTCATTTAGACGGGTGGCCAAAGAGACATGCACATACAGCCCTCCCTCCTCCCTGCTGCCGTCACTCAGCAGGCCCGTCCCCGACCTGACGCTCTGTTCGGGGCAGGGGATATAAAATAAAATGGTAAAGAATTACCATTTTAATTTTAATCTCTGGGGCTTTGGGGATAATTTAAGTGAGGTGACGCTTCTCCGCTCCAATGGAGGAGCCGCCTCTGTCTGGGCGCTCCTTGTATGAAACCCTTTGATGTCACTTCCAAGCGCAATGGTATTGTTGATGCCAGCTCTATTTGTCTTGGAGCAGTTTTAACTCAGTGGAATGGCAATAGAAAGCACACTCGTACGCTGAAAGGTGCAGAATTGCACTATAGCACCATCGAACGTGAAGCCTTTACGTGTACAGAACAGAGATTCAGAACACTTTTGTGGGGCAATACATTTTCTATTTTTACTGACCACAAACCTTTAGATTACAAGTTGAGTGGCAATGGGACAAGTAGAGCTTCAGCAAGGTTGGTATCACATCTTCAGGAATTTTTGTTTGAATGTTAGAAATGGGGATCTCTAGTTGGCCGCGGCTGGCGCCGAGGTCCAAATAGGGATCCTTCTTCCTAAGTCAGAGTAAGGGGGCTACACCCTTTAATAACCCCTGCTCAACCCTGTGGTAACGTAGCACGAGCAGACAGGCCTATCTCAGAGGCAGTGTGTGAAGCATTTATGGCCATACACAATAACACAGGAGAGACGCTACAAACGGACACCACAAGTAGTTATAGAAAAATAGTTATCTTTATATAGACTGAACACGAGGCTAAAAGCACTCAAGGAGCCACAATGCACACAATTACAGATTCACTTCAAAAGCAATAAAGGCACTCGAAACGGGGGTGGAACGGACTTAGTTCGGGGCCGGGGTCCACGCGACCCGGTGATGCACAATGTACCTGAGATGTAAAGGGGCACGGCACGCAGCCTCACAAGGAAGCCGCGGTGATGACAGGCGGACTCGCAGCGGCCACAGCTCCCGGCTGTAGCGGTCCGCGGCGTGCACTCACGATAATCCTGGGACGGGGCTTAAAGGCGGGCACCCAGCGGTACCCGCAGGTGGTAACAAGATCCTGGAAGTGGTGACTAGTGCGGGCACTCAGCGGCACAGCTCCTCAGCTGCAGCGGCCCACAATAGCGATAGCGATGATTCTCGCAGGACGGCAAATGCGGGCACTCAGCGGCACAGCTCCTCAGCTACATCGGCCCACAATAGCGATAGCGATGATTTCCGTAGGATGACAAATGCGGGCACTCAGCGGCACAGCTCCTCAGCTGCAGCGGCCCACAATAGCGATGCGGGCACTCAGCGGCACAGCTCCTCAGCTGCCCACAATAGCGATAGCGACTTTCAGCCCGCGTTCCCCGCAGTAGAACCAGAGGCTCTGGAATTCTCAACAGAGGCCTCACCTGCGGGTAGAATCCCCCTCAAATAGGAATCCAGACGGCTGATGGGTGAAGTCTAATGTCCCTGAGACTTCAGCAGGAGGCGAGCTCAAATCAGGCCCTTGGGTAGTTGCTTCAGCAAGATGGATGAAAGTTTCAAAGTCCTTTCCCTCTAGTTACACGGACAGAGGTTCGTCTTGGCATCCAGAAGTAACACACACGTGGGGGTTTTCGCGCACATCTTTATACCCCCCTCGCCTTTGTTCTCTCAAAAGTCATGAGTCACTGAACCCAGTCAGAACCAGTTCGGGAGGTCCTGGGGGCACGTTGTTTACGAGGCGGCATCCTGCCCTTTAGGAGAGGGGGTCTGCCATCAGACGCACCGTGGGAGGGGAGCCATCATTCACCTTGCCAGGCGCAGCCCTGCTCAGATCAAAGGGTCACCCCTCCCCATACTCCAGCTGCAGATCTCTCTACTCGACCCAGGTCGGGTTCAACCTACCCTGTCCCTCCAAAACCAGACGGCCAATACACATAACAGCAGAGCACACTGGAAGACTTAGGCAAGAAAATACCCACTTTCCCAAAGTGGTATTTTCAGACACAGAATATAGAAATAACCCTCACTAAAAGATGTACTTTAATATTCTGAGCTCAGGCATACTAAATTCGACTTTCCACTTTACAAGCTGCCTCTGTGGGTGGCGCAATCAGCGCTGCAGGCCCACCAGCAGCATTCGGTCTACCAGCCCAGGGCACGCACGGTGCACTATACTAGAGACTAACAGGTAAACCAAATGAGCCAATTATGGGAACATCAATTCATACAGTCAATTTACAATAGGGAGCATTCGGGCTGTGGCACGGAATGGCCGTGGCACAGCGCCCAGAGCATCTAACACCAGCAAACACAGAGGAGACAAAAGCGAGAAATGGAGGGGAGACCCACGCCAATGGTGCCAGGTCTAACACGTGTCCCCTCCAGCTGAAATGTGGGGAGAACTACCCACCCACTTGGGAGTTCTCATCACTAAGGCGGAAAAATCTGGACAGACCATCAGCATTGGCGTGCTCTGTACCAGGGCGGTGTTCCACCGTAAAGTCCATACCCTGTAGGGAAATGGACCACCTCAACAACTTTGGATTCTCTCCCCTCATCTGCATCAACCATCTGAGGGGCCTGTGGTCTGTCTGAACCCGGAAGTGAGTCCCAAACAGGTATGGTCTCAGTTTCTTCAGTGCCCAGACCACAGCAAATGCCTCACGCTCAATTGCACTCCACCTCTGTTCCCGTGGAAGTAACCTCCTACTAATGAAGGCTACAGGTTGGTCTAGGCCCTCCTCATTGATCTGTGACAGAACGGCCCCCACACCATGCTCGGAAGCGTCTGTCTGGACAACAAATTCTTTTGAAAAGTTGGGCGCCTGAAGTACAGGTGCTGTGCACATGGCAGTCTTCAGGACGTCAAAAGCGTTCTGACAGGTGTCAGTCCAGTTCACCATCTTGGGCTGCTTCTTAGAAGTCAGCTCAGTCAAGGGTGCAAAAATATTGCCATACCCCTTGACAAACCTCCTGTAATAACCCGTGAGTCCTAAAAAGGCTCTCACCTGTGTCTGGGTCTTGGGGGCTCCCAAGCCAGGATGGTTTCAATCTTGGGCTGTAGGGCGCCACCTGGCCGCTCCCAACCTGGTGTCCCAAGTACACCACAGAACCCTGCCCAATCTGACACTTACTTGCCTTGACTGTGAGGCCTGCCCTTCGCAGTGCCATCAACACTTCCCAGAGGTGGCGCAGGTGGTCCTCCCATGAGGAACTAAACACTGCAATGTCATCCAGGTAGGCGGCACTGAAATCTTCCAGCCCATCCAACACCCTGTTGACCAACCTCTGAAAGGTGGCAGGGGCATTCTTCATCCCAAAGGGCATCACCCTGAACTGGTAGTGCCCATCTGGTGTGAGGAATGCGGACCTCTCCTTTGCCCCATCAGTTAAGGCGCTCTGCCAATACCCAGTTGTCAAATCAAACGTGCTGAGGTACCGTGCAGCCCCTAGCCGATCTATGAGCTCATCAGCTCTGGGGATGGGGTGCGCGTCAGTCTTTGTGACTGAATTGAGACCTTGGTAGTCCACGCAGAACCGAAGTTCTGGGGTGGCACCAGGCGCTGCAGCTTTTGGTACCAAGACCACTGGGCTGGACCAAGGGCTGCTAGAGGACTCAATCACCCCTAAAGCAAACATTTTGGAAACCTCTTCCTTAATGGATGCTCTAACCCGGTCAGTCACTCGGTAAGCCTTGTGCTTAACAGGACTGTCCCCAGTGTCCACTTCGTGGACACACCAATCAGTGACACTAGGCACCAGGGAGAACAGATCACTGAATTGTCCCAACAGGTGGCGACAATCACTCTGTTGCTCAGGGGTCAGTGTGGCGGAGAGGACCACACCCTCCACTGACCCGTCTTGCTCCTTTGCACACAGGAGGTCAGGAAGAGGCTCACTCTCCTCCTCCTCCATCCCAGCATCTGTGGCCAGGAGCATGCCCACTTCGGACCTCTCAAAGTGGAGCTTCAGGCGGTTGACATGCAGGACCCGCAAGGGGTTCCGGGGAGACCGCAAGTCCACCAAGTAGGTAACAGGACTCTTGCGCTCCACCACCTCAATTGGTCCGGACCACTTATCTTGGAGCGCACAAGGCTCCACTGGGGCCATGACCCAAACCTTTTGACGAGGCTGAAACTCAATCAGAGTGGCATTCTGATCGTGCCAACGTTTCATCTCTTCCTGGCTGGCTTCCAGATTTGCCTCAGCAAGCTTTCTGAAACGCCGAGTCTGGTTCCTGAAGGCCAGCATGTAACTAAACACATCCTGGGGAGGTTTCCTGGGAGATTGCTCCCAGCCTTCCTTGACCAGACTCAGAGGCCCTCTTACCGGGTGACCATAGAGTAGTTCAAAGGGGCTGAACCCTAGGGACTTCTGTGGCACCTCACAGTAAGCAAACAACAGGCATGGCAAGAGGACGTCCCACTTACGCCTGATGGTCTCTTCTAGGCCCATAATCATGCCTTTGAGGGTCCGGTTGAATCTCTCAACCAGCCCATTTCCTTGGGGGTGGTAAACTTATAAGTTACCCCACACTCCTCCCACAGAGACTTCATATATTTGGAAATGAAGTTAGTACCCCTATCAGACACCACCTCTCTGGGGAACCCCACACGGGAGAAAATCCCCATCAGTGCACGTCCCACCACGGGGGCCGTCACTGTCCGGAGTGGGATGGCTTCAGGGTACCGGGTGGCATGGTCCACCAAGACCAGGATGAACCTGTTGCCCATGGCTGTCTTGGGGTCCAGAGGCCCCACAATGTCAATGCCCACTCGCTCGAACGGGGTACTGACAACTGGAAAGGGCTGGAGTGGGGCTTTGATCTTCCCCCACTCTTCCCACTTGCCTGGCAAGTCTCACATGTCCTGCAGTGAGCATCTGAGCTCCTGCGCATCTGGGGCCAAAAAAGTGGGTGACCAGCCTCTCGAAGGTCTTGGTCTGCCCCAGATGTCCTGCCAATGGCACATCATGAGCCAACGCCAGTAGGAAGGCTCTGAAGCACTGGGGTACCACCAGCACACGGGCTGACCCAGGCTCAGCAACCTTAGGCTCGCTATAAAGGAGGTCATTCTCTCAATAGATCAGATGTGACCCTGACTGATCACCTGCTGCCTGGGCTGCAGCCTGTCGCCGCAGCCCCTCGAGAGAAGGGCACGTTTTCTGCTGTTCACAAAATTTCTCCCTGGTGGGCCCTCCTTCCTGCTGCCAATGGGTCAGCTCAGGCAGGTCCCCCAGTTCGGCTACCTGTTCCCCTCTAGGCTCCAGGGCATCCCCCTCAAGGTCTGCTCCTTCCTGGACCGTGGGAACTATGGGGGCTGGTTTCCCGCGCCCCCTACCCCTTCTCTGTAAGGCAGGTGCCTGGGCCATAATTTCAAACTCCAGGTCGTTCTGAACGTCCTTACTGTCTGCCATGGACCGAGTGGTCGCACACGCCCACTCAGGCAGACCCAACATTTCCAAGTGAGATTTCCTCTCCACCGTAGCCCACGGGGAGTTTTCTAAATCATTGCCCAACAGACAGTCTACCGGCATGGCTGGCCTCACAGCTACTTGAAGAGTTCCTGAGACCCCCCCCACTCAAAGGGAACCTGAGCCACCTCACACTGGCTCTCAGAGTTGTCTGCTGACACTACTGGGCAGAATGCATGGGGGACAACCTGCTCTTTGGACACCAACCAGGAGCTGACAGCAGTCACACTAGCTCCGGTGTCCCTCAGAGCCTCCACCCTATGGCCATTGATGGTCACCCACTGCCTGTACTTCTTAGTGTTAGCAGGCAGCATGGGGTTAGGGACCTTCTCAAAGTCTCCTAGCAAGACAAGGGTCAATTCCATGGGATCCCACCCACCCACCTTGGGCACCCATCTCCTCCCCTCCCAGGGCTACACTAGCAAGCTGGCGGGGCATTGAGGTCCCTCTGGGGACACTGGGGATCATAATACCTGTGGCCCACTTGACCACATTTAAAACAAGTAAGGGGCCCCCTATGAACAGGCCTACCTGTCGGGGGCACTGGCTTCTTCTCAGGGGGAGACTGGGACACCACTCCTTGGTTCCCTTGGGAATTACTTTGGGGCCCTCTCTGGAACTCCCTTGGTTTACCCCTGTCCCCCCACTTTTCTGCTGGGGACCCTGCCCACCTTTGGCGAAGTCTCCCACAGGACCCTTGCGAACCCGGGTGCTCACCCAGCGGTCCGCCTCCTCAGCAAGCTTCCTAGGGTTAGTTAGCTTGCTATCAACAAGGTGCTGGCGTAGCTCTGGAAAACAGTTACTAGATAAATGCTCCCATGCAAACAAATCATAGTTGCTTAAAAGTTTCCACTTTGCTACCCTTTACCCAGCGATCCATTGCTCTGCAAATAAAAGACATATATTAGACCCAAGTGGTACCCTCTAACTTCTTACAGGTTCTAAATCTCTGCCTGTACATTTCTGGGGTCAAACCATATCGCGTCATCAAGGCCTCTTTCATATGGGCATACACCATCCTGCTCTCTTCAGGCAGATCCAACAGGGTATCCCTCCCATCACTCACAAAGCGTCCCCACAACCCCGCTCCCCAATCCTTCTCAGGGACCCGGTGGGACACCATGGCTATCTCATATGCAGCAAACCATTGCCCAATATCCTCACTCTTATGGAAATCCTTGATGACATCCTTGGGTATATACACTCTACTCTCGGTAGGTACTAACGGTATGCTGCCACCAGAGGGTGAGATCTCTAAGCTCTTAGCCTTGATCTCCAGCTCCCTCAATACTCTCTCATGCTCCAGTTTCATTTTCTCAAGTTCAAATGCCAACCTGTTATTCTCAATATCCAATTTTTTACTCTCTAGGTCCTTCTGACCTTCTAATTTGGCCATCTCCAAACTATGCCTCCTATCTCTCTCCCTGTCCTCCATCTCTTCTGGAGACAGACCCTTTGAGGACACACTAGTACCTGGATTGGAAAGTGCTTTACCTCCCACTAAATCCACTTCGTCATCCTGCTGCCCTCCATCATTCTCTCCCTCATTCCTAGCGGACTCTCTCGCTTCTACCCAGGCCTTAAGGGCCTTCTGATACTCCTCCTTCCTAGAGAGACCCGCAACAGGGACTGTGAATCGCTTGCAAAAAGACTTTAGCTGTTTGGCAGTGTAGGTTTGTAACCTCTCTTCCTCAAAGATGAGATCCTCCGAAGCATTGGACGTTGGCCTAACCGTTGTAGACATAACTGGCAATTACAATCGACAATACAACAAAATCAAACCGTACGTGGTTGGGCCTAGGCCTACACTCGATTCGATTTTAGAGCTTTTATTCGGTTAAATAAATCAACCATATAAGCAATACAGACATAAAAAGCTCAATCTATAGAAAAATCAAAAAATTATGAAACAGTGGGATAAAAAGCGGATACATCAAAGTGCATAAACATGTTAATACAGATACAAAGTGCAAGTGCATAAATCACATGAAAGTCCAGACATTTACTATATCATATATTATCCCAATTCAAAAGTGCAAATGCATATAATTACATATAATAAATTCATTTATAATACCTTTAAAACACACAATCAAATATCAATAGTCATAGATTTCCTAACATTAATGGATTTCAAGAGAAAAGTAGCTAAATAAAAGCATAATCGTGGATCATCCAATCTAAAAAGCAGGTTCAAGGCATCTGTAGTGGATCTTATATTGTAGTATAGAAAAAAAGGTTTTAAATAAAATCTCCTAAGATGAGAATAAAATAGACAGAATAATAACATATGGCAGCAGCTTTGTCTTGAGACTCCATCACATGGGCATACATGAACAGAACACTGTTTCATAATTGGGAAATTAACAAGATGATGTACGATACCCAATCTTAGGCGTGTCAACACAAATCGATGTGAAACTCTAGTCACTGCTGATAAATAACTTTGAAAACCCAATTTAAGATCCAATTGCGAATAAAAGAGGAAAGTTGATTGATTCTTGAGTACACAAGAACGAGCCTCTATTTTATTTGCTAACATAGTTAATTTTATCTCAGCTCTAGCAACAGAAAGAGTACACTCAGGATCCGTTCTAATATCACAATTGAATAAAGATTTAAACCAATAAATAATATAATTGAGCCAGGGTATTTTTAAACAATTCTCCAATTTGAGGCAATCCCGTATGATAGATTGAGTAAATAATGTTTCCTCTTTTGACCATATTGATTTCCATAATAAAAGGGGTCGTGTTGAAGCCAGATCTGAAATATATCTAATGCCCACCTCACGGTGGAGCAATTCCGTAGAAGCAGAAGAGGGGCACAAAGTAAGCGTTTTAAAAACGAATTTTCAGCTTGTTGTAATAAATTACCTTGAAAATGACCCCAAACACCTGCCCCATAAAGAGCTGCGGTAACGCATCGTATCTCATAAATTGTCATCATGTCTTTAATGCGTCGGTTTCCCAATTTAGCCGCAAATCTAAAAATACCATTTACGTTTCTAAGCATCTTAGAACAGGCATTATCCTGTTCCTGGGCCCATGACCTATTCCCTGCAAAAGTAATACCCAGGTAACAAAATGTCTTAACTATCTGGACTTTGGAGCCTTCAATGAAATAAGAGCTAGATGTTATAGGGTTCCTACCACAAGCCATAACAAAAGTTTTTGATTTGTTAATTAAAAGTTTTCTTTTAGTAATAAAAACAATAAAATTATCGATAAGACGCTGTAGCCCCATTGGGGTGCGAGAGAGTAAAACCGCATCATCGGCGTATAGAAGAATTGGAACAGACTTCCCATCCACCCTAGGGGCATCCGACTCAAACAATTTCAGTGCTGCGTCAACTTCATTGATAAACAATGAAAAAGTAATGGAGCTAAGACGCAGCCCTGTCGGATGCCTCTTTTAACTTTAAAAGGCGGAGTAAGTTCGCCTAAATGACCGTATCGCACCCTACTTGATAACTCCCCATATAATCTTGCCAAGAAAAATATAATCTCTTTGGGGGCGCCCATATCCAACAATAAGGGCCATAAAATGGAGTGGTCTACCAAATCAAAAGCGCTGCTTAGGTCAGCAAAACACAAATATAAGTTTCTCTCCTTAGCTAATGTGTACTTGCCGATCAGAAGGTCCAGGTTGACACACTGCTCCAGTGTGCCAACACCCTTTCTAAACCCATATTGCACTTGGGTAAGGACTGACTTTTCTTGGACCCAGGTCTCGAGTCTTGATAACATGACCCTACTCATAATCTTTATAGACGAGTCCAATAAAGAAATCGGGCGATAATTACAAGCATCAGTCTTAACACCCTTCTTGTAAATTGGTATTATAATCGACTGGCCCCAAGATAAAGGGAAATGAGTCTCAACGGCGACATTAAAAACTCTGGTTAAAAACGGCGACCATAAAACCATATCGTTTTTATAAAAGTCTATCGGGACCCCGTCGGGACCCGGTGCCTTACCCCCTTACTACTAATTATGCCTTCAAAAACCTCCTCTATACTAATTAACAAGGGCAATTTTGGCCATACAACAGGGGTATGATTAGACAGGGTGAATGGGACATCTTTATCGAAAGGATTAAAAATGGTAGAAAAATGAGCTACCCATGAGTTACAGTTAACATAAGAATTAAATTCAGGAATATGATCGTCCTTCAAAAAGGAACTATTAACAGTATCCCAAAAAAGTTTGTTATTTTTAATATCAGCTGCCAGGCTTAAGTCTTCCCAGGCTCTTTCTTGGAGTTCCGATTTCCTGATTTTTAGGGCTAAAGCGTATTCTGCACGTAAGGCCTTAATTATATCCGGGTTTCTTGGTTTACACCCCAGAGCTAGTTTGAGGCGGCCCAAAGCCCCCACACAGTTATCATCAAACCATCCCACCTTAGGTTTTTATTCCTACACACTGGTTTCAGCAGAAGGTTCTCCACGGTATTATTGATCTTAGTAAAATTTATAAGCAACAGTACTGGGTCAACCTCATCCCCTAAACAAGCTTGGATTTCATTCTGACACTGTGAAATCACATCATGCTGAATTTTTGATGGGTCCAGACCAGCCCATTTAATCCGGACACCATTCGGTCTGGTGGGGGCAATACATAGGCTGTGTGGAACACTGATGGTATTTTTAAAACCCCAACATAATAAATACAGAGAAATACTATTATGGTCACTAGTTGGTTGGTCCGTTATCCAGGGTGTTGAAAATAAATGTACACTATTACTAGAAATAATAATGTGATCAATATTAGACGATGCATTCCTACCTGTGAATGTGGGACATATCGTGTTATTTTTGTCGGTAGCACAATACAGTAATTCTAAATCCAATTTGACAATGACACCATTTAAGGCACTACCATATTCACAATGGGGGAAATGCATATAACAATCATCTTCAAATTCCCCCTCCTAGGCCCACAAACTTTAGTCAGGGATAAAGGGCATATTTGGACATTAAAATCGCCAACCCAAAGAATGGTAATCGGTTTCCTAATGGTACTGGTCAATTTCTCAAGTTCCCTTCCAAGATATGGACAATAGAGCTACGTTGAGAATTAAACAGATTGTTATAAAAATTAATCAAAATAACATCATTACCCACGGTAGAAGACATCCACATAATCTGGGCATAAGTTCCCACAGTAGTACAACTTTTGATTTTACATTTATCCAAATTAGTGGAAATCAAAATCAGAAGGCCGCCCTTAGCTCTACCCGAAGGGGAGGCCTGGGCTGGTAACCAATAAGAGGTAAAACCCTCTACATATATTGGGTCGATACACCACGTCTCCTGTAAACATATAATATCATGTTGGGCCAAAATAAAATCTGACCATGATGGTGTACCTATTTTACTTTTAATCCCAGCAATATTCCATGTTGTGACTTGGTACCCTTTACCCATATTAGATTCATAGAATTCCTGGGGGGGTGCTTCGTGTCCCACTTCTTTACTAATAATAATAGATTCTACTGGAGTACTTTCTGAATTACTAGGGATACTGGCTCTCACTATTATGTTAGTGGATAACAACTCACATCGCTCTATCATGCATAAACCAGCTTTACTAGTAATGATCTTAGCATTTAAAATTTCCATCATAGGGCTTTTAGGTAAATAACTCTCGAGTGCAACCTCATTAGCCTGTATCGGTCCCTCACGTCAATCATTGGTATCCAAACTACTCAGAGCCTGAAACCTATTAGTTACTGGGATTGCAAAATAAGGCAGGGCTGAAACCTGGGGGGGAGCTAGCAAGGATCCATTTGGAGGCCAGCTTACATTTCCATCCATCACCCTCAGATGTCTATAAAAATACCCCAGGGGGAGAAGAGTGGTATTAAATTCCCCCCGTATGGGGGGTGGTGCATTTTTAAGGGTATTGGATGCCCATCTTGGAGATCTAAAATTAATGATGATACAGTCCCCTTCAAAGCATTTTTTCAAAGGCCCGATCCAGCCCACTCTACGGGTTGTTAAAATCTGGTTTATTCCTTCCATAGGATAACCACAGCTATTAGTCAGCCAAAACACTACTTTATTCATTAGTGAACCATGTTCTTCTGCCTGCCCAATTTGAAGTTTGGGGACGTTGGCCAAAATTACAACATAGGGACTACATTCAGGAGGCAAATTTGCAACCGGGGCCATTATCCTATCCCCATGGGCTAAGGAACTTAGGCCAGCTAACTTTATAGGATCAGATGATTTAAGTCCGTCTGGCTTATTCATTACTAGCTCCTTTAGGGGTAGTGCAGAACCACTATTAGTAGTTGAATTTCCTATTACTATATTTCTATCTTTTTCCCTATTTTCAGCCTGTGTAATAGGGGCCCGCTCCTTGCAATATTTACTACGATCTCTGCGATCATTACCTACAGTCGGGTCAATAGGGTCTATAATAATAGGGTCTATAATAACATCCTTTTGGCCGCGCACTAGCGTAGCTCCTCCGGCTGGGAATGTAATCCAGCAAAAATCCGGGTCATCCGCAGGCACCGAGGGCCCAAAAGGTACCTGAAATGACAGCGAACCACCCCTGCCTACTCCACCCTGAAAAAACGGTGGGACGCCGTCTGGGACGCAGAACAGCCAAGATCGCATGGTGGCGGCAAAAATGGCGGACCCGCGCTAGATACCATAGAGAGAGCCTGGAGGGGCGGCGTTGCGGTGGAGCTGTGGAGCGACCTGGTGCCCCCGCTGGCTGCCTGGACTTACCGAGCGTCTGGTGAGTCCTGGAGCGGTAACGACAGGGGACCGCAGCCGCTGACTGACGCGCACTCCGGTGCGACTCGGCGATTCGGCGCTGGAATCCAACGACCGCAACCCCGCAGGAGAGGCCGATTTACTGTCTCAATCCCCGGAGACAACTGCACTGTGCAGCGGAATCCACCGGACGATGGATCCTTGAAGACCGGGACTCGTGAACACCTGGGGAAGTAACCGGCCACCGGAGCTGCTGAAGGTGAGGCTGCACTACTGGGCTGGGCCTGCCGAGCGCCCGATTGAGCGCCTGCTGGGGCCTGGATGCAGCTCTAACGGGGCCAAAGCAGGTGACGGTGGAGGGCGGCAACATCCACTAACGAGACCCCGAGGCTGCGGCGGCAATATGCGAGGAGCGGAGGCCGATTGTAACCGGAGAACGAGACGAGGCGCCCAGCTGCAAGACTGAGGGCAGCTTCCGTCATCCGCCCTGCGGGGCGCACCGGTAGGAGACTTCTGATGTTGGTGGTTGGGGACTGCCACTGATGCCGAGGGCCCCCCTGACATTGAGAGTGTGTGCCTCTCGAGATACCCTGACTCTGGGGGATGCAGCACGGGCCGACCAGATCCCAGCTGCCTGACCTTAAGATGGCGGCCATTGTGCCCAGGCAATGCATGGAAAATAAGCAAGGATGAGGGGAGCAAAATGGGAGGCAAGAGGAGGAGGAGGAGTAGCCAGTCCCGATCATGGCCGCCCGGTGCTGATGCACCGTGGTGAACCCTTTTTTCAGCCTCCTGAGTGGCGTTCCGCCCCTGTAACATGGACCAGAGTCTGCATACTCTTCACGCCGAATGAGCTTCGACCTGCTGTTGAGAGACGACTGCCAGAGTGCTGGAGGTTGATGCGGGCGGCGCTTCCCAGTATCACCGGGATTGGTGCCGCTGACTGAACTATGACGATGCCCCCCCGGGCGGAAATCATTTATGTTTGTACTGACTGCTGAGCCCGAGCAACCATGGCCGATGCCCGGTGGAGCTGTTTAGGCAGCTATAGAGGAGATTGGCTTTGGTTTCACCCCCCTTGGCCGTCACCTACCCAGCCGGACCTTGGACAATGTTTTTCCTCGTCTCTCTGCTGTGTTTCCTTTCCCTCCCATGCCACCTCCCTCCGTGATCCTGCGGCTGCCTCCCCCTTCCTGCCCTGCCTGACTTTGTTTGTTTTCCTCCTACCCCCTTGTCTCAGTCCCCCCCTACCTACCCCATGCTCCAAGTGACTTATATCTGTTTTTATTTTATGCTTTTGTAACTGATGTAACTTCTGTACAACTGTTCTCATGTAAAGCGCTCTGATACCTCCGGGTCTAGCCAGCGCTATATAAAACTCTTCAAATAAATAAAATAAAAACTATATCCAGTACTCCACTAATTTTGTGAATTTCTCTAGCTAAAATGTCCAATTTATCATAAAGCGGCCTTAGGAGCTCTAGAATTTTGTCAGAGATAGTCGCTAATGTTAATTGTTGAAGTATGGGGTCTGCACAGGACAAGGGATCGGCAGGTTTCCTATTTCGAATACTCTTAACATTTGTTTTAGCTTTGGCCTTAGAATTAAAATTCCCTGTTCTAGGGTATTCTTTCTACTTCCCCTGGTCTTTATCGGTATCGGTAGCGGCGGGCTTTCAAGGACCGTCAAATTAGGAGTCATAGATATTTGAGTAAGGTCCCCACAAATCCCTCCTGAATCAATAACGACCGGCTCAAGCTCCTCAGCTGCCAAGGAATTATTGGAATTATTGGTCGATTTACTGGATCCGCTCGCATTTAAGGGGCCAGAAGGGGTCCCAACCCCGGCCCCATTTCCCTGTTCTACCCCGATAAAGCTTGAGCCCATAGAAAGACGCCTCTCAGTACGGTCAATTTCCTCGGTGAGAACATTGACCGCTTTAACCAAAAATGAATCAATCGTTGGACATGATTTAGCAGAAAAAGACTTCGCTAACTTCCTCCTTGCCATGAGGGTGCTACAAAGGAGGCTATACGTGCGATAGATAAAAATTTGTCCCTATAAAAAAGGCCTACAAGCTAGGGGTTTCTTCCCTGGATATAATACAGTGACTAAAATAGGACTAAGAGGGCAAATGTAAATCTGTCAACCACACAAATATACTCTATACTAGTATTTAATATTCTAATGGTCCATTGGTTATAAAGTGCAAAAAGAGAGAATAATCCTTAAAGTGACATGTGCTAAGCAAAAATTGATATATCACATAAAAAATCCCACTGTGACACACATACAATACAATGTTAAAAGGGGAAATTAAAACCAAGAAAGAGTAAAAAAAGGAGTAAAACCAAAAACGGCGACGATAAAAAAATGTTAAAACACCGGGAATCAGTTTTATGGTGACGGTGAAGAGCACCAAAGTTAAAAAATATCTAGAGCGATAATCTGCATCTCTGGTTGCTCACAATTCAATATAAGGCGTGGCTATTAGGCATGATTGGGCACAGTGCCTATCCGTTAAATTCTCTGTTCTCTGTTCCAGTTAAAGTCCCGGTTGTTCGAGCCCAACCTAACTATAACGGACTCACCTTAGCGCTGCGGTGGACGCTCAATCAGTTAATAGTACCTCTAAGCGCGTACTAAAACGTCACAAGTGCTCCTGGGTCCCCGGGGACTACAGGAAATTAGAGACACTCAGAGCTATCCGTTTCCCTCGCGGCTCCCAGACTGATACTGCGAGAAGACACTGGTATGAAAACCCCCAAATCGCCCTATCTTATCTTTCGCAGTCAGATTACATGCGGAAAATTTGGGAGCAATGGACTTCCAACAACTTAGATCAATAATGTGGCCCTGCCCGGCCTCCTTCGGCCTCTGACGGGCCCAGACGAGCCCGCCCTTGGCCCGGGCTTCGCCCGCGCGCGTCCCGCGCTGCGGGAGGGCAGCCGCGCCTTTATCCTGGCGGGGAGAAGCTGGGGCAGCTGGGAGATGTAGGCCGTTCCCCTCACGGCAGCGTGGAGTAGGCAGGAGCCGTTCCCCTCACGGCGATGGCAATGGCGTGGAGTGAGCGAAAACCGTTCCCCTCACGGTAAGTTCCCAGCAGCGCTGTGCAGTGCAAGGCGTCCCGCGCTGCGGGAGGGCAGCCGCGCCTTTATCCTGGCGGGGAGAAGCTGGGGCAGCTGGGAGATGTAGGCCGTTCCCCTCACGGCAGCGTGGAGTAGGCAGGAGCCGTTCCCCTCACGGCGATGGCAATGGCGTGGAGTGAGCGAAAACCGTTCCCCTCACGGTAAGTTCCCAGCAGCGCTGTGCAGTGCAAGGCGTCCCGCGCTGCGGGAGGGCAGCCGCGCCTTTATCCTGGCGGGGAGAAGCTGGGGCAGCTGGGAGATGTAGGCCGTTCCCCTCACGGCAGCGTGGAGTAGGCAGGAGCCGTTCCCCTCACGGCGATGGCAATGGCGTGGAGTGAGCGAAACCGTTCCCCTCACGGTAAGTTCCCAGCAGCGCTGTGCAGTGCAAGGCGTCCCGCGCTGCGGGAGGGCAGCCGCGCCTTTATCCTGGCGGGGAGAAGCTGGGGCAGCTGGGAGATGTAGGCCGTTCCCCTCACGGCAGCGTGGAGTAGGCAGGAGCCGTTCCCCTCACGGTAAGTTCCCAGCAGCGCTGTGCAGTGCAAGGCCTACACTCACTAGTAGCGTACACTGGTTATTGTATGTGGATCACAAATGCAAGTCCTGATCCTCACCGCTGACCACCAATGTTAGAAATGGGGATCTCTAGTTGGCCGCGGCTGGTGCCGAGGCCAAATAGGGATCCTTCTTCCTAAGTCAGAGTAAGGGGGCTACACCCTTTGATAACCCCTGCTCAACCCTGTGGTAACGTAGCACGAGCAGACAGGCCTATCTCAGAGGCAGTGTGTGAAGCATTTATGGCCATACACAATAACACAGGAGAGACGCTACAAACGGACACCACAAGTAGTTATAGAAAAATAGTTATCTTTATATAGACTGAACACGAGGCTAAAAGCACTCAAGGAGCCACAATGCACACAATTACAGATTCACTTCAAAAGCAATAAAGGCACTCGAAACGGGGGTGGAACGGACTTAGTTCGGGGCCGGGGTCCACGCGACCCGGTGATGCACAATGTACCTGAGATGTAAGGGGCACGGCCCGCAGCCTCACAAGGAAGCCGCGGTGATGACAGGCGGACTCGCAGCGGCCACAGCTCCCGGCTGTAGCGGTCCGCGGCGTGCACTCACGATAATCCTGGGACGGGGCTTAAAGGCGGGCACCCAGCGGTACCCGCAGGTGGTAACAAGATCCTGGAAGTGGTGACTAGTGCGGGCACTCAGCGGCACAGCTGCAGCGGCCCACAATAGCGATAGCGATGATTCTCGCAGGACGGCAAATGCGGGCACTCAGCGGCACAGCTCCTCAGCTGCAGCGGCCCGCAATAGCGATGATTTCCGTAGGATGGCAAATGCGGGCACTCAGCGGCACAGCTCCTCAGCTGCAGCAGCCTACAGTAGCGATAGCGACTTTCAGCCCGCGTTCCCCGCGGTAGAACCAGAGGCTCTGGAATTCTCAACAGAGGCCTCACCTGCGGGTAGAATCCCTCTCAAATAGGAATCCAGACGGCTGATGGGTGAAGTCTAATGTCCCTGAGACTTCAGCAGGAGGCGAGCTCAAATCAGGCCCTTGGGTAGTTGCTTCAGCAAGATGGATGAAAGTTTCAAAGTCCTTTCCCTCTAGTTACACGGACAGAGGTTCGTCTTGGCATCCAGAAGTAACACACACGTGGGGGTTTTCGCGCACATCTTTATACCCCCCTCGCCTTTGTTCTCTCAAAAGTCACGAGTCACTGAACCCAGTCAGAACCAGTTCGGGGAGATCCTGGGGGCACGTTGTTTACGAGGCGGCATCCTGTCCTTTAGGAGAGGGGGTCTGCCATCAGACGCACCGTGGGAGGGGGAGCCATCATTCACCTTGCCAGGCGCAGCCCTGCTCAGATCAAAGGGTCACCCCTCCCCATACTCCAGCTGCAGATCTCTCTACTCGACTCTGGTCGGGTTCAACCTACCCTGTCCCTCCAAAACCAGACGGCCAATACACATAACAGCAGAGCACACTAGAAGACTTAGGCAAGAAAATACCCACTCTCACAAAGTGGTATTTTCAGACACAGAATATAGAAATAACGGGGGGCGTGGATTGACGCCGATGTGAGCAGCGGCGGACCTCGGAGCTCCTCCGTGGCCTCCCTCTGTAAAAACATATCCTGACGTGCAGCGGGGATCCCTGGGGGCTCACAGCCTGTCGGATTGCCTGCTGCCCCTGGAGACGATTCGGCGGCGCCCGGGAGCTGATAATGCGGTGTTAAAACGCACTTTAGTGCCCTGCTTGATCCTGGCGGTGACGACCTAAGATGGCGGCCGCGGCTTAACAGCGAGGATTTTGCCGGCGCCCGCAACCGGAGCGCTGTGCATTGCGGCTGGAGGGCGGATAGAGGGCTCCGGAGCTGCCCAGGTGACGGAGGTACACAGAGGCGCTGGGATCCAGGCAGCGGCTGATGCGGGAAAGCGCCAAACTCGATGTGGTGCCCCGGCCCTAAAATGGTGGCTCTGTATGCCAGGGGCGAGAACCGGTGAGTGAGCGAGTGGAAAGGGACGAGGAGCGGCAATGGTGGCCATTGTCCCTGAAGCGGGGAGCTGCTGATTGAAGGGCCCTCCTTGTGCAGGAAGCGGATGAGCGACGGGAGGGACGAGACCGGTGCTGGCGCGCTGCATCCGGGCCCGACTGGCCTCCCAGAGGCCTAGGAGTGATTGGGAGCAGGAAGCTGCGAGGCGCCTGTGGACTGGTGGCGGGACGTGGAGAAGCGTCTGAAGTGGCACCGGACCTCCGGTGGGGACGTTCACCCCGCTTGTGCCTGACCCTCAGATAGCGGTGCTGAGCGCGAAAGGGAAGCGCGCAGCCCTGCGGACCTTGGAAGTGGCTGAGAGAGGCCTCGTTGTTACTGAGAGGGTGCTCCTCAGTTTGTCGCCGGCAGAGGTCCATCGCGGCACCGGAGTACGCCGGGTGCAGGTGACGAGGACGCGACTAGCATTGCTGCCCATAGCCCCAAAAAGTGACGAGGGCTGAGTGGCGTCTTGTGCCCGGCGTGGGGTGTGCTGTGCGAGAAAGGAAGGTGCGGAGCCCCGTGAACGTTCTGAGAGGCTGGAGGGGGGGTTTGCCCGGATTGAAGCGGCGCCCTGCGCTATGAGGCTGGCTGGATCCCCTAGCTGCGACAGGCACAATACGAGGGCACACGAATGAGTCACTGAAATCGCTGCGACACTGCGATCCTTGCCCCCGGCTGGTGGAGGCCCTGAGAAGAGTCTAGGTGGTGACTTGTGGACCTCGGCCTGACTGGGAAGTGTGGAGAAGCGGAGGGGTGCCCTGACGACGCAGGCGGCCCTGCTGGCCATTGGACCCTTGACTGACACCGGGTGCTGAGGGCTTGGTGTGTTGTACATTCCTGCACCGGTTGGCCCACCTGCCCACCCACAGCCTGAATCCCACGACCCCTTACCGCAGTGGAGGTCAACGAGAACGCCGGCGGACCGGAGCTGAACACGACCGCCGGGAGAGACAGAACAGGGCACTGAATGGGGGGCCGGATTGCACGCGTGGTGGCTGAGGTTGTTTGCTGCCTCCGGCTGCTGTGTTGCGATGAGCCGCACATCCAAACAAAAAGGGTTTTAGGTCCTGCGATTAGATGAACCGGATCACCACACGGATGAGGATGGTGCGGTGGGGAGTCGTGAGGAGAGAACGCTGGGAGACCCCACTCTGGCTGACATCATGAAGGCCATCACCTCCTCCAGAACAGCCTTAGAGGCAAAAATTGATGCCATTGTAAATGATCTCACTCTATTAAAAGACGATCACCGCAAGCTCAAAGAGCGGATGGTTACTAATGAGAACGCTGTAAAGGACATCCCGGACAAAGTTAACACCCTGCAGCATGCCTTGAGCGCAATGGAGGCTAGAGTTAAAAGTGCTGGAGGTGAGGGCTGAAGACAGCGAAGGCTGCTCACGAAGGAACAACCTTCGTATAGTGGGGGTTCCGGAGCGGGAGGAGGGGGTTGACGCCGTCCAGTTCCTGGAATCCTGGCTCCGAACGGAGGTGGCCCCGGAGGGCCTCTCCTCCTTTTATGCCCTGGAGCGCGCTCACAGGGTCCCGGCCAGACTGCCTAAACCTGGCGCTCCCCCGCGCCCGTTTGTGGTGCGGTTACTACACTACCGAGATCATCTACTGCAACAGGCCCGAGAGAAGCAATCTCTCCAGATTGGGAACAGCAAGGTAATGATTTTTCCCGATTATACTAGGTAGGTACAGCGGCAGAGATCTTCCTTTCTGGCAGTTAAACGGAAACTTAGACAATTGCACCTCCTCTACGCCATGCTGGTCCCGGCTCGGCTCCGGGTGTCTGCAGATGAGGAGACACTGTTCTTCCTTGCTCCACAAGATGCCTGGGACTGGCTAGACACGTGCAGCGATGGTGGACCGCGCTCTCCAACCCTGGCATCGCCCCGGCGGCGGCTGTCCCCTGCTTTGCCTCCGCGAAGATCCCCGTCGCCTGCGGATCGAAATCAGGAGCGCTCCAGGGCAGTTCGAGCAGTAGCAGAGATTAGTCGGGGCTCGGTGAGCCCTGCCAGTAATAGTACAGATCCGGAGGTGGAGAGATCTGGAAGTTCAGGGACGAGTAGTGTCCCGGGGACCTTGGACGTAGACCTCCCAGATGTCACCCCGCAGACGGCCGATGGCATGTTTGGCTGAGCGCACCACAAGTATTACGTTAAAGGGGTTGATTGTGATTGCGGTTGTCTGCAGAGGGGAGGATTTTACTGGATGTATGGGCTGGCAGGTGCAGTAGCCATATATAGGGGGCCCCCATGCGTTGTATGGACATGTGAGGGAGGGCCGGGAGGGCTCTGAACCTAGCAAGGTTGGATTGCGTTCTGCCACTCCCATAATTTGGTGTTTGAGTGCTTTTGTTTGGATGGGGACTTGTTTGTGTGCGCCTGTCCTAGGGTGTGGGAGTTGGGGTTTGTTTTTTACCGGGGGATTTTGAGTTGAGTTCTGGGGCAGGCATGTCGCGGAGGGAACACTACACCGGAGAGGCCTAGAGATTACTTTATGGGTTCCACCGTAGGTTTTAAATGTATGACTTGGAATGTTAGGGGGATGCACACTATGACCCGCCGACACAAAATCCATGCCTATCTCACTCGAAGGGGGGTACAAATTGCATTATTACAGGAGACCCATCTCACGCGTCAGGAGGGGGCAGCGTTACAGCGCCGTTGGAGAGGACAGGTGTTTCATACCACGTACTCTGCCTTTGCCCGGGGGACGTTGGTCTGGGTGCGGGCGGGGGTCCCCTTTCAGTGTGTTAGGCAAATCATAGACCCGGAGGGCAGATATGTGGTGGTGATGGGGCGCTTAGATGGCCGTGACATCACTATAGGTAGTATCTATGCCCCCAACATTGATCAACCTGCATTCCTGGCCCAGCTTTCGCAGACATTGGCGCAGGCCCTGACTGGACCGGTCCTCCTGGGGGGGGGGGGGGGGACTTCAATAGTATAACGGGCATCCTCCTTGACAGATCACACCCGCCGCTTCCTGACGCCCCCACCCATAGAGTTGCGGAAGCCCGCAGAGATTGGCAGCGACAGTGGGGATTGACGGACACCTGGAGGACCCACCACCCGACGCAAAGAGATTATTCTTACTTCTCGGCCCTTCACGAGCTGCATGTTAGACTGGACGCTATCCTCTGCTCCCCGGATGTACATGGGGGGGATTACCTCTAGTGAATACCTATCCAGGACGATATCTGATCATAACCCGTTGCTAATAGCCCTGAACTGGATGAGGATTAGACCCACGATACCCAGCTGGCGTCTTCGGCCGGAGTCCTTGGAGGACCCGGTCTTTAAGGCGTCCATAGGCAACGCCATAGAGGAATATTTCGCAACTAATACCGGCACAGCCACCAGCCACCATGTTGAATGGGATGCTTTCAAAGTTGTCATAAGGGGCCGTTGCATTAGTGAAGTGGTGGGCGTTCGTAAAGTGCTTCTAACTGATGTGCGGAAAGCAGAGGAGCGGCTCCGGGAGGTGGAAAAGGATAGACCAGGGAGGGCTGACAGACAGGAAGAGCTCTTGGAGGCTAAGGAAGAGCTTGCGACGCAGGTGGAGAGGTTGAGATGTTTTGATCGTAGGGCCTATGAGACTAGGGCACACGCGGAGCGGGATAAATCTGGGGCCTGGCTAGCTAACCCAACGCGCAGGGGGACACACAGTTCCTGAACTATTATACTACATTATACCGGAGCCAGCTAGATCCGCTAGTTCTGCCGGATGAGGGATTCTTGGGAGGACATTGAACTCCCACAGATTGATGCAGCAGCGGCAACAACATTAGGCCGAGACGTAGACCTTGGGGAGATCAGGGGAGCCATCAAGCATATGGCCAGAAATAAAACCCCGGGCACTGATGGGCTCCCGGTTGAGTTCTATGCCACGTATGTGGAGGTACTGGCCCCTCGATTACTGACCCTGTATAATAGCTCACGGCGAGCTGGGTGCTTGCCTGTCTCTACACGGGAAGCAGTGATAGTGCCGCTCCTAAAGCCGGATAAGCCTCCATGGGACCATACTGCATATCGCCCTCTTGCTATGCTTAACCTCGACTACTAAATATTGAGTCGCATCTTAGCCAGTCGCTTGATGGTTCACATGACGGCGCTTGTGCACATTGATCAAGCGGGTTTTATTCAGACGCGGAACACGGCTATGAATATACGGCGCCTGATTCGAATATTGGACGACTCCACTCCTGCGGGTGACGAGGCGTGCATTCTGTCGATAGACATAGAGAAGGCCTTTGACAGTTTGGAATGGCCCTACCTTTTTAGAGTCCTACGGGCCTTTGGCCTGGGAGAGGGGTTTGTGGCTTCGGCGGCGATCCTATATCAAAACTCTACTGCCAGGGTGCGTACGGGGGGCGTGATATCGGCCGCCTGCAGCGTGGCCCAGGGGACGAGGCAGGGATGCCCGCTGTCTCCTCTCCTGTTTGCGCTGGCGGTGGAGCTACTGGCTGTGCATGCGCTCTCGGGAGGGTACTATCGGGGGTTGATTCGGAGGGGTCAACCCCAATTTATAGCATTATATGCTGACGACCTCCTGATGTTTCTTGCCAACTCGGAGGCGGACTTGCGGGGCGCCAGGAACCTGCTCTCCCGGTTGGAGAGGGAAGCGGGGCTGCGGGTTAACTGGAACAAGACATGTCTATTTCCTGTCTTGAGTGGTAGGGCTTGCCCGCCAGATGTTCTGGATGTTAAGTGGGAGAGTAGATGCCTCACCTACCTGGGGGTCCGCATCTATCATGAAGCTGCCGACCTCTTGGAGGGCAATGTCACACGGGCAATTCGAACCACCAAGAGTAACTTTGAGTTCTGGGGGTACCTGCCGCTCTCGGTGGCAGGACGGGTGGCTCTGTTAAAAATGGTCACGCTGCCGCGCTTGCTTTATTATTTCGGCTCCTTACCACTCTGGATCACGCGGAGATTTTTCACTCAACTCAATACCATGATTACGAGATTTTTGTGGGGTTCAGGGAGACGCAGGGTGGCGCTGGCTACCATGATGCGGCCTAGGCGAGAGGGGGGCTTTGCAGTGCCTGATTTTGAGGCCTACTACCATGCCGTGCAATTGCAGTGGTTCACGAAATGGATGGCTGGTAGGCTTCGAGCTGAAGGGGTCCGAGGCGGCACAGACCCGGAGCTGCGGCAACTCTCTTGGGTGTTATTGCGACTTCCTTTGGGTGAAAGAGAAGCTCCAGGGGACTTATGGGCGATGCGCCAGTGTTGGAACCGGGTTCACAGGAGAGCTGGGCGGGGACCCCCGTACGCGCCTGAGATTCCTCTGTCGGTTTGCGAGGCTCTTCCCCACGGAGGGGACTGGTAGGGGTTGAGGGCCTGGGACGAGGCGGGGATTACCATGATTGGGGACCTATATGAGGCCGACACCCTGCTACCCTTTAATGATTTGATAGAGAGGTATGAAATCCCTAGAGGGGACTTCCTGTTACACGCGGCCCTGACGGCAGCTGTCCGGAAGCACTGGAGGGCGGGACTGGCGGAACCCCCGGTGTCCTTGCCGTGTCAATATGTGGTCTCAGCGGCTGGGACGTTTAAGGCGGTTACCTGCCTATACGGACGACTTACCCAGGAGGTGAGGCGCCCGTTGGAGAGCTTGCGGCTTAAGTAGGAGACAGATCTTGGGGTGCCCCTTGGGGAGAAGCCTTGGGATGCAATAGTGGAGAGGGCATGGAAAGGCTCCAGGAATGCACGCTTCCAACTCATCCACTTTTTTGTTCTCCACAGGGCATACCTCACGCCACATAAGATAAACAAATATTTTGGAGCTCGGTCGGCATGCCCGCGGTGTGACCTCGACAATGCCGAATTTTTACACATGGTCTGGGATTGCCTGCTGCTGGGGAGGTATTGGGGGGAGGTGACTACTACCCTGAGGGACGTGACAGACACTCTGCAGACCCCGGGATATTGCTTGTTGCACTGGTTCCCCCATACTGCCCGAAATAAAGTTACTAGTAAATTTATTGACCTGGGTCTTGTGTTGGCCAAGCGGGAAATTACCAGCCATTGGAAGGGGAGGGGTGCCCCTAGTGCCCCAAGATGGCGGAGGGAGTTCATTAAATGGGCAGACTAGGACGGGATCTTGAGGTTACAAATGGCCCAGAGACGAGACAACGATAAGATGCTGGAAGCAGCGAGAGCGTGGATAGCGCTGGTAGAACTGCTTAAGTGCCCCCTGGAGGATGATGCGCCTCCCCCTGAGTGAGTGACGCTGCTGGGATGACTGGTCGTGTGTCCCCACACTAACATAGGACCTGAGAGCCCACAGAAGGTCGGAATGTGGTGGCTCCCCTTTCTTGGATTGCTCCCTTAGACTTACTGTACTAACGATTTGACTGTCTAGTCACACTTTTGCTGGAACGCAGAGGATAGAGCGACATGCCTGAGAGTGTGGGGGTGGGAGGAGTTTTGTCGGGGAGGGAGGGGGGTTTGTTTTCTGATCTTTTGCTTTTGTCCATAGTGATGATGCACAATACCACCGGGCTGAATTAAGGGGCCAGAGTGCCTCGAATGGAGGGATGCGCTGACTGTCCTTGTGAGCTCACTCCACTGTGTAACATATACCAAGAACACTTGAGTTATGGGTCACACCCGCTGTTAACTTGCGATTGACAATGGACAACTCTTTACTCATGATCCCATGGACTAAGTGATGCTTATCTACCGTGCATGCCTGAATCCTAATGCACTATGTATGTTTTCGTTTGCTATGCACTAATTGATAACTGAATAAAATTAGTTTACAAAAAAATATATATATATAGAAATAACCCTCACTAAAAGATGTACTTTAATATTCTGAGCTCAGGCATACTAAATTCGACTTTCCACTTTACAAGCTGCTTCTGTGGGTGGCGCAATCAGTGCTGCAGGCCCACCAGCAGCATTCGGTCTACCAGCCCAGGGCACGCACGGTGCACTATACTAGAGACTAACAGGTAAACCAAATGAGCCAATTATGGGAACATCAATTCATACAGTCAATTTACAATAGGGAGCATTCGCGCTGTGGCACGGAATGGCCGTGGCACAGCGCCCAGAGCATCTAACACCAGCAAACACAGAGGAGACAAAAAGCGAGAAATGGAGGGGAGACCCACGCCAATGGTGCCAGGTCTAACATTGACGTTAAACACATTCCTGGTGTAAGAAATGTACGGGATGATTGCTTATCTTGTCTGCCTGTAGCGAGCAAGAGTACTGATTTCATAATAATGAAAGGGTGTGTTGTAGCTGTGGAGGATGCTACAGAAGCACGGGAAGGAGTTATTTCTGAAAATGAATGGGTTTTGGAAAGCCAGAAAGATGTAGAATTGCAGTTGGTTAAGAAATTCATGGTTGAGGATTGGGCACATGCAAGATCCTCAGACATATCTGTTCTACCTTAACAGCAAGTTGCCTCAGAGTTGACTTAAGGAAGGGGGGCAGACTGTATGTTACTATCGGGCCATTACTTTGAACATTCACCCGAGGTTTGTTGCTGAATGGATTGCTGAGTGAGTTTAATCTAGTGTTTACCCAGGAGAAGATTTCCTCTAGTGAGAGTGTCTTACATCCTACTTTTATAGGGGAGGGTAGTGAGACGTTTATTGACTGTGTTTCAGCTTTGCTTTTCCCACTTATAATAAAGGCAGAGATACCTATGAGCCCCTTCAGCAACCGTAACCCAGTGTGTGTGTGTTTAGGTCCTTCCACCTTGGTTCTAAAGTGCCCAGTGGGATCAGGCGATATCACCACCATTATGTCGCAGGGGAGGAGACTGAGGTGGTCTCAGTTGGACCCTGATATATTCTATAGACCATTGTATACTCGTTGTGTAAATTAGAGTATTTTTACAGGAGAGCAGTTTGCCTGGGAAGTATTGGGGGCATTCGATGTTATTTTCAACGTGTCGTCCAGTTTTCTGGAGGCCAAAGTATTTCGGGCAGCAAGGATGGGCCAGATGATTTGGTAAAGGATGTACACTGGCGCGAAAGCAGTGAATGAATGCCCTGAATACCAAGCCTAGAGATCCCACTCTTGTGAAGAATAGTTGTTTCCAATATAAAAAAGAGCTTGTGTCGAGGAAGAATGTCTTAAGAGACTTGGCTTGGGAAGATCTGCTTGAAGCCAGTACCCTAAGAATTGTCTCTAAATTCTAGAAATTAGTAAATAGTCCATTTCTGGCCTCTGAATCCACAGCATCTCTGGGGTCGCATATTACTGAGCTTAGTTGGGTTTCCTTTTTGAGAAGTGTTTTGAGACCTCAGATGTGGCTGGAGGAGGAGGGGTTGTTAGTTGGGACTTCCAAATTAATATTCTCCCTTGAGGAAGTGAAGACGGGAATAGCAGTGTTAACTAGAGGGAAGGCCCCTGGACCCGATGGCATCCCGCCTGATATGCACATTGGTGACGCTGAGGTATGGACCCAGTTTTTAACCTCACTTGTTAATGTGGCAGTGAGGGAGAGCCCACTGTGGTCATGGACTTCTATTAGTATCCCGGTCATTAAAAAGGGAGATAGGGACAACCTGGCATCTTCTAGACCAATGTCCCTACTCAATTCTGTTGTGAAGGTATTTGTCCGTATGCTCTTGGACGGACTGGGTAAGTGGGCCGAGGACAATGATGTTCTCTCAGACGTGCAGTATGGTTTTCGTACTGGGAGGTCTACAGTTGACCAGTGCTTACACCTTTTTATGGTATTAAGTAAATTCACTATGGCCCGCCCAGGTTCTATCCATTAAGGTCTTATAGACCTCTCCTTCGCTTTTGATCGAGTCAATTGAGGGAAACTATGGCAGCTTATGTTGTTCATGGGGTGGACCGTGATATTGTTCTTTTTAAAAAAGATTTACACATGAACACCACCGCTTCAGCTCGTTATGCTAGTAATTTGAAATGTTTCCGTAGTTTTATCAAAAGGGGGGTTTGACAGGGCTGTATTATGGCCCTTTTTCTTTTTAATTTATGTATCAATAGGTTGGAACAGGCCTTGATCAACACTGGAGCAGATTGCCTGCATGTGGGAGCCCGGCGTTTGCTGGTGCTCTTATATGCACTGCTGCATTCTGCTATTGGGACATTAAGTCTTCTACCTCCTCCACGACCCCATCTCTTATCACACCTCCCCAAAGGAGGCTCGATGCAAGTCAACAGGCACACAACCTGACTACTACTTGACGTTCGTGCATTAATGTTGTACATTGCGCTGAGATTTTCAAAGCGTCTTGAGCCAATATGTATACTTTCTGCTAGATTGTATGACTCTCGCATGACGACTTGTAAAGCGCTCCGATACCTTCGGGTCTGGCCAGCGCTATATAAAACTCCTAAAATAAAATATGTGGACAATGCTGTTCCTATGGCGAAAACAGCCATAGGTTAACAGTCCTAGTTGGACTCATTAGCCAACCTCATGGAAGACCTGGATTTGACAGCGAACATCCAAAAATCCTACGTGATGGTGGTAGGTCCACGTAAGACCAAGACATGCACATTTATGTTGGGGTCCAGTGCTATTTCAAAGATGGGAGTTTTTTCCTATTTGGGGTCGCTCTTTGACTCCCAAATGAGCTGGCGCCCATTGGTGAACAGGAAGGAGGAGGATTTCATAAGGGCAAACTCTTCGGTGTTTCATTTTGCCTTACTGCAAGTGTATTGGGCTAAGAGTATTTCTAATGTAGTCTATGGAAGTGAGGTCTGAGGGTTTGTCGATCAGGTTGACCTGCAGTCTGTGGAAAATAATTTTTTAAGACTTTTCTATGTGTTCCACACAGTGCTCTGACATTTTCAGCACAAGAAGAATTAGGGGTGGGCTACATAACAGACTTAACTGCATTTTGCCCTCTTCGTTGTGGTTAGATATTTGGTCAAGACCGAAGGCGAAAATAAACAAGGAGATTTTAAAACACTATGTCCCTGGATCAGTCTATGCAAATTCCTTCCTTCTCCGAGTCTAGGAAAGTGTGAGCTGTGTAGCTCACCAGAGAGAATTGTGAAGTCTGATCGCAAGTGGGCCAAAGATTTTTTTTTTTTCATCTTGGTCTTCTGGTAGAGAAGAGGGCGCTCTTATGAAACCTCGTATACGTGCCAATCTTTTATTGATGTCTACCCTTTTTAATCAAGCCAATACTTTGTTATAGTTCACATATGAGCGATTTTTGTTGACCAGATTAGGCTTGGCCTTTTACATTTTATGTTGGCATATCCCTGGGTCAGGAACTAGGGTCATCCTCTGGAGCCCTGCAGCTTCGACGGACTGTCTCCGCAGGATACCCTTCATTTTTTTATATTTTGTAAATTTTATGAGGTTCCAAGTAAGGAGTATATCATACCATTGTTTAAAAATAAAACTTTTGACAAATGCGTCCAGCTCCCTTGTATTTACAATTACTACCTGAAGAAGTCATTTTTAATGTGGTATGTTTTCTGAAAGCCGCCATGAGATTGAGGAAAACTTGTGATTGATTTTTATTACAGATGGGTTTTTATGAGCTGGGATATTTATTTATTTTTATAAACACGTATTTTGTGTGTGTGGTTTAATGTCTATGTTTGTATGTTGTTATGGATTTGCTATTGAACCGTGCTTTTATGGGTTTGTGCAAAGAACCGATAAAAAGCATGTTTTAATTTCGTTTGACTTAAGAGAATGGTACAATGACTAGACAAGGTTGTTTTATTCCTCCTGTGTCTTTAAGAGAAATTCATTGGTATTGGCCGTAGTGGTCACCCGGCATCACAGGTACAAAAACACTTTTGAGAAGGTTTTATAGGTGGCCTTCCATGAATGGTCATGTTGAGGACTTCGTTAACAGGTGTCAGCAATGTTTGTTATCTGATAAGCATTGGAAATCTACTAGTCAATTGAAACCTCCTAGACCTTCGTTTGATATATTGAAGGTATGTGCTTTGTTATTAGGTTGATTCTTAAAGCAAGACAATATGCAGAGTATATTTGTGTTCCATCTGTTTTAACAGAGTGGCTGTTTAGAATACCGGCCATGTTATCATGGGATGTCTTTCATGGACTTATGTTGTCCATTTTGATTTTATATTTAATTCAATGGAACTTTGAAATATGGTGGCTGTGTGTTTATATATTTTTTGTAGAGATAGTATTTTTTGTTCTTGATTAAATTTCGATATTGTTTGTCATTAGGTTATAGAAACAAACCAGAAGGGATACAAGTTGCCGACAGGGAATTCTATGATCTTTAACGTTATGGCTATGATGGTTTTTACCATCACTTTGTGGTGGGTATTTATCCGTTCTTTGTTCTTGTTTTCTCTCAAGGTGCTCTATTCTCTTTCCTCGTTTGCTGATATGTAAAACATGGGGTTATGAATATTGTGGATGAATTAGTTAAATTTCTTCGCCTTATTTCTGGTGATTAATACATGGCATATTTGGGTCCATGATACGATATTTCATCTTAGTTGGGTTTTGTAACAATTTTATCTTTTTGTATTCTTTCTTATATTTAAGCCCTGATGGGCAATCCTTTTCTTTCTCTTTCCTCCCCTTTTTCTCCCACGTGTTTTTTCTTTTTCTTTTGTAAAATAAATCTAAATCTGAGAAAATGTCCCGATAATGATGTTTCAGGTGGGACTTTTAGGCCCCCCCCCAATGTGTTAATAGTCATTAATGAACACTTTAGTATTTCTTATATATAATGTATATAGATGAGTTGAGAACTGTTAGTTAGTATGTCTGTCTTTGTTGTGTAATATATGTATAAGTATGTATTTTATTATGTTTATGGATTAGAATGTTACCATTTGGTATTTATGTATTTGGATGTTGTATGTGTTGTAAATTTTGTTTTTAAATATATTTGTTTGTTTGCACTTAACAGCCCTGAAGAAGTCCTGTTTTAGGACGAAACGCGTTGGCTGTACTGTTTTTCGAGTCACTTCAACTGGATTCTGTTTTTTACGATATATCAAAATGGAATAAAAGAAAGAAAAAAACTGAAGAATTTTGTGTCTGGATACAGACTCTCTTTATTAATTAAATTCTGTTGCATGGTGCACCTGTGCTTATGTTTTTGATCTGTTAGGTTCCTCTGGGAACAGGCACTGTGACGGTGGGTGCTATTGTGTGTGCACATGGATCCCTATTTGTATTGAGGGGATAAGATTATGAGAGCGATATTAGGTTAGGTGCTGGCAACTGGAAGGTACCACTGTCAGTTCTATATTCTTTTGATCAATTTGAATCCGTTACCTGATAGCGCTTGGTACACACTGGGTATTGATTTTGCGGGTCCTTCTACATTGCCTATGAATATGAGAGATTTAATTGTTCTGACTGACTATTAAATGGGTTTTGTACAAGTTTGTTGGTGTTCATAACGCTGATAATGAGACTGATTTTCTTAAGGATGTATTCAGTAAGGAGGAGGTGCCTAAAATTACGGTCTCTGATAATGGTAAATAATTTGCATCTGATAAAATGGAGACATTTTAAAGATATGATGGGATTACCCATGTGAAGGTTCCTCTGTATTCTTATGTTACTGGTTTGGTAAAAAGTAGCAATAGATTTTTAATGGCGGATATTGGCTTCACATTTAAATGTTAAAGACGGAGGGAAAACGAGTGGGCTTATTTGTGTACTCAACATTCTACTAATGGATTTTTCCCATTTGCCCTGTTGAGAGGGCATGAAGCCAATACTAGACTTACACCGGTTTGTTTTAATCTGACAGACAGAAATTCTCCATCTTTAGGTGAAGTGCAGAGAACAATGTAAAAAAAAATATATATATATATATATACAAGCACGTACAAAAGAATATTGTGATCGCATGAAAGGTGGTGTGGATAAGTATGTGAAAATTGAAGAGCAGGTCCTTATTAACAAACCTTTTCATTTTCAGAAAGGTGAATCAAAATTTTCGGAACCTGTCCAAATTATGCACATTTCCAGAAGTGCTGTATTGTTGAAAGGCCGTGGTTGGTGGAATAAAAAATCCATCATTAAACTTAGTTCTGATCAGAAAGGCAAATTGCTCAAAACGTGCAGTTTACTTGTGAAAGTAGCTGGCCTGACATGTTCAAATAGTTCTAACAATGTTTGTGTGAATAATAGGAATGGCGGTGTGAGCGGTTGACATGTTTCCTATCAAAGAATGTTGGATAACAACGATGCAATTGTTTGTGAAAACAATGTTGATTTGAGATCATCATTTATCTGATTCTCCTGAAAGGGAAGGAGGGGTTTCCCCATTTTAATTCTTGTTTTCCGACTAACAAAAGTAATGTAAGAAAGTTACCTGTTAAATATAAGCACTATGTTTTACTTTAATTTTGTATAACTTTTCTTTTTGTTTTTGGTAAGGGAAATGTTTTATGTGTGTTATCAATTTTTTCTTGTTTATGTTCAATGCATTTGCATATTCCTTAATTGAAATTTGGAATGTGGCTTTGTTCCATAGTTAGTCTCTGCTATATTCCAACCTGGACGGCATGTGGGATGATTGGTTCTTTTCATCCCTCTCTTGTGGACCTGTTACTGTAAACAAATAAATTACAGCTTCCCATTTATCCCCACTGCTCCCTGTGATTTATTACAAGGACGAAACAACAAAAGCATGCTGCAGACAATCTGTGGGTGAAAGTCCTTTTAAAAACCCCTTTCAATAAGGATTTGAGCACTATACTGGAACCTCCATTTTGATACTCAGCATTGATTATTGTACCTTTAATGAACTAATTACACTTAACACCTGAAAGCAATAAGTTGTACGTGAAAAGTTCAGGGCTGGAGGCAGTGTCTGTAATTACCTTGATTGAGATGACCACCATAACCTCACCAGTGTCAGGAGGCATATCCTCTGAATAACCTTCCAAGCTTCCTCTCAGCCAAATATCCTCCACATCTATGAAACTCTATAGGCATATTCTGGAGAATTCGCAATACAGCCAATGTGGGGATTTCTGGAAAACTCAGGATGCACAAAGCATGTGGATCAATCCCAGACTGTTTTTTTTCCTGCCACAGAAATTACACTTCACACAAAACTGAGGGCATATTGGCCTTAACACGAATGATCAGATGAAAAAAACATTCCTTCACGAACAAAAACATAGTAAAACGGAAAGGGTCACCAGAGATGTTGAACGGTGTCCAAAAGATGGGTTATCAAAATATGTTTCTAGCCAAAGCCATCAGAGCTATGTGAACTGCTATTCAAATGTCACTGCCAAGCAGTCTGGTGTAGGATGTCAGCCAAGCTGCAACAGTTTTGATTCTAAGGCAGGACCGGAGGCTCTGATTATACTTCTCAATCTTTACAACTCGTAAAAACCAGCAGCCAATAAAAAAAAACAGTAAACCTAATACACTACATTTCCCATGAGGCTTTGACCCACGCCTCTCTCAAAACCACTAATCATCTGTGGTCATCCAGTACAAAATAGAGAGGCACCATCTTCCTGCCTCTCTCTTTGCTGCTCCGCAGTCAAGATAAGTGCCTCTCTATTTTGTAAACCACGGACTGTATTATTTACTCTTTAGTGCATATTGCGCAATTTATGCACATTCTCGTTTTTCAATGGCTTCGCGGTGTTAAGTTTCTGCAGATAACCTCGTCCTTTTCAGGTTACGGTTGGCCTCTGTGCCCGCCCGACTTGCAGACCGCTGCCCGGTTACTTTCTCTTTGTAGTAATTTAGGCGGGTGTTGTGCCTTATAACTGTTCCCAAATATCCCCATAACCTATTAGCAGTTTCTTTCCCTTTCCAGATCCCCGTCTTTCTCCTCGGCGTTCTCGCTGCATTTATTGTAGCGCTCTCCGCGCAGCCACCCTCCTAACCTAAGCCCCTCCCAGAAGCAAGGTCGCGTGTGCAGCCCAATTGGGCAACACATGCGTACCTCTACGGAAGCCTGCCTGCGCGTCCCTCTTGCACGCACGGCAGCCTCCGGAACACATCGCTGGAGCCGCCTCTGTAACAACAGTGATCCTGCAGGTTGTTTGGTTACCAGGTCTGTGTCTAATAGAGGCTGCATATTTCAAGCATTCAGGGCTGTTTTTCTCCCTATTTAAGTCCTGCTACATAATTTTTGGGTAACCTTCTACAATCCTGCAACCAGCTGATTGCTCCCTCTGATGTCCTGACTCTAGGCTGAGCAGGGCTGCAACAATTGAGTCTGGTCTTCCACTCCCTTCCTGCTATATATAATTTTAGCCTTGGTTGACCTTTGCTTCCCTCTGGGATTTTGACTGGGGCGTCATTTACCCCCCTTGTGATATGTCCGACTACAAAACTTTTAATCATGATCTGGCTGCCTATGACCCAGAAGAGGACGAAGATTATTATGATGAGGGTATAGAAGCCATAATTGATAAATCTGTTTAGAAAAATCTAGATAAGGCCCTATCCTCGGCACTCCTACCCATTTCTCAACGCTTAGATAAGCTTGCATGGTGTGCATCCACCCCACCTCCAACAGGGAACCCCCTCTCCCCCGTCCTCTTCCCCTTCTGCCCCATCATGGCCACATGTGAAAGTGATTGGGAAAGTGACCGAAGGGGCTTTACCTGATCATGCTTACAATGCGGGCTCTCTTCCTGCGCACCCTCCTTTTCCATTGCCCCCGGTCACTGACATGGATACAGATACCTCCTCTTCTCACAAATCCCAGGCTCGCAAGCGATCGAAAAAAGAACAAACGCTCCATTTCTCCTTCCACTGTGTCTCCTTTCACTTTCGATCCTTCTGACATCGTGCATCCCAGGTCCTCAGATTGGCCCACTGCCCCTGCAGTGGCAGAGTATATGCAGTTGAATCTGCACAAAGGTTTTGACGAGGTCAGGTCCCGTTTATGCTCCGAATGCCCACGTCCAGACTTACCCCACAAAACTGCTCTCACCCCAGACATTGATACTTCCATGCAGACCTTCCTAAAGAAGTATAACAAAGACCCTAAAAAGGGTAATCATAGAGCACTTTGTGCTTGCCAAGACAAATTCCTTGTCGTTTCTGGCCCTTTAGCCAAAATCGTAGAATTGGCACTCCAAGCCCAAGAGACTGGGGCTCCGGTCCAGCCAGATGTGCAAGCAGGTTGGACCCAGAGGGCAATCTGCCTCTGGGGCAATGCTAACTGCATGTTAGCTTCAGAACGCCGCAAGTCCGTGCTTCTTCGAATTGACCCTCAGTTGGTCGAACTGGCTACTGCAGAACCGGGTCCCCTGGCAGAAGGCCAGTTGTTTGGGGACCATTTTGTCAAAGACATAGCCAAAGGTTCACTCAAACGAGTTTTCAACCCCCTTTCTGGCAGGGCCAGTCGTCACAGGGGACGCTCGACTGGCTGCTTCAACCAGCAAGGTCTTCAATGTGGATTTAACCCCAGGAGTAGAGGTTATGCCCAAGATCTGGCCCAAGCAGGGTTCTACCCTACCAGGTCCAGAGGCTTCCGTGGCCACTTCAATCGAGGAGTCAACAGAGGGTTCCGTAACACTGACAACCAATCTGCAGGTAATGGTTTCCATGACCCTTCCCCGGCAGACTGAGATATTTTGTACACAATTGGGCAAAGATTACTTCTGTTTCGTGGGTTCTGGATACTGTTCAGGTGTATCAAATTGAGCTGTCTCACCTTCCCTTTCAAGACTCATTCCCCCCGCCCCCCCCAACAAGACGAGTCTTTTATAGACTCCAAACTTTGGGAACTTACATCAAAACAGGCAATTGCGCTGACTTCTCCCCACCCCAATGTATTTTTTTTTTGCAGCAATGTCTTTTTGGTACAAAAGAAAGGTTGAGGTCAAATATTGGTTCTGAACCTCAGACTCTTCAATCCCTTTGTGATTTATCGTTACTTCAAGATGGAGGAAATTAATCTGCTAAGAGATCTTCAAGAATGAGATTGGATGGTTCGCCTAGATCTCAAGGAATGCCTAGCTGTCTGTTCCCATTTGCCCCCCTCATCATCGGTATCTGCAATTCCGATGGAAAGACCAATGGTCTACAGTGAGCAAGATGGCGCCTGTGTAAGACACTAGTTTCCTTCGCTCCCCTGTCCCGAATCTCTCACACATGGAGGAGCCCCGCTCGGGAGTATGCGGTCCTGTCTCGGTTTCTGCGATTGTTTGCTGGGTGTGGCTAGATTGAACCTGCGCAGCGGACGAGGCTTGCTGCTTCAGGCTCCATGGGTCTCGCCGCTGGCTGTTATTTCTTTGGGCTACCTTATTGAGGAAACACAGAATGCCCGGTCGTGGTGCAAAGAAAACAGTATCAGCCAATTCGGCAGTGGCTGCAGGACCCCCTCCAATCTTAACCATGATCCCGGTAAGGAGGCGAGGTGGGGGAGGAAAACTGAAGGAAGCTCTGGCAGGGGTAAGCTAAAGAGTAATGGAGCGGATGGTGGACTAAATGAGGCAAACAACCCGGAAAGGCAGGCCTGCCTGGTGACCCAACCATTAATCCCCTCCTTAGGTTGACTCCCCGATGAGCGGGGGTAAATCATTATCGGCCCCCCTGCGGCCTCGAGCAAAGCTGATGTTCTCAATCGAGAGGTTACCCAAACCTCGGAAATCCGACCCCCAAATCAGGGAGACCAGCATAAGCCCAAAGCCTGGGGAGGATACATCGAGTGAGGGCATGGGCCAGACATCTGACTGCGCCCCGACCTCAGTTATACCTGGCAGCACAGACATGGGTACGGGGGGGGAGGGGCAGTGATCACACATGGGAAAGTCTGATGCAAGCTAACGAGAGACATTCCTGGGTAAAATCTCAGCCAGCAGGCCTAAATCGGACTACTGGTAACAGGGAGGAACAGGTAGCCGGAGCCACGGGGGTTAATCCTGAAGTATTTGCAACAGGAGCACAGAACTGGAACTCTGTTGGGAATGAGCCAATAGCCACGGTCAAGTCTCCTGATAAAGGAGAGAAATCTTTCTCCCTCACCGATGACTCTGATCTCTCTAACCTTGGTAATACGTCGTCTTCCTCAATTGATGAGTCGGCCTCCTATTCTTCCTCCTGTGGTGCTCCTGATAATACATGCTGTCTAACAGAGCAAAACGACAGGGAGGGGTGAGAGAAAAAAAAAAGGGAAAAAAAAGGGGAAGTTTTGGTGAGGATACCGACAGGAGTAGGAGGGGGGCTTCCTCGGAGAACCGACGATGGGATTACTCAGCAACCCAGTTGGGATTCTTAGCAGAGGAACCTGGGGAAACCCCAAAGGATGCCAGTGGACCGTCAGAGGGTACATCTTCAGATCCATCCACAGTAGAAGCTTCGTTGGCTGTAATCCTCCAATCCATAAAGCAACTGCAGGAAGAAACATGGAGTTCGAGCTGCCGCACACAGCTAGCCACAAACAAATTGCACAGAACTATAAAGAAAATAAATACAACATGCTCGGACATTGCTGGAAGAATAGCTATGGTTGAAGAACGGACAGAGTGCTTAGAGACTGAAGTCAGTGCCCTTAAAATTCATAAATCCTCTCAGGAGACTTCTATGGTTTACGTCTTCTGGAAAACGGAAGATCAAGAAAACAGACAATGACGGCACAACCTGTGATTTTTGGGGATTCCTGAGGGGGTGGAGGAACTTGATGCAAGAGCCTATGTAGTTAAGTTATTGAGAGGCGCCTTTCCGGAGAAAGCCTTTGACAGGGTCTCCTGACACCATCTGTGGGCTGTGACGAAGAGGGCAAATATTGGGCCAGAATTTCTGCAAGCAATTAAGGCATTATACCATAATCCAGAAGCTAGGGTGTTCATTGCAGGGGAGCTCTCTGAGTCTTTTGAGATCTCTCAGGGGGCCAGGCAGGGGTGTCCCTGCTCGCCGCTCTTGTTCGCATTGTATATAGATCCATTTATACGTACGCTCGAGCACAATATCGGTATTCCTCCTACATCTCTCAGAGGATGGGATACTAAAACCCTTGCCTATGCAGATGACATATGACATAGCGTTAGTGACACCAAATCCAGCTACAGCCCTGATCGCGATAGAGAAAGAGGCGACCGGTTTCGAGCTAATCTTTGGCTATCTGTTAAATAAGGAAAAAACTGATTGTGGTCAATAAAGGAGTTACTTTCAAAGATGCGTGTGTGGTTACAAGGGCAGTATACCTAGGAATAACTTTGGTTCCCGATTTAGAAACCATTGTCAGAGAAAACCTTTACCCTGTTATAGAAAAATCGAAAAGGGACCTGTGCGGACTGCATAACTTACACTTATCTTTGGCAGGGAGGTGCAATGTAATTAAAAAGATCTTTTCACCCAAAATTCTTTACTTTTTCCATGCCATCCCTTTAGAGATCGAGAATATATGGTTTAAGGGGTTGGAAGAGCTGATGTGTCGATTTGTCTGGGCATATTCTAAACCTAGAAGGGCCCTAACATTTTTGACACTTCCTAAATATAGAGGGGGTGGGGGTTACCAAATCTTAAACTATATTATTGGGCCACCCTGCTTCAAAACGGTTTGGTATTATTGCAAGAAAAATCTCTGCTCCAAGTTGGGTCTGCGTATCTCCCCTCTCCCTTCAAGTTACTGATAGGGGAGGAGGCATTTGGAGACAAATTGAATTTAACTATTTTAAGAGAGTATGTTTTAAGACCTTACAGAATGCTTTTAAAGTTTGGTCAGCTGTCCGTAAGTTATTGGGGATAGGTAGACTACATTTTTATACCCCAATAGGTAACAATGGCAGTTTACCAGGGGTTTTTGCTGATCAATATATCCTACGTTGGGTAAAAGCTGGCTTAAACAGGGTAGGTCTCTTTTTTCCCCCCTACGGGTTTATTTCTTTTCAAGAGCTTAAGAATGATTTCGATATTAGTCAGAAAGACTGCAAGTACCTTCAGGTAAGGGACTTTCTAACCCGTAAGGGAGGAGGACCGGCAGGGTTCCAAAGGCGTGACTTGGTGGACCTATTGGTTAGCAGGGGTAAATCCCCTATTGGGGTTATTTATACCTTTCTCAATAAATGGATGAAAGACAATTTAGACAAATACTCAGAAATGGCAGGAGAAGTTTGCTATATCGGAAACTAGTTTTTTTGAATCTTTTTTATTGGCACAAACTGCTTTATTATCTTCAAAGTTGCAAGTGCAGTACTATAAAACGTGTTTTAATCTTTATTATACTCCCAGTAGAATTATCAAATGGGGGGATGGTAAGGGATCACGATGCCCCAGATGTCAACTTAGGGGGCCGATAGTGTACATATATTTTGCCACCTGTTGTGCATTAACAACTAATTAAGGAAGAAATCACCGAATCTTTTAATGAGAAATTAAATATGAGAATATCTTTGACACCTGCTGTGATTCTAATGGTAGTACCAAAGGAGGAGAGGTGTGAAAGAGGTAGAGCGCTTTTATTTATATCAATGACTATTTTACGATTGCGTATTGCATCGGCATGGCTGGACATTAATCCACCCGTTTTTCAGCAATCGCTAACCCGGGTTCTCGCAGTATGCAGTCTGGAAAAAGCAATCTACTCAAGGAAAGGGGCACAGGGTAAGGAAAGGGGCACAGGGTAAAAAAAAAAGGGCTGCTGAGGTGGGCTCTGCTCCTAGACTGGATGGAAACGGGGGGGGGGATTAGATGGCTTGCGGGCTGTAGATTATGTTGCGACGTACACATAATTATGGTAGGAAGTACACAAGATCAGCACTGTGCACTTTTGAAATGTGTCAGGACTTTGTTTAGGGGTATCCTTTCATTAGAGTATGCACTCTGTATTTTGTATCCCCTTCTTCTGCAGCCTCTCTTCAATTGACAATTTGTATTGACGTCATTTTATATGATATTGATTAATTGTGTGTGGGGGGGGGTGTCCGGGGCTATTTGTGGTTAAATTATGTTTTTCTATATGGATTATTGCAATGAAATAGATAATGATAAAAAAAAAAAAAAAGGAAAGTCTAATGGTACCAGTACCAATCTCTTCTATTCGGCCTATTCTCGGCTCCCTGGGTGTTCACCAAGCTATTGAAACCAGTGGTTGTCCAGTTTCGAGAGATGGGGGTTCGCATGATCATCTATCTGGACGACATGCTTCTTCTGGCCCAAGATCACTCCCTTATGTTAATGCACTTGTCTTGGATGATGTCCCTCCTTCAGAATCTTTGTTTTGCGATAAATACCAAGAAATCCATGATTGTTCCATCCCAACAAGTGGAATTCCTGGGCTTTCAGGTAGGCTCCCTCACGGCACAATTGCTTCTTCCTCCTTTGAAAGTGAAATCCATCAATAGAAAACTGAAATCGACTTTGTCGAAACAGATTGTGTCTTTGAGATCCCTGGCCAGGATTGTGGGGTTGCTAGAGTCTTTGATTCAATCAATCTTCCCGGGCCGGTTGCACTACAGAGCTCTTCAGCGCCTGAAGATTCATTACTTGCAACAGGGCTTCAGTTCCGATCACCTGATTCCACTGGCGGACGAAGCATAAGAAAAACTTCAGTGGTGGCTTCTTCACATGGAAACGTGGAAGGCCATTTTCGGAGTCTCACCAGACGTGGTCATCGAGTCCGACGCCAGTCATTGGGGCGCACGATGCGGAGAGTTTTCTCCAGGCAGTTGTTGATCAGCCGAAGAATTACGACTTCATATCAATTGCCTGGAACATCTAGCAGGTTCTTTTGCCATAGGTCAATCTCTCCCATGAAAAGAAACTGCTGCATCCTCCTGCGGATGGACAATGTTTTGGCGTTTTGCTATATCAACCACTTGGGGGGCACGAAATCACGCCCGCTCACCCACATAGCCGGAGACTTTTGGCATTATTGCCTTTCGCAGAAGATCATGGTTGTGGCGGAATATCTTCCGGGCAAAGACAATTTAGTTTCGGACTGGAACTCCAGAAGGACTACATTGATTGGAAGCTCCATCCTCACATCTTTCAGGAGATAATGTCGACTCTGGGTCCGTGCCATGTAGATCGGTTTGCGTCCTAGCTCAACTGCCACGGTTCTACAGTTGGAGGCCAGATCCGATGGCCTTGGGGACAGATGCCTTCCTCCACTTTTGGGGAGATCAGACGAATTACGCCTTCCCTCCATTTGCCATGATTGAGAAGGTGGTGGATCATGTCTGACGTCAATTGATGACTCTGGTGCTAGTTACCCCTCTGTGGAAGACACAATTGTGGTTTCCGACTCTTTTGGAATTGTCTGTAGCTCTTCCCATCCTCCTTCCAGTTTTCCCTCAGTTACTCCTGGATCCAGTGAATTCGCCTCATCCTCTAATTCTTCAAGACCAATTGATTCTCATGGTCTGGAAGGTTTCAGGAGACATGAACAGATTGAAACAATTTCAGCTGCAGCTGCTCAATTTATACAAGCAGCTTGGGCTCCTTCCACCCGCAAACGATATTCTTCTGCATGGAAACGTTGGGTGGGTTGGTGCCTTCAACAAAGGTGGATCCCGTGGGATCCGAATTCAAAAATGTTCTGAATTTCCTTTCTGAGTCTGCTGAATCAGGACTATGTTACAAGCCAGTAAAAATTTTTAGGTCAGCGTTGTCAGCTGGACACAACCCTTTCGATGGCAAGCCCATTGGGGTCCATCCTATGGTATGTAAATTACTGAAAGGTATTCGCGTGGCTCGTCCTCCGAGACCGAAGTACAATCAGTTATGAGATGTTTAGAATGTTTTATCTTTATTAGAGTCATGGCCTGATAATAAGGATTTGACTTTGAAACAAATTTCTGCCAAATTGACTATGCTTTATGCTGGATTTCTTGCAGTGTCGGATGTACGTGCCTTGGACCTTGCAGGAAGGTTTTCTCCTGATGGTGTTTCTTTTATTATTTCTAAACGAACAAAGACCATGTCACGCTCTATTGATTATCCTGCTTTTCCACACAATGCTCAATTATGTGTAGTGAAATGTTTAAAAGTTTACGAAGAACGTACGTTGGCTCATAGAACTGATTCTCTTGGTCCCTTACTGCTGGCTATCCAAAAGCCTTTCCGCCCAGTGTGAGAGGCGACCTTGGGCCTTTGGAGCATGTCTGAAGTTGGGATTGACATTTCAGTGTATGGTGCTCATTCAGCTAGAGGGGCCATGGCTTCCAAAGCTTTTGCTATGGGTTCTAGATTAGAAGACATTCTTCGTGCTGCCGATTGGTCATCTGACTCCATGTTTGAGATTTTTTTATTATAAACCTATTGTGTATGTTTCTTTTATTGTTGTTGGTGAGCTTTGAACCAGCATAATCATAGCCTCCGGTCCTGCCATAGAATAGAAACGTTTCTAGCTTTTGCAACAAGAATTTTAGATTCTATTAAGGATACTGAGGTGAGGATTATCCCACCCACTGGGACAGGTATGAATAAAGGTCTCACTGATGTTATCATATCATATGGTTTATGTAACATAATTGTCCCTCCCTTCTGCATACAATTTGGTTATGATGGGACTCAAGTTATTTTCTTTGATCAGGATTGGATTCGAAACAAAGTTCACGCTCATGGTTTGGCTGTTTCGGGCTGTTGGTGCTCTTTTCCATTGGTTCAGTGGACGCCGCTCTTCTGGCTGGATTTCCTTATTGGATTCTGGTAACTCTCCGTTGAGAGTTTGGAACTGTGTGATTGTTCTTGTTGTATTATGTTCTTTCTAGTGACTGCTTATTCGCAAAGAAAGAGGCAGGAAGATGGTGTGTCTCTATTTTGTATTGGATGACCACAAATGACTGGTGGTTTTGATCAAGGCGTGGTTCAAAGCCTCTTGGGAAATGTAGTGTATTAGGTTTACTGTTTTTGATTGGCTGCTGTTTATGAGTAGAAAAGATTGAGAAGCATAATCCTCGCCTCTGTGTCCTTAATAGAATTTAAAATTCTTGTTGCAAAAGCTAGAAAATGTTCTATTCCTCTCTGTTAGGCTATACTGCCAATGTACCCAATTTTGTTACTGTGAGCTTTTCAGTAAAGTCTTTTACATTTTCACAAGCCTTTAAAAAATGTACTTAACATATTTAAAAAGCGAAAAAATATCTTCAAGAAAAGTTCTCTTGTAAAGAGTCCTGATATACCCTGGATAAGGGACAATAATGTTCATGATGATTACATGATCAAGATCAATGACCTAAGTTTGTTTTTAGCACTTCGCAATCAAACAGAATAAGAACAGTGTTTTAGTGACTATTGTAATCTATTACGCAAATACAAAGTTAGGTTACATGTAATTTCCAAATGTACAGTGAAGACTTCCAGACAGTAAACAAAAAATAAATAAATAAATAAGTCCTTGTACCAGCGGACGCTAACACTAAAAAGGAGCACAGAACAGGACTTGCAACTTCACACAAGTCTTCAAAGTAATGTCTTTAAAGTAAAGAACATAATTTGGAGGGTAGGTACACCTTAAAGTAGGTTACATTTTGGTATTCCTTGATGAAGCGCATAATAGCATTTTATGGTAATTCCGGAGTGATCTGAGGAGCATCCTTGAGAGAGTAAGAAAGCTCTCAGATAAAACATCTACAATTAAGCAAAATTGATCATCAGCATTGGATTAGCCATGTAAAAAAGTTTTGGATATTAAAATTTCGCACTGGCATTTATATAAGACTGAACCTAAATATAAGCTAGGCGCAGTAATTGCAATTTTGACATTTTTAAATTGTCATTCTGGAGTCTGAGAAAGTAAGTAATTAAATTACTAGACTTTGACAGCAAAAGAATCCACCTTTAAACTAAAGGACAATAATGACAGCCTGCATCAAGGGGAAAAAACTGCTGCAGTTTAAGAAAGAGACAAGTGTGTTCATGACAGGTCAGAGGCTGCGACCTTCCTTCACCTAATGACAGATTTCTAATCTCTCATCCGTTTTCAAGTGTAAAAGAATAACATCACATAAAATAGTTATAGTATGCTGCCTTTACACTTGAGCCTCGAGCAGATAATTTTATACGAAACACAAGGCCTCAATGTCGCTGACATTTTTTACAATTTACATATAGAACTGGAACACATTTTAATGAAATGCATTTTATTACGATTAAACAACCAATCGTATTGGCGGTAACCATATTTTGTTTTTCTATTTCAACAAATGAATTTTTGTTTTTAAATTTGACATAAGTAGAGCGATACCTTCTCTTCTCTGTCCATCCCTAAATTTATTGAGGGGGAGGAGACTTGACAATTGCAAATATTTCTAGAATCAGATTACTGCTTGCAAGGCTTGCTTCAGACTGCACTGACCCCTTGTCTACGTTACCATAAAAAAGTCTATTTTTATCATCAAGGGATATGCAACGTCTAGCCACACTGATCTTGTCTGATTTATCTACATCAAGAATTATCCGATTCGGTTGTACCACCTGCAGCAGTAAATACGGATAAGAAAGCGATGTAGAGGGAATTAATGTCTTAAATACAATGCTCCTTTCTGGGAAGAAGATAGATTCACATTTAACGTTGCAGAAGGCAGTAGTGTCATTTGTCTCAGCCTTCTCCCTGCTGTTAAAACCCTACTTGACAGTGTTCCCTCATCATCCAAAGTCAACAGATCCCAGACTAGTCTTCAGAGTGAAATGTACGCATACAAAACATATATTGTGCTACAACTACATGAAGCTTCCAGGGTCAGAACCTCTATTTTGGACTGCCTCAGGAAAATATTTCTTCACATGAGACTTAACTAAATGCGTCCAAGAAACAACAAGGACATCATTTTCTCTTACGACGCACTTCTGCTTGATAGATTCGGTTGGATCATCTCAAATCCTTAGGACTAGGGGCCACACCTATAGTACATGTGAAAACCATGGAGGTTTTTTTGACAAAGATATTACTTGATCTGTGGACCAATAGTAAATTAATCTTCCCAATAAAGAGATGAAATTCTCCATCAAGCAGAAAAAGAAAGCGCTGAACGACTTTTCTACCTTTTGTGCATTGCTATAAAAATTTGGTTTCAAAATTGGAGTTAATGGTACTATCGGTGAACTACAAATTACTGAATCATAAAGCCAGCAGAGGTACTAATGCATGGGATGATATGATGATTTTTTAAACGACAGACGAGAACCCAAACTTAAGATGATTTAAAACTATGCCCTCAACCAACAGCTAGAATAAGGCTGCCAGGATGGCTTTGTCGTTGTTGACACCTGGAAGCTTGGGGTCATTACAGGTAAGGACATTAAGAAATAGAGCCAAAGAAAAGACATGCTTCTGTACAGTCATAAGACCAAAAACACAAAAATTGAGAAAATATTTTTAATTTATTCAGTAAAAATATTTGATTATTGTGGAGTAAGTATATATTTTTAATTTGATATATGGAATTACTTTATCTCGTGCACTCTGCATTAATCAGACAGCAGGTTGATATGGTACAAGTAAATCAAATTAAAATCTCTAGCAACTGACTTCGTCCACAGCAACGGCACTCAGATGTTAGCAAATGCACTCCTCGGTTAGGACTTAGAGTTGGAGGAACCAACAGCTTGTTTTAGCACAAAAATAAACATGTCTACCATACTAGACTGAATATTAACTGGTGTTACACAGCATAGAAAAATCAAGAGCACATAGCAGGATTTTAGTGACAGCATAGGTGAGGACATTCAAACTGGAAGTGGATGCAAAGGTTGGTGACAAATGTTTACACTTCCTGGATGGACAGAAAGTGGCAGGAGGAATTTATGGGGTACACAGAGCTGGCAATGGATGTAGAAGATCACATCTTCACATTCCTGGGCAGGCGTAGGTAGCTCTGACTTAGTAAGGTTGCTCATTATGTGTAGAAAAAAGGCATAATGTAGAGCTAGTCTTCAGTGTCTGCTGTCCCAGCCTCCGGTACCTCCTCAGCGCTCCTGGCTCCTTTTCCCACATTCACCGACTTCTTTTTCTTTTTCTCCTTCTGTTCCTGATTTCGAGAGGCGAGTGCTTCACTTATTTGAGTGATATGGGCAAACTGAAAATAAAAATGCTGCAGTTAAAAAGGTGCTAATCAATAGCTTATAACTGCAAGTGACATATCGGATCCCAACCAAATTTCTGTGCCCAGCACGTCATAGATGCCCACGTAATAAGTTCTTTGGCCTATTCCTACTGCTTTAGGCTAGGTCAATCTTACCCGACAATCAGCTTTAAGCATCTCAGTCCACCAGACCTTAAAACATGAATTTCCAAACACTGCAGTCTCCTCAAACTTGTTATTCAAGTGATCTGGGTTTCTTCCTGTACTCCAGTGAAAAAGTTTACCACTAACCCATCCACATTTATTCACTGGTAAATCAAACATCCTGCTTTTTGCATACTCTACGATCTTAAATTCGCTGTTCAGTTGGTTAAAGCACCACACCAAAAATGTGTAAACCTCACAGGCAAAGTTGTAGGCCAGATAGTGCCAATACAGATTTTAATCTTTCCTACATCAATACAATCAGGCCAGATTTCAATAAAACAATCACCAATTCTTTTTGCTAACAACTTTATTTAAAGCTTTACAAAGGCCAGGAAGTTACAGCAGAATATTAAGCTTTGTGAGCTCATAGACAAAAATCACCAATTTTAACTGAATGTTGTCCAATGGAAAACTCATGAATAGAACTGAAGTTGTAAAATTCTTAAAGCGTGAACTTATATGGTCACAGGTAATGAATAAATGAACAAACCCAAGAAAGAAAAAAACTCAAAGCTTTGATACTTAAAAACTAAATCACTTCAGACCACATAAAAATTCCAAATACATGTTTGCTTGAAGCTCTAACATTCAGTTTTCTAACGAACAATGAAGAAAGTTATTGAATCCAACTGAAAACAAACATACATTCGCATGTACTAATAGGTCGAGTTACTACATCTCCAGTTGTAGGGGGGTTACAGAATGACTGCCTAATATTAGGCAATACGCCATTTGCGACCCCCTGTAATTGGCTACAAACTCAGGGATGGTGGCCTACAAAGTACACAGTCCACGATTCCAGTCTTAACATTCCTAATAGTTTTATTTTTGCTTATTAAAGAAACTAGTGTTTCTTACAGGAACTGGTGCTCCTTCAACAGAAAAGAAAAAAAGTTTCTTGCGAGAAAACACATCGGGTGAAGCAAGCAGTGGTCCACCCTGGAGGTCGCCGGACATAAGTCCTAAAACGAAAGCTGTCCTACAGAGAACCACTTCTCCTTTGCAAAAGGGTTTCAGGAGTCATTAACTTAGCAATGGTTTGCAACTGCAATTGTGGTCACAAACTATTGATGCATATCATTGTGAATCACATTTAGGCGGGAACACCCCATCTTAATTGTGATTTGGAACAAAATTGGTAAACCCATTTTGTGATTTGGAAAGAATTTACTGAATTACAAAATGAGCTTGGTAAATAGCAATAAGCCATTTATGGACGTAAACTGGCTTTGTAGGGATGGCGGTGCACACTAAGGGCTCCATGTACAGACTCACTTACTCAGTCTCATTAAGTAAAGCATCATTGATAAAAGTACAACAAATAAGGATTACCAGAGCATTGCTCCTCCTGGCCAATAGCTTGACATCTTCTGTATTAATAGTGCTTCTCTTTGCATGCCTACGAAAAAGATAAGGATATTTTATCAACATCATACTTTCAGTGACTATTTGAGAGGGTGAGGACATCTGGTTGCTTTGCTTAAAAAGCAACATGCAATGGTTACAGAAAACTCCTATCCTACAAGTCTTCTTCGTCTCCTGAACTGGAACAGGGCAATGAGAAGTTGAAATGATCCGTCACACTCCAAAATCCGAATAAAATGGAGTCTACACCCTTCAGTGCTCAGCCAAACTCATTGTTGAATCCACATACTGGCAAACAGAGAAACAGTGCATCTTTCGGATTTTGCAGATATTCCTCAACCTAAATGAAGGTGTGTCCCTTTTGATTCCCGTCTTCCAGAAACCAAAATGAAACATTTTAGATACAGTTATGTTTCCCTTTTTATGTCAGATTTCTTTGAATTTTGAACTCCTAGACAAGCATAAAAGTTACTTTCTTTCACTCCTTAGAAGCACACTATTGGATTTTCACTTTTTCTTGTTACGGGCCTGGTTTATAATTTTCTGTTTTTTCGATGTAGTCTACTCATCCAGAGTTGTCCCCCACTGGGTTTTCCTATAAAAGTTTGTAGTCTATAACTAAGGAATCTTATAAGCTTGGCATTCCTGTGAATCTGCAGTCTAGAATCTCTGAACTATGCAGCTTGATAAAGTGATACTTCTTTAGTTGTGTCTGCCAGCTATATACCAGCCATGTCTTTCAGTTTCCCATATTCTCTATAACAGTTTGTTGTTCTCTGCAGACCTGCTAGAAAGATCATTAGCTGGTTGCCCTTTATCATTTTAGAGTTTTGTCAATATAAAACATATCTAAGGCGTGTTTTCTTTTTGTATGAATCATAATACTGATCAGAATTGTAATAGAATCAACTTGATTTCAATGTGTATGGAATTAGAGTATAGCCCCACAATGTAATATACCTCTAATTTGTTTATTTAAAGGTACAAAATTTGTGTTAATTGATTGTTTTTTGCTATTTAGACGAATTTTTAGAAAACTTTGTCCAGAAGAAGGTGTTGAAGTAACGTCTCACCGAAACGCTGCGTCAACTGTTTTTAAGTTTTCTTGTTATTTATTTTAAAATGTATATGAAGTTTCTGATTATTGCAACTTCTCAGAGGAGATGTTTTTAACTGTGAAACAATTTATGTGTTTATAAAATAAACTGAATACCTATATAGTGTTCTTATCTCTTTTGTACCTTGTAGCTACATTGAATGCATATTGTGTTTAAATGATTCGTGATAGATCGCCTTGCAGTATTTAGTGGGTTTCCGCCAGCACATGATCCACATTGAGGCAAATACACACGGGTTTTGGCTGTCCAAACCTTTTATTCTCATTTGTGATTAGAGACTTCCTGTTTTTTCCGCAAACATTAATAAGAACATAAAAAATACATACAAATCAAATTACAGGAATAAACAAGAATTACAACATTAATGTTAAAATCATGCCATAGCATAATAAAAATGCAACGTATTCACCTATTGCTGGACAAAGGTTGATTCACTTTGCAAATATTACCATAACTCCATGTAGACCCATCAAAAAGAACAACCACATTGCGTTTCACTTCCTTAACCCTCTATGGACCAGTAAATTTACTCTCCCCTTTGCACACGATTCCACCTTTCCTTACTACCACCCAATCACCTTCCTTTAACCATTGTGTCTTTACTCTTTGGGTTCCATCACAGTACATTTTAGTTTTGTCTAGTAAACCTGAGACTATTATTGATGATTTTGCGACCCACACACACCTCACGGGAATCGCACAACCACACTGGACACTCTTTCCTTCCCGGTTCTCTCCCTTTCAGTGAAACAAAAGGAGACACTCCAGTTACAGAATGCGGCGTTATCCTATGTGCCCAGATCATTTTCCTTAGTTCCTTCCTCCATGGAAGTTGATTACACGGTGAAAGTTGAACACACTCCATCACCATTTTATTAACCCTTTCAACAAATCCATTGGCTTGTGGCCTGAACAAAGCAACCCTCTCATAAGTAATGCCCATCCGCGCAAGATAACTAGTCATTTCTCGGGAAACAAATTGGACCCCATTATCTGAAACTAGAGCCTTAGGAATTCCTTCATCTATAAAAACTCTTTCCAAAAAAATCAATCACGTTAGCAGTTGTGGTCTGTTCAAAAGTTTCCAAAACAACCCACTTGGTATGGTAATCCACAACAATCAAGATAAATCTGTTCTTTACCCCCAGTTTAGCCACAGGACCAATAAAGTCAATGGCTACTCTCTCCCATGGCTTCATGGGAAATTCCGAACATTCCAGGGGTGGTTGTCTGACAACCTTGGTTTTGTCACTATTCGCACATGCCACACACGTTTTAATAACAGCTTCGACATCACAATCCATCCCAGGCCACCAGTAAGACTGACGCACCATTCTCTTCGTCATGTTCCTACCTGGGGGTCCCTCATGGGCTAAAGCAACAATTATATTACAAATTCAAACAGTAGGTACAATCTGACTTCTCCTCAACACCTTATTCCCTTCAACACTCAACCCATCCCTCAATTTGTAGAATTCCTTAAGATCACAACTTGAAGCATCATCTTCATGCCAACCCTGAATTATCCTGCTGCTCACCTCCGTCAATACAAGGTCTCCGTTCATGGCTAACTACCACTCCTCTGAACCTAGGGCCATTCCACTGTCATTACAATCTGCGATCACCTCACCTTCTTCAACTTTACCATCCAGTATCTCGCCCTTCTTATATTCCTCACCAACCACAGGCAGCCTAGATAAACAATCTGCTACAACGTTCCTACAACCTCTCACATACTCTACTTCAAAATTGAAGTCAAGCACCGACAGTATCCATCTCGAAATCCTCGGTGTGACATTTCCTTCTAATCCACGGCCACATTTAAATATGTAGGTTATGATCGGTTCTTAACTTAAACGAAATGCCCCACAAACAGAACCTAAAATGTTTGATGCCCCAACAACAGGCGAGGGCCTCTCTCTCAATGACTGAATAGGAAACCTCTGCACCTCTCAGCCTCCTAGATGCAAAACCTATCACCCGTTCCTCACCATTCACGCACTGCATCAATACTGCACCTAATCCAACACCACTGGCATCAGTCGCGATGTAGGTTTTCCCTGACACGTCAAAGTGTCCCAAAGTAGGGGCCAGCACTATACACTCCTTAATCTTTCTGAAAGCTTCCCTGCAATTCTCACTCCACACGAACGACGCATGCTTTGCCATATTCACCCTCAATGGCTTGACAATATCGGTGAAATTTTTAACATATTTCGAACAATATTCAGCGAGACCGAAAAAAGATCTCAATTCATCTTTGTTTGTGGGTTCAGGTGTATTTTCAATGGCCTTAACAATACTCTCCTTGGGCCTCACACCCTTGGCGTCGAGGACATGTCCCAAATATGTTACTTCCCTCCTTCTCAGCTGACATTTCTCCCTCTTAATAGTTAACCCATGAGCTTCCAACCTCCTCATCACCTCTTCAAACAACACATGATCTTTTTCATCTTTTCCCACTAAAAGGATGTCATCCTGGAAGCACATGACGCGATCGATGTCTCCAAATATGTTTTTCATCACTCTCTGAAAGACAGCAGATGCTGATGCTAATCCAAATGGCATCCTCTTATAACGGAACGCCCCCAAAGGTGTTACAAACGAAGTTAAATGGGGTGACCCTTCGTACAAATTCACTTGGTGGTAGGCAGACATGTCAAGGACACTAAAGACAGATCCACCCCCCCCATCACCGCAATGGTCTCAGAGATGTTAGGAAGCGGTTGTCTGTCCACCCATATACCCTTGTTTAAGTCACGCAAGTCCACACACAAGCGAATTTTTCCCCCTTCCTTGGGCGCAAGCAACTACGAGGGCCAACCATTCTGATGCCTCAATAGGCTCAATTATGTCTTGTTCCAACAGCTAATCCAACTCTTTGCGTAAGGGCTCCCTCATCATATTTGGCACATTCCTTACCCTGTGCACCACAGGTCTAACTCCCTTCTTTAATATTATTTTATGGGAAAATCCTATCAACAATCCCAACTCATCAGTAAACACTTTAGGGTACCTTGACATGATGAGATCTTCATCGGTACCAATAGTGTCATTTTTTTTTAATAAGTTCTACCACCATCACTGGTTCTTTGGCATTAGGATTTATTACGATATTCAAATCTCTCTGATTACGCCAGCCTAAAAGGTCTGACCCAAAATTAGTTACATACACACAGCCAAAAACCCCTTCAGACTTGAATTTGAGAGTCATCCATTTCATTCCCAGAATTTCGATTCTCACACCACCATAGCCCACTGCCTTTATATCAGGTTCACTCAGGGACATATTTTTATCCATCCCACTTTTAACTAAGGACTGCATCGAAATCGATGTATACAAACTTCCAGAATCTGCCAGTACTTTTAACATTTTTCCATCAACCGAAACTGTACAATGAGGTTTTTCCAACTTATCAACACTCTCCCACTTTACCCCATCTTTCCTTCTCGGTTCCAGTTGTTTTTCCTTTACGCCGATATCGCCTTCACCATCAGAGAGGAAAATTTCATGGACATTTTCACATACATCATCAACATCTAATCCAACTTCTTGTACTTTTTACTACGTATATTCCTACACACTTTTGCAAAATGTCCCCTCACGCCGCAATTCCTACATATTAAATTTTTTGCTCCACACCTCAAACTAGACGCTATATGTCCTGGAGCTCCACATCTAAAACATTTTATTTCTCTGGAACTTCTCTTATAATGCCTTGATGAGTTATCGGGATTACGCCAGGGTTCTTTTTGAATATCTTTCTTATTCGCAGTGTCTCCCGTAGTCTTCGCTTTCATCCTATTCTCATTTAACACTTCAGCAACCACTTTACGCTGATCACCATCTTCCATTTTTTATCCATTGTGCAGTATGTTTCATACTTTTTGCAATTTGTATAGTTTCCTCTAAACTATTTTCTCTCATCAAAAGTTTCTCTTTCACGTTTTTACTCTTAGTACATCTGACTATCTGATCTCGTATTAATGAATCAGATAATTATTCAAACTTACAAGATGACGCTAACCCCCTCAATGCAGCTACATAGGACGCAATGTCTTCATCCACCCTTTGAACCCTACTAAAGAATTTATGTCGCTCAAGAACTACATTAGTTTTTGGTGTAGACTGCAAGTCCAACATTTGTAAAGACATTTCATAGACATTGCATGGCTGTCCATCACCCATCCCCAAGGACACTTCCGGCAGTTCCTCATATATTCTTCTACCTTCCACACCTAGATGATGTAATAAAATTGCCTGTCTGCGTAATGGTCCATACTTATCACCACCACTGGCCAAAATATACGTTAAAAACAATTTCTTCCACTGTGTCCACGGTACTGGGGGATCACCTGGGGTGGATTAAAATGGTGGTGGTGATGCCATAGCTTGGTCTGTCATACCTGCAAAAAAAACACTTAAAATAATAATCTAAAATAATCCAAATTAACAATCTAATATACCTAACTAACATAAAAGATTTAAAAAAAATGTAACTAAAATAATGTATTCTGGTGTCAAGATAGTTCCTCAGACTTTGATAAGGTCTTTTGCTCTAAGTTCTTTTTTTTTTTTTAGACTCCCAGAATTCCAGAGTCCCAGAATTCAGTGCAGTGCAGGAACGTTTGGCAGCTTAGAATAGTCTCAGACAAAGTCACAGGTAAGAACTTACTATCCAATAATACAGTAGTGGTGTTATTGTGGCATAAGACACAGCAATACAGAGCAAACAGCTCTGCAAGCCCTTTGGGACACAGTACTTGCGCGTGAATGTTATTCCCGGAAGAGTATCTCTTTTATTTTTTTATTATTACACGACTTCACGAAATAGTGCGATAATGCGAGATAATGATTGCGAGTCCGCTCTATATTACATACAAACGGCCTCGCAAATCTCTGCCGATATGGATAGTGCCCGCAGATGTCAGCAATCTCCTCAGGGACCGCGCGGCCTCCAAACTCTTTGCGCACCCTTCATCACTGCCGAGCTCAGCACAGCGCGGCTTGGAAACACGTTCTTCACGCGCCCACACGTCACTGTAAGCTTGAGCGCGGCTTACAAGCTCCTTCTTGCGACCGCATTCGCCTCTCAACCGCCACAACACAAAAACAAAAAAAATATACGAGAAATTATGTGGGTACCGTGTTTGACAACCGGAAAATTGTCATAGTACTCACGGCCGGCACGTCACAGGTCCGCTTTCATCAGTAACTTCATTAATCAGTTTCAGCTTCAGTCTCTTCCCAAAACTCACGGTCTCCCTTTACATTTCAGCATCCAGGGGTGGGAATGCCTGTAGTCTGTCCCCTGCCAGACCAACTCGTCGCCATGTAAAAATAACTGCAGACATCCGTTTCTTTTCTTTTCCTTTAATCTGTAGTTACAGCATCCCAGCACAAACGGTCGACTCTCCAACACGGAGTCCAACCTTCATCTGCTCCCAGAATTCTCCCCCACATTCCAAATTCTCTTCAGTAAACTCTACAATAATCCTTTTCCACTCTTCATGAAAGGGTACCTCCTGCAGGATGTATATGGATAGAAAAGGTTGATTTTTCTCTTGGAACATTGTTGATGTTCTTGGTAAGTAGGTTGATGAATAAATAGAAGTCTGTGACCAAAGGCTACATTTTCCAGCACCCATGTGTCTGGGAAGAAAACAGCTTCTGTTTCCCATCAGAGTGCTATATGGAAGAGGGCCCTGAAGATTTTGGAAGAAACAAACAACTTATGAATGTTGTCCCAATTGGTACTGTCTGTTAAAACTTGATTGGCAGTCATTTCACCTGCTTTTAAGGCCATAGCACCAGAGATGCACACCTGCTCCCCCAGGCTTATGACTTAACAACTGTGTGAGTATCTGGGCCTTGTATCGGTGTTCAATATGTAATGCAACCTCTGTAAGAGAAGCCAGCATCCACAAAATGTGAATGTTCTTGCTCCAAGTCATACAGGATTATACAGATAAACTCCTCCAAACCAAAACCATAGTTGTAGTACTGTTTGTTGCAGCGGAATCCAAATATTCCTAGCCGTGTTACATATGTCTGCAACATAGTCATGAGGTGACTTTTTAGAAGGAAACATCTTCTGCAGTCCCTTTACTTACTTCTTCAAACATATTTCCCTACCAGGTCTCAAGAAGGAGCAACCAAGCCCTGTTAGACATTAAATATTTCCCCATAATAAGAGTAGGCATTTGAAATGGCCCCTGTTCATCTATGGCATAACGATGCAACTTTCGGGAAATGGTCAAATAACTTTCTTTTCAGCAGCAAAAAGAAAAAAAAGGATCCATTGCCACAATCGTGATGGCGTTAAGTCACTGTGCAGAAACATCTGGTGGCAACATAAAAGATTTTCGCCAACATATCCTGTAACAAAAATAAAAAAGTGAAGGATGGAATGCTGGACTATCTCAGAGTTACTGGTAATTTCTCTGGGTCCGATTCCAGTCCACCTGTCCATTATGCGGAGTGCTTAATTTGAGTCAGTGACTGCCACTGGCACTCATTATTGGGGACTGGCACTTATTTTTTCTGCATCAGACATTTACCGCAAGCAAGAGACATAAAAACCAACAAAGCGGAAAGACAGAGGAAGAGAAAGACGGAAAAAAAGTAATGAAGGGAGAAAGCAGGAACCTGCAGCATGAGATAGAGGGGCATGGAGTGTCTGGTAGTGGATTAAAGAGAGATGAGGTGGATTCAAGACTGTGCAGCCTTGGTATTAGTACACCAACATTTCATTGCACTGACTGTGGGCTTCTGAGCAGAGGTTTGGGTACCGGCACTCATCCTTTTATAAATTAAGCACAGATTATACCAAGGAAAGGGATTCACTATATGCAAATCAGCATTGCTACATATCCAGTAGAAACAGCCCATCAGGCAACCAAGTTGCATCTTTTCTGAAAAGGAACAGAATGCAAACCATACCAGTTTTAACATTGTGGGGCCTCACCAGTGAGGTGCAGCACGAGTCTGGTAGCTCAATGAACTACTGGACCCACATCTGGGCATACCAAGGACGAAAAGCGTCACAAGGAGAAAAACCAAAAAAAGCGATAGGTGGGATTAATCACAGTCACTGGAAAATTACTCTGTCACATTCCAGTCTATGTTTTGTTCATTTTGCCACTACATACAGAGAATGCACATATGCACATAAGCCTTGGTCCTGGTCCTAAAGGAAAACACCAGATAGTTTGTACTGCCAGGTCACACACCCTCTGAACACGAACACAAGCATCCTCAGACTACTTTTTGCCCAATTTGGTCTCATCGTGAGCTGCAGATTGAATACTATGGTACAATGAATTACAGGGCCCATGTCTTGGCAATCTCCTCATATGCAGGGAGTCTCACTGAGAAAAACAAATAAGAATTGGCAAAACGAATCTATTTCACTTTGCCAATGCTCTGTGGTCATCGCTGTAGGCTTTACAAATACTGGATGGTGTTAAAATGCACGAGCACTGGCAAAGCCGATAGTGGCAAGTGGCCATCATAAAAGTGTAGAAAATAATGAATTTGATATTTTCAAGATGGTTACCACTTTAAGAGATGCAATGTGATGACAATGCAGTAGCGATCTTGAAAGCACACAGCGACAAGCTCAGAGGAGAGGGGTAAAGGGGAGGCTCAGGGAAAAGGATGCAAGGAGGCACAGGAAAGTAATGCACAACAACATCCATGGCATCACTAAGTTCGCCATCCGGCGCCTGATGTGTTGCAAAGAAGTGAGAGCGCCTAAGGAAGGAGCAAGACGTGCACTCTGAGGAAATGCTGAGACAGAAATCAAAAGGAAAATGTTACTCACCCTGGAAGCATCAGTCGTAGCGTGTAGAGTGTTTACATTCACACGCTCTGCATACTCCTGTCATCTAGAGTTGGACTCGGACATTTGCAACTTGTTTTTCTTTGAGGAAAACTTTCAAGTCACTAGGTATAGACTTCTCCCTTAGCTGGCAATGTGCGTGGGCATCAAATCCATGTTAGATTGTTTTCCGCACAGCGGGTGAGAGTAGCATGGAATAGTGAGTGAACTCTGTATGATGCACATGTGGACTGCCTTGAATGAGTGAAAAAAGAGTGAAGGAATCCGATCAAAGCTACATGCGTCCGAGGAGGTAGGTGGGTGCATGTGAATATACAACACAACACATTACGAACAGACACTTACAGGGAAAGTAACATTTTCCATTCGGAGCATGTGCTGCTGAAGATACACATGCTCTGCTTAGACTTTAAAGCAGTACCCGCCTGTAAGCAGTGTTTATTGTGTGGATGATGCAGCTGTCTGGAATAAGGTCCTCAGGACTGTCTGGTCAACCATTGCATGTGGTCTAGCTAAAACGTCCACACAGTAGGGTTTAGTAAATGTGTGCGGGGTTTACCATGTAGCCGCCTCACAAATGTTGGCATGGGGAATTTCCCCTAAGGCAGCAATGGATCTGGCCAGCTTGCAAATATAGAGAGCCCAGAGAGTAACAGGGCGGGCTCTTTTAGCTTCATAATAGGAAGACTGGATACACCCAACTATCCCCCTTGCGATAAAAGCTATGGAACTGGGTTGCTCTTTGGGTGTTTTATAAAAGCCACAAAAAGTTGATCTGCCTTACGGGAAGGTTTGTTCTGTCAATGAGAGTGTGCTTTACATCTAAGGTATGCAGCGCCCTCTCTGTTATAAAGTCTTGTTGTGGGAAGACGACTAGGAGCTCTTTGGCCTGGCTAAGTAACCAAATTCTAAGACCCCCAGGTGGCAGATTGCGAGACTGAACGGTTTGGGATCTGGGTGCCTCACCTGACATTGGTTTCTGGTGAGAATGTTCAGCCTATCATGGAGCTTCTCAAGAGCACTGATGGCCATCTCTAGTAGGGTTGAATACCAGGGCTGCCTGGCCCAAGTCCAGGATACCAGGGTGAGGGTCTGTGATGTTTGCTGCATCTTCTTCAGTTGAAGGAGCAGAAAAGGCAGAAAAGCGTAGGCAAATATCCCCGATCAGTAGATCCATAGTTCAATGCACATGGAGTGAGGGTTTGGCTATCTGGAAGTGAAGTTTAGGCATTTTGCGTTCTTTGGGGTGGCGAACAGGTCGACGTCAGGATTGCCCCAGCCGTGGAATTACTGATGTGAGACTTGCAGGTGGGGTTTTCACTCATGGACTTGTTGATGAGTCCTGCTTAACCGGTCCGCCAGGTCGCTGTCCACCCCCGTGAGGTACTTCACCATTAGGTGAATGCAGTGGTGAATACCCCAATGCCAAATAGCCTGAGCTAGCAGGGAGACGAAGAGCGAGAAGATTCTTTGGAATGTAATACACGGCATTCATGTTGTCTGTTCTGACCAGGACTACCTTGCCTCGAATAAGTAGTAGGAAGGCTTTGATGGCAAGGCGAATGGCTAGGTAACTGATGTTGTGGCTAGCTGAGTTGGAGTCCACACACCTTCTACTGCATCGCAATCGAGGGGAGCTTCCTACCCAACTTGGGAGGTGTCCGTGGTAATGGTGACTTGCAGAATGGGGTCTCGGAAAGGCCTGCCTCGCATCAGGCCGTTGCTGTTCTACCACTGCACAGAGCAATGGGTGCTGGCCATTACTAGCACTAGATCATTCATCTGATCCTCTGTTTGTGTTTATTTTTATTTTAAAAACATGGAACGCTTCACAAATTTTCTTGTGTAGGGGCCATGCTCATCTTCTCTGAATCGTTACATTTTTAGTATATGTGCTACCGAAGCTAGCACTTGACCCTCTACTGGTGACCATTGTGCTGAGAGGTATTATTTCAACAGATGCATGCATAGCCTGGTGTGGGGTATAACAGCGATATAGGAAGCCATCCTGCCCAAGAGGCTCATTACAGTTCTTACATCTGTGACATTGCGGCTGAAAAACAGATACAAGCTAGCCAATGGACGCGACCCTTTGAGGGCTTGGTAGGCTTTGCGGCTGAAGAAATTTAAATTCACTCTGAGAAAAGGTTGAATCCTTAAGTGGGCGGCCACCACTATCAGACACTTGGTGAAGAGCCTTGGGGCAGTGGTGACAATGAAAGGGAGTACCTTGAACTGATAATGCCAACCACTTACCACAAATCTCAAGTAAAGTCGGTGGGCAGTGTGAATGGGGGAAGTGGAAGTAGGCATCCTTGAAGTCTAATGCCGCTATGCAGAGGTATGACATCCTGCAGCATTATCATGTGGAAATGTTTGGAGAGAACATATCTGTTGATGGGTCTGAAAGAGCCGCCTTTTTTGGGGATACAGGAAGTAAAGTCAGTAAACACCTTTGCGCCTCGGACAGTAAGGCACTAGCTCGATGGCACCCTTTTGAAGAAGTGTTTGGACCTCTTCCTCTCGCAGACACATGTTTTCTGCTGAGGTGGTGTTTGCGGGGGGAAAGTTGGGTGGTGGTGTGAAAAGTTTAGGCAATAGTCATCCTGAACTATGCCTGATACCCACTTGTCTGATGTGTTTTCCAGCCATCGGGGAACAAATCCTGGAGCCTTCCCTTGACAGATGTGTAGCTGGGGGGAGGGAGGGACAGTCTATGTGGCAGTGGAAACCGCTTTCCCAGAACCTTCCTTGCCCCTACCACTGTTATTTCTGTACACTCCTCAGGACTAACCCCTTGGATTCTGCTGGTGGTAGGCCTTCTGCGGTCTCTGAAATGAAGAAGGGGTGTCTGTAGAGGTGGTCTTAATGCCTAGTCTATAATGCTGCCTTGGAAAGGATTCCTTTGAAATAGATGTTGTTTGGAGGGCACCCATATCCTTGGGTGTGTCAGTGTCTTTCTTCAGTTTCTCTAGCATTTGGTCAATGTACGGACCAAAGCGGTGTTTGCCATCAAAGGACAGATTGAGCAAATGCTGCTGGACATCTGGTTTAAAACCAGAAACACAGAGCCATGTGTGGCGTCTGACCAGGATACTGGTATTGAGTCCATAAGCAGTGGTGTAGGCAGCATCCAGGGCATACAGGATAGTGTGTTGGAAATGGTCTTCCCCTCTGCCACCAACTCTTCACCCCTTCATCTATGTTCTTTGTGGACATGCTTGAGGAGGACCTGCATTTCGTCCCAGTGTGCTTTATCACACCGGGAGAGCAACGCCAGAGAGTTGGTGAACCTCCAGTGGGTAGCTGCCTGCACTGCTACCCTCTTCAATGCTGAATCTACCTTTTTGCTCTCCTTATCTGGAGGGTTAGCATCTTCTGTGGCTTGGGCGTTTCTGCGCAGTCTAGACCACCATGATCAGCGGGCACTTGCCCACTAAGGTAGGGTGGGTCATTGGGAGGAGGGATGTATTTAAAAAAAATATATATTTTTTTTTAATCAAACCATGGAGTGACTACCCTAGCCTTCATAAAGGTGACTGTGGTGGTCTTAAGAGGAGGACGATTGAGAAGCCTGATGCCACTGTCATTGTGCTTAGAAAGTGGGCAAGGCACCAAAGCAATTTTTTCCTCAATAGCAAGCAGTCTCTTCCATGGTAAAGTCTCAGTTGGCTTCAATGGAGGCTTTATAGTAATCTTGCCTGTTTGACAGTGTATGAACAGGCATTTCTGTCAAGCATCGCATCTAACTCTTCCTCCGGGTGCTGAAGGATGGGTTGCTCCAAGTTGTCACAGTCCGTTATCATGTGGGTTTTTGGCACTGTGTGGGTCTTTGTGGTCAACACTGGTTTGGACATAGAGGACGGTTTCATCCTCCAAAAGGTGCCTTGCCGGAGAACGGAATGGTCGCTGTGAGGAATGTGTTCCGGTGTTAACCGGAGTCGGAGTGTGTCCAAATGGGCTAGAAGATTAGTGCTACTAGCGCAGAATACGGAGACCCATTGGTACACACTCAAACTTAATGGCAGGGAAAAAAACATGCCCATTGCCAGCTAAGGGAAGAGTCACTATACCTCGTGACTAGAAAGACTTCATTGAAGAAAAAGAAGTTGCAAGCATCCAAGTCCAACACTAGATGGCAGGAGTACACAGAGCATGTGTATCTACAGACACATGCTACAAACAGTTACATGACACCAGAGGTGGAAGCATACATCTTAGCCAATCAAAACCAATCATGAAGAAGAAACACTCCAGGGTGTGACAAATAGAAGAATAGGAAGGAAAGACATCCCATAAAGTGCAGGGAATTGGGAGAGACAAGACAGCCATTCAAACTTGAGCAAGAGGCTGACTGGAAACCCAATCTATGTAATATTATATGCAATGCTGTCTGCGAAAAACAGCAGAAGCTTTCTGTAGCGAGACCGCATTAAGTCACAGGTAGAATGTTTGAATTAATCTCAGCCACCAGTAATTACTCTTGACTGCATTTGAGACAGATAGTTTTTGTTTTTTGTGCCACTATAGACAGAACCACAAATATGCAAATCAGTCTTAGTGATGCTTCAACAAGAACAGTCGATTCTGAGCGGTTAGGTCACATCCCCTTTCAAAATAAACAAATGCATCCCACAACCCAGCCTTGTTGGGCCTGATCAGCAAGGTGCAGCCTGAGTTTTGGTCAATGTGACACCCCTAGTGGAAAAGGTGAGCTGTGAGTTCTGCAGTCCACCCATCATTCTTTTACTTTTCTCTCAGCAAATCAACATCTTGCTGTGGTGTATGTTGGCTGTGAGTGGAAGGAGGAGGACTTCGAAATATGAGGATTCCACTGAAGCTGCTGCAGAACAGAACTTTGTATCCAACAGGAGCACTGCCTGGTAGAACAAAAGCTGGAAGAGATGACAGGCACTATCACTCATTGCTTTTATTCTATTTAGAGAAACCTTCCCATAACTAGTATTGGTACTGGAAGGCATGGACTATAAACAATGTTTAGGTCAGCTTTTCTTTGATGAAAGAAAAGCAGCTTCAAATAATGTTCTTCCATTGCTATGGACTCATTCTTCAAGCAAGTATGCAAGCTGAAATGTCATGCTCCAGTGGCATATAAAGACATCTACAATATATTTTTCTGCTGACATCACAACACTAAACTCTCTACCAGAAGGAACCTACGGCAAAAGCATTCAATCAAGGGAAAGTTATTTACAGAAGTGCATGCCGAAACCCAAAACGAATGGTTTATATGAACACTACAGGAAGCTGAAAATATTGTATAAAACCAGGTGGGTGCCCTATGGTTCTACGGTCATAGACCACAACAAAATATCTCAAATACTTCCCACAGGACCAAACTCTATGAGCCAACACTAGTCCAGCTAACTGGGGGACCAAATTCAAGAAGCCAGAAACCTTTTCCAAACCACTCTTCACCACTGAGAACCATACTGAGGAAACAGATTACATCATTTTCAAAATCAGTGCACCAACAGAGGTAAAGCGAGAAAAAGCCACAGCCCACGTGTTGACCAAAATGTTTTTCAAGAGGCTCAATTACAAAACAAAAAAAAAAGAAACCAGCAATGTGTAAGAAATTGGATTATAAATTGGGGTGGGGAATTACTCAACTCAAGGAATAATCACAACCCTGGTCAGGGTGAATCCTCTAAGTCACTAAATTAACTTGAGCTCAACCCCCTGGTAGCTCATGCACAAAGCAGATAGTCTTAACTTAGGAAATGTGTAAAGTATTTATGCAATACCAAAACAAAGTTGAAATGCAAAACAAACATTCCACACGAATTAGAAAAATAGAGTAAAATGAAATGAACATAAATCCAATAGCGAGAAACACATATACCAGGGACTTCTATACACAAGTTAAATATACCAATTAGGAGTTTACCAGTTTTATCATGTCGAAAGGAGAAGCACAGGCACTTTATCACTGGCTAGCAGGGGTATAATGTACAGAGTTCTAACAGCAGCAAATATAAAGGGTTCAGCAAAAGGCAAAAAATACAGGGTGACCACGCACGAAATGCGGATTTTCAACAAAAAGGAAACATTTATGGCCATTACCGAACACACCTATAATATATCAACACCCTAGTTAAACAACTATGCCGTCTAGGTTCCAAGGAGCCACACTTTCCTGAGAGGCTATGTTTTGACAAACGAATGCTTAACCAACTGTTTAACTACAAAGCAATAATGAAATTCAACTGCAAAACACTTACAAATATAAATACAAATATGGTAAAGAAAAGTGGAATCGAAATTACGAATTCATCCACTGAAGACATTCAATTTAAGTTTTTGACTTACTGTATCATTTTTATACAAAAGATCTTATAGACTCCCAGTTCATGTATAACAACAAACTTGCGTACGTTCTGCACAGATATCACTTTCCCAATCTTTTGTCTATGATACTGTAGGATACGTGCCCACATGTTCATGTGTCACCGATTTCATTATTATAACGCATCTGTGATGACTGAACTTGTGAAATATTTAGGTTTAGCAACCAATATAATCAATTGCATTCTCTGGCTTTTCTCATCTTTTTAATGTACCAGGATTGTTGCATATTACTTACAATATGACGTTGTCTAAATTGAGCACAACATTACAACAGTTTTTTTTAAATATCTCTAAAATACAAAAGCTATTAGCCTAGGACTTGAACAGGGGTTACTTTGAGTTCCTGCCCCAGATATTTTGCTTTTGCAGTCATTGAATCTGAAAGTGGCTTGCAAATCCAAATAATCAAACTCAAAATTAAGACAGTATCACAGTGTGTCAGAGACAGAACTTTCTCCTTCACAATGGAAAAGTTTTCACAGACTATTAGAAGTCTTGCATTACTGATAGTTTGAGGTATTGGCATTGCAAATAATAATCCAACGCCAATAGCTCATACTTTCAGTAATGCGAGACCTAGTGCATTGCAAATGCTTGTGTAGTGAGCCAGGAACCAGCACTGTATGTTTCAGTGCAGTACCACAAGCTGCTCCTAGAGGTCCCTAGTAAGCAAGGCACCAGCACTGCTTGGCTAGGTGCAGTACCGCAAGCTGGTCCTAGAGGTCCCTAGTGAGCATCAAACTTTTGGTCACATATGCTACTGCCTCCTGCAGAAGATATGGTAAATCCACCCTACCCATAATGCATTGCATGCAAGACAGTACCACGAGTACATTCAAATAGCTATGTCCATATATACAATTAGTAGCTTTGAAATGTGACAAAATAATTATATTAATTCCGGATTAGGTTGTACTCTATGTGGAGCCAATGAAGGGAAATTTACATGTAGTACCGCATGCTGCTCCTAGAGGTCCCTAGTGAGCAAGGCACCAGCACTGCATGTCTAGGTGCAGTACCGCAAGCTGCTCCTAGAGGTCCCTAGTGAGCAAGGCACCAGCACTGCAGGTCTAGGTGCAGTACCGCATGCTGCTCCTAGAGGTCCCTAGTGAGAAAGGCACCAGCACTGCTTGTCTAGGTGCGCAGTACCGCAAGCTGCTCCTAGAGGTCCCTAGTAAGCAAGGCACCAGCACTGCTTGTCTATGTGCAGTACTGCAAGCTGCTCCTAGAGGTCCCTAATGAGCATCAAACTTCTGGTCACATATGGCACTGCCTCCTGCAGAAGATATGGTAAATCCACCCTACCCATAATGCATTGCATGCAAGACAGTACCACGAGTACATTCAAATAGCTATGTCCATATATACAATTAGTAGCTTTGAAATGTGACAAATTAATTATATTAATTCCGGATTAGGTAGTACTCTATGTGGAGCTGATGAAGGGAAATGTACATGTAGTACCGCAAGCTGCTCCTAGATGTCCCTAGTGAGCAAGGCACCAGCACTGCTTGTCTAGCTGCAGTACTGCAAGCTGCTCCTAGAGGTCCCTAGTGAGCAAGGCACCAGCACTGCATGTCCAGGTGCAGTACCGCAAGCTGCTCCTAGAGGTCCCTAATGAGCAAGACACCAGCATTGCTTGTCTAGGTGCAGTACCGCAAGCTGCTCCTAAAGGTCCCTAGTGATCAAGGCACCAGCACTGCATGTCTAGGTGCAGTACCGCAAGCGGCTCCTAGCGGTCCCTAGTGAGCAAGGCACCAGCACTGCATGTCTAGGTGCAGTACCGCATGCTGCTCCTAGAGGTCCCTAGTGAGAAAGGCACCAGCACTGCTTGTCTAGGTGCGCAGTACCGCAAGCTGCTCCTAGAGGTCCCTAGTAAGCAAGGCACCAGCACTGCTCGTCTAGGTGCACCAAAAGCTGTTCCTAGAGGTCCCTAGTGAGCATCATAAACTTTTGGTCACATATGGTACTGCACCCTGCAGAAGTTATGGTAAATCCACCCTACCCGTAATGCATGCATGCAAGACAGTACCACGAGTACATTCAAATAGCTATGTCCAGATATACAATTAGGAGCTTTGTAATGTGACAAAAGAATTATATTAATTCCAGATTATGTAGTACTCTATGTGGAGCTGATGAAAGGAAATTTATAGAAGGTCTAATATAAATGTGAGATGTGCTAGTGCGTAAAGTAACCACTGCCAACCTAGTTTGGGACCAAGTGAGTGTCCTGTCTGAAGGCCTTTAAGAAAATAGTGCCTTGAGGCTGTAATTAAAACCTAGGGTGTAACACCACATGTAATATGGGATGTCCTCATGGGAGGTTACAAGAAGAGACAAGGCGGTACTAAGGAGGGACTACTAAGCCTAATGACCAATGAAAAGCCACCATTTACAAAGGACAGGGGCCAATTAAAAAGATGGGCAGAAAGTAGGCGGAGCTTTATGCCCATATCCTGAATACAGCATGTCTTGAAGAGACAGCGCAAACACTGCCTAGGCGAGACCTAAAAAACTGGTTATCCATCCTGCAATCCATTGTAATCTATTAACAGAACACCTAAAATCGGGAATATGATTGCATGTTCACAAGGACCCTGTATATACTGTGGATGATAAAAATTCATACAAGGGTTCAGCTTTATATTGAACACCGGATGTCTCTGGGGTCAACAAATATATTTCAAAAGTTAATAAACAGTAATTGAAAAGAATGGGGTAGAGAAAAACAAATCTGCCAAATGTTTTATTTACTAATATCAACTACTTGGTTGGTGTTTTTACAAACTTTACTAATTGACTGTCACGTAAAAGAAAGCTAAAAAGGGCATTGTCAATAATATATAAAATATAAGAAAACACCTTCCCTTCTCCTGCTGTGCTCGAGAAATTAATGCACCCTGGTTAAGAAGAGATGAAGGACAGAAGCAATTAAAATACTTGCTATCTGATTCCAAGTAGTGTAGCATAATGAGGGTTATCTCCATCAGCAATATTCCAGCATTGACGCATAACTGGAAGTTATTGTTTTCCACACCGAATTTACCATCTTTTGCATTTAACTATGTTTTTGCTGACAAAATCGGTCATAAGGAAAAGGCACTGTATTTAACAAACAATTTGGAATCACAACAAGGAATTCCAATCTGATAAATTTGTATATCCAAGGGAAGTGGCTGGGACAAGGGATGAATAACACAATGTAATGCAAAAGGAATGTATATGAAGAAAGTCATATGGTAGAATCAGAATGAATTGCAGGTAAATGTATGTAAAACCTACCTGGAAACAGACTATTAAATTCTGGTTGCATTTTGTACTTCAGGTTTGATGGCAAAATGCAAAGACATTTTTTCAGGAAGCTACAGGCAATTTTGTTTGATAAAAGTACTCTCATCTCCCTCAGGTTTCCCGATCGCTCAGGCGATTTAAAAAGACCCCTTGCTATTAAGGCTTCAAGGTTTGTGAGTTACATGTCCATTCTGCAGGCACATTAATGAGTTACACTTCTACTACCTCTGCAGTAAGTAGCTTCCATCAAGGAAACCGAAAAGCCCATCTTAAGTGAACAATAAACAGGAATTGCACCCACATTTTTGGACTGGAGTTGCCTACTCAACTGAGCTCCCTTAAGCCTTGTGTTCTTTAGCTTTGTAACAGAGGTACACCAGAAGCATTAGCTGCAAGCTATTGCATGGTTACTACTAGACGAGTGGTAATTAGTATCAAACAGGATCACATATATTTACTGCAATACTGCAACAGTTATTCCTTTGCATGTGAAAGCAGCGCACACTACTTGAAGCAAGATCTAACGTTTCACCTTTACTGCAAATCGATGATTGGTTATATTTGATCAGGAGATACTGGTTTCCGATCACAAGAGGTAAAGCTGTTGTCCCATTGCTGAGGTTGCGGACTACCATGAGCATGTGCAAATGTGATGATACAAGTAGTACGGTAGACAGATGGATGCAGTACGAGGACTAATCTTGCTCCGTTGTGTTTTACAGTGTTCTTGGAGTGGTGGTGTTCTGCATTCCCTGAACAATGAAATGCCAAAAACTGTAAAACTCAGTTGACGCCTACTACACTGATTACTTATTGGGTATGAAATAAAATACAAAAGTCAAGAATGATATTCACAGAACTGGGAATCTTTACATCAAGATAAACAGCCTGCTGCCCCTTTGCTGTTACCATCAGATCAAATTTCTGGCAGGATCCGTCCTCTGCTTATCCGTTGCCTTACTGCACAGACCAGGAACCTCCAAGCTGAGTGGATGTTGAAATATCAACTTTCGAGCTGGACAAAACAATCCTGCCCAGGCCTCTTGCACACCTACGCTGTCCTCCAAGCCAGTGCTAGAGGGGAATAACTTCTGTTTGCAGAAATGATAGAGTACGAAGCTTGAATTACTCCCCATAGTGCAGCACAATATATCAGCATGCTGTATCTCAATCGTTCTTAAGATTGCAGTATAGAACATCAAGGAACGGTGCCATATTTCAGTGTAGGACAGAGTGCTACTTTTAGCACCCAAACACCACCTCCTGCAAACGGGATCCTGCACTATTTGGTGGAAAGGGTTAGTATGGTCCGAGGGAAGAAGAGGAGAGGATGCATCATCCCACATGGTCTGAATTCCCACTAAGTGACTGTCTACATAACAGACTAATCAAAAGATGCACTACTGTACAGAGCGGTGCAACTTTGAGCTAGGTTTGACTGTACAATACAAGCATATCTACAATACTAGTTAGAGAGCAATTGCCTAAAACAGGTTATCACTGTAAAACATCTATAGTTTAAAATAACAGAAGCAGGGACATTTTCAGGAAAGAGGCAGATTCTTCTTCAGAAAGTTGCAACGGTTTCATCTACATGTTGAGAAGCATGAATTTTTAGGACGGCACCGATGGATAATGATACATATGCCAAAACTCAATCGAAAATGTAGCTATGTTTTTTGTTTTTTTTAACCAACGCCAGAAAGACAACAAAGAGCTCAAGGTCACATGCGCAAAGAATGGCCTTTAATAAGGAGAAAGAAAAAAAAAAAGAAGTTTGAAAACTTGGGGCAAAACATTAATTAAGGAGGCTTCCAAAAAACAGGGAGCTGCTCAGTTTATATTTTCTGATCCCTTTTTAAACGGACAGAGGCCATAAAAACAGAAACCTAAGCACAGTCAAGGTAGCCAGCATCTCCAGTATCCCACATGCCATGAACTGGCAGTTGCTTCAATATTTTTTTTCTGATTTCTGTGAAAAATGGGCTCTGTCCTTCACACCCCTGAAATCTTTTAATTTCCAATATTTGGTTTTCGTTCGACGTTTTTCATACAGCTCTTGACTGAAAATGTTATGTTTTTGGTATGTCCGAGGAACATTTTCTTCGTAAGATACGCCATCTGCTACTGAGATGAGTCATAAAAATTATTAGGTAAGCTCCTGCAGACAGCCTGTGATGTGATGATATTTTCTCCAATACAGTTTTTTCCGATCAGAAATGAACTGGCACCCTAAGATTTGTAAACATCAGGGGTTTTTATGCCAGTAAGTTGTGCGTTTCAGAGTTCTGCCTTAGTCAAACCATAGTGTGCCGTATCATCTCCAGATACTAATACTTTCAGTGCATAAAAACCGATGACATACTATGATCCTGAAATTCAGATCTACATGTTTAGAAGGTCAAATCTACTATTCTAACCCCAGTCCAAAAATATATGGGAGAGGGCAACTTTCCCCCATATATTCCAAGAGGCTTGTTTACTATTTTAACTCAAGTCCTGGAATGTTCTGGGTAAAGTTATAAATTCCCAGAGTATTTTTTAGGAAGGATTGAAAAGCAGCAATTTTAAATTGCAGAAAGTGTTGCCCTGAGGGCGCAGCCCAGGGCAAAAAACTAGGAATAGGAGAGGATGTGGCTTAACGGCTAGAGCAGTCGACCTCGAAGCTGGCGAACCGGATTAGTCTCTCGGCAGGGACGCTCAACATCCTGTGATTCTGGGCAAATCACTTAATCTCCCCTAGCCCAACAAAATGAATGTGTCCTTCAGTAACGCAGCTGGTGCTCATGTAAAGCGCTTTGATACCTTCGGGTCGAGTTCGTACTATATAAAAATTAAAAAATAAATTTAAAAAAAAAGTGGCCAAAAAATAGAAATACCACATAAATATTGAACATATCTACATATCCAAATAATATTGCACTTTGTCACAATTTATTTTTTGCACCATACAATCCAATAACACTCATGAGTATGTTTGATCCATAATTGTCCATGGGTAAGTTCATTATGATAATTCCCAACATGCAATACTAGGAACAGGACAACAAGAATGCAAATCACATTTTCTACAAGTTCGTCCAATATTTTAAATGATGTACCGGAGCACAAATGTGTGCAGTGTATTAAGTGTATGTGAATAAAGTGCAAGTAACAAAAAAAGGGGTGGGCGTGTGGGAGAAGTGCTTTCAGAATTGCGGGTAGCAAGCTAAATGCTCCATAGCAGATTAGGCACTGGGAGGGTTGGTGCATGTGAATCTACAGCACTACGCGCTACAAACAGATTCTTACAGGGCAAGGAGCATTTTGCGTTTGTAGCATGTGTGGCTGTAGATGCTTAGCATAGTATCCCCACACCCCTCCCCCGTTGCAGTGGCTAGAGCATGGATGATGCTTGTTGGCGGGCCAATATTTCCACAAAGTAATGCTTAGTAAATGGGTGTGGTGTTGATCAAATAGCTGCCTTACAGATGTAAGCTAAAGGGATACTGCCAAGGAAGGCAATAGAGGGCCCCTGGGGAGGAGTGTGAAGTACCCGTTTGGCATTTAGGTAACAAGTTTGAATGCATTTGACAATTCATCTGGCTATGTCAGCTTTGGAAATGGCTTGTCCCTTGATAAATTTAGCAAATGAGAAACAGTTGGTATGATTTGAGGAATGTTTTGGTGCTGTCAATGTACTACTTATGGGACCTTTAAAACATATAAAGTGTGCAACGCCCTTTCAGCCACAGAATCAGGCTGTTGGAAGAAGTCTGTAAGTTCAATAGTTTGATTGAGGTAGCAAAGTGATAATAACTTAGGAAGGAATGTAGGGTTGGTTCTAAGAACTACCCTATCCTTGTGGATCTACATAAAGAGTTCTAGGATGGTAAGAGCTTGTAGCTCGCTAATGCACCTAAAAGATGTAATTGCGACTAGAAAGGCTACTATCCATTAAAGGAACTGGAGAGGACATAAATGCAAAGGTTTAAATGGTGGCCCCATAAGTCTAGTAAGGACTATGTTGAAGTTCCAGATAGGGCCTGCAGGGTTCCGTTGGGGTACTGCTCTCTTTAGTCCCTTTATCAATTCTTTGACCACTGGTATTCTGAACAAAGATGTATGCGGTCTGTTCTGCATGTAAGCTGCAACAGCAGTTAGGTGGAGGCAGATAGATGTGTAAGCTAATCCCGCCATTTGTAGATGGAGAAGTTAGGTAATTAATTCTTGTACTGTAAGGTTTCTTGGTGATGCAGTAGTGGTCAAATCTTTTCCATCTTGCTGCGTAACAAGTGGGGGTTGTAGGACATCTAACTTCCTTAAGGATGAACACGCATTCCTGGGTTAGGTGAAGTTACCCAAATTCTAGTACCTTAGATGCCAAATCGCAAGACTAAACTGTGCTGGGTCCAGGTGTCTGAGCTGTTCGTGTCTCTGTGTGAGCAGATCTGGTCTGAGAGGAAACCTCTTGTGGGGCATGACTGAGGTTTTAAGAGTGAAGAACTAGGGCTGACTGGCCCAGGTTGGTGCAACTCAAACGAGCGTGAGGGACGTCTGCTTGAGTTTCTGATCACAAATGGAAGCAGTGGGAGAAGTGGAAAAGCAAATAGCCCTGACAAGTCTGTCCATAGTGCATTCCTCATGGACTTTGGGTGGGGGTATCTGAAAGCACAACCTGGGCATTTTGTATTTTCTACAGTGGCTGAGAGGTCTATTTGCCGAGTGCACCACCATTGGAAGTATGTGTGAAGGACATGGAGTTCCCACTCGCAGACTTGTTGATGCGTCCTGCTGAGTAGGTCTGCAAAATTGTTGGCTACTCCTGGGAGATGTTCTGCAAGTAGGTGAATCTTGTGGTGAATCGCTCAATGCCAGATGCCCTGTACTAGGCAAGAGACCTGGAGTGAATGTGTGCCCTTTTGCTTCTGTATGCAATACATCACTGCCTTGTTGTGCTCATTGAAACTACCACACCCTGAATGATTTGGAGAAAGGCTTATATGAGTTATATAGCCAAGAGCTCTAGAAAATTGATAGGGTGACCTTGATTTTGAGGGGGCCACTGCCCCTGTATTGAGTGATGAGATAAATGAGCGTCCTGCTCTATCCCCCCAGAGAGGCGTCTATGGTAATGGTCACATGCGGGACTGGGTCTGCAAAAGGCTTGTCTTGCACCATCTTGGTGGGTGTCCACCATTGCAGAGAGCAGTGAGCTTTGGCTTGAACCAACACTAGATCTTCCCCTTGACCCTGCGCTTGTGACCACTGGACTGCCAGACACTCTTGCAGGAACTCAGGTGCAACCTTGCATATGGTACTATTGCAATGCAACAGCCATCATCCTGAGAAGGTGGATGATTGTTCACACTGGAATATGATAGTTTGGTTGGAAAAAAGCCAGCATTTGCGGGAAGGCAGCAACATTTGTTGGTTGGGGTATGTTTTGGCAGTGTGTGTGTGGAATATGGAGTGGAGGAAAGACTGCAACTGAAAGGACAAAAGGTGTGATTTTGTGGAGTCTATGGTAAATCTCAATGCGTGAAGCAAGGATATAGTTGCTTGTGTGTGCACTAGGCACTGTATCCTACTGCTACTCATGATCTATCAATCGTCCAGGTATGGGAATACAAGAATTTCCTCACTGTGAAGGTGTTGCTGCAACGGCTAAACATTTTGTAAACACCTTTGAGGCTGCAGTGACCCGAAAGGTAATACCTTGAACTGGTAGTGATAACCACTTACCACTAAACTCAGAAACTTGCGATGAGCAGGGTGGATGAGAATCTGGAAATAAGCGTTTGAGATAGTGTCATCATGAACTCTTGCTGCAGGACTGGGACAACCTCTTGCAATGTGGTCATGCAGAAACGTTCTGACAGGATGCAACAGGAGATGTAGGCGTTGACCCCCCCCCCACCCCGGGTGTCTATGAAAGGACCCCCTTAAAGTGGTGCTCTGCAGAGCACCTATAGATTTTGCCATCTCCTTACCCTTTTTAAAAATTTTCGAGCATTTCAACCACCTGCGGGCCGAAGAGGTGTTCTTCGTCGAATGGCTGGTTAATAAGATGCTATTGGATTGCAAGTTTAAAACCAGAGATAGAGCCAGGCATGGCAGCGTAATATTACGCTTTTGTTTATGCCCCAGAGTCTGTGTCAACAAAATTCAATATGCAACGTATATTGAGGTTGGAAATCATTTTGCCTTCTGTGACTATCACCACCCTCAACGGCGATATTGGAAGATGTTAAGAGTATATTCTATCTACTCCCACTGTGCTCTATTGAAATGTCATAGGAGAGCTACTCAACTGGCTATTCGCCAATGGGAAGCCGTTCATAGCACCACCCTCTTACCCAAAATGTCTGTCCTCTAACTCTCCTTACTTTGAGGAGGAGCACCGTCAGTTGCCTAGGCGGAGGCGCCCTTGCGGGCAATGTGGACAACTAGGGATTCTGGTGGAACTCCCTGAGGTATATGGAGTCCTTGGTGGGACAGTTTAAACTTTTTCTACCCTCGGGTGACCACCCTGGCCCTAACGGGGTTATTAATTTTTTCTGGGCATATTATAACATCCGGTCTATTATGGGTGAAGAACTGGACCGACCTCTCAGATTTGGAGAATGTCTCCATAAGGAAGTGTGGTTCCTCTTGCAAGATATGCATATCCACCTTGCGGTAGCTGGCAGCCTGATGAATGACTTCATGATATAAGGACGTACAATCTGGAGGGGAGGCCCTAACAGGTTATTGGTCAGTTTAGGATCGCCTAATGGGTCCACAATATAGACCTCACACAAATCATCAGTTGGTGCCCACCCTACTGGCTGACCATAGGGGTCAAATGGACCTTATGGGCGGTGCCCTAAGGGGAGGTAGAGTAAGGTGACCCTGCAGGGGAGCCTTACAAGGGCAAGGGTGAAAGAATAGCTGATGAAGGAGTTGATGGAGGAGTGCGTGGCAGGGATATAGAGCTAGTGGCACGGACTCTGTGGTTCTTTGGGTGGGGGTGTGGGGGGCTCTTTAGTGGAAGACTTGGGAGCAGTCTTTTCCTTGAAAGCCAGCTTCCTCTAGCGTGGAATAGGATCAGATAGTGGAGGAACCCTGGTTGAAATTTTCCCTGTGAGCGGATCAATAGAGGCCCTGCTGTCCAACGTCCAGTCCTAGCTGGAGCCCATCCAGTATGGGTGCCTCAACATCTTCTGGGTGGTCTTGATCAGAGGGCCGGACTTCATAGTTGGGACACCTCTTGCTAGTCGTCGGATGCACTGCATGGCTGTGTGCTGGTAGGTCACTGAGTGAAGGTAAGCCTCGATGGGCCAGCTTCTTCCTCTTCTTGGGCAACAAAGGTGGCTTCCTCCTCTTTCAAAAAGATGTCCGGTATCCCCAACAGGTCTTCCCGCTGCATGGCGCTGGCCCACAGATGTTCCCTTTGGTGTCAAAGATTTTTCTTTGACCTAATTGCCAGGCACGAGAGGCAGTTTGTCTCATCGTGCTCAAGGGACACAGATTACAGCTCTCGTGGTAGGCGGTCCACAGATATTTAGCTTAGCATTGAGGACAGTATTGGAACAGTGTTCGTTCCATCACCAATGGCTCATTCTCGGGTGGAATGCTGCGTGTAGAAGAGTCTTCAGCCCTCGTAGCTGCTCGACAGAGACCAAGTATGGAGAGTTTGATGGTCTTTCGGCGATAAGATATAAGAAGCTGGTTATGAATTATAAAGGAGGGGACCCAAAGAATCCGACAGACACTTAAGGGCAACACTGAAACGCGGAGCCTATTCTGTGCACGTCCGAACCGAGGGTGGAAAAAAACACAATCTACGATGAAGTCCGTTTACATTTGCAATATGCATTGAGAAGGGGAGTCACACTGCATCTCGTGACTTGCAAACATTTTTCAAAGAAGAAAAACTTGCAAAAGACAGAGCCCAACACTAAATTGATGCTTAAAATGTGTCTACAGCCACACATGCTACATATATATATATATATATATATACACACACACATAAATATATATATGTTACATTCTGAATTGGTAGGCACACTCAGGGGTGTGGAATTTAATAAAATATCTACTTGTCCATGGGGCAGGTTGCTTCATAAATCTACTTGTCCTGTAATAAAATCCACGTGTCCCTTTTGTGCGATGTAATGCGGCGACAAATTATGGCAGCAATCTCATTATATAAGAGATCTGATATAGCCTCTCCGATTATGCCAGGGCTCATACCATAGTAGGGATTGAATACTAGCAATTTCCTTCTGTTGCCACATTTCCGCAGATCTACATACTGGGGCTGAAGTTAGCGGTAAGCAATAGTTCCACGGTTGGAATGCCTTTTTGAGTCTTTGCAAACCTACTAACTTGCTCGTTTTAAGGCTTTTCACCTACTCTTCTCTAATCTTTTCACATACGGAGAAAGGTTGAAACTTTACTCCTGATAATGGCAGATGTGAAACTTCTTCCAGGGTTGGGAAAAAAAGTAGTTGGAGGGAAAGTGAACTTGCAAACACTCAGATTTTCGCATGAGAAAATCTATACATGCATATTTTCTCATGCTCAAATGCAGTTCAGAAATATTTTCTAGGATTACTATTCCTTGGCCTACTTCTGCAAATTCTTGTGAATTCATGAAAGTTGTATATCTGCACTTAATGCAAGGACATATACCATGGGTGCACTTTTGAGACTTTATTTAATAATTGGGCCCCTAATTAGGTCTGACGTTAACCATGACTTTTTGTGGTTATCAAAATTCTGTGTCTCACTCTGTCTATCGACTGGCTTCACTGTGATGTCACTCATTCTGCTGTTTCACAAGGAGCATATTGGCACACAAAGTAATTTTGTTTAGTGCCAGGGACTTCTGTGGCAATGAGTGATTTTTGAGCCCAAAAACAATTTTTGCTTGTCACTGTTTGTTATAATGGTGAGGGCCTTGCAGCTCCCAAACTAATAAGGTTTTACAAAAACCATGCCAAAACAAGTTGCACACTGACAAAACAAAAAGGCCGACCACCAATCTCAGACCTGTTGGCTTTGCCAATGCTTGTTTATTTTTAGGTTTCCTATAATAATATTGAAACTGGTTACACCGATTTTCCATTATGAATATCTTTGGGAAATACTAGCATACATCAACACATTTTATTAAATGATGTTGCAAAGAAATGGTACCTACAATTTTACAGTAGTCTAGCAAAATGGGTTTTTTCCTACTTGCATTTTTTTGTGAACCTTATTTAGAAAGGAAAGATTCAATCTTGCTTTCAAGCTTCTAAAATATTTGCATTTAATCAGAGCATTCTGGGAGCATTATACATAGCCTCATATTGCTAAACTTTGGAAACGTGTACACATTTTTATACTGGAACAACTGTCAGAAGTGCAGTCCGAGCTTACATTTACTTAGAGCACTCACCCTTATAATAAAGGCTTTGCATTAATGAACCATAATTACAAGTTTGAACAGCATCAACACATGGACACAAACATTACCTGCAGACAATGCCCTTCCCTGATCCATAATGTGTTACTGTAAACGGACAGCCAAAGGGTTTGTGCTGTAGGGGGGTTAGGCCTACTTGTCCCAAGGACAAAATACACACAAAAACCGGTTGCTCTTGACCCCAAACAATATGTCCTGGGAGTCGGGCTATAGGAATTCCACATCCCTGCACACTCAGTGATTAAACTTACCTTGCAAACATTTCGAGGTCTCTTGCAAAGGTTTCTAAAAATAAAGAACAATCATTACTTACAAGTGTGAGTCAACATACAGAAATAATGTTAATTATTAAAAATGAACATTTAAATTGCCCTAAATAAATTCAGCAGTTATAGTGCACAATGCAATTAAAACCCCCACCGACCCTTAATGTACCACTCAATCTCATACATGATGTCACAGATGACATCAATCTCATCACAGGTAGCACCATATAACAATTCACATCAATGTCTTTACTACTAATAACTTTAAACAGGTATATGGAGATCTCCACCAGCAGGATGGAGAGCTCCCTGTGGTAAAGTATAGGGAAAATATTAAAGTTAGTTATTCTTTAAAAAAATATTGTCATGTAAAATCAAAGTGTAAATTAATGTTAAATATTTATTTTAATCTACAACTAATACAATACAATGTTACAACATATTAACTCAGCAAAATGTCATGTGTATTTGTAAAGTGCACTATCACTCGCGTGGATACCCTGGCTCTGAACAGGTGTTTGTGCCTAGCCATGCCTTTGGTAGGTTGGTAAATTGAAAGTGCAGGTCTTCAGCTTCTTGTGGAGTTCAAGAAGAGATGAGGAAGCTCTGATGTGGAATTGGGGGATTGTACCATGCTTTAGGAGCAATATAAAATAATGTCAGTCCTCCTGATCTGGGTCTCTGTATGCATGGTATGTGTGAAAGTACGAGTCCTGCGGAGCATAGTTGGTGGAAGGAGATACAACTGTTCAGATAGGTGAGGCTTGAGTTGTATAGTGCCTTGAATGTGTGTGTAAGGAGTTTGCATCGAGTTAGTTTGTGAATCGGGAGGCAGTGTAGTTCCGAGGCATGTGGCAGTAGTCATGGTGATTAATTATTCACTTTTGTTGTTTAGCAAGTGAGATCCTTAGTTACAAAGACTTCTAAAAATGGTCACATCAGAGACGTCGTTTGGTACTTTTTCTGGGTGTTAATTTGAAAATGAGGTAGAGAAAAGCAACTTCTAAAGAGCTCAGTCATCCCATGTTTCGCACCATGTGGCCCGAAAGCCGGGGCTTTCTCAAGGCTGTTGTAGTCAATAAACCATTACAGAAATATATTTTATTGTTCAAAATATTCCAAACAAGAGTGATATTAAGAGTAAAAAACAAACATGAAGTGAAAGTGGTAATGAGAAAGGGAAGAAAAGCAAAGGAAACAAGCATTTGCAATGCAATAGGTCTCGCATTTACGCGAGTTGGAGCTATTGACATTGCAAATAACAATGCCTTTTATTTTTGTTTTAAAAACATAAATAAAAGGCATTGTCATTTACAATGCCAATTGCTTAAACTCGCGTAACTGCGAGACCTATTGCATTGCAAATGCTTGTTTTCTAAATGTCTCAGCCACGTGAGAGATGGGATGAAGGAGCAAGGAACGTGTACTCAGGAGATTCAGTTTATTACATCTCCTCTACAAAGCCTATCCACCGACCCCAGCCTTGTTCTTTGGGGCTCCAAGGTTTATTTAAAACGGTTTCTCCATCAGTGAATTACGCTTCTCTTTGTTTTCCTAAACAACTTAAATCCCAGATGCTCACAGCAAAGTGCTGAACCAAGAAAAAAAAGAAGGGATTTGTGGGAAGGCATGGAGGATAGTCCAGAAAGGGCGGACAGCTGAAGAACTGGCTGGACAAAGGAGAGCATAGATGGGAGAGTGAATCGGTGCCACTGGCACAGTAGAGCTCATTTCCCTCACACACACCGTTCCGGGGAAGCTAAGGGACAGACAGCGCATGGGACATCACGCAATGGCTGACCATAATAGCAAAGATTCCGCACCTGCAGCAGAAATATGTCCGAAAAACCTTTGTGAGAAAGGTTACAATCTCAGCAAGATCGGCTCAGCCGTTCACCTTCCCAAAGTAGAAGATAAGCACAACTGATCTAGATCGCAATAAACCTAATTATTTAAAAATCCAAGAAACCAGATTCTGGTGTGCTGCACAAAGGGTCAGTATAATGTCATCCAACTGAAATCCACCCCATGTGTACGAATATTCTGCATGTGTTTTCTGTCAAACAAGCCATTTTTAGCGTTCCGATTATTTTAACAAAAGTTAACTAGAAGTGCAGTTGACATTGGAAAGGCGCGATTTTGCAATAGACCGATGCTTAGTTCATTTTTTGCAGGTCTGGCACATACAAAAATGTAGTCTCGAGGGCGCTGGGCTGGTAGAATTACAAAACCAGGCGGAGCGATTTCTGAAAGTTTGATGCAGGTTTATGGTCAGCACAATGTTCTCATTTCGGATGGCGCTCAGGAAATGAAGTCTGTGGAATGCACCGAAACGTGAGCTGGCGAAAGATCGAGCAAAAATATCTGAGGGCAACATCTGAAAGTACTTATCCCACGCAGCCACTCCAGAGCACATGGTCCAGGCATGGCAGAGTGTGCGGCGCGGTCTGAGCTGCCCCGTGCGCAGCCCACGCCGCTGCCACTCCCTGGAGGGCGTACAGCGCAGGCACTTCAGTACACACGCACTCAAACTGTGGTAAAGGAACTTTGGGAACATTGAAAACATTCGGATATCAGCTGCCCACAAACTCCAAAATAACTGAAAAAGTAATTATTTAAAACATACCTGGACGCAAACACAAAACGAGCATCGATCTCTTGTCTTTACGGGGCCATGTGTTTCTAATTAGCGTGGAGGCGCGCACTACCCCCGACCTCTAAAAGGAAAAAAATCTTGACGAAACCAAGATTTTTTTCCTTTGAGAGGTCGGGGGCAGTGCGCTCCTCCACGGTAATTAGAAACATATGGCCCCATAAAGATATGAAAGTGCTTTGCGACAGACGCAAAGCAGATGAGCCAGTCCGGATGGGCCGGACCAAAAAGCGAAAGGGCGGCAACCAAAATACCCCATTTCCAATGGCAGGCCACCGTTTAGCATAAACGGTGACGCAAGCCAATGGAAATGAGGGGCGGGGCTTCGAGACCCTTTGTGAAAACCCCTCATCCACAAAATCTCTCGCAGAGCGAGCAGCGCTTTGCGCTGCAACGCTAGGCGAGACCTAAAAAGGAAATAGAATCAGAGAAGAAAACAGAGGGAAAAAAAGAGAGAAAGAAGAAAATAGGAAAAATGTAAAAAGTCAACAGAACAAGAGGAAGAGAGTGAAGAATGGTGTTAGAAAAGGTGCAACGTAACACGAGAAGGCAAAAATGCATTCATTTCATAAGACAGACATTACACAGATAATCATTAAACAAGAAAATGAGTCAGAATGTATTCACTTCATAAAACAGTCATAAAATAGATAATCATTAAACACGAAAATGAGTCATTTTCATAGATCAATATACACAGTTTAAATATCCACATTATTTAAGAAATTGTCATAGCCCATGGTATATAACCCCGTCGTGTTGAAAAATATCATAAATAAAACATTGAGAACATTTATCATACATACGGGTGGAATTCATATGTCAGGCAGTTGTTGAGGGCGAATGCAATGAGAACAAAATACACAAAGGGTCTCATGAGAAGAATAGAATAAAAATTAAAGTATTTTTGTTTTTCTATTATTTGTTAAACCCTACACCAGATGTCACCCGAGGGGTGGAGTGTTAAAGAATTCTAGGTGAGATAACGTAATCTTGATTTTTTATAGTTTAATTTAATAATTTTTTCTGATATATCTAGATATTCGACTAGGATATTTTACGGCATAGGGATATAATGAGTCCCCAAGCAGAGCTAAGGTAAGTTGATGATTGGTGGTATACCTTGTCAATAAAAAGAAACCGGAAAAGACTACAGGTATACATTATGTAGATCTGGGAAGCTAAGCACCTCGTGAACTACGTGTTTAACAGCTTAGTGAGATAGAACCGTCTTCTTTCCGAATTAAACGGTCGGGTCTTACAGTTGAATGGACTATGAAAAGGCGTGTCAATGGTATCATTTCTTCCAATAGGAAATAATCCTCAGTTTGTACTAGAAAAATTTAAGAATTAGGGATTAATATTATAGACCGGGCACTAGTTGAGCTGTCACCCATGGATGCAATGCCCTTCATATGTCATAGGATGAATCCCGTATTCGGGGGAGTATCTTGTCAACATACCTCACAATCCTTATATATTGATTAACGGTCGGCGTTCTAATTGGGTCATCTTCAGGTCTGCAGATTTAATAAAAAAGGCGAAGTATTAAAAGTTTGCCTCACATGAGTGTAAATTGATTAATTAACTCTTTTGGTACCAGGGCAGGTTTACTCACCACGGTATTATGAAAGTCCTCTAAATCTGTCGGCCTTTGCAACGAGCCAAAGAGAATACGGAGTATATCCGTACCAGCCGTATTAAACTAGGGAGTACCTCCCAACTTCTGGGTAGGGTCTTCCGGTCTCGCGATGGACTAGGCCGTCGGGGGGGGGGGATATCTTAGAGTGGGTCCCTGTTAGACCTGGCATATCTTAGCGTGATTTCCCCTGACTTTTTGCCTCTACCTCCTTTGCTTTTAGATGGTTAGGGTACTTTGCCACTGCTGATCAGTGTCAAAGTACAGTAGTTCCCTGTGTAAAGTGTAATGGTAATTGGTTGGCCATGATTGGTATGTTTGCCTTACTAGTAAAGTCCCTAGTGATGTGCACTGTGTGTGCCAGGGCTAGTAATGCAAGGGCGCGCGGAGAAGGGAACTCAGGCCTACAGTGTAGGGCCTGCGCGCAGTTGGCTAAGTTAGCATGTGTCCTGACAAGTACAGCTACTTGTCAGGCCTTACTTTCCCTTTTACATGCACCGTGGGCACCCCTGTGGTAGGTCCCAGGTAACCCCTGGGCAGGGTGCCGTGTAAGTAAAAGGCAGGACATATACTGAGGTGTGTGTTATGTCCCGACAGTGAAAAACACTCCATTTCGTTTTTCACTGGTGAAAGGCCATTCTGCCCATAGGACAGAATGGGGGAGACTGGGTATTGTGTTTGTTAGCCTAGTTTCCCATAAGTTTAAAATGGAGAGGTGAAGTTTGGTATGTATGAACTCACAGCGTCATAACCCATCTTTCTATGAAAGTGATTTTGTCACTGTGTGTTCAGAAGCCGCTCTTTTAGAAAGTGGCTGAGTTTTGTGCTTTAAGCTTTTCTGTGTGTCTCTGTTGAATGTGGATTGACTGTCTGGATCTGAGGGGGGAGGGGGTGAGATGGCACCAGGCTGACCTGCAGCTGGAGAGTATGCGAGGAGAAGCCCCGGGAGGTGAAGAGGCCTGGGTTGCAGCTATAAAACAATAGACCCATCTCCTGCTGAGCGATTAAAGTTCCAGACCCCCAGTATCAAAGGGAGAAAGGTGACACTGGGAGGGAGACACCCAGAACTGATTTAGGCAGGGGTCAGGGACCCCTGAGCACAACGAACTTCAAAGACATTTAAGGGTATATCTATGAGAGCTGAAACCCCTGAACGTGGGAATGAAACAGAAATGGATTGAGACTGAAGTGGCTTGGACCCATTCTGTGGTCAAGAGGAACCTCTGCTAAAGAAGGAGCAACTGAAGAGACTGCTGGGGGAGACCAATCCTTGCTTCGTGATCTGGGGCTGGTCTGCAGTTTGTTGTTCTAACTAAGGAAGAGGATGTTGGGACTGTGCTTGGAGGCGCTGGGTCCCCCTGCTTGAAGAAGACTGTGCTTTGTGCTGTGTCTTGTAACCCAAAGGGCCCGAGGTGAGCTGGCTCCCTGTTTGGAAACACAGGAACATAAAAGTTTCCGGAGACGTTTCAAGCAACGCGGTGGGCGCGTGTTGTGGCAGCTTGAGACCCTCAGAAGGTGTGCCCTGTGATCTTGGACACACGGAGGAGGAGCGAGACTCTGACGCACTGGGTGCGTGTCGTGGTGCACAGGAGGCGTCGGTGAGGGGCGCCTGGTGAAGTGTGCACCGGAAGTGAAGCGAGACTCGGACGCGCAGGGTGCGTGTCGGGGTGCACCGCAGGCGCTGGTGAAGAGGGCCTGGTGAGCGGGTGCATCGGAGGTGAAGAGAGTCTCGGACGCGCTGGGAGCGTGTCGTGGTGCACTGGAGGCGTTGGCGAGGAGCGCCTGGTCAACGCGTGCATCAGAAGTGGAGTGAGTCTCGGACGCGCAGGGTGCGTGTCGGGGTGCACCGAGGCGTTGGTGAAGAGCGCCTGGTTATCGAGTGCACCGGAGGAGAAGCGAGGCTCGGACACGGTGAGCGTGTCGGGGTGCAGCCGGAGGCGTTGGTGAGGAGCGCCTGGATATCGGGGCACCGGAATTGGAGTAAGTCTCAGTGAAGCAGTGTGCGTGCTTTGGTGCAACCTGGGACTGTGGAGGTGATCGGCTGATCATCGTGTGCACCGGAAGAAAGTGAGTCTCTGCAGCGCAGTGTGCGTGTCTTGGTGCCAACTGAGACCGCAGAAAGGAATGCTGGTTGAACGTGCACTCTGAGTCGACGTGAAATCCCATCAGCGTTGTGTGTGTGGCTTCGTGCCAGAAGAGACCCGGAGGGTGCGGTGGTGAACGTGCACCCAGAGTAATGTAATCTCAGGGGCGTGGGGTACATGTGCCCTGCGGCCGCCTGAGACCTTCCTAACAGTCGCGGCCCGGACCGGCAGCCCCGGAGGAGCTGAGCTGCCAGGCCGAGCCGCTGAGGCCCATTGAGAAGTTCTGCACGAAAGGCCTAGTTCATTGAAGGAAGAGAGGAGAGTGGGGTCGCGCCCCCCAGGTAACGTGGATCACTGCCTGGGCGGGGTGTGGGCTCAGAGGGACACTCTCTCGGCCTCTCAGTCCTTCTGACGACGTGAGCCTTTGCTTCGGCTCAGATTGGGGCCCGTACTGACCAAGGAGTGGTGGTACTGGGGCCCGAGTGGGAAGCTGTACTGTATTTCATCGTGAATGTGTGTGGGGGGCAACTGTTATCGAAGAGGCTGACTGTCGTAATACACATTGCCAATATTGCCGCTAACGAACTGCCGGACTGTCTTAGGACGCCTGACATTATTTCCGCCTAACGAAGTACACGATTGTAGTGCTACGCATTGCATTATTTCTCACTTGCAAAGTACAGGATTGTAACGGCCCGCATTGCATTATTTCGTCATTGCAACGTACATGATTGTAGCTACGCATTGCATTATACCTTAATTGCAAAGTACATGATTGTGGCGGCGCACATTGCATTGTTTCTTCATTGCGAAGTACGTGATTGGGGTGTGACGCATTGCATTATTCCTTCATTGCGCAGTACATGATTGCAGTGGTACGCATTGCATAATTTCTCCCATTGCAGGTACCGGAGTGTATCGTTACGCATTGTATTATTTCTCCTGTGCTGGGCACAGGATTGTATCGTTAAGCAGAGCACTATTGTTTGTCCATTGCAACGTGTGTGATTCTAGCAGTACGACCAGCATAGCGTTTGGAAAGCGGTGGTTGGGATTTGAACCTACCAACCAGCCGGAACGAATATTACCCTTTATTATATGTTGGCTTTTGTAACGTGTGGTCTGATCGTATATCTTTCTATCTAAAGTTTATACTCGTTTTTATCAAACTCATGTGGAGTCCATTTGTGGTGTCACCAGGGGGTTGCTGTGGGCGTGGTTGCACACACTGTACACTCGTGCCTTGGAGATAGGCCTGGATGCTCGTGCCACGCTACTAAGGGGGTGAGCACGGCTATCTCAAACGGTGTCCTTACTTGGCCTAACGTTAAGTGGGGAGTCCCGGGTCGTGCATTTGTGACAGTGACGCGTGACGGGGACTCCGGCTTCCAACAGTCCCGTTGTGTTATCTTGTATAGGCTTCTACTTAGTCTAGTCTCAGGAAAAGGATTTAGGCGTTCAGATAACGTTTGTAACTTGTGCCAAACTGGCATACTTTTGTAAATAAGTTGTATTTATTTATGTTTTATTTTATTATTATTTTGTTAGTTATTGTGTGTGTTAATTTATATCCATAAAGATGAAAAACTGAAAATGAAAAACTGCCTGGACTAGGAGATACAGTAATTTAGATGACCTATCATGAAAACCTGCATAATCAAAACCTCACAAATGTATTTGTTAAGACTTCTGTGCATCACGTAGGACAATTATAAATCGCAGTCTTATTGTTCAAGATATTAATATAACTTCCTGGGCCTGTCTGTGATGTATACATAGTATTGAAAACTGTTCATAGTATTAAAGGCTGTTCGGAGGGAGCAAGGATAATTAATGAGTTAAATCATACATGATCAACCGCATATTATTTGATAGTTCTGAGGCGTGGTATGATGCGAGTTCTGTGTGGGAAGCTGCGGATAGGTCTGGCTCCAGAGTTCTGGATGGTTTGTAGTCTTCTAATGAGTTGCCTGGTGATCCCGGCCTAGAGGGTTTTCCCATAATTCAATTTGCTAGCTACTAGGGTGTGAGTGACAGTTTTTCTAGTGTTGCTTGAGAGCCATTTGAAGATCTTCCTCAGCATCTTTGGGGTGTGGAATCAGGATGCAGTAACAGCATTAACTTATGCAGTCATGTTCAGTTTGCTGTCGGTGATTATTCCAATGTTCCTGGTGTGGTTTCTGGGGGTGGGTCAGAGTTTGGCCAGCCAACAGTTGGAGTCCCAAGGTGAACTGTTCTTGACGAAGATCACTACTTTTGTCTTGTTAATGTGGCGCTTGAGACAGGTGGCTTCCATCCACTTAGAGACTTCAGTCATGCAGGCGGTGAACTTTTTTTGTGTTGGGTGTCTTGTCCGAGAGGGATAGTAGGAGTTGCGGATTGTCTGCGTAGGAGAATATGCTGATGTCGTGTGCAGATTACATTTGCCAGAGGAATTGTGTATGTGTTGAAGAGGATGGGGGTGAGTGATGAACCTTGAGGCACTCCGCAGAGGAGTTTGCAGGCTTCCGAGGAGTAAGTACCAGGCTGACAGCTTGTGTTCTATCCGTTAAGGAGTAGATCCAACGGAGAGCGAGTCCTTGAATACCAATCTTGTCCAGGCAACAGCTGAGGATGGGATGTGAGACAGTGTCAAATGCTTCAGAGAGGTCCAGGAGAATGAAGGCTGCCATGTCTCCTCCGTCAAAGATCATGGAGATGTAGTCTGTGGTGACAATCAGTGTTGTTTATGTACTTTGGTTGGGCCGGAATCCGGACTGCGTGACGTCAAGGAGCTGGTAGTCGCTTAGGTGGTCGGTGAGGAGTTGGTTGATTAGTTTCTTGAAGACCATTGCCGGATATGGTAAGAGGGAAATGGGTCTGTAGTTGGAAAGTGTGGCTTGTTCAGCGGATTGTTTCTTGAGCAGACATGTTTCAAGGTGTCCAGGTATGTAACTGAGTCGATAGAGGCGTTGAGGATGAGTGCTAGTGTTTCACAAATCAGTAGGAGTCCTTTGGTGAAGCGTGGTGCGGGGGCAAGGGTCAGATGGGGCCCTGAGTGGATGGGCTTCATGGTAGCAGCAATTTTGATGGTGGTGATGGAAGGCCACAAGGTCAGGGTCCATTCATCAGCTGTGATGGGAAGTTGAGGTGCGACAGTGACGGAGTCCAGTTGAGGGTCGAAGTTGGTGTATATGGATGTGATTTTGTTACCAAAGAATTCCGAGAGCTTGTTGCAAAGGTCTTGTGAGGGGGTGATGTTGTTAAAAGCTGCAGGATGTGCGGTGAAATGTTTGATGACGGCGAAGATTTGCTTGCTGCTGTTAGTGCTAGCGTCGATGTGATCTGCAAGAGCTGTGCGCTTGGTGTTCCGTATTTGCCGGTGCTAGCATCTTAGGACTGATTAGAAGATGTTTTTATCTGCAGTGTCTTGACTAAATTAAATATATTAACTTCACTAATAAAGTTTAAACATAATTCCTAAAATAACCTTTCCCACCAAGAAAATTATATTGTTAATTTTGTAAATTATGTTTTTAATTTAAATTATGTGTAATTTTTAAATAAGAGTTTACAAGTTGAATATACACACGCACAGATATATATCTACATATTCTTTTTTTCAATGTTGAAATAATTTAATTTTTAACATTAGTGCCTGTGGGATGTTATTTTATTTCCCGGTCTCTATTGCTTTATATGGGAGTGTTTTGCCCTAATTTTTAGTGGCCATGTGCTGTGCATCACTTACTGCATGGCTGAACTGAGATACCTTTACACCGGTTTTCTCATCTTTAGAGCTGTACTAACTTTAGATGTCTAGTCTGTAAATAACAATGGTCTTACTTGTTTGCAGTTGTGTGTTTGTATCCGTATTTCCCTCCCTAACCCCTCAAACTTCCCTAAAGCATGGTACCCATTTATTAGCTATTACACCTTGTCCCTCCCTCATTTACTAACAAAACATATAGCGATATGTGCATAGATCTCTGCACAGAAAAGATAGTAGCAGAGGCCTTTGCCAATAGTTTTATGAACAGCATTTTGTTGGACGTGAATAGTACGACTAATACTTCTTTACGTATGCAGTGTGTGAATCAGACCCACAAAGCCTGTTGTTGACAAAACAATACCAGTGTAGAGAATTAAATATAAACTTGAGACTAGAAGAGATCTGACCCAGTATTAGACCTGAGAAGAAATAAGTGGTTGAGATATTTATGTTCGAGCCATGAGACAAGTCTTGTATTCAAAGCTTCTCCATTTAACCACATTGAACAATCTCAGGCAAATCAATGCCTACCTTTTACTCCATTTTTCTTACGTACAAAAGAATTATAGGGGTGCAAAGCCTAGTGGAACTTGAAAAAAGCAGTGTCACACCGCTTCATTTAATTGTTCTTGCCTGTCTTTTGGTTCTCTCCCAGTGGACTTAATCACAACTCACTGATCACCACATTTTACTTGACTGGTAAGGGTTTGTTCTCCAAATGTAATCCAATTGGGAAGGAAGCCTTCCGAGGCTTCCTATGTACAATAACCCCATGTCCCTATAACTGGAACCTTCCTTTCCTCAGTATGCCTGTTGTATGTAGTGTGTGAAATTACACGTCCAGAGTATGGGAATGGCCAGTAACCTGTTTGCATTGTGAACCAAGTCCATAGAGGGCATGATACACAAGACTGAATGAGCCAACTGTTTCCCAACTGGCTTCCTTCATACTATCTGGACTTGACAACCTGCATGCACTTTGTTTTCAAAGTCTATGCTGCAAAGCCGTCTGCTCAGCTGAGGGATAACCTACTTCTGTTACTAAACAGAATCAGTTTTCTTACACAGTTCTTGAAACTACCGCTCAATCTTTACTGGGTTGTGGAGGACAACGCGTAGGCCAGGTATCCCTCTTTGCTAAGCGGTCTCTGTAAAATCCACATATCGCTTTAGGATCACTCCTACCTATGCCTGCCAGCACCAAAGTTAGGGAAGAGGATGAAACGTCAGAGAAAAGCATTCCATTCCGATTAGAGGATTTTTTGAATTTCCAATGAAGTTTAGGCTTTGGTTGTCTCAGCATTCCAACCACTAGCTCAATAAATACTGCCCACTTAAGCTACTATTTTATATTCACCTGCACTTCAAGAAACCTTCCCCTGCAGTGATGGACTCTTTGTCGGGTTTGCTGCTGTAATCCTCCACGGCTGGGAGCAAGCCCCAGCCTCTGGAAGAAGCCTTCTACTATGTCGGCTCTTGGAAGAAAAAGATTAACCTTTAACCAAGGGAACAAACAGTAGGTCCTAAGTTACCAAAGTTTGCATGCAGAATGTCTTAAGGAGCTAATTTGCCCAGGAGAAAAGCATATTGAAAGCACTAAGAAAAAGCATTGCAGACAGTTCCTCAATTCACATCTTCTTTTGGACCCTAATCGAGCCGGTGTGCATGCAAGATATAGAACATAGTAATGTATTCCTGGCCCTCCGAGACGAACTGTATTAGATGACTCCAGACCCATAGTTGTCTTCCCCTGGGATCTGCCAGTGACATTGATACAGTCTACGACTCAACAGGGAAGCCCAAGGTTTGAGCATTTCTCATTGGGTTGACTTTTCTTCTAGTCACCCATAGTAGCTTAGCCATACATACCGCTCTAAGACGGCCGCCAATTCGATCCATATGGATGCACAAATAGCATTTCCATTTTGTTAATACTTGACCAATCTGCTCATTTACTGGGTGTAAAACCCAATGGTGCAAACCATGCTTAAAGTCGTTCCACTCATAAGGAGTAAGAATGCTACATAGATCACATTTCCTGTGGGTGACTCTGGTTAGGAAGTAACTCGCTGTTTGGCCTTGTTGACACAGGATCAAAAAGATTCTTTAGCGCTGAAAGCTTCCTTAAACTGCTTTTGGGCAGCAGATTCAGTCCATTCATGAAGAGCCATTGCTCTTTATGGAAGTATACATAGAAACTAAAAACAAATCACACAAAAACAAGTTTTTTCAAAAAACAAACTAAAAATAATGCTTGCATGATAATAAAAGTATACAAGAGAAACAAATTGAGAATGAGCACATTTAAACTGAATTAGCCTTGACTAACATTTGCATATAAAAAAACTGTAATGAGGAAAACTATTAAAAAAAGTTAATCTATTAAGGGACCGAAGCAAACAAAAATAGGTGTGAGTGAAGAGGGAGATATTAGAGATGTAATGTTGTCTTTACTACCGTAACATAACTTCAGAAAAGAGGTTTAAAAAGTCTACATGAACAGTTGGGTAGTTACCGCATTGTCTGAAGGTGACTTCTGTAAGGGCTGCAATAGTCTGTTTGCTGTACTGAACTTGTTTCTCTTCCGCCATTTCCTGGCACAAGGAACCCACAGTGTAGTGAACAGCAGCTTTCAGCCTCTGCAGACAAAATGGAACAAGTGCTTATAGAAACAATGTAATTGGTTGTGTTCTAAAATGTCTTAAATAAACAATCACTAGTTTTGGTATTAGAATTTTTGTAACAAAAGTAACTAGCAAGTACCATCTACATAAATCATCCCAATCAGGTCTCACCGGGCCACATACTCTCCGACTTACCACTCTGAAAGGCCATACAGTGCAGGGGTCTCCAATGTTTGCTATAATCAATGAAAAGCATCCTGAGCTACTAATATTATTAGTAATTCTGATTCTATCAGACAAGGTTACATTCAGGGTTGGGTTTAGCATTGGTGGTGCCCAGTGCGACAACCTTTTTAGTGCCCCGCATGGTCTCCTTCTCCACAGATTCCCTCACCATCACCCTCCAACCGTTCCTCTCATCTTTCCATAGCCCCCTCTCATATAAGAATGTATTTCTACGCAAACAAACCCTATTAGGATAATGAAAGACGGGGGCACAGCATCCTAACCTATAACATGCAGTTTGCATGCAACTCTTTGATGACAGTTCGTAGGTCACTGTGCTATATCAGGATTGTAACGTATGAATGGCAAGTAACAAAAAGATCTGTAACGAAAGCAATAACCCATTGGGCTATCCACATAAAATACACTTCTGTGATCTGCATGGTACACGGTCTTTGCAGCAGGCACATTATCTCTCTGCACAGCTTTATCAGGAGCCAAAACTGCCACTAGACAAAACTCTGATCTCTCTCCAGAAGGAACATGAATCCCTAAAATTACCTTGACATTCTGATTGTTGCCTAAAAACTGCTGGACATACAAGGAACTCTGCATACAGCAGGTGCTGGCAAGCCCAAAAGCTTTTCTACATGCAGCGCCCCGTCCAGAGCTCTGCGCCAGGTGTGGCTGCACCGGTCGCACTGCCCTAAAGCTGGCCCTGGTTACATTAAAGATCACCCTATTCAAAATTAGCAGCAGTGTTATGTTTCATATAGATGCCCTAATATAGGCATGGTTTGAGATGCCCTAATATAGGCATAATCTTTCACCTTCATTAGTTCCCTATTCTCCACAATAACGGGCGCTGAGGGCTGAACCTTATCTAGACTGTGGTTTGGGTACAGAAGGAGGGTTTTTCCTGAATAATGGCCTCCTATACCATCTTCGATGTGCTCATCCAGTATGATTAAATATTCATAAGAGTTCTAGGAAACCAGGCAGGGGCTAGGATCCACCTGCATAAACATCTACGTAACCGGTTCATCCCATACGTCATCTTCATACCCAACAATGGCTGACACAAGAGACAAAGGGACTCTATACTTTTCTGTATAAATACAGCACCTCTTGCTATCAGCAGTTAGAGGGAACAGAGACTTCCAGGCCGACACACTAGACCACTGTCAGCTGGAGTGACTGCATGCAGGAGCCTCAGCGTCTCTGGTCAATCATCCCTTGCGGGGTGTCCAACTCGAGACCAGGACGAGGTCCCACACTCTCATTATTCAGGTAATGGGGTTTGACTAAATCCTAGCGGGATTCTTGGCTTCTTTCGCACCTACTCACATGCTAGGTACACTTCGGTACATCTAGACAGGCATCGTAGGAGTATGCGCTTTATTTTATAAATGCATTTTATATTCATGTATATGTTCATGACTATTGCAAAATGCTAGAAATGTACTATCCTTTTCTATTCACTGTACTGCTGATCATATATCTCTGCTACTGTTGAACAGTTGTTGCAGCACATATATTTTATACTAGAACAACTGTGCAATAAATTCTTATTGTAAACACGCTCGACTGTTTATTCTGTGCAACTCTGAGACCAAATGAGCAAGCACGAGTGACTGAGCGAAAAGTAGTACATTATTTCCACGATTCTGAGGAATCAGGGTTGTCGTGTTCTGAGGTTGCCAAAAACTAATCTCTCTGATAAAAAGGAGATTCTAGTGGCACTGTGAGCTAGCTAATGCAAAACAGGCTAACATACGCGGTGGGGGTGCTCAAAGTCAGTCTGTCACCAGGCCCACAGTGAATGTTATCCAAAAGCGCAGGTCCTGCAGGGGTACTATAGGAACTACACTACATGGCACCACCAACGTTGGTTTGCTACTTATTTTACAGTAGAATCTGAGTAGTTCAGTCGTGCTTCTTCTCAGAGACCCCTACTCACAAAAACTAGAGACGTCTGGAGTGGGTGGGCACAAACTCCGCCACAGCTGAGTAGGCGAGATATCCTATTTATTGGCTGTTGGTTAATCAAGCTTGAGGGACATTTAGTTCCCAAAATTGTGCAAAACACCTTATCTTAATTTCCTTGGACAGTTATTCCGTGTTCTTAACACGACTACCGAAAACGGAGAATTAGACCCGCTGGCACAAATAGGTCAGTCAGATGAGGAAGATGCCAATGCAATACATATTGCACCCAATTTAAGACACACACTCACAGTTAAACTCCTCAAAAATGGTGTACCAGCCAGAGGAGGTGTAGTAATATTCGTGATAGAGGCACACGAAGATTTCCAAACAGAGGTGTTCTATTCATGGGTTACATTCCCAGCAGCAAATGCTATAACACAAACTTTTCATTATTATACACATGAAGAAGTCCCAGGAGTCTACACTCAGTTTGAGGAGATTGAGATTCCGCTTACCTACCAGTAACAATTTCTGGTTTAATGGTGCCCTACCCCACTCAAGAAGAAGAGCAAGACTCGGTCCATTAGGAAGACCAGGAGCAACATGGCCGATATTACCGACCTCTGCACCACATCCTGACATTGACACAATGCCAAATGATTAATTGCTTTTCCGACACAAAGAGTTGATAAAACTTTACAGAAACAGGACAATTCGTCAAGAGGACACTTGCGGTCCAACCAACAGTAATTACACCAAATACAGCTCCTACACAGAGCACAGCTACTAAAATTACTCCACAAACGTTACACGCGGTAATGGGTAAGATGCCCACAAAACGTGAACAAATTCCTTTCTGGGTAGCTCAGAAAATAACCCAGTTAGAAGCAGTATTCCCAAATACCACACCATTTGAAAAACACAGAATGTTAACAATCTGCTTGCCCATGGGGATTACACCACAGTTAGAGGATTGTACCTCTTGGGGTACAGTGTTTGCTGCCATATATACCAGAACTCATGGTATTCCTTCATTAGCAGTGATACCAGATGTATTAAGACAAATACAAAATGAGTACGGAGCAGAGCCTGCTCTGAACTTGGGGATGAAGTTATTAAATAACTTCGACCAGGTATCAGCCATAATACTAGCGAACATTAAAGGGGAAGCAGCATCAGTGGCAATCCGCCAACGCCTACGGGAGTTCTCTCCATTAGAACAGGAGAATGAACTACCCAAAATAATTGAAACTGCGTATGCAGTTAGGCAGGGATAGTTTGGGGGGGGGGGGAAGCTGTAAACCTCAACTAATGGGCAGTCCAGAAAAGGACACTTCTAAGCAGCCACGACTTCTTCTAAAAAGAAGTGGGATAATAAAAAACAGCAAAAGTTTAAAGACAACAGATCTCAGTACCGAGGTAGGTCTCCTCCACAGGAGCCCTCTGAAAAGAGGTACAACCTTAGGAATAGGAATAATATTAGGAAACCTGACGGGTATCAGGATACTGATACACGTTCCTCTCGTTCCTTTCAGGGCTCGAAGAAAAACTCAGAGAGATAAGGACGGTCAGAACACAGAGAGGAGCGCACAGTCCAGAGACAAGCAGCGCGCTCACGACTTTACTTCCAAAAAAGAAGATAAGCCAAAATCAAAACCTCAATTTAAGAAAAAGAAAGTTGCTGGTCTGAAAATCAGACATGCCCAGAATTCTGAGGACACAACTTCTGAACGGAGAATGGGCTCTGACGATGCTAGACAGTGCGGCAGAAGTAACAATAGCTCGCCAGAACCTGAAGGAATTTCTGGTGACAGTGGACTTGAATGATTACATCACGGTGGAAACACCAGACAAAAGGGTGAGCGTCCCACATAACTTACATGAAATAACACTCCGGATGGAGGGGGACAAGCCCAGGAAAGTAAAATGTCTCTTTTGGAAGAACTTATCTGGATATGACATCCTGTTAGCTGAACAAGATTGGCCGCCAGCATTCGTAATGGAGTGCCCCAGGGGAGAAAGTATAATTTTTCCTGCATTTTCCGACCATGTTCCCGTTCACCTTAAACATACATATGCACGGGAGTGGGCAGTAGCCAAAGCTCCAGCATTGTACAAAAATCACGCTGGGTGGGATGAGGATTCAACCTACCACGTGATCCTGTTAAAAGTTTCACCTAATGTTCAGAGGCAATACCCAATAAAGCAAGAAGCTAAAAAACAGGTCAGGGAGATCTTAGATCAACTTGAATACCAGGGGGTCATTGAAAAATGTACCTCTCCAATGAACAATCCTTTGTTTCCCGTCTCTAAACCCGACAATACATATCGTCTAGTTTTAGATTACATACATTTAAACTCATGCACAAAGACATTTGCTGTCCAAAATGCACAGTGCCGCATTAATGAATAACATTCTGGGAAAAAATACAAAACACTTGATATCTCAAATGGATTTTTCTGCCAAAATATAGCGCCTGAAAGCAGGTATCTGACCGCATTCTCAGCGTTAGGGTCCCAGAGAGAATTTTGCCGACTCCCCCAAGGGTATAAGAATAGCCCCGGGGTATTTTCAGAAAGGGTAACAGAGTTACTTCAAAAATTTGATGAAGAAGCGTTGTCCTATGTGGATGATATTTATCTAACGGACGACGACTTAGAGAGGCACATGACCAGGGTAAGCACCATTATTATGGGATTTGCCACTGAGGGCTACAAATTTAACTTTAAAAAATCAAAAATAGCCCACCTCAATGTCCTATTTTTGGGATACGAGCTGTCAAGTGAAGGGAAAAGTCTAGCAGCAAACTTTCTAGAAAAATGTGCGCTGCTCCAGCCTCCAAAACCATTAAAAAATGTACAATCAATACTGGGATTCCTAAATTTCGGCAGAACATACATTTTAGATTACGCACAAAGGGTAAAACCTTTCTATGACCTAATAAAACCTGACTTTTTAGCCAGAAATTGGACACAAGAACATACTAATATTCTTCGTTCACTCCAAGAAGACATGATAGCTTCCAAACACTTGCAAACACGCGTAAACGTCCGCCACTTGGTGATCCGTATAATTGCGGGTCAATACGGGTACACTTACTTAACCTTCAATGAAGGAGAAACAGTACCAATCGCATACAAATCACACCTGTACACAAATGCAGAAATGCGTTTCACTTCAACAGAAAAAATCCTGACAGCTGTTCAGACTGCTGTAGCAAGAGAAAGAGCACTAGCACAGGGGAAACGCATTATTGTCGTAACCCCGGTACCGGCCTTAGAGGCTGTTACAAAGGCTAGCATTCCTAATGCTAAAGCCTTACGTCCGAGATGGATACAATGGGCTAATTCTCTTACTGCAATGGACGTTGAATACAGATTTGATCCAAGTTTAAAAACATAGGCCTTCCTGCAATATGAACACTAATATCCTCTACCAAATGAAATCTTGCCTCTGGATCAGTATGAATATATTATTTATACTGACGGATCTGCTCAACCAGCCATAGGGAGTAAGCAGCAATACAGCGCAGCGTGTGCTATCGTTAAAGGTCGCATGCGGGATGGCAAGTTCCATCCAAGTTACACCAAGACGCAATCTCTAGGAGACTGCACGGCACAGTTGGCAGAGTTAAAAACACTGATACTGGCATTTGTAAATACGGCAAACACAAGGAGATGATGGACAGAGTGCTGAAACTTTTCAAACACTTACCCCCAGTCACAGATCTGGGTTGAATCCATCATAATTCTTTAGCTCACTTTGCCACCCCAGTTAAGACACAGCTATATGCAAATCAGTCTTGACCCTGTGCCTCATGGGAACAGTCCAGACCGAACTGCCAAGCCATGTCTTCCCTGGACCGGAATCAAGCATCCTGGGACCGGTTTCGGGCCCGTGCTCTCCATGCCACTGGAGTCAAGCTATCCTGGCTGATGAGGGCTGAAAGCCCGAAAACGGTCCTAGGATGCTTGTTTCCAGTCCAGGGAGGACCTGGCCTGGCAGTTTGGGCTGGACTGTTCCCATTGGGCACAGGGTCAAGACTGATTTGCATATGGCTGGGTCCCACACTCATTATTCAGGTAATGGGGTTTGACTAAATCCTAGCGGGATTCTTGGCTTCTTTCGCACCTACTCACATGCTATGTACACTTGGGTACATCTAGACAGGCATCGTAGGAGTATGCGCTTTATTTTATAAATGCATTTTATATTCATGTATATGTTCATGACTATTGCAAAATGGTAGAACTGTACTATCCTTTTCTATTCACTGTACTGCTGATCATATATCTCTGCTACTGCTTAACAGTTGTCGCAGCACATATTTTATACTAGAAGAACAACTGTGCAATAAGTTCTTATTGTAAACACGCTCGACTGTCTTCTGTGTAACTGAGACCAAATGAGCAAACGCGAGGGACTGAGCGAAAAGTAGTACATTGTTTCCACGAGTCTGAGGAATCAGGGTTGTCGTGTTCCGAGGTTGCCAAAAACTAATCTCTCTGATAAAAAGGCAATTCTAGTGGCACTGTGAGCTAGCTAATGCAAAACAGGCTAACATACACCGTGGGGGTGCTGAGAGTCAGTCTGTCACCAGGCCCACAGTGTATGTTATCCAAAAGCGCAGGTCCTGCAGGGGTACTATAGGAACTACACTACAGCAGTAATCACCTCAGTGCATCATGCAGGATTGCCATCAGGCATGTGGGAATCATATCACCAGACTCCTGAGGCATCCTGATTTCTGTCACAGCAGCCCTGCCAAGTGCCATGCATCTCCCGTTAGAATAACGCATTTGCTGTAATTTTTCCGCATTACTGCAATGCCAGAGATTGTCACGCAAAAGAAAGTCTTGAAGTGCAATAAAACAGTGTAGTTCTAGTTTCTCGCTTTGCTGTGATGGACGCTTAAAAGCTTAGCTAGTTTTTCAAAGGCCACAAGATGGCACTAGTGTACAACAGGAGGAATAGAAATCTCAATATATTATGACTTGGAAATATCCTGCTATCACAGAAACTCATATGCAAGCCAAACGAACTTCAGAGATTTGAAGACCAAAAAACAAAACCATACACCGGACTAATTAATGTAAATAAGCACCCCCTGCTCAAACCATAGTATCAAACAGCTGTGGAGCACCCCCTGCTCAAACCATAGTATCAAACAGCTGTGGATATCCAGCTGCAAAATGAAGGTTCTAAATACATGCCAAAACTGGGTCAGTCTAAACTGCAGTAAAAGAGGGGCCTAATTGGAGAACTGTACTGGGAGAAGATCCCCTCTGGGGCCACTTTCACATCCTGTAGTCGTCCTCAGGTCCCAGGTGGCAGAGAGTCTGGACAGACTTGTCAATTGATCATGATCTGATCATGCCATTAATTTGATTGGTTGCCAGCCAGGGAGGCGCAGGATGGCTAAAGCCGGGAATCTGTTTAATGTATTGTTTCTCTGCCGCCCCGCCTGGAAACAGGTGTCCGGCCTAGGCTGTGCCATGCTACTAATAAGTGTGGGTGACATTAAACTGTTAGCAAGAAAGTGTCCTTCATAGTCGTTGAATGTCACTCATAATTACACTGAAATTATTAAAATGTCACACGTAAGAAATCTGAAACCTTGGCAGCTATGTAAATGTTGCCATTTATGAAAAACACAGATTAGCCATCACGGATTGCACATGCTTCTTTACTTTCTTTTTAATATTTTGTCTTTGGTGTGCTTTTTAGAAAGTTACAGCAAGTCTGCCAAATACCACAGACTACCCTGTAAAGTAACATGCATCAGAGGTTGGGTGTGTGTGTGTAATCACAGAGAAATAGAATTGAATCCTAGTGCAGAGGGGAATATGAGTTGTATTCATAGCACTACGAGAACCCAGCCTGCAACTGAAAGCATTGTGAATATGCAAGCCATTATGTTCAAATTGGGGCAGTAGGTTAGTGCCCATCCATTAAGAGTTTCCAGCAGTTTCAAGATCTATTTAGAGCTTCTCAATGCTCAAAAAGGTGCAATTTTTGATAGTTAACTCTTTTCATTTGCTTCATCGCTTGGTTTCACTCGCAAGAAAGTGTCACTCCGAGTGTCACACATTTGACAGTTGAATGTCACTCATAAGTACATTGAAACCATGGGAATGCCACACATAAGCAATCTGAAAACTTGGCAGCTATGTCACAGGCTAGAAGATTTAATATCCATTTTGTCCAGTGGACAACTAAACAGTAAATCACTGTAAAATGAGACAGAACTACCGCACTCTCGTGCTCACAGCTAATAAGGACGACTAAGAAATCCCATCATTACTGGAAAAAATGTGTAGACCTGTGACTGGCTGTAAGTCAGTGACTGGACTCCAGCCTGGGATTGGCTGAGAAGTCCTGAGCCCGTAAAATATTTCTTACTGCTGGAGAACAGAGCTAGGGGTAGGTCACGGGATAGGCTCCCTTCTGTTATTGGCTTCTGAAGAGTGGTTGCAGAATGCAGCCCGGGCCTGCTTTCCCTCAGAGGACCTTGAGAAACTGCATGGGACAATTTCAAGAGGACTATGCAGTTCCATCTCCTAATGCATACATTCTGCTCATGAACCTATACCCTTCTTTTTATTTATTTTTTTGGAGTCTACTGTATGACTTTCAGAGATCTAGGCCTTGGGCAAACCCTATCACATACTTACTTTTATTTAATGTATTGAAGCACCCGGTGCCTACATTTGTTTACAAGAGTAGTACTTAAAGTACAGCCTGCAGGCTGCTAACAGCCCGATAGACCTTTCCTTGCGGCCCGCAGATCTTCCTCTGGGACCCCTGGTAAACCGAGCGTTACAGCAGGGAAAGCTGCTCGAGTACCCTTTTTTAGGTCTCGCCTGAGACAACGCATGCGCTGCTCTGGCGAGAGTTTTAGTAAGCGGGTTTTGGAAGTGCAAACAGCAGTTTGCTGGCGACCAGCTTGCGTTCACGCGAGCGTGCACGCGCGATCAGGCGCCATATGGCTTCCCTCGCCATCTGCTCGCGATTACTTTCACGGCCGCGCGGCCGTGTCAGTTTCACGGCCGCGCGGCCATTGCTTGTTTTTTAAAGTTATTTAGGCTACAAGAGTGATTCGTGTTCCTCTCTCTCTACCGTTTGTTTCGCCCTCTTCCTCCCTCCCTCAATTGCAGTTCTTTCTTCTTTCCCACTTGCCTACCTTCCATTACCGATCTTGCTTCCTCACCGTACACCATTGTCCATTTACTTCTACATCCGTGCTCACACACCCTCTGTTGTAACTTTTCTTCCTTCTCTCCCGTTTGCTTCCGAATCCACTCCCACTCCCTTTGAAGTCTGTGTGCTTCACTATCCTTACCTGCCCTCCATTGTTTATGTGCTTCCCCATTGCCTCTCACCCATCCTCCGCTGTCTGTGTGCTTCTCCAACTACTCCCACCCACCATCTGTTGTCCGTTTGCTTCCCAACCCCCACCTTCATTTGTCTCTTTGCGTCCCCATTGTTATCTCTTGCTTCTCTCCCCCACCCCCAAACTTCTCACCCCTGCCTCCCTCCGTGTCCCACCCCACCCACTTTTTTTTTGTTGCACACAGTGCTTTATCTCGTGTTGGTTAATAAAAAAAATTAAAAAACAATGCTTGCCTCATTTTTCTTTTGTGCTTTTTTTGCATTACTTATTTGTACATGCTGTACAGCATCACAAAAAATAATTATCAAAGCTGATAGGTCTCAAAGGCAAGACCTATTGGCTATGTCAATGCTTGTTTGTCTAATTCTGCTAGCCAAGCAACATTGTTTGTGGATTCTGGGCACTGATTCTATAGTCAGCTTAACTTGTTTTATGTACCATGCACATTGAACAAGCTGAAATGACTCTAGAAACAAAGCTCAGAATCAGAAGAACAATAAAAACGATGTTGCAAAGGCACTTTTTTGTGTTACTCTGGTTATGGACTTGGTTTCTACAGCCCGTTCAGCTTGTACTTTCAGCAAGGCAGCCCAGCTCACAGGTCAAAGCATGGCTGAGGACTGTGGAAGTCCTGCGATCGTGAGCACAATCAGGCAGGGTCAGTGAGTGTGGGGAGGAGGGTCAGACAGGTAGTTAAAAAGAACAAAATGAAGGCAAGTTAAACTAATCTATGGAAATGCATTATTTTGGGAGGAAAGCTCAGCAATCACTACAGAATTCAGATGTCTGTGCGTAACTGGAAGATCACGGAGTTAAATCCTGGTTGGTGCACAGGGGAAAAGTGATGTGTATTTATATTGTAGTGGTCCTATCCTGTGACGGGAATGCAATTAATTTAACAATCTTTTACATACAGCAGACCATAAGCTACACAATTGTAAAAAATGAATTGGCTACATACACTATAAGATAAGCTGCTGCGAAAAGTGCAACAATGATCTGAAATAAAGTTTTTTCTAGGTGCTTCTTTTCTGTCCCCATAATCTCCCACCCTAACCTATCTCCTTGGGAATACCATGGCCCAGATAAAATTTTGGCCCCTGAAAAAATGTTTGTGAGTAATCATGGTTTATAAGGTGGTTGTGGTTGGGAAAGAGACGCTACAGCACAGAATATGTATTCTTCATAAAATACAGCTGAAATCATAGATATTATCAATTCTGCATGCATGGAAGTCTAGCTCGCTCTCGGGATTTGTAAAATAAAATAAACCTTTCGGCCATAACTGCCCGTCTCCTTGTGAAGGGCCACACGCCGTATTTTGTGCACTTATTTATTCAAACAGGGCCTTTTGTTGAGCTCAAAAATGGTCACCTTCCTTACTTCAGACGTGGGAGACGAAAGAAAAATGTATGCTATAGTCATCCTTTTTAGCTCATTTCCAAGTTTTCCCAGTATGTTTAAGACCAGTTCGCTCAAAGTTATTTACCTTGTTCCTCTCTCTATCCCCTATACAAAGCCTGTTCCAGTTTCAAAATGTTTTTCCGCGATTAAAAAAAATACATGTTACACTCTATCACCACTGCGTTACTACTGTAATATTTTCAGAGGTGGACTCCATCCAGTACAAGAGGTAGCTGCAGAGAGAAATCCAGTAAATGTTGTAGGAAAGTGTCCCTTTTTAGGTCAAGCCTAGCGCAGCGCGCATGCGCTGATCTATGGGAGGCTTTTTGCGAGCACTCCACACTTCTCATAAACTTCTCCGGGTGAGTTTGGTAACTCCCACACATTCTATTGGCCTTTGTGTGTGGCTTTCAATAATGAAAGCACGCAAATGGCCAAAGACGTGTGCATGTCCCGCCTTTTCTCTAAACGTTCACTCCCATGGCGTTTGGGTCTCGGGAGCGAGCAGCGGCGCGCAGGGTGCCAGCTGCATTCCTGGATCATGTTACTAATTAACACAGCGCGGTCGCTTTCACTTTGGCGGCCGCGCTGGTTTTCTGTTCCATGAAGAAATCTATTGGAGTAAACATTAACTTCCTATTGAGGCACAAACGGTGTTACTTTACCCTGTCAGTAGAAAACTGCCAAAGCTGCATTCCTCGTGGGTGATTTAAATAATTTGCTCGTGTGCCGTGATGCTTACAATGGTGCCTGTTTTTATGTATTTTCTTAAACTTTACCCGACCTCGTTTGAGTTGCGTTTTGCCTCCGGGAGCGAGCGGAGATGCTTTGGTGCCGCAGTTACTTTTATTTTTACTCGACCCGTAGTCTTTCCAACATAGGTCTAAGGAGTACCGTTCCACGACGAAGCCCTGACACCAACCATCGCGGGTTGCTTTTTAATATTCTTTTAAAAGAGAGAACAATTGATTGCTCGTTCTCCTCGATGCAGTGTGTTTTAATAAGGCCGATTGTTTTTGTGTTTTTTTATCGTTTGGGATATTCCCGGGTGCTTTTTGCCAAATGAAACATTTGCTTATATTTTTGGACTTAAGATTTCGTTTTGTTAAAAACATAAATCAGTGCAAATATCGTTTTACTTTGACGTTTGTATTAAACACGACATGCAGCTTTGCTGCAATATGTAGGAATACGTGTTATTTCATGCAGAACTTGTATTTGTGAAGCGCGCACTCACCCATATGTTTCTTGGCGCGGAGTAACAGATTTTTTTTTTGGGGGAGATCTAGCTCAATGGTACTCATTTGATGGACTTCGGGAGGATGAAGGGCTGATGGGACCCATAGAGATCAAACCTGTGGTCATCGGGTCTCTGATGTGGATTCATTGGTCCATGGAGCCAGTGTCTTTGCCCTATGAAAGTCACTTTGCCCGCTGCTGATGTTCCAGTGTACCCTGCGGACTCTTACCCTACCTGTATCAGCGCCTGTGAGTCTCAAGTGCAGTCAATCTGCTGGGCATGTATGCTTTGTTTTTTCGTATTTTCTAAATATATACAATCAACAAACATGTCACCAGTCGTCTGTTGTTTATCTCGTGCGGAGGTTTGCACAACGCCAAAGCATGCCACCGCTATGTCGCGCCACGACGTTTTGTGTGGGCATTGGACCAGTGCGTTCATATTATATAATTTAAAAACGGGATTTTAATTTACCATTCTTAATCCTTATGCAGGAAAAGCAGACGAAGTGTATGTCAAACATTACACAAACCTATGTTGTATTGATAAATGTCCAAGTATAATCATCATAAATCAGGGCTTTAAGTGGGATGAAAAAACTGGGGGGTCTCTCAAAGGGTTGGCCAATGTAATTAAGGGCGTGGCTTAATTGTCAATGGTTGTTAACTGCATAAGATAAATAAGCAGCAACTATGGCTTGTTATATATAATATTGAAAAGGAGGCCAACGAACAGGGCCCCCTGATAACTGTTCCCAGTTTCACTGTGGTGTTTAAGCATTGTTGTGTAAACAGAGCCCGCCTGTGTTTCTTTACAGCCGTGCGCGCAGATGGCTTATGGCTTGTGGCTGCTGCGCGCTGCGATCTTCACAGCACGCGCTTCCTGGCTGCACGCGGCCGGCAGCCTCGGCGCGAGGTGAAGGAAGGGACAGGCCCCCATCACGGCGAATATATTGGCCGCCTTGAGTGAATTTCCCCCTCCTTCTCCCTCTTTCTTTCACTTCCCTGCACTTCCTCCTTCTTGCAGGCTCTCTTTCATCCCCGATTTCCTCACCTTTTCACCGTTTTACATCCTTTCTTTTCCTCCTTTGTTCCCACCTTTCTCTCTCTTGCTGTAGTTCAAACTCTGATTATGAAAACTAAGTCCTGGTCCCCAGAAATAACTGCCAGAGCCCACCACCTGCAACAACCGGCACAAATTAAGCACTTTGTCCAAGTGCAAAGATTAATCCATCCTGACCACAATAATACGACGGTCCACAACTCCCGTCTGTGCTACTGAGGTGTCTTCTTAAATATGTCAACGCAACAAAGAAACTTGCGCAGCCGGTACTTTAGTTCGATATTTCAGCTTTCGCTTATGCCCAAATACACAACCATCCTTATTTTAGCAGCCACAACGTAAGGCAAGGTGTGCAGTAATAGCGTGTATTTTTTATTGTTGCTTTGCAAGAAAATTATGTTTAAAGTGCATGGCTGATTTGTTTATTTTTATTTACCACTTTTGTTTCTTCAAGCTCTCGGTTCCTCAGAGGCACCCACTTACAAGGTCCAAAAGGCGAGACCTATTGGCTATGCCAATGCTTGTTTGCATGGTTACCCCCCCATACTTTCTTTTGCCAAGAACTGATGCCAACCTGACTTAAGTGTGTGCTGGGATCCTACTAACCAGGCCCCAGCACTTGTGTTCTTTCCCAAAACTGTACCTTTGTACCCACAATTAGCATAACCCTGGCCCACATGCAAGTCCCTTGTCAAAGGTACCAAGGGCCTAGTGACCAGAGAGCCTCGGAGGGCTGCAATATGTATTATGCCACCCTCAGAGACTCCTCACCTGACACATACACCCTGCCACTGCAGACTGTGGGTCAGAGTGAGACCCCCAAACCCAAAAGTAGACATGCCTAACAAACACTGCCTGTGGCATAGGTACGTCACCCCTCTAGCAGGGTGCACTGTACCACAGGTGAGGGCAGAATTGCACGAGCACTATGCCCCTATAGCATCTGTGCCATTCACAGACAATGTAAGTGCAGTGCAGCCATTTTGAGTACATGGGCTGGGAGTGGTCATCACGAACCCCAGAGCTCCATGATGGCTTTACTGAAGACAGACGTTTGGTATCAAACTTTTCAGCACATTAAACCCGCACTGATGCCAGTGTCGGATTTAATGTTAACTGCACTCAGAGGGCATCTTAGAGATGCCCCCTGAAACATGACCAGCCCTGGTGTGGTTCCTGATTGGCTATCCCCCATCTACCACCACCAGACAGGTTTCTGGACCCCTGGGTAGAGAGCCCTCCGCTCTCGGGTTCTGGAAACAAAGCACATCCTGGCAGAGGTGTCATGCCTCCTTCCCCAGGATGGGCAGGGTCCACGAAGTGGGAGCTTCAAAGGCATGCCGCCTTTGTTAGCTACCCCCGCCTTTTGCTGCTATCAGCAACTGGCCCCCACCGGTTCTGACCCCCCTTTGGGCGCAAGAACCAGCAGGAAAACCTAGCCAGGAAGGGAGGTGTGCCCACCTTAGCCAACCCCACCAGGTGAGGGAGGCGAGGTGAAGCACACATCTCAGTCCCCTCCAGCTTGAAGATGAGGGGACTCAGCCAATTAGGAAGAGGAATATGCCCCCCTCCCAAGGGAGGATGGCATACTAGGGGGTGTAGACACCCCAAGGAAGGGACCGATTGGTCCTGCACATACCTGTAACGCCCCTAAATCCAGTATTTAGGCGCACCCCTGAACCTTACCTCTTCAGATTACGACGACCTACGAAGGACGACCGAAGAGCTGTGCAGCAGTGGAATGAGAAGACGACAACCGGCTTGGCCCCAGCCCTACCGGCCTGTCTCCTCCTCCAGCGATCCTGCTCCTTAGAAAGTGGTGCGTCATGCGTCCAGCAACTCTCAAGAGCCTGGACCACCTTCATAAAGACTCTTTTCTCCTGAGGGACACGGATTGTCCCACGAAGAAACTCTACTACAAAGACTCTTGATCCGGAAGGATCCGCGACCTCTACCCACTCCGCACCAGACGCCCACGGGCTGAGATAGAGTGAACCAACTCACCTGTGAGGTCTCCCCGGCGATCCTGATCTCATCTGCACCAGTGGCTGACCTCTCCGAGATCTCGTCGCGACGCCTGCAGCCTCAACCTAAAGGGACCCACCGACCGCAACCGGAGCTGGTGAGTGAAACCCGACACAAAAAAGACCTCTGCACCCGCAGCCCCATTGCCTTGGTGTGCCCAACCGACTGTGGCCCTTCATACCCCCACTATCCAACTTACCTCCCCAGTCGTGAGACGCCTTCTGCCCGCTTCCTGGAACGAGCCTGCAGCATTTTTCTTCACCGACATCCTCCACTGAATTCCAATGGGAACCCGACGTGACTTTGCACAATGCACCGTGCTACCAGAGTGCTGCCGGTGGTGAATAGTCTGTCCTCCTTTGTGGCCCCCTTTTTATACAACAATTGGTCTGGATTCAGTCTCAGTGTGAGACAATTTCTAGACGGAGCATGTACAATAAATGCTTAACACAGCCCTCTGATAAGCCTGACTTCGACCTCACTACCACAAACAGAGCTGTCAGTGTTATCTACTTTAGCCTCTGCTGTACCTCTGGGGTGCCACTGGACTCTGTGCACACTATACCTTACTTTGGTATAGTATACAAAGAGCCAGCTTCCTACAAATGTGACCACAGTCAGCAGAATAATAGGCAGTATACAACACCATTAGAGGCATGAAAAGTCATTGTATTAAGTGATTGCAATAACTGTGGTTCCCTAAACGTAAGCAAAACTTCAAAGTGCATAAAGCAAGCCATAAAGGCATTGGTACAATGGTTATATCCTTCCCCAAACACCTAGGAGTTTTCCCCGAGAGAAGGTAGAGTAAAGTGATTTAAGCTTTTTTCTTGGATATTACTGGCATTTGTAGTTCACATTTTTGAAGCACAAAACCTTCAAAGAAGTGAATGTTCAGTTCCTTCCTGAATGTACTGCTACAGTGCTGATAAAGTAGCGCTTTAAAACTGCGCCTTCTACTTCTTGACCCTTGAACTGCACATTTTAAAATGGCTTAAGTGAAGCCACCAGCAATCTGCTGCATTTCACATTCTTTCTCTGAAACCAGAATGAAGTGCTGCTTTCTAGAATATCTCCTGAACGTTTTTTCTTTGTCTTTCTAACCAGCTAGGGGATCAAACACGGCCTGAGCACTGCCAAATATGAGCAGCCTGGACCCAGAGTGTCCGCCCTCCAGAATGTCACAACCCCAATTGCCTGTGGCTTTCTAGCATGTCACGTGTATAATACATGCATACTTATTGACCTTGAGAAAGCTTGTTGGTCTGCAGCTCAGTATTTGCTAAAAACACACTTGTACAGAGCTGGTGCTGTGTTAGGACAATGCTAGACAGCGGTCTATCGTCCCAGCAGCAGGGGGATGCCAAGTTGTTTCTAGAAGAATCAGTCACTGTCACGTGCCCTTAGCTCATGGAGAAAAATATGACTTTCCTAAGCCTGCCAAATATTCTTTGCATCCATACTTAATAGATGATGCTTGCTACTTCTTTTGAGTCTGTCCATCTCCCTGTCTGCCGCAGTCCGTAGTGCCTGTGCAGGAGTCAGAGGGGTTTACGGCGCTCTCTCCATGAGTAACAGCCCTTCCCTGTAAATAGAGCGGCGATTGAGGAATCTCTCCAAGAGTCCATTCACTTTTTTTTTTTATAACTGTTTTATTTTTTATTTTTAACCATTAGCCAGCACAGGAGCAATTGAATCATGTATACAACAAGTTCGACAGTATTACCAATATTTTCAACATTCAAAAATACAGAGGGTACATTACAGTAGTTTCTTGACTGACCCCCCCCCCTCCTCCCATCCCCCTCCTGGGTTAAGCTGAGTCTGCACTCGATGCATCTTCTTGGAAAACCAAAGCGGCGACCGACAGATTATGGATCTAATGTATAAGGGCTTATATTATCTACTTCATCCTCAGCCATCTCTAGGTTATAATATTTTAACCATGTTTGCCAAATCTTCCTGGACTTTTTTGGGCACCCTCTGGCAGCATATACAGTTTTCTCTGCCCCCATATATAAGTCCATGTTTGTTTGCCATTCTGCCATAGTGGGCAGCTCTGTTCTACCCCAATATCTAGCAATGTCACGCTTAGCCACTATGAGCCCCAAATTACTCAATAGGAGTTTGTATCTAGGTGTTAGACTTGGCACCATTGGCGTGGGTCTCCCTTCTGTTTTTTTGCTGTTGCCTCATCTGTTTTTGCTGGTCTAGATGCTTTGGGCACTTTGCCACTGCTGTTCAGTGCCAAAGTGCAAGTGCTCCCTTTTGTAAATTGATGCAATGGATTAGTGATTCCATGATTGGCCGATTTGATTTACTTGTCAGACCCTAGTACAGTGCACCATGTGTGCCCAGGGCCTGTAAATCAAATGCTGCTGGTGGGCTTGCAGCACTGATTGTGCCACCCACAGAAGCAGCTGGTAAAATGTGGCTCAGGCCTGCCATTGCAGAGCCTGTGTGCAGTCTAGGACTGCCATGACGACTTGGCAAGTGCACACACTTGTCAAAAAACGTGTGGTAACTGTTCCTAAAGAGAAAGTAATGGTAATCAACCAATTTTGGTTGAGTATATGTGTCTCAACAATAGCCAGGTTGGATTAGTAAAGATTGGGGGAATTCCTCCTTATGGAACTGGTGCCCTCACACACCCTTGCTTCATCATCGGGCTCTGCTCCTCGTGGGGGTGGCGCTGCAGTCCCTCACGGGCCCCACGAGAGGGCTCTTTGTCGGAGATCTTTTAGGAGGTGCCGCAGTTGTGCATGCGGGTGTGTGGGCTTGGTGAAAATAAGTGTGTGTATGTGTTCTAAAATTATCCCACCAGATCCCCAAAGTAGGTTTATTCCGGGGTCCGGAAGACAAATTAAAAATTTGAGGACTGGAGTAAATCCTACGTAACAAATAAGTAGGGGGGACAAGTATACTCCCACTGCTCTCAGTCCGTGAAAGTGAGGCGCACGTGATAAGTGGTCGTGAGGCGCACGTGATAAGTGGTCAACATGTTTCGCGCAAATGGTAGGTCCCTAATGGATCCGCTATGCGCTTCGTCAGGACCGTGGAAAAAAGGGCGATAAAAAATGATGTCAAGACCGTGGTAGTCAGGAAAGAACACCCTGTACTACCACCATACTTATATTAAGGTCAGCAAGCGTCTCTGCGCTAAAAAAATACGTCTTGTTCGCATTTAATGTAATCACAACCTGTTGGAGACACAGAAGAGAGAACAGAAAACGATTGAGAAAGGTTAAAAAAAAAAAACAACAAAAGACAATATCATCAACCTAATAGGGATTGTCAAATCATAGTGAATAATTTATCTCACTAGAATTTGTTGCAAATGCAACCATAACTCATACTAGTGCAGGAGAAAGCATATACATAAGAAAACAGATCTAAAAAGAGGCACTGCTATGTTAAAATACACAACATGAAGGGGTTTTGAAAGTCCGTAACCCCAACAACCATGTATTCGTCTATACGACAACCATATTGATTATAGGATGGTTGCCATAATGGTCGTTCAAGCGGTGTGTGTACATTACATAGACATGTGGTTGGAGTGGCCAGGATACATAAGTGACAGTAGAGGTCAATAGTTTTATCAGGTTCTAATCTTGCGTATCAATAGCCCCAAAATGCTAGCAAAGATTAATCTCCTCGGTAAAAATGTACGATAAAGTGTGCCCAATTAATCGCAAAAAGTGCCAAAGTATAGAGCAACCAGTGCGGCGCGATGTGGTCTGGTGAAACAAACAAACACAAATAAGCCTACTCTCCTAACAGTAAGGGATGGCTGCGCCGGCGGGTGCTGCGGAAGAACGGGGAGACCAAAACTGAAAAAGAGTGAAGAAATCACTCGGTAAGCATGGAGTTGATTAATGCTAGAAAGCATGACTAGGTTCGAGCAGTAGGAGCCTACTTACTGTGTCCCCCGTTGAAGTCAGCCACTGAACCTGCCCTCTCCGATCACACTTGCCAGTCTCTAAACCTTCCCTTTTCTGCATGTTAGTCACCCCTAAGGCAGGCCCAAGGTACCCCTGTGGGCAGGGTGCATTGTATGTAAAAGGTAGGACATGCCCTGATGTGTGTACCATGTCCTGATAGTGAAATACTGCCAATTTCGTTTTTCACTATTGCAAGGCTATCTGTTCCCATAGGCCAGAATGGGCAGTTAGTTTATAACATCTTATAAACATAACTGGCCCTAGGAACAAGATGGGAAAATAAAGTTTAGTATGCCGGAACTCAGAATGTTAAAGTGCATCTTTTAGTGTGGGTGATTTTTACATTCTGTGTTTGAAAATGCCACTTTTAGAAAGTGGGTATTTTCTTGCCTAACCCATCCAGTGTGCCTCTGCTAGGTTTGTGTATTACATGTCTGGCTTGTGAGTGACAGGAGCTGGGAGAGGGCAGTGGCTCCGGCAGTCTGATGAGTCAGGGCTGGGCTGAATGGGACCTGGGTTGAATTAAGAGTAGGGGGGAGATGATTTTCTTTCTCCTGCCTGGGCCAGGTCTGCTTTCTTTCAACAATGCTGTCTCCACCTCCTGCCAGGAAGCTGCACCAGTGAGGACAGAACTGGTTTTGGCTGGGTACAGACACTCTCTGCCTTCAGAGAACAAATAATTTGTGTGTATAAAAAGGGGGACCCGGACCCCAGAACTTTAGATCACTTCTGGGAAATCAAGAGGAAGCCTTTGCCAAGGAGAAAAGCCGGAGAAGCTGAGGAGGAATACTGCCCCTGTGCTGTTTGCGGTCTGGGGTTGGCCTGCAGTAGCTGCTTGCTGCCAAGGAAAGGAGAAAAGGACTTTGCTGTTTGCTTTGTCACCTGCTTGAAGAAAAGATCTCAAGGGCTTGAAACTGAGCTTGCCTCCTGTTCTGAAGTCTCAGGGACACAAAGACTTCACCACCAGCTCCCCTGAATTTCCTTGCTGGGAATTCTAACCTGCAGAGAGGTGCCTGCTGTTGTTTAGGACCTCTAGACTGTCGCTGGGAGATCGACGCAACGAGAAGAAGCGTGTCGCATCCGCACCGATTCCTGAACCATCGCCGAGCCACGGGGAAGAAGCGTGCCGCATCCGCACTTGGTTCCGACGCCTCGCCGAGCAACCACAAAGAAGCGCGCCGCATCCACACCGGGTCCCGACGCATCGCCGAGAAAACCGTTGCAGCACCTGCCGTGCAGCTGCAAAAGACCACGCATCGCACCGGACCGTCGCATCGAGCCGCCATTTTGTCGCATCGCACCGGATCGTCGTCACGCATCGAGGCGCCATCTTGTCGCATCGTAACCGGAACGCAGTAAGAAACAGACGCATCCCCATCTCTCCGGTAAGGAACAGACGAATCGCCTCCCCTGCGCTGCAGTAAGGAACAGACGCATCGCCTCCCCCGAAGAAAGGAACTGACGCATCACCTTCCCTGCGACCCTTTTGTCTGTTTTGCGTGACGCATCTAAGGTACTTTGTGAGAAAAGTGTTGCATTGATAACTTGCATTGAACTGAACTATTTCTACCATTCAAGAGCCTTATTTTTGATACTGTATTGTAGATTTTTGCAGTTTGGTCTTGTGTTAGTTTAGATAAAGATTACTTATTTTTCTAAACTGGTGTGGTGTCCATTTGTAGTGTTTTCACTGTGTTACTGTATTTGTTCACAAATGCTTTACACAATGCCTCTGAGATAAGCCTGTCTGCTCATGCCAAGCTACCAAGGGGGTGAGCAGGGGTTATTTTAGGAGTGTATCCCCCTTACCCCGACTAGAAGCAAGGGCCCCTATTTGGACAAAGGTACCTACCTCTGCCAACTAGGGACCCCCATTTCTAACACTAAGAATATCAACATCTGTGGGAATGCCTAGGAGGATGTATTTCGTATCTATAGGTATCTGTGTTTCCAAAATAGCACTTAGTTCCTTAATTATTCGTGAACAGTATTTTTGTATTTGCTGACAGTCCCACAGGGTATGTATGTAGGTACCTTGGTCCGTGCTGCAGCGCAGGCATTTAGGTGTTTCTGCCCTGCCCATTGTATGGAGTTGCGCCCTATCATAGTACACTCGGTGCATTATCTTAAACTGTATTAATCTCAGACGAAGCTTGATTGCCACTTCTCTTGGGTGCATCAGCGCCGCCTCCCAATCTATGTCCTCGAGTGTACCTGTGGTTTCCTCCCATTTAGCTCTAAGGGCTAATAATCTATGGGGGATATTATTTATCAAGGATTTGTATGTCCAGGAGACCGCCTTAGAGGATAGCTCTTCCTGTAGCAGTCTCCCTTCTAGTGGTGCATATTCAGGGATATCCGTTATATCTGGTTTTTGCGCTCTCCAGGCGTGGTGTAATTGTAAGTATTTGTATTGTTGTTTATTTGACAGTTGGTATTCCGCTTGGAGCTCAGCAAAAGTAATTATGACCCCTTTTTAGGTCTCGCGCCTAGCGTTGCAGTGCACAGCACTGCTCGCGCAGCGCGAGACCTCTTGTATGGGCTTTAGAAAGCTAACCACACGCTCGTGCGTGTGGTTAGCTTTCTGAAGCCCGGCATTGGCTGTAGCGTGCGTTTAAAAAAAAAAAAACAGCACGCAATTGGGCAAAGGCGGGCGCATGTCCCGCCTTTGCTCCGCCCATTCCCGTCCGTTTCTAGGACGCGCATCAACGCGCGGCACGGACGACAGGCTCCCTCGCCCCCCGCTCCTCTGTGGTGCACGCGCACCACTGGTTTCGATTCCCGCGTTCGGCTCCTCTGTGGTGCACGCGCACCACAGGTTTCGATTCCGTGCTTGTTTTATGGTATGTGTCTGCGAACGTTAGTTAATAAGTATTCCCTTCGCTTGTAAGCGAATGTAACGTAACAGCCCACCACGTTTGCTGCAGACGTCACTGTGCATATCGGTATATCGCAACAGGCTGTCGCCGAAAGACAATGCGCAAGCTCAGAGCGAGGACCGGGTCTGCGGAGACAGTTGGAGAGAACAGTGGGCAAAAATGCTCAGAGGAGGGGCGGGGACAGGAAGCACAGGGTGCAGTATGGCCGCGACCGCAGTAGGAGGAGAGGTGGGAGGTCTGAAGCTCTCTAGCTAGCGGCTGGCTGCTGCTCGTGTGTGAGAGGTAAGGTAACGGCAAAAGGAGACCCCCTGTTGCAAAATCCTCCTGTCCTAACTCGAGGTACGCTCAGCGCGGTGCCATGTGACCGTTTCTGTGGCACCCCTAGTTATTTGCCACTCCGCGTTCAGTTTGATTCTGTGCTGGGGGTGGGAGAAGATTGAGGATTCCGCTGTGGAGAGGTAGCCCTGGGCCACTGCCGGTGCTCTAGGTGGTCAAACAGAGATCCAAAATGCTTATTTACATCTTGTTCATTAGCAGAGAGTTCGTAAAGAACCGACAGAGCCGCTCGGGTGGGCTTCACTGGGGCAGACGAGATCGTCGACTGAACAACCATTTTCAACGTAATTTACATTTTTGAGCTTTGACCGTTTTTAACGCTAGCTGGTGCTGAACATGGACCCGTTTAGGCTAAGGTGACACTCGATAGAACTTCATTGTATAGGTTTCGGACTCCTACCTATGTCGGAGAATGCCTGCTAAAACAGTATAATACAATGGTTATATTAAAGTGCCTCTGTAGCCCAATTGTTCATGCTTCCCAGTATAGTTGCATAGTACTCATTACATCATCATTAACTTTCTTTTTTTCTTTAGAGAAGTAAGGGTCCGTTATTTTTTTCTTTTTTTCCTTTAGCTGGTCTACAAGTTCTGGTTAAGTATTAAAACAAATGCATTGTAATGTTCTGTGGTCTCAAAAATAAATTCTCTGTAAACGCATTCGTGGGGGCAGGGAAAGATACTTATCCCGCCTCCTTTTATTAAAGACTGATATTTAAATGTTGATCCATCCAAAAAAAACAAAATCAAAGACGTCCCCTTTAAATGTGCCCTAAATTTTGGTTTTGGAAGGCAGGGTCAGTGCTTGTGAGATCCAGATCAATGTATTTGTTAGTCAATAATGGCCACTCTTTTATGGTATTATCTGCCCCGTATCTGCTGCGGGGTGAAATCAGATCACCCTGGATGTCTTTAGTTCCCATATGAGGGGTTTGGGGAGGAGAAGGGTGGAGAGAGAGAGTTTCAATATCAACTGCTCATCCTCCTACATTTCTCTTACTTTAGGATGTGCATTCTCTTTAAACGTGGCTACAGGTTTTTGTACCACTAGGCTTTGGTCCTTAAACTGATTTGAGGGCAAGCTGTTGATCACTCCGTATTTTCTTTTTGATAACGTAGAACACTAGGTAAGAAGCTGTTTACAACTGTGCAATATCAGTAAGTGATGACTTGCTGTAAGTAACTTAAACTTCAGCACAATGGTTTGTTATACCCGCAGGCACCAGATGATTTTTTTAATGTCCGAGTATCATCTCAATTCTTTTGTTTAACGCATTTTGCTTTCAGCTATATGTATTTACAATTGTGATTTGCATGCAAACCTACATCGTTTTTAGGTCAAGAAAGTAGGTTTGTTGTGGCTCTAATAAGAAGCAGTTCTAAACTATAGTATGGACAGTTTAACCAATAGTGCTTCATGATGGTGCGAGTCAGGCACACAGCACCCGGATCTTTAGTGAAGTTACTGCTGGCAGTAGCCCCTTGTTTATTTTGGGCTCCATTCTTTCTGATTGGTAATTACATGGTGTGCTGTTGTGGTGAAATAATGCCCCGGGGTACTGTGTCCAAATGTGACAACACCAATAGCTCTAACTTAAGCAAATGCGAGACCTATTGCATTTCCAATGCTTGTTGATTATGTCGCCTAGCGACGTAATCCCAACCATGTCCCAGCCCTTGAAGCCCTGCAGTTTCGCCAGCTCTGGTAATCTCCTTCCCTCCCATAACGGTGTTGCCTTAGTTAATTTCTTGTCCCAATTCATCTGTTTTTCTGCTCGCTTCGATCACCCTTTGCGTGGCGGGTAGGGGGCTTCGTGTCCCAGCACCCCATATAAATAATGAAGATAGGAGGACTTCCGAAACTGGAGTATCTCAAGCGCGTATGTGGAATGGTCGCCTGAAGCGTGACACCATTTGTTGTTAACTATTAAATGTGCCGCTCGATAGTATGCTTGAATATCTGGCAAGGCAATTCCCCCATTATATTGACTACGTTGTAGTGTTCGCAATGCCACTCTAGGATGACCCCCATCCCACAGAAGTGTACGCAATTCACTGTTAATTGTCTTAAAAATAGTGTCCGGGATCTTATGGTGTGTATTTTGAAATATATATAATAGTTTGGGGAGTGTTATCATTTTGTACATGGCTGCTCTCCCTAGTAATGTCAGGGGGAGTCGCCTCCATCTGGCCACATCCTCTCGGAATTCAGCCAGGGTCCGTTTAATGTTGTGAGTAAGGCAGTTGGCCACATCTGTCGAGACGAACAGTCCCAGGTATTTAAAACCCTCTGTAGTAATATGGAGGTGGTTTGGTATTGAGTATGTATCTCTAGGGTCTCCTACAGGATATAGGCTCAACTTCCCCCAGTTAATATTATACCCAGAGTGTTGACCGTATTCCTCGACTAGTTGGAGTATCAAGGGAAGCGTCGTGTCAGGGTTAGTGGCGTAGAGGAGAATATCGTCTGCGTACAGGGAGATCCGTTCGTCTAGCAACTGTCCGCTGATGTCTCGGAACCCACTGAGTCCTGGATGTGGCCTAATTAGACAAGCCAGTGGCTCCAGAACCAGCGCGAAAAGTAGGGGGGAAAAGGGGCAGCCCTGACGGGTTCCTCTTTGGATGGGAAAGTCGACTGATTGAACTCCATTGACTCTAACCCTGGCTCTGGGTTGGGTATACAATAGTTCTACCCAGGTCATAAATGTTTGTCCGAACCCAAAGCTCGCAAGGACGCATCTTAGGAAAGGCCAATGGACCGTGTCGAAGGCCTTTTCTGCGTCTAGGGATAGTAGCATGTGTGGGGTGGCCCAATGTTTTACTGTCTAGCCAGTTGGCCAGTCGGCGGAGATTAAAGCGCGTGGCTCGGCCAGGCATAAAGCCTGATTGGTCTCGATGAATCAAGGACGTAATTACGCGTATGAGCCGCGTCGCCAGAATAGAGGCTAGGATCTTCGTTTCAATGTTTAGGAGTGAGATCGGGCGATATGATCCGCAACACTCTGGGGGCTTACCTGGCTTTGGTATAACTACCACTGTGGCCTGACAGAGATCTAATGGCAGAGTCCCCTCTTCCCTTGCCGCTTTGAACATCTTTAGGAGATGAGGAGCTAATAGTCCAGCGTTTTGTTTGAAAAACTCTGCTGGAAGTCCATTTGGCTCTGGGGTTTTCCCCTTCTGTCTGTTTATGGCTTCTTGCACTTCGATGATAGTGATTTCTGCCTCCAGAGCTTCCCTCTCGTCTTGATTTAGGGTGGGGGTCTATGTTGTCAAGGTAGGACCTTATCTGTGTGGGATCGGCTAGGGGTCTAGCTCTGTATAGCTCCGTATAAAAACGTGCAAAGGAGTCTGCTATAGCTTGTGCGGTGGTGTGTGTTGTACTCCCCGCTCTTGTATTTGGGACACCCAGTTCGCCTCTCTTTCTCTTCTGCCCAGCCAGGCCAGGAGTCTCCCTGCTCTGTCTCCCGCTTCATAAAGTCTATGATGTGTGGCCTGGATTTGATTCTGTACCTCTCTTTCAGTTAGGTTGCGATGTTCCCTACGTGCAAGTATCAGCTGCCTTATACAGGCGGCTTCAGTTTCTGGAGTTATGTTACTCTCTAGTTCCAAGATCCTATCTTCTAAGGTTTATATTTGTAGAGTTTCTTCCTTGCGTTTTCGCGCTATCGCATCTTGGATTCTACCCCGAAGTACTGCCTTGTAAGCTTCCCAAAGAGTAGTATGAGAGGCAACCGAGCCCACATTCTACTGGAAGTATAATTTGGTTTCCGTTCTAATTGTTCCCCTGATGGAGTTGTCCCGGAGCTCCCCTGCGTTTAGTCTCCAGTCAGATCTCTGCAGGTTACCCGCACCTCCCACTGTTAGCCAAAGGGGTGAATGATCCGATACACCTCTCGCCAGGTATGTTACCTTATCTACTATTCTGATTTCACCCGCCGGAGCAAAAAAATAAATGTAATCTGGAGAAGACTTTATGCGCCCTGGAGAAGTAGGAATAGGTATGCTCCAATGGGTGGTGTTGCCGCCAAAGGTCAGCAAGTCCCAACGAGTCCGCAAACTCCGCCAGCGCCGTAGGGACATGCGTTCCCGCTGCTTTGTGTGTTCTATCTACATTTGGGTCGATCACATCGTTGAAATCGCCTCCAATAAGGTGCGTGGGCGCGTCTGATTCTATTAATATCTTAGCTACTGCCTCTAGGGTTTGAGTTTGCAGCCGTGGCGGGGCATAAACGCTGACTAGTGTGATTTCGCATCTGCCCCAGTATCCCTGGACAGCAACGAAGATCCCGTTAGGGTCTATCCAGGTTTTGGTTGTGTGAAAGGGTGGTTTTTAAAAAAAAAATTTGTATGGCAATGCCACGCGCTCCCGGGGAAAATCCTGTGAGGGTTATGTAGGTCCCTCTTCCAATGAAGGTGCATTGAGTGCCCCGCAGGTGAGTTTCCTGTAATAGGACGATGTCTGGTTTAAGTCTCTTAAGGTATCTGGTGACTAGCCCCCTTTTGAATTTACTGCCTAACGCATTGACATTCCATGTCAGTGCCGTGTAGGTTCCGTTATTTGCGTGCATGTTGTCTTTTCGTCTTTATCACAGGAGGATCCACCCATCGGTCACTTGACCTCTGTTTCGGTCTGTCAGGTGGAGTGTTTCTGCTTCTGGCTGTATTAGAAAGAAATTCAGTAACCCAACTATGAAACCTTTGTGTCTTAACCCAGTCTCCCCCACCCCACTCTCTCCCCTGCCCTACGCCCATTCCCACAACCATCAACATGACAACTTTGGTGTAGAATTTGTTTGAGAGGTCTGTCGTCCCACCCTAATCCAAAATCCCCCTACTTTTTAATCAACACAATAAAGGATATAAAATTCAAACAAGAAGTTTCGCTCAAGACTATGGAGTGAATAGTGTCTGGGGAGGGGTTGTGGCAGTTCTGCTCTCAGCTTGCTAGAGGCATGGCCCTTATCTCAGCCTTCTTCACCACTTTTTTCTTGATGTTGGTCTGCATCTTCTCTGTTTAGTTCTCCAGTGCTCCGTTCCTCGAGACAATTAATGTTCTTAAGGAGTGGGTGATCACGGTCTGTGTCTACGTGGGAATCCTAGTCCGACTGATCTGTATGGGTACTTTCTCTCTGAGTGGAGTGTTTTTTCAGAGCTTGGTCTTGCGGCGAGTCTTCATCTGATTCTGAGCACATCTGAGTCCCCGCGCTGTGTTGAGTTCCCCGCTGTGGAGTATCTGTCCGTTTGGCATGCCTTCCCCTCAGCAGGCATCGCTTTTTTACTCTTTGTGGTCTGGGTTCCCACTGTGTTGTCGCGCTTTTGGGTTGTATCTCTCTAGTGCTTGTTTCGGATTGCCGTCTCTCTAGTGCTTGTTTCGGATTGCCGTATCATGGGGCGTTCCTCTATCCAGGCCCATGCCTCCTCTGGAGACTGGAAGAATTGCGAGGTGCCATGAAAAATCACCTTGAGCTTGGCAGGGAAGAGGAGCATATATTGGATCTGCATGGCTCTTAGTTTGACTTTCACTGAGTCAAACGACCTCCTCATTTTCTGCACTTCCCTGGAATAGTCGGGGAAAATCATGATTTTGGCATGAGCAAGTTTGAGCTCCCCCAGTCGTCGCGACTCCCTGAGGATTAGATCACGGTCCTGATAGTTTAAAAATCGTGCAATTAAGGGCCGCAGGGGGGCACCCAGTGGCGGCAGCGCATTTGGCATCCTGTGAGCTCGTTCGATGATGAAGCAGGGTGAGAACTTAGCCGTGGGGAGAGAATCACGTAGCCACAATACCAGGAACGGCACCGGGTCCTGTCCCTCTGATCCTTCCGGAAAGCCAATGAAGCGCAGGTTGTTCCAGCGTGCTCTGTTTTCCACGTCATCCACTCTCCATGCGACCTCCCTCATGTTTGCCTTCAGGTCATTGACATCCGAGTGTAGTTTGCGCGCCGTATCTTCCACCTCCGAGATGCGAGTGTCAGCATGGGTCACCCTTTCCGCGATATTGCGCATGTCTTGGCGCAGAAGGGAGACCTCCGATATAATTTCTGCCATTTTGCTCTCAATGGCATCTCTAGAGGCATGAATCGCCTGGAGGATGGCTGAGTTATCTGGTAGTCCAGAGGACTCTCCCAGCGCTTCCAGCGGTGGCGGGATTACTTTTGTATATTTATCCAGTTTACCCTGCTTCTGGGTTTTTGGTTCTTTGTCTCTCGCCATTGCGTTAATAACAGAATTAGATCTTTCAATAGATCGATTGCTGTTTTCGCCAGAGGGCCTATCGTGGGGCGTCGTCTGTGTCTTTGTATAGTTCAGTCACAATGTCTTCTTCTCAGCGTCCACAGACTATCGGGGCTGGTATGTCAGGTGATTTTGTCACCCGTCCCTTCTTTTCCTTGAGTCTTGACTTTTCAGGCCTCTACACCATAGTATCTCCCCTCTTCCCATCTCGTGCGCCACTGCGCAGGTAGAACGTAGTCCTTCGTTTGGAGTCTACGCAAAAATCTCCCCCATGTTAAAGTTTTACAGCGCCAGAGGCATTAGGGCGGCCCGTCTCCCAGCCGGGCCCCACTCTGCTGCTTCTATTGAGTCTCTACTTATCGTGAAATTTGTATCCACTACTCAGCAGGGGGGGCACAGGACTGTTTACTCCTGCCCATTCAGTGCGTGGCTGCTTCTCTCCTGTAGAAGTTGGGCCTGTGGTGTCAAAGTCTCTCATTCCAGGGGTCTCTCAGTGCTCTGCATCATTTCTGCCCTTGGGCTGGGTATCTCCAGGCCACATACACTGTAAGGGTGCATTTCTTATTACGTGCTAGCCCCCTTCCAGAGCCCAGTCCCTCTCACCTGTGTCCTGGATAAACTCTAGGTCTCTGGGGAGGCTGGATCCTCTGCCCCCACCAATCCGGGCATGCACGTTTATTACAGCGGGGCTCAGGATCAGAGCGGTCTCACCACTGCAGTGCTCATGGAGATCCCCTTTACCGCCGAGCAGGGCGCTGTCTTCGGATCTCTGCCGGGCATGTAGGCCGGATCCAGACCTCTGGGGCCTTTACAGCAGTGCCGCTCTCTCTCTGCTACTGCCCAGCCCTCTCACCGTGCAACCGCCTCCCAGACTCTACCGCCGCCGGGGTCAATCCTCCCCCACAGGATGGGGTGTATGGGCCGCCACGGATCACTGGGCCGCTACGCAACTCCTTCCCGGGCCCAGCCCGTCTCTTCAGAGGGACGGGGCTCCGGTCGCTTGGGTCGCCTTCTTCACCTGCGGCTCACGGCGAGTGTTCTGTGGGGGTGTGGAGCCCACACGTCCCCGGTGAGGCCCCTGCGGTGCGGCCCTCCTCAGTCGCTGGCTCACGCAGCCGTGTCTCACCCAGCCGGTCCGTTTCTTTTTTTAACGTTTCCACGTCGTGCAGCCCCCGCAAAGTTGCTCCAGACTCGGCTGCACGCCGCAGGAGGTCAAGAGCATCGGAGATCAGCCGCGGATGGAGGCAAAGAAGGTAGGATTTCGTACAGGATCACTGTCGGGCTGCCGGAGCTTCGGTAAACGCAGCTAACCGGCCATGTTGCGGACCACGCCCCCCATTCACATTTTTAAGCAAGCAGAACAAGAAGCTACAGTCAGGCTCGTGAACTCCAATATTACTGTCGATAGCTAGATTGAGAAATCTTAGACAAATCTGTATTAAACAACTGAATCCTTTCACACACTTAAGTAACTCAGGGAAGGTAGAACACCAATTCAATCCTAATCCTTCTGCAAGCTCCTTAGACGCCAGCATTCTTATTTTACACTTGTAGAGCATCTCTGGTTTAGAATGCAAACTTTTCCTAGGCCTTTTTGATAATTCTTTGCTTTCTTGGCAGGCCACCAACTGTGGAAGGTTACATAACATATGCCTGACATGGCACTGAGTAAGGGAAAGTTAGTATATTCCAGGCTTTGTCTAGCATGCGACTCAGTCTTGTGATTGGTTTATAAGCTGGGCCATCTCATACTGCTATGTAAAACGACAATTAAAAAAGTGAAAAAGGGCGAAGGTGGCCAAATAGCTTGAGTGGCCAGGGCACGATGTCCCACTGCGCACTGTGATCAAAAGCCGTGCAAAGGTTTCTATGAAGAGGCAAAGTTTGTTTACATATCAAGAATGGAGGAACTGCATCACAGGTGTCCTGCACAACCCAGCTATAGAACCCGTTTTTAACTCTGGAGAAGCTAACAAAGAGGAACGCACACAACTATAGTGTACCAACATTCCACCAGCAAGGGGCAGCCCAAAAGCATTTATTGTAGCTTGGCCTATGAGATTCAGCTTGAACTAACAAACTTATAATGGTAGAGAGTTTTGGCCCCTCCTCTCCTTTCTTTATCCTATCTTCATCACATTCTAGTAAGCCAGTCTACATTCATCAACACACTTCCTGAAACTGCCCAGTGTCATCCCCTGAATACCTTTGGAAGGTGGATTGCCAGCTGGGTAGACCTGCTGGAGGGTATATGGCTGTTGCACAAAACGTCAGAAGGTGCGTCTGCATGTCTACAGGGCCTGGATATATGAAGGGTGAGTATGTGTGTTGCTGCAGGGGGGAACTGTTTCCATCTACAGGGGGGAGGGATGTGTGTGTATATATATATTTAGGTGTTCAAGCCTTGTTCGCGATGGTATATTATATATATATATATATATATATATATATATATATATATATTTGGGCTCAGCTGCTTCAAAGGAGACAGGGCTTGGCGACGAGCACAACTCAAGGAATCCGGGAGGATTATCGCCAGCGAGGCCCCCCAGCGACTAGCATTACGGCATTTAACCCCTCATCCATTCGGAAGCAGGCGAGCACCGGTCGGAGGACACGGAAGGCGCCCAACGTGAGTGGCAATCAGGGGTAGCCATCAATAGCGGTCGGGCTGGGTCAGAGGTGTGCACGGATACGGGAAGGAAGCGGGAGCATACTGCAAGTCCCCTCCAACAGTATCCTGAAATTCATTGTATAGACATTGCTCACAACAACACGATGTCAGTAGACGCGCTACGGGACAGGGAGGCAGCGCCAGCCGATATGTTCGACGATAGTAAAATACCTCCAATGAACTCAGTCTCCCAGAATGCATCAAATGGGTCACGTAACACAAGTCTGAAAGAATCAAACAACTTGAAAAACTGATGAGAACAGAGCAAAGCAAATGGTGGGAGGCCAAATCCCTCCAGCGCTATCTCGATGTGGGGAGAATCCCTAGAGGGCTACGCATTCTAACAGCCCCCAGTTACGACAATCCCATCCCAGAAATGATGCGGGAATGGGCAGAGACGAACCTGGAGTCCTCCAGGAATTGGTGGCTATCTTGGTCAGATAAGCGGAGAAGGATCGTATCAAGCTACAGGAGGAAATTGATACCCTCAACAATGAACTAAATGCAATGGGGCAAAATGAAGAACTAATTAGACTAAATGATGAAATGAACAAAAGATTGAGAAAGGAAGAAGAAAAGATACGGGAACGAAAGGCATTCAAATTTCACAGAGATCATACGGACTATGAATGCGGGCGCATATTCACTTTTGCCAGCAAATTTGACTCACTAAAAGTATCCAAATACAGCAGAACTCAAGGGGTGAAATCAGGCACAACAAGAGGAAGAACACAACCAGAGCGGCATCAAACTCAGATCTGAGTTCGGCTATGGATAGTGAAAATGAACTAGATCCCCGCAGCCAAGCAGCCAAACAAATACCAGCAAAAATATCGCTGGTTGAAGAAGTCGATTTTTTATGCCAGAAACGCAGGCAGACCCTGCGCCCCAGAACCCAAGCGAAACCACAAGAAAAAATCCAACCACAAAGCGGCGGGAGAGGCGAGCCCAGAAAGCGAGGACAACAGACACGCCAAAACTGGAGACGATAGAACCACCCAAGAGTCAGACAATAATAAATCTGGCTAAGGTTGATTTGAGCAAAGCCGAAGAGCAACTGCTATCGTTGGGACTCTCATATTGTCCCGAGAGTTCATTCAACTACGCATTTACCAGAATGGACATATATAAAAGTGTACGCAGGCTCAAACTAAAAAAGTATTTTCTCCAGCAAAACAAATCTAACGAGACTTTGTCTGATCGCCAACTGGACCAATCTCCTTGTTCACCTTCACCATTTGACCTTACAGCAGTGGACATGCCAACGCTACAAGTCATGCAGGACCATATCAATGAAAATACGACGTCTACATTGGAAACAACACCCTACAGACCTAGCTCCACCTTTACCCCAATTACACCGCAAGATGCTATTGATATTTTTCAAGAGCAGGTTGTGACAGGGATTAAGAAACTCAATCATAAAGTGCAGAGACTGTCAAGACAAAAGACCAACAAAAGGGATTTACAGTATTATCAATTAATGACCAAACTCAAATCCAACACTGAGTTGGTCATTCGCAACTCCGACAAAGGGGGCAACCTGGTTTTATGGAACAAAGCAGACTACATAAAAGGAAGCAATGAACCAGCTTCTTGACAGGGAATGCTACCGCAAGAGCGATATGAGAAGCCAAAAAACCATATACAACACCTATCATATGAAATTGATAGCCTGGAATAATGCGGGGCTGCTCATGCAACAGGAATACAAATATCTGCGGAACGATAATCCTGTAACTCCGATCATGTATTTCATTCCCAAAATCCATAAAGACCCCCTCAAACCCCCAGGAAGGCCCATTATATCGGCCCGGAACAGCCTCCTGGAGAGAACTTCCCAATATGTTGATTATTTCCTCCAGGAATATGTGCAGGAACTTCCCTCATACATCTGGGACACTGGGGACTTCTTGTCGAAAATACAGAACTGTGAGTGGCGAACTGATTATTTATTAATCACTTTAGATGTGACATCATTATAAACGTCCATCAACCATCAGGATGGCTTGAAGGCATTGAAATTTTATTTAGACAGAAGATTGCCCAAGTTTGCACCTCACAGTAAAATGCTAATTGATATGGTCGAATTTTGTCTATGTAACAACATTTTCATTTTTCAGAATTCACTCTTCCAACAACAGCGGGCGTAGCTATGGGAGCCAGCTTCTCCCCCAGCTACGCCTGTTTACATATGGGATGGTGGGAGGAGCTGGTCCTACGCCAGGAATATGAGGCAACTGTCACAAACAATATCAGATTGTGGCTCAGGTTTATCGATGATCTCTTTATCATCTGGCAGGGGACCCAGTCAGAGGCAGAGAGATTTATCGATAGGTTAAATATCAATAGCCTTAACTTGCAATTTACAGCCACTCTGAGCAATCAGACGGTCAATTTTCTGGATGTACAGGTCTACATCAGGGAGGGCAAACTAGCCACAAAGCTGCACCGGAAAGCAACAGCTGGCAATGCGGTTTTACATGCCAGGAGCTCTCACCTGCAGCATTTGATACAAAGTATACCTTACGGGGAGATGCTCCGACTCAAACGCATTTGCAGTTGTGAGGATGACCTAGCAGTAGCACAGTTAGCCAGTCAGAATAGGTTTCTAGCGAGGGAGTATTCCAAAAAGGTGATTGGGACAGCTATAGCCAAGAGTAATGCAGTCAACAGGATACCCTACTAGCCTTGCCATCAGATCCCGATAAAAACAGATCTGTAAAGATAAACACCGGGCAAGAAAAACCTAAAAACCTTTAGAATCGTCTTAGGCTTCAGCAAACAGGATAAGGCCATTAAAAACATCATCAAAAGAAATTGGCCTTTGGTCTTGAGCGATCCAATTATAGGTCATTTGTTACCTACTAGAGCAGCTGTAATATACAGCAAAGCACCCTCCATGAAGGACGCATTAGTTCGCAATGACCCCACAAACAAAAAGCCACTTGGCTTGCCCAACGAAAGGGATTTTTCAAATGTAGACTATGCAAGGCGTGTCAATACGGGGTAACCACAACCTCCTATACGACACCCTTCAGTGACAAGGAAAGATCCATCAACAAAGCTCTGACTTGCAAGTCAGACTTTGTAGTCTATGTGCTGGAGTGCCCTTGTGGCCTACGCTATATAGGGAGCACCATTCTCCAAGGACACAAGAGGATACTCCAGCACAGAGCCATCAAAAACTGGGACCAAGCTTACCCTGTGGCACAACATTTTAATGATCAACACAGGGCAGACCCAAAGGACCCAAAATACTTTTTAATTGATTCTATACCACCAAACAAAAGAAGGGGAAACAGAGAAAAGGCCCTCAGGAGACTGGAAACACGGTACATTTTGGAGTTAGACTCTAAGCAGCCAGGGGGCCTAAATGCCACTGAGGATTTGTATACATGCCTTTAGTCGTTGAGTGGCCGAGACAACAACTACAGGTCCCCCACTATCCAGAACAGTAAAATGAAATAAGACCGCACCATGCCCCCAGTAACTACCATCACAGTTCTATAAGATGTTTTTAGCTTTTTTAACACGGAGGTGAAATATGCACAGAGCACTTTGTTTCAAGTAACTTATGCACTAGCACTTTCCTTTCAAAATGTAAGGCTTACATAGTCAGTTGTTTACAGTTGTATAAAATGTATTTGCACTAGCACTTTGTTGAATATTCTAAAGTTCCAAAGGGGGTTAGTTTTTCATTGCTGACAATAGGTTTTAGCAATTGACAAATATTTATGGTTTTTACTGTCAAAACCCGCATTGGGGTTTTTTAGGTATTTATACCATGATTCAGTTTTAACCAAATATTCTTTTTATATACAACAATACTTAGGTATGTATATATACTCTGTGAACTACACCTTTATGCCCACAACCTCCTTTGTTGCTTCAATATATGCTGGGTAGCTACTCTAGGAAAGATAACATCATTATACTTTAAAAAGAAAAAAACTTCGTTACAATTCTTTTTAAAAGGAGTAGCAATTTTGACAACTTTTATTCAAGTCTATGTTGTTACAGTCTTCTTAATATAATAATGAAATGTTATGGTATTTAAACCTGGACGCAAATGTAACCTTCAACCTATGGCTACCAATGAATAGTATTTCTTCTATGTTAATGGAGCCCTACATACCAAGGCACTTGTCACTCTAAATAAGTTTTTAAAAAATGGTTTAAAAGCTTTACTCCTACTGTGAGGCGCGTCATGTGATCAAGGCCCCACGGGGTCGAAACGCGTCATGGCTGCAGGTTGTGAGAGCAAAAAATAAATTCACTTTCTGCACAATTTGGTGATCCGGGCTCTGGTTCTTCAAGGGGACTGTGGAGGAGAGCGGAGATTGTTTGATAAATTGCGGAGACGCAGGCGAAACGCGTAATGCTGGGCACTTGCCATAAGAAAGATTGTTATGGAATGAATCAATCACCGAAATAAAGCACTTATTGGAATCTCTCCGTGTGGTCCGTACCTGCTTAGTTGCTGTTAAGTGGGCGCTTCAAGGACTTTTTGGTATATATATATATATATATATATATATATATATATATATATATATGTATATATATATATATCTATCTATATATATATATATATCTATCTATATATATATCTATATATATATATATATATATATATATCTATCTATATCTATCTATATCTATATATATCTATATATATATATATATATATATCTCTCAACACATATACACACACACCCACACCATTGAGAACAAGGCTTGAACACCGAAACACGTAGATTTTTATTTTTATGTCTCAGCACATTTGAAATTAAATACTTTTGTGGAGCTTTAAAGGGCCAGTCCTTTCTTTCTAGGACAAGGAGGTGATTGGATGTGTGGAATTACCCAGTGACGGTCGCCACTAGGTAGTTTGTTAGAATCGCGTTTCCATAGGAAACATATTTTTTGATTTGCCTATATCTTTGGTACAGTTTGACGAATCTTCACAAAACTCACCCCCCAAACTTTTTTTGCACCATAGCTTCTTCCTGGAAAGTTTTGGGGGATACTTCAAGCTGGGGCCGAGTAAAGGGAGGGGTCCCAAAACCCGTTTTTCTCAATCTTTTTTCCATAGGAACTTTAGACACAGCTACAGTCCAAACCACTGAACGGATTTACACTAAATTTGGCATAAAGCTATATTTTGGTCCAGAAAATGCTTTTTTGTGATTTGGTGTAAATACGTTCAGTAATTTTTTAGCAAATAATGCTCAAAAACGTTGTATATTTCACGCCGCAGAGGCTCCGTGGACACAAGAGATATGTTGAGATCTAATTGGCTGCCACCACATTAACCAGGAAGTCCTGATTCTTTTATATACATATAAAAAAAGAAAAGAAAAAAAACATAGGGAGCAGGGTTGCGATAACCTAACCCCCTGGGTCTGGTGGTGGGGCCAAAAATGTTTTTTGTTTCTAATTTTGCCACAAATTCAAGGGGGATCTGCAAACCGTGGCAAAAATTTTTTTAATAAGCATATTAAAAACACTCCACCGGGTAGGCCACAGCCCAGGGGGGGTAGCTCAATGGAAATTTTTGGAGCAGGGGCACATGGTTCCCCCTCCCAAAGCCTCTAAGAGGCCCTAGGGCTGATATTTTAATGAGCGGGGGGGGGGCCTCACGGCCCTCGTCCCCAAGCCTAAAAAGGCACCGGGAATCACATTCCCTGGGGCCAACATGTTTGTAAAGGGGAGGTGGGTGCGTGCCCCCCCCCACAAGCTTCTAAGAGGCTCTGGGGACTCCATCCCCGGGGGACGAATTGCGGTAAAAGGGGAGGAGGGCCATCCTCCCCCAGCATTTGCAGGCCCTGGGGCCCAACTTATGTTAAAAGGGAGGGGGGCCGCGCAGCCCCCCTCCCCAAGCTTTAAAAGGCCCATGGTACCCCATTACTCAGTGCCGGCTCCATTACTCTGCCCCGCGGAGCCCACTCCCGGGACAGAGTATTTTCCCTGCCTGCATCAGTGCTCCTGCCTGGCAGGAGCATTTTTAAATCTCCAGGGAGGCGGGAGAAAACTTGCCTTCCCTGCCTGCAGCAGCGCCGGCAGGGAAGGCATGTCAGCTTCTAGCCGGTGGGAGATTTAAACATGCTCCTGCTGGGTGAGAACAGACTTCTGTTTCCCTGCCCACACTCTTGCGGGCAGGGAAACAGAGCAGATATCATTCCCGTCTGGAAGGAACAAGCATAAATAGCTGCTCCCTCTAGGTGGGAGGAATGCCAGGCCCGCGGCTCCACCCACTGCACCCAACTTGCTGCTTGGAGGGTGCCCAGGGTGAAACCGACCTATAATTAAGGCAGGGCCATAATGGGCCCGGGAAGGGGAGCCGCGCAAAGCCCCTCCCCCTTTTTAATGTAATGCGGCCCCAAATAAGGAACGGGGAGGGGGGGCACGCTGCCCCTTTTCCCCATTTTAATGTCATGTGGCTCCAGTAGATAGTGACCACTTTGGGCTTGGGGAGGCTGGCTGCCTGTAGGTACAAAACCACTGAAATTCACCAGTTCTAGTTAGCTGCGATAACTATAACTCGTGACCAAAGGTAACTGTAACTCGCGCCCTAGCCATGCACTGGTAAGTACCCCTCATATTACTCATGACATCTTCAATGACATCATTGATAATATCACTAAAACATTTGCAATGAAATTATTGATGAGAAAACTGTGCATGGCAGGGCAAGAGTTCTAGTTACCTTAGGGCACGAGTTCTAGTTATCAGAGTTAACTATAACTGGTGAATTTCAGTGGTGTTGAACATTTAAAATGGTTATGTTGTCACTGAAATCCTTATCCAACTATAGCGTTATTTTAACCTTAGGTTTTTTCAGTGAAATATATTATACACATACATACAGGGTGTGTGTCGGTGGAAGGGGTGGCGATTGTGCTGGGAGGGGTGGATCTGTGGTGGAGGGAAGGAAAAGAACCAGCTGAAAAGGAAGCAGGAAGAAAGAGAAGACATACTTTAGATGAGAGCTAGTAAGCCAATAATATTTTCAGATTAACTCAAATAAATAATTAATGGAGTAGGTGGGACAAGTGAATTTCTTTACAAGATATGTAGACTTCTGTAATATTTTGTCCCTTTGAAAAGTAGATTAAAAAGACTTGCAGATATCTTTAAGGATGACTATCCAGCTTTCGAACTTAAATGGGGTCCACTAGTTACATTTCTCTCACGAGGCTTACCCTCCGCAGTTTGTCCCCCCTCAGTAAGAGCTATGCATCTCTTTCAGCTTTAACGTGGCTCATCTTGGCGCACGGCTGGATGGGCTAGTGGGTCAAATACAGTGCGTCCCACTTCGACGAACAGGCTTTACAGAAGATTTGTTGTTCATTATGATTTCATTTTGCGACACCACCACCACCACCAGGGAGGGAGGGGGTGGGGGGAGTTTTCGTGGGAGGGGCAACGTTAGATTTAATAGCTGTGGCATTTTCATGCCCGTTTTGAGATGGCAAAATAAGCATTTCCTATGGAATCAGTGGGAGGAGTGTTGGGCTTATGGGATGTTTGAAACTGAACCTTATTTAGCTGATTGTATCTGACCCTGAAGCTTGCACTCCCTAACTGTATTCATACTGTTCATGTGCTTTAAGATGCTTAATAAAAAGACCTTTTTGAAAAAAAGTAGATTAAAAAATCCACACCCATCTGACAGCAGAAATGTAAAAACAAGCATTTGCAATGCAATAGGTCTCGCATTTACGCGAGTTTGAGCTATTGACATTGCAAATGACAATGCCTTTTATTTGTTTTCGTTTTTAAAACATAAATAAAAGGCATTGTCATTTACAATGCCAATAGCTTAAACTCACGTAAATGCGAGACCTATTTGCATTGCAAATGCTTGTTTACTCTGGTGGTTACACCTTTGTGGTGACACATTGTTTGAACCTCTCTTCATTCCCACTTTATATGTATGATCGTGGACATGGGAGTGCACACGTCTGCGCGCGCACTCATTTTAAGACACAAAGTTAGGTAAGGCTTCAGTTCCACACATATATGGTGCATCTATGAGCCATTTGTGAATCTTACCCATAATGCCTGCAACGCTCCCAGTGAGAGTAAAACTGCTACAGGGGTGTCCCACATTCACTGATATGGCCAAGCCCTCTGCTCCAGAGCTCTATGGGACGGGCACTTTCATCCCATCCTACAAGCACCCAGCTCCTCACAGGCAGAGAGGCTCAGCTGTTCCTATAACTTTGTGAGATTTTTTAGATGCTTTTAAGCAAAGATTGGACCCAAGTTAAGGGAACACAGAAAAACACCTACTTTTTCAGTATTCTTCCCTTGAACATGCCACAATCCACTGGTCTGCAGTTTTCCCTTGTTATTTGCAATACTCTACATGCAAGGTTAGCACCATGATAAATTGCGTTTTGACGGTATCTCTGGAAAACAACTAAGGGCTGTAATAATGTGTGTACCTTCCTCCCCAAAGTTTTAAGATTAAATGGACTGATTATGATGTTCCTTGAAAACATAAGCAAAATGACTGACCAGGCCTCTGCACTCACATCTGCGCACTTGAGTAATCCTGGTGTGTAATTGTGATGCAATGTTTCATCACACAGATTCAACATTCTCTATAAGAGGGCTCGGATAGTGACTGTATAGTCATTGCTCAGTCCCCTAAGACACAAAGTCTCACTGTGTTCCATCTGCAGGAGAGCGGAATAACAAAGGAGGAGGTGGGTTTCTTTCAAGGTTAGTTTAATAAAACCAAGCATTGGTAAATGCATTCGGTTTTGCCCTTGTAATTAATAAGCTATTGTTTGTTGTAGGCTGTAGCATGGCAAATAGCTGGGCAATATAAGTTACTGAAAGTTTGTTCAAGTGTTGCGACTTGGTTTTTTTAAGAAAGGCAATATATTGTGCTGTTACATTAAAGAGGGGAGATTAGGTAAATGGGTTCGTACTATGATAAAAAAAACATGTACCCGACAACAAAATATTAAAAAAGCAGCGAGACTTACACATGGCAGACGAGTAACGAGAAGCTGGACTTTTCTAGGTGCGCTCCGTGGACTCAGGGCACAGCCATGACTGGTGCTACAGGTCCCCGTCAGGGCCCCCTCCCCACATGAAGACACCTACCCTCCCTCTTATGGGAAGAAAACGCTGCGACTTCAGCTTCCCATCTGCCTAAAGCAGAATAAATGAATAAGTGAAGAACCTTCTATAGTGCCCCCATTTGTACTGAATCACTTCTAGGCACTTTCTAGTTCAAAGACACTTGACTGCACACGGCTTCCCTATAAAAAGAGCTCAGTCTGCAGGTGGATGAACAGACAGCATATGTATCATAGCGCTTTGAAGTGAATCGCCTTTAAGTGCTTCATGCCTAAAAGTAGTAAAAACAGGGGCTGCACCAGGATGAACAGACGAATGAACATCACACTACCACAAAGTAAATCACTATGCACTTCCAATCCCAAACAAGGAAAGATGGTGGAGGTGGGTGGAAATCATACAGACAGCAGACATTGGGAGGAGGGCGAGGATAGGAGGGGGGGGGGGAGACACAAACAATGGAGCGGGGGTGGAGGGTGCAACACAAGTGTGCAGCGGGGGAGTGGGGATGGAGGAGTAACAACAGATGGAGTACGAGACAAAGCGAAACAGAGCTACAGGATATAAAGAGCGGGCATGCTCGAAGTGAGAAAGACGGAGAAAAAGAGGGAAAGAGTAAGGAAGGAGTCGCAGAGAGAGAGAGCGAGACGGACAGGCAGAGGTGGGCAGAGAAAGAAAACAGAAGGCAAATTAGAAAGCAGAAGAGACTGAGAAGGAGCGAATGAGAGGCTGCAAACCAAAAAAAAGCCAGTTTACTTCAAAATCTTAAAAGATTACAAACATGAACCGAGTCGCTCATCTTTATGAGGGGGAGGGGGTAGACTTGTGCGGTCTTTCCCTTTCCTGGTTGATATATGCAGGTCTAGCCAATCAAAAGAAACCAAGGTACCCAAACCGATTCTGAACAAGTGCCCAGTCAAAATAATAAGTTTTACACTTGGATGCAAGCAATTTCATATCACAGTATCTGTAGCACGTGACAGCAGGGAATTCTATGCAACTATGTAAGCAGGTAAGCGTAAACAATACTAAAGAAATGCAGACAACTGAGGCAAAAGCAACACCAGGCTCACACCACTCATTCAGTGCTCTGTGCTGCAAGTCCATGGCTTAAAAATATGACCAGTGGTAAAGACGCAGCGCTGTTCACCCTCCACCTCCGACCGTGGCACTGTGACTGGGAGCTGTAAGTGCAGGTAAGTAGTCAGGTGAGACAGAGCTGGCATTCACTTGCTGTGACTCCGTACATCCATTACACAATCCGTTATAGTTCAGTTTGAGCAGAAGTGCGAGCCTGTAGTACACGCGAGTGACATGTTCAACCAGAAGGCAATGAGCAGGGCAACAGATCTCATCATACAATATAAATAAAGTATATGACAGGTAATCTTTTTGTGGATTCCTTTGATGTCCTCTCAATGTTCTAGTGGCATTTACACAGAAATGAACTTCATCACGTGGTGTCATGGTATTATGGGATGTGACACAGGCCTCTGTTCCATCAGCAGCGCTCCCCACAGCAGGGGAAGCGCCCCCTGAATGCACCACTTTGTTGCCTGGTGAGGGATGCATTCTGCGTTTCAGAAACTGATTCCAGATATTAAACCATCCAAATTCATATGTAAAGTTCATCCGTTTTATTTCATCAAAATTGCAGTGTGCAATATTATAATGCATGTCTATTTGATATTGCAATCCAATAGTCAAATGCCAGACGCCCATTATTGCAAAGCGTCCCTATGCATTGTGGGGTGTGCCCTTCAGCGGGGACAAGGGGCACGTGAAGTGATGCAAGTGGCAAAGTGAAAACCCAAGCTTAAGCTCCGAACATAACTCAAGAGTTGAATAGTACGGTTGTTCATGTGGAAGTTAACACGTGGGTAGCGGTGGGTTCACTGAGAGATGAGAGCAGCTGAACTGAATGAAACTAGATTATGGAGAACGCGAAGCACCACAAGGGTTAACACGAAGGGCTGACAGAAATATCACAGCAGGTGCACCGGAGGAAGCCCGGAGCAATCCGTACCTCACAGAAACATCCAAGGGGTGGGTCATGGGTGGCATCGGGGCGAAGACACCAGCGAACCCTCGTAGAAGAACGAGGCTGCGAATAGTGAATGGGCAATGTACAGGGAAATGAGGTGTACGAATAAACTCCAAAGACAGAGAGGCCACGAATAGTGAATGGGCAATGTGCAGGGAAATGAGGTGTTCGAATAAACTCCAAAGACAGAGGGAAAACGTATGTCAAATAATACCGTCACTGAACCAATCGTGCGTGTCATATATATGCACACAAAAGTATAAAGGAGTGAAAGGAAGGTCTCCTGCAGAGGGAGGGAGGGAGGGAGCTCCGGCTTGGAATCAGTTTTGCCATTTCATTATTCTCGGCGCATTCATGAACGTGTCTGCGCCGAGAGGGAGCGGCCCACTCTCAGAGTTAGCATCCTTTGCGCGCTTGGCGTTTCCGAGGGCCTTGGCGGGTCTTGCGCCCGGGCTTCGCGGGACTCAGTTTGAAAGAGTCTGCGCCTGGTGTTCGAGGCGGCTGCGGGCCCTGCCTTGCAAATCCCGGTTATCTGTCTCTCTTCAGCGGCTCAAGTCTTTGCGCTCCCAGGCGCTTTGTCACGACATTCCTGGCACTAGGCGCTGTAGTGGTAGCTACTCTCGGGCATCAGCCGTCGGCTCCGCGTCCCCAGAGGCCCGCCCTTGGTGAGCCACTCCAGGACCCCAAACCCTCCACCTTCATAATGGTGGCTCCCGCTTACATCGTATTTTTTTTTTTTTAAACAGCTGGGCCTCTCTCTGTTCCTCCTCAGCATTCTTTCATCTTACTGGCATTTATACATGTGTATTATGAGTTATATGTCTTGTTTAACTTGCATCTGATTAAACGTACAGGCTTGGCTGTATCCGTACTCGCGCCTGCAGACAAGTCTAGCACTTATGCCCCTCTGCACCCATATGATGGGATGGCGTAGCTGTTAGAACTTCATCTAATTTCACTATGCACAGCTGCCTGCCTAGAGCAACTCTGAACATCTATATTTGTTATCCGTATTTATGCTGCGCGCATTCTGCAATTTAAGTTCTGCTGTGCATTGTCACTTTTTTCGACAATAGAAACGGACATGGAAAGAGTTTTTGTGTTTGCAGTTTTTAGTACAAAGGATAGAACGGCGAGACTAGGACTGTCCATTTGTACTCCTGACGTCACACGCCGTTTCTACTGACAATGTCGAACTCAGTGTCTCTCATTTCATCCAACTCTGAAACAAACATGATCTCTTGTCTTTATGGGGCCATGTAGAAACACATGGCCCCATAAAGATAAGAAAGTGCTTTGCGACAGACGCAAAGCAGGCAAGCCAGTCCGGGTGGGCTGGTACAAAAAGCGAAAGGGAGGCAACCCTAACACCTAATTTCCAATGGCAGGCCACCGTTTACCAAAAACGGTGACGCAGCCAATGGAAATAAGGGGCGGGGCTTAAAGCCCTTTTCTCAAACTCCTCATTAACAATAAATCTCGCTGAGCGAGCTACGCAGCAACGCTAGGCGAGACCTAAAAATCTCGCCGAGCGAGCTGAGCATGTGCGCAGCAACGCTAGGCGAGACCTAAAAAGGCTTAGTCTATGTGAAACGCTTCTCCTTGGGTAATAGATAACAGCCATAGCTGCAATGCCCCTGGCACCAAAGTACTAATGCGAGTAATAAGCAGGGCCATTAGAACTATGCAGCAGGGAAGAGCCAAATTATGCAGCAGGGTTGACTAAATTATGCAGCAAGATAAGGCAATGTATGAGGCATAATGCAGCACATTTTGTGACAGTACTATTTCATTATTTTGTCACTTTCCACTTCTTAACACTCTCTGGGCATAAGTTGCACCTCACTGGTGCCCGTTTAACACCAAAATAAAGCAACAGAAAGGTGACCAGTCAACCTTTGCAAAGGGTCTTCTACTACGCTGCAACACGTGTTGCTGCATTTTTATAAACATTTGAACTACAATTTGTTAAAATGTGCAGATTATGCAGCAGATGATGGAGTATGTGACAAATCCATGATTATATGAAAATTGCTGCACAAACGCTTTATTCCAGTGGCCCTGGTAATAAGACCCCCCTACCCCAATGCAACATGATTCATCACTCAAATATCAGCTCTAAATATATTTTGGAAATTCAACCATTTTTCAATAAACATCTGCTTACAAGTTCTAAAAATACACACATTTTCTTCTTCAAAGCACTTTTTTCATATACATATATTAATTCAGCCAAGCAAAAGCTTCTAATTTAGTAGGGTAGACTGCACACTGGACAGCTATTTACAGGTAGCCGAAGAGCTCCCAGTAGCTCACAAGCTACTCGTTGGAGAAGCCTGGCACAGTGCATATATAGAGAGCAGGTAGAAAAGCAAATTACGGGCCTAATTACAAGTTTGACGGTCCATAGGACCGCCAAATCTGCGGTGGCATGGCGGCTACCACCGCACTGGTGGTCCGACCGCCGAATTACAACTTCGCCGGTCGGACCACCACAACTGCTGGGGATCCGCGATCCCTCTGCATTGGTGCGGCGGTCTGGGGCAGTAATATGCTGTTGGTGCCGCTGCGGCACCGGCAAGCATATTACGACTTTCCTAACCTCCTCACTCTTCATGGCAGTGATCCGGCCATGAAAAGTGTGGCGGTGAGGAAAGTGGTGCCCATGTGCATGGGGGTGCATGCAGTGGGGGACATGGTGTGCCCCACTGTTTGCATGCACCCCAGTTCCTGCACGGCATGGACTGCAAAGTCCATGCTGTGCAAGAACTTGCTTTGGCGCTCCTTTGGTGCTGCAATTCAAAGGCTCATATATTAGCCTTTGAACTGCGCCGCCAGCCTGCCAGACTATGAAAGCACTCGTAATCTGGCAGGCGGGCAGAGGTCGAATTAGGCGGCCTTGGATGGGGGCGTTGGCGTGGCGGCCTGCTCGAAGACCGCCAAACTCATAATCAGGCCCCAACTGTCCCACTACCAACATGGAACTTCAAGCAACTACACATCATGCCACTAATTACGCATAGAAAGACTAAAGAACAAGCATTGGCATAGCCGATAGGTCTCGCCTTTGGGACCTTATAAGTGTTTAGTTATCCAGCACAATATCCTTGGTGCAACATCAACTGTTGCATGGCTAAACACTTATAAGGTCCCAAAGGCGAGACCTATTGGCTATGCCAATGCTTGTTTGCATGGGTAGTAATCATCCCCATGACCGAGGCACGGCGCTATGGGGCCTGGGCTTTAGATGCAAGCCTTTAGTTTCATCTAAAACCCAGGAGTTAAATGCTTAAGGGCTCCACCTGTTAAATCTGCACAGTGTTCCATGTTTGGTCTACTTCTTTCCCCTCGATTTTGCGTGGAGTGTACACAAGTGTGTTTGAGTACATAAGAGGTAGGGTAACTATGGCGGGGTCCCTTACTGTGCATATTCAGCTCTCAAAGTTATTGGATGCTCGATTTTCAGAGTTTGCTGACGCACTCTCCCTACATGTCCCCCTGTAATGTACTGTACTTTCCAGACCCCCCCACCCAACACCCTTTGCAGCAGCACTTGTTTGTGAAGCCAAGTGCACGCTCTGATTGGATCATCATTTAGAGGAAAGGCCCTTTTGTTGCACAGGGCTGAAATTAACCAGTTACATAAAGCTAAGGTGTGATCTGACCAAGGATCAACACTTGAACAATGACTATGGCATGGAAGGTGGCATCACCCAGGGTGTCTTCAGCTTCAACCGTAACAAGTGGGTCTACATGGATGCTGTAATCATGTACCTTTCTGGCCGAGCAGGACATGCACATTCCTAGGTGTCGACGATTGGAAATTATGTGCATACAATTTCAGTTCGTCGTAAGTCTAATTGTGTTTTGGGTTTCACATGGATTCTTTGTGAATCTTACTCTCACGGGACGGAAGCACAGCTCAATCATATGCCATGTCTAAACCCCGTGATTGGTGCCATGTCTAAACCCAGTGATTGGTGCCATGTCGAAACCCCGTGATTGGTGCCATGTCCAAACCCCGTGATTGGTGCCATGTCCAAACCCCGTGATTGGTGCCATGTCCAAACCCCGTGATTGGTGCCATGTATAAACCCTGCTTCTGAATTTCCCTTTGAATGAAGATTGGACCCAAAACCTGTAAACCATCAGAAATAGTGGAACTAGAGAGACTATAGAAAACGCAAAGAGAGAGAAATACATACCCCTAGTAATGAGCTTCTCATCCACAAAGAAGGGAATTTAATTTTTCTCCTGTTTTCTAAACTTAGAAGTGATAGGTTAATATTCGGGAAGCGGCGGCAATGCTGTACCCGGACGTCATGTTATATTGCAGTTCCTAGAAAGAAAATTCCTTTTTCTAACTCACTAACCGCTGAGTTGGTATTTTATGACATTCATGTGAGGATGTTTGTTCTATACAAGCACCTCTTACTTCAGTGACGAAACACCGCAACAGAACAACGCTGGTCCTCGCTCACGGTACCAAAACACCACCCAAATAGCATGGCCACATTACAGACACAATCACCCACCCATATCATCACTCCCGCTGAAATACACGGCAGCGCCTTTCAAGTATGAAGCGTTAATAAATGCAAGTACAATGTATCTGAGAAAGGCCGCATCCACTCTTCAGCTGGATTTTCCTTAAATGTAATGTTCTAACAGTAGGTGGCAGTCGAGCTTCTTATATGTCAAGATCACATTTTTTGCTAATTTCCATGTTTTACAGCTTCTCGTTTCTCCACGCGTCGAACTTTATAGCCCACTGAAGAAAGAACGATGTATAATCCGAGGATATGGCCTAAAAAACGCCCCTTTCAGATAGTGTAAAAAATGCCTCTTTTTTAAAGTGAAGAGGGCGTATTTAGTGACCAGCGGAACCGGTACTGATGCGGGAGCACAGTCATTTTGTGGTAACAGAAAGGTTAATGGATAGATGAATAGACAACAAGCAGAAGCCTACGCAGTGAGAGCCCATGGGCACCATCTAGCGACACAGCAACGGGAGAGGCTGACTGCTTGCTGCAGAGACGGGCCAGCGCTGGAGCAGAAGTGCAATGAAGCGGGTCCGACTACGAAAATATGCCGGAACAGTGCACATCAAAAGAAACGAAACCAGGAGCGATGACGCGCGCCGCTCAATGTAAACAAGCGCGCGCGTGAAAGACAAGCAGTTGAGAAGGGAACAGGCAGCAGCTGTTTTCAAGCACACTCGTGCTTGTGGCGGCATCCGCCTTGCGGGAACGAGCAGCGGCCAATTAGCATGCGCGCCGCTGCTCGCTCCCGCAAGGTGGATGCCGCCATAAGCACGAGTGTGTGCTTGAAAATGAGCAGAGCGACGGCTAAAGGCCCTCCTATGCACCGAGTGACACCTGGGAACCAGGAGCCCCTGGTCCTTGGAAATAACGGGCTGAACGGATATTTGAAACGGATGTGGGGGAAGTTTAGCTAAGTGGCAGACGGAGCTCTACTCCACTGCGGCCATTCTGGGTGTTGGCTAGCCACGCCCCCCCGGTTCACATTCTTAACATACCCTGCATCACCACGAGCCCGCCAACTGTAAATACAGTGAGGGGCCACCCTCAACTCACCAAAATACAGTTACAACTTGTAACATACAAGGCCTTTATAACCCAGCAAAAAGAAAATGTATACTCCATGTACTCACAATCCTAAAAACACATGGACTCCTACAGCTACTACCCCTCTGATCAAGCTCTGCTTAGATCCAGGAACTTTAAGCACCAACAATTCTCCTCTGTTGGGAAAAGACAGCAGGAGGGGGAGGCTGTGGATTTAAGCCAAAAGACCACGACATTAGGTTAGGTAGGCGGTTGGAGGTAAGTGGCACTTTCAAAGGGAGCCCATTGACAGTCCGACTCAGGGACAATTCCTTCTCCAAACCTTAAGCACTCTACTAGAGTGGGCAGAGGGCCCCCATTGTGATGGGCACAGATCTGAACCTGGTCATGAATGGAAAAGCAGAGAGGTCGCAAAACATATGTAGGTGGTGGCAACCGAGGAAAATTCACCTGGAAGACCTTAGCCTAGTAGGCGGGTGACGATATAGACAACCATTAGGCAGAGACTATTCCCAGTACTCGGCCACTCATAAAAAGCTACCCACGACTAAACCACATTCTCCTAGATAATGGACTGGTCCCCGAATTTCAGGAAGCCACTCAGGGTTCCAGACTCTTTCAGACGATGACCTATTTGGAATTTTGGAATAACCCACTTTCAAAGGCAAAGATGGGCGGTCTTGTGCCTTAATGAGACCTTGTTAAGAGACCAGGTTCTCATTAGAAACATTAATAAAACTATCATGGACTACACAGTCAATAACAATGGGGAAGCAAGCTCTAATACACTTTGGGACGTGATGAAAGTAATCTTCAGCAGACAGTTCATCGTGGAGGAAGCTTGCCTCCAAAAGAGGACCTGACGTTACAGGTGAAGACAGTTGAGAGAGGCTGGAGACTCTCATAAGCTTCTAAAAAGATATGAAGGAGGGGTGAGGCCCTGTGGGGACAAATTTGAATCCTAGAGTTTGCTGGGGATGAGTTTAAATAGACTATGTTCGCTGATGATGTATTGCTATCACTGACTAACCCATCCAAGTCACTCCCGCCCATTATGGAGGAGTTGGCAGAGTTCCAGAGAGTGTAGCATAAATAACTGGACTAAATCGGGGGGTCTCATCTCTTCTCCCCACGTCGATGCTGTTGGCTACTCGAGAGGTAGCGCGATTACAATGGTCTAACTCCATCCGATACCTAGGGCTTAACCTAGGTAAAGCTCAGGATGAATAGCGAGAATAATTTATGCAAACTGAAGAATGCAGCACACACAAAACTCAACAACGGGCAAAGTAAAACTGTCTCCTGGCTATGGCAAGTCACAATGTCTTCCTCAAGATACTATACATCTTCGGAAGTATGCTACTACATATTAAAAAGGAATAGATTGATGAACGCTAGCGCTGGTGCATGGAGTTTATCTGGCGGAGTAAAAAAGGTAGGCTATGTAGACAGCAGTGTATGAGTAAGGCACAGGCGTGCCTTAATCAACATTAACCAGTATTTCGCAACTCACCTTCACTTTTTCGTAAAGTAGACTGAGAGGGACACTGATAAATGAGTGCATGATTGACCATTCTCCGAGTGGGGGCGATCTTTAAGAAATCCAGTGCACAGCTAAATCAAACACGAAGGCTAGCTTATATGCCTCTCTGATCAGAACACCCCCTTTAAGTGTCTGGGGTAAAATCGGGATACAGAGAGGCTTGATCAGATGTCCCTCCCAGTTTACGTCACTGTTGGACTTGGCCCTTTTTGCAGGGTCATCCCTAAACTTTTTGCCTTTCTCCTGGCCTTTTCTCTGACATGGTGTTGGTGGTTTTAGGCCTCTGGGCACTTTAGCACTGCTGTCCAGTGTAAAGTGCGTGCGCTCTCTGTGTTACATTTGGTAAGATTGGCCTGCCCTCCCATAGGAATGCATTGGGGATTCCCTGATAAGTGTGTCAGTGGTAATTCCTGGGATGAGAGGAGCAGCGTGGTCGAGTTTAGTATATTTGGAATTGTAATAATAAATGCTGCGCAATGGTGGGAGCAGATTTATGACTATTTGAGAAATGCCACCTTTAGAAGTTGGCATTTCTGTGTGCTATGTGTCTGCCTGCCTGATGTGAATTGCATGTCTGGCTTTTGAGTGACAGGGGCTGGGAGGTGTGTGTGGCTCCAGGAGGGGCAGGGTGAGTCAGCACTAGGCTGAATGGGACATCTGCATTGGGAGTAGTAATCCCCTGACCCTGAATAGATCTGTGCCTAGCCTGGACAATGCTGGCTCCGCCCCCCCGTGGTGTGTCTGATCACTGAGCCCCCACCTGACAAAGGGGAAGAGGAGCTTGGTAAACAAAGTGCTCCAATTCCCCCCTGAACCAGTTGCATCTGGTTCCCCCAAGCCCTATGCTGCAGACAAAGAGAATCTGGATATAAGTATAGGGGCTGTGACCCCATGAAGGGGTGCTGATCCTGACTTGCTGGGGCTTGCTGCTGCTGGGGCCCAGGAGGAACCGCCATGGGAGCTTACCTCCCTGCTGGAGGGCCCTGTGTGCTGGCCTCCCTGGGCCCAGCTATGCCCCCTGGACCTAGAAGAACTTTTTGCTTGGACTTATTCTTTTTTTCAAGCAGGACTTTTGCTTCTAGCGCCTTGTGGGCGCTATATTTTAATTGCCCATGAGAGGGAGAGTTCTGGGGCCCTGAAGCATGAGGCTGCGACGCGCTGCGAGGGAATACCGGCGTGGGGATTCCCCCGTGTTGTGAGGAGGAGCGGGAGCCCACCCCGCATTTGAATTTATTTTATTGGTGGGAGCCCACCCCGCATTTTTGCCGCTTTCCGCGGGAGCCTACCCCGCGTTGTGGTTACTTTCCGCGGGAGCCTACCCCGCTTTTGTGCGATTGTGAATGCGGGTGCCCACCCCGCGTCTGCCTGGAGTCTGGCGGGTGCCCACCCCGCATGGCAACGAGAGGAGAAAGAGAAACGGGCGCCGCGATCGCGCGGCGGCCCGGATGTCAGGCAGAACGAGCCCAACAGTGGGCGGGGCCTCGCGCCCTCTGGGACGGAAGCTGCGGCCGGTTGGTGAGGGGCTCCCGTGTGCGAGGGAGAACCCCGCGGTGTCAGCAGGAACGACGAGGGACCGGGGAGAAGTAAGGCAAGGTGTGTAAGCACCTGACAGAAAGCGGGCCCTCGTGAGCTGAGATGAGCCCCGCTTTCCCGAGTGTGGTGAGGTTGCAGAGAGGTCCCCGGAGCGGACCTATCGGGGCACATTGTCAGTGCCCGGAGATTGTCCTGCAGAGTTCCCCCCAGAGAGCCCGGTGAGTGGGGGCTGATCTCTTGCGGGAGGCTGCATTTGTTTCACCAAGTCCCCGTGGGGCTTGGGGGCATTTCTTGGCGCCCTCAGTTTGTTAGCGCCAGTCAAGGCACAGTGCCTGAGCGGTCCCGCAAAGAGAGCGGGCTGCTCCAACGAGGGGGCATATTTATTTTTAGATGGCCCGTGCCCCTTCCAGTTTGGCCATTCGTACAGCTGCCCCGGCTGCAAGAGGGCAGCTGCACCGATGGGGGGAATTTGATTTAGAGAGCCCCCAGTGGGGGCCCCCGAGAGCACAGTCGTGCCAGGTCCCCTTTACTTTGTTTACAGCTGCCCCGCCTGATAGAGGGCAGCTGCAACGTTTTGGCATAATTGTTTTATAGAGTCCCAGTCGGGCTCTCAGGGCACAGTCGGTGCCAGTGCCTAATTTCTTTCACAGCTGCACGGCAATTAGCGGCAGCTGCAACGTTTAGGCTATCGTTTCTTTGGGGGCATTTTTGATGAGACAGGAGTGAGATACGATCCTCTGCCCCAGCGCAATTGCGCACTTTTGGTTTCTGCTGCCTTGGCAGCCAGCCCTGACATTATGGACATAGGGCATTTTGAGCCCTCTGAGAAGGCCAGTTGGCCAGGGGGACTGTGTTAGGTTGATAGGGCGCCAGGCCCTAATGTGATTTGTGGTGCGCAGGAAATGTGATTTATGCACCCTGATTTATGCCTCTAATGTGATTTGATTACGAGGTTTTGCATACTGTGTTTATGCTTGTGAGATTATTCTCCACTGTGATTTATGCCTAATGTGATTTATGATTAGGAGGTTATGGTCTAATGTGTTTGGGCTTATGAGGTTGGCGCATAATGTATTTTACGCCCGAAAGGATACTGATTGCATAACATGATTTATGTTGCAGGATAATGCAGAGTACAGTGTTTGCCAGTAGTTACTGGTTGTGTTCTACATTTACTATTTTCACTTTGTGATTGACAGTGGCCCAATTGGCCCTGTCATGTGTATATAATCCCCTGTAAATATTGCCTAGTGCCAGTTGGCACACTGTATATTGTGCGATTACTATTCTAATGTGTTTATGACAATACAAAGGCTATTTTTATATATAACCTTGTGTGGAGTTCCTTTTGTGGTGTGCCTAGTGTGTTGCTGCTGTGTGTGTGTTGCGCAAACGCTTTACACATTGCCTCTGGGATAAGCCTGCCTGCTCGTGCCAAGCTACCAAGGGGGTGAGCAGGGGTTATCTTCAGCGTGTAACTCCCTTGCCCTGACTAGAGTGGTGGTTTCTGCCTGGCTTAGGCGCAAGCCCTAGCCAACCAGAAAACCCATTTCTAACAGTCACTATGATGCAATAAACATTTCTCGCCAGGACAGGTGGGATTTTCTCAGATGGTAGCAGATGGCTAGCAGAACAGTGAAAGGCATGTTTAAGAGAGACAAATAAAACCCTTTAAGCAGCTCAAAGAAGAGGGAGTGTTACAAGAAAATGAAAGATTTCTCCACTGTCAAGTATGACACTGAGTAATCCAACCGCACATAAAAGAACGCTGCCAGCATGGACCTTACCTTGTTGAAAACTTTCTTCTCAACCATGAAAATTAGGGAAGAGTAATTTCTAAGCTCCACTAGTTTCTCAATAGGCCCAAACCCAGTAAATGATTCCCCTTTCAGGATGCATGGGAGGAAGAGCTTGCAACCAAGCTGGATCATGGCTAATGGCAGGACACTGTAACCTGAGCAAACACAGTAGCCAGCTATGTTGGAGGTAGAGTAACTCTTGAAAATATTATTTCACTGGTACAATATTCTGGCTAATTAGGACCTTTGGGACATCCGGGAGGCTCACAATGCTGGAGAGGATGTGGAGAGACGGGATCCCTGACCCACATTCTTCGGGTATGCCCACAGCTACAAACCAATTGGCACTTATTGTTAAAAACAATAGAAGACATAACAGGATCCCAATTGGCTAGAAGTCCAGAGGTGATTTTGCTGGGGGTCGCCTTTGGAAGAAATGTACCCCCTATTTGGCAGGAGGTGGAAAAACAAAGCTTTCTGTCAATAAGGGGTTTTACAGGGGTGCCTGGAGAGGCCCCATGGATTGGGACGATTTAGTGGATCTTGGTGGTGGAAATAATTGCAAAGACAGACAAGGGCAGAGAACGAGAGTTCTAAAAACAGTAGGGCTTGCTACTGGACTATCTCGCCACAGACTTCCGAGAACGGCATATGCCCCAGGAGATAAGGGCCTTAAATATCTTGGAGGAATCCAAGTGGGGCTAATATAACTCAAACAAAAAAAAGACACCGGAGTATAACAATCCTTTGCCTTGATTTATTTGCAGGTGCAGTCAATTTACAAATATAGATTTTAGAAAAAATCTCTTTATTAATTTTAATACAACCGGGTGGAAAGCAGCAACGCGGCCGCGACAATTACATTTGAGGCATGATGAATACAATACAACAGGATCTGTCGACCGAGGCACCGGCCAAATTTCTGCAGAAATGGTACCAACTAGGAGACATCATTTAGACCCCCGCCAAGAGATTCTTGGCCACTCAGTGCCCTCAGTTCCTAGACCCAAGTGAGAACCCCCACCTACCGCCAGAGCCCCTCCTTCAAGACATGTCTTCCTCTGAATGCTGCCAGGGTCCCAATATATTTTATTTCTTGGGTCATCCACATGCCAGATACACCATTTTTTCATATCGCAAATTACACATATTGATTGACGCGATTGAACGAGGTGGGTCAGAACATGAGGAATGTGTTTTCTTCTTTCCTGCTTTTTCTTATATGTTATGCTATGAAACTGCAATAAAATGTATTTAAACTAAATTTCTAATGGGACGGTGGAAGGCAACTGGTAGACACCATTTTTCCTGAAATGTTAAAGTGGCTGCTTACTGATGTCATCCAAGGGCTCATGGTGCTAAAAGGCCATCTGCACGAACACAGCCCTGGATGCATGCGAGTAGCTGTCTTCAGGAGGAGGGAATCACACAGACTGCAAAAAATTCCAACTGCAGAGAGAATATCCAACGAGAAACAGAAATCTTACTTATTTGGGCTACCATGTAATCAAAGTCTATTTGGGTTTCTAAAGGCCTTCGTCT